>JAMXSV010000019.1:0-600000 GCA_027559495.1 Aurifilum marmelostoma | reverse complement strand
GGTCCATGATACATTGCTAAAGGTCCCCCCCCGTCATGCCCATCCTGCCTACCATCCTTCGAGACCCATATGATCACCTCAGCAAATCATCATGCAATCAAATCTAGCGGCAAACCGACCTGATCTAGTAGATTAGAGCTGTATGCACCCCCTATCAATAACCTGATCTGTAGATAGCACAATCCGTTAAGCTTCATCCTACTGGTTTTGATCCATCAGAAGCTAGCAAATTCAATACTGCTGAACCTGCCCACAGATGTAAGCGCTGTCACAAGTGCAAACCGGGGAGGGGATGGTGCCCCGTTTGGGGGTTTGGGGGCCGATCAAGGCCCTCTCTCGCAAAAGTGTCCCTCTGCTGTGGTTTTCATGAGGCTTGTTCTTTCATTTATATATGAAATTGTCGACTTTCTTTGTTCGTCATTCTTGTGCCTTCAATTTTACGCCGCCGCCTAAGATACACCTGCGTATCATCGTGTCAACACGCGCCATCGGGTTCAGTACCAGAGGCCAAGGACCATGAGCGGACCACAGATTTTTAAGACCCTACAGATGGGCAAGGTAACCAACCTCCGACTCCGCTTAAGTCAATAGAATATTACCTTTCACGAGCCTGACACCAACAGGGAACGTACATGAACCTCCTCTTCGACCCCTCCCAGCCTCCCGACTCCCTCGAGCGCTGGCAAGCCGAAGCCGTCTGTGAGGCCGACAAGCCAGGCGTGGCACCCTTTTTGGTGCCCCCGCACTGGCACAAGCGACATTCAGAGCTCATGACTGTCATCGAGGGCCGCGTCAAGTTCACCGTCGACGGCAAGGAGACTATTGTGGAGGCCGGTGGGAACATGTTCATTCCTGTGTATGCCGTGCATTCGATTGCTGGCTTTGAGGGCGAGAGGGTGGTGGTTCGGGAGCGGGCGGATCCTCCTGGGGACTATAAGGCTGCGTGAGGCTGCTTTCTTTTCTCTTTCCGCTGGTCCTTTCCCCTTTGTTTTGCATGTTTCGGCTTTGAGCTGCCTTGCTGACCTTGGCCTGCTGGGACGAGGGGCACGTTATTGCAGTTTTTTCAACGATCTCGTTGCTCTAGGTTGGCCTTCACCGTTCCTGCATTCGATGAGGGCATTTTATGACGGCGATGGATATCCGGCGCTGGGGCTCGGCTGGAAGGGATTCGATGTCGCGGTGAGTGCAGTGCTTCTCATTCCCCCTTGCGCCCTAATTTTTGACGGTGGATATGGTTGTCGATATTCCACGAGCTCCTTTGTTGTCTCGGAAATGGCTGACGCATGGGGTAGTTTGTGACGGTCTTTGGACTCATTGCGAAGCTGTTCCTGCCGGCGAAACAGAAGCTCGAGTGAACTAGGTCTTTGTGCAAACGCAAGGCGAGACGATTTCGTGCTCTCTGGTCGTTCACGATGAAATCTGACTGTTCTTCGAGCAATGATTGATTCCATAACATGCGATAACTACTTCAATGCCGCCCAGCAACCAGGGCTACAATTTTCTGTATCTCGAACTGTTGATGCACTGCATTGCAACTCATAAACGAATGATGGATAGTATATAGGTCGATTGGAAACGCACGATGGTCGCCAGTAGCATAATAATGTCGAAGTCATATACCGTGAAGTCACACTCCTTCTCCTGGGCGAGTCCTCAACAGAGCGAAAAGAGCATTCTGGTGTGACGCTTCGCCTGCGATGCTCAAAAAGGCCGCAAAAAGGGTCATACTCCGCACCCACAGCGCAATAGTGAGGTGATTACAAGACTGTCAAAATTTATCGAGAACTTTGAGGGAGAGTCATAATACGCCTCCTCGCGCCGCGTTTGAATATGGGCAGGTTGTCTGACAGAACAAAGTTGCTGTGCAGCGAGGCAGCTTCGTTTCAATTTGAGGACCTGGTGTCCCATGGACAACAAAGCCTCAGCTATTATAGGCCTCTGCTGCAGGCCATCGTGCCTCTGAGGCCGCATGTTTGTAGAGGCCGAGAGCGAAAACTATTGCATCGAGATGGACGTCGCCATCGCCATCGGAATATCTAGTGAGAGTTGAAAAGAGGGCACTGGTTGGGAAAACATCAGACGTGCGCTGATCGGAGAGCTACAGAAGTTTGCTCCGGCCTAGCCCAGAGAGATGAGGCGGCTCGTCACTGGGGGTCGTTTCTGGCAGGTATCGATTCGGGACAGCAGACTCGGCGTCGGCGACCACAGCCCAGCGCTCGCCGTCTCATCAGGATGCTCGGTGGAAGCAGTTGTGAAAGCTGTATGCAGGCTGTTGATGGTTCTAGGGCCTAGCGTGTCCTGTGAGGCGGTCCGGCCATGGTCGACAGTGTGAAAGCTCATGCAGGGAATCGCGTGGATCGAACTCGGTAGTTAAGTGCAGGAAGTGAAGCATGGAGAAGAGAGAGGTTTTGTCTATGGAGGATTGGGATGTCCTGAGGAGATATATATACACGGTCTCTTGTCCTTGGTGGCGCCGACACCTTCACATGTAGACTGTGCCTGAAGGTCTCGGAGTTCCTAGCGTCCACGTTCGTCGTTAACATATCACCTAGGAGGAACCTTTGCGCTGCAGACTCCTACATAATTGCTGGACCTGATGACCAACATCTTGTCTAGACGATGATCTAGGCCTGCGCTACTAAGTAGTGAGGGATCGAGAACACCGCCGTTGCGCCAAGTGCCATTTTTGGTGAAGGATCAGTCTCGAGACACCACCCTAGCTTCTGATCCTGCTCGTGACCTTTGTCAATAGCCAGTGTTCAGTCTAGGAACTGTGAGATCATCGATTTAACCATTTCACGACATATGTACGGCAGCTTCTCCCACATGCCTCCTCGCAGTTGACGACGGCAGGAACAGAACATGAGGACCTGATGCGCGAGGTGCTTATTTGTAATGTATAACCTGGCAAAACACACGTAAAAAATCAAAATGGTACAGGCAAGTCATAGGGTACTACAGAGACATGGCTCCTTGCATTCCACTACCAATGGTGTGTATAATAGTGATTATATCATGATACATGAACCTCGAATCATTTGCCCTTTTGCATACAGTGTTTCGTGCTGTGGAAAGAATGGATTACTTCCTCAGCAAGGTCTTACAACGGCATAATGACAAGAAAATTGTCTGCTATGCAACATGAGAATTCCAGCAAACTGCTCAGTGAAAAGGATGCTTCTCTCGTTGAGCTGGCTTGTCAATGCGTCGTAGCTGCACAGCATGTTGAGTCTTGATACTGTAAGCTCTGGACAGTAGAGCGAAGGTGGGTTCAATATGATCAACAACCCAAGAACGAAGACAATCACACACGTGTACGGGCCTGACATCCGTGTGCACCACGACAACAGCGTCCACCAAGAGGTTCTATCATACACACATTCCGTAGAATATATTAACTAAACATTTGAAAATTCTCTACAATCACAGAGGATTGTAACGAGAAGACTATGTCACATGGTAGAGGATGATCCTACCCGGGGGGCCATGTTGTTGAATACAAAAGGTTTGCTCTTAGGCTCATTTTAAGCTTTTAGCTCATCATGATGACTACCATACTCGAAGATGAGAAAATCTTGTCTGCCTCGCTTTTCTGTTTAGATATTACCAACCACTACCGACGGCGAAGTGCCTCGAGCCTAGCAACTTCAGCCTGAACTCTTGTGACCTCGGTCTGCCAACCTCTCTGCAGCTCGAGACGAGCAGAGATGAGAAGACGAACAAGCTCCATCTTGGTGAGCCTCGCCAGCGCCGCCTCGTCAACATTCTCGGGTGGGAGTGCAAGTCCCGCACTCAGCCCGTGCGTGGCCCTGTAAGCAGGGTTGAGCGCACGCAGCCTATTCTCGCCCGCACGAAGCCGGCTCCTGAGGTAGTTCAGTGCTCCGCGGGCGCGGACCAGACGAGCAATGGTGACTTGTTTCTGGGCCCGCTTGAGGTGGGTCTCGGACACTGAGTTCGCCTTTGGGTCGCCGGGCTCGTAGTAGTCGTGGAAGCTGGACAGGTGATCTCGGCGTGCGTCGGCACGGTTGGCGGGGAAGGAAGCCTGGCAACGTGGATAAGGACAGAATATTCTGCCAGCGTTGGGATTCAGTAGAGGCGCTTCTGCGGCCGGCCGGTCTTCATCCCCTTCATCTTCGTCATTGTTCTCCGCTTCGTCTGCAGCCCTGATAACCGGATTGAGAACCTCGGCAGCGTGAGCTTCAACGGCCTCGCGCGGAATACCAATACGCCTGTTTCGCATCTCGAAATCGAGCACCTCCAGGCTGTTGCGCGCGAAGGGAAGGAAGACCCCAGTCACATCTTGTCGAGGCACCGAATAGCTGTTATGATATATGTCAGCACATATTCAGCCTTCGAGACCGTCGAGGGGGGAGGGAAGGCCTCAGGTAATTACCGAGGGTGAGTGACGACGGCTGTGGAGCGGTTGGCCCTGTTGATAGCCGTGATTATGGCCAATTCGACGATTTCCACCAGCTCCAGCTGGAGCTCCTCACGGCCACTTGCGCCCATACGGGCGTTATATCGCAGACTGCGTCGAATAATAGCTTCTGCTAGGTCCACAGCCGAGCGGACAGTGGCCCTGAGCGGGAAAGTACCGCTGCGACATGATTAGTTTCTCGAAATTTGCGGTAGGGCTGCTGCTGTGGAAGACGTACTCATCCTGGGCGGCAATGTCAACCCAACGACGGTCGAGGAATAGGTCGAGGTCGAATCGGACACTCTCGATCAGGGTCCTACAAGAGATGAGGACTCTTTTCAGTAAAACGGACAAGGTTTTACGGTCACGGCGAGTGAGGTGTATTCGCTTACCTGATACCGTTGACATTCATATTGGGCGAATCTGCTGCAGGCAGCGGATATGTCTGCTTGTTGATATAGTGGTGGGAGATGGGTGTACGGGAGTGGTACAAATTAATCCCTAGTTGGGAGGATGAGCAGGTGTGGTCTCAAGCTGGGTGTGGCCTGGAAGATATGGTGGATTGGATGCTCAAGCAGGTTGTGTTGTGGTTTGAGTTTGTTCAATCTTCCTGAGAACCGCTGAAAGCAACCCCTATTATATAGTGTTGCCTACCGCACTAATCAGCCTGTCAGTGAATCCAAGCTTCAAGTCACTATGTGACTATGCTTTCCTCTGCGTGCCCTTTATGTGGTTCTTTCTGGCGTCTTCGACTATGCGTGGATTGTCCACAATCAGTTGATAGAGCTCAACAATAGGTCTAATGAAAAGGATGAAATTTGAGTGTCATGTTCTGGAACAAGGCACAGACCTTTGGGAACAATGTCTATTGGAACAAATGAAAGGAATAGAAAGTCAACGAAGGGTAGGGAAAGGTGCTTCACTATGACCTGCAGGATAATTCAATAGGCTACATTTACAGTGACTCACTGGTGACAATAAAGTACAAGCTACCTCTACTGGTCCATATTCTGGATAGCTCTCGTTAATTCCATATGATTACACTAATAATGTATGGTCAGGTCAGAAACACAGCATTCACAAGCTCAACCCGCGCCCGGGCCTTCCAGTGTTTATTCTGGAGGTTGGAACACCCAAAGTACTAGCACTCTGCCATCTTCATGATAAGCGGGTTTAGCGATTTGTTATGATAGTCTGACTGCTCTTCAACCTCTAAGCCTTTGAAAAGATGTGATGCATGCAGCTATGATCTTCAAGGGCTCGTTCCTAATTCCAAATTGACTCGACCTTTTCCTCCCTATGCTCAAGATGCAACATTACTTTCGTGCAAGACAACTGGCTCTAACCCTCCATCATTCTTAGCTTCTGAGCTTCTCCTCTTCTCTGCATCCTGTCTCGCCATCTCTCGACCCGCTGCGCCCTTGGGAAGTTTCTTGGATATGGAGACTGTATCAAAGATATTGCGGCTGTGCGTGAAGATCAGGTCGACCTCTTCGAGATGACGACCGCTAGTTTCGGGGAAGAGGAAGTAGACGGCTGTTTGCTCAAACATTAGTACATATTCTCGTATATCATCAAGACGGGCATAGAGTAGTAGGATTCCATACACGGCAATGTGAGAAAGAGGTTGATACAAGCGTAGACGATAGGATATCGGTATCCAATGGTGGAGAAGCCTACTGGTGTAATCTCTGCCACGACCTATGGCACACACAATGTTAGTTGGCGAAAATGAAGCGCAGATTTTGGGCCAAGCCAACGTACAAAATTGAACAGCCACGCCGAGCCCGTCGAGATAGCAGTGATACCTGAGCGATGACTGAGTGGTGCAATCTCAGCGGCGTAGAGGAATGTCAGGCCCAGGAAACCCGTCGGGAAGAAGAAGCTGAACATGAAGATGAAGGCTGCCGCCGCCGCAATGGCAGAATTGTTATTCGGCTGCGATGAGCCGCCTGCGATGATAGCCATGCAGACTCCCATGCCCGCTGCAGCAAATAGCATCAATTTTCGCCGGCCGAATCGATCGACGGTCAAAACACCGATGGGCGAGCACAGGGTCTGCCAAGTGAAGACAGAGGCGGCGATGATCCTTGCTGTCTTCGCGGGGAGGCCTAGATCAGTCTCGAAGATGGTTTCTTGGTAGAAGGCCAAGGCATTGATGCCGCTCATCTGTGAGGAAAAATAAATTATCAGCCACATCCTGTGAATCATGGCTGGCTGCTTCATTACCTGCTGGAACATCTGTCCTGCAGCCGCAAGGCAGGTCCTATGAAGCAATCTCGACTCGCCGTTTCGGAAGATGTCTGTGAACTTGGCCTGACCCGACAGTGCGAGCGACTCTTCAATTTCCGCAACATTATCGGCAATATCGGCAGTCTCTGCGTCGACACTATTCAATGCAGCGAGAGTCTGTTTAGCCTCATGAATCTTGCCCTTCCTGACCAACCACCTGGGAGACTCTGGCATGTGAGGCGTGGTGAAGAGTATGATCAGGGACCAGAATCCCGATAGCGCCAGGGGAAATCGCCAAGTGACAGAACCAGTTGAGTGCGAGATCCCAAACGAGATCCAAGCCGCGATCGCAAGACCGCCGCTGATAAAGACACTCTCCAGCAGGACAACGGCTCCCCGGTGATTAGCTGCTGAGCACTCAGCCTGCCAGTTCGGTGCCGTAGCCGTCAGGTGTCCAAACCCGAAACCCGCGACCAGCCGGCCGACGATGAGCTGTCCGAGCGAGAAGGACGACGACTGCAGCAGCGCCCCTATGAGGTTCACCGCGGCTCCGAACATGATTGTCCTCTTCCTGCCGAGCTTATCACCAAGCCATATACAGTCGAGGGCGCCGAAGAAACAGCCCAGTGTGTAGAGCGCGACGACTGTCCCCTGGAGCCGTGAGTTTGCGGCCTTTTCGGCACCCGTTGTAGTCGCCGTGTCGATTTGTGGAAATGTGCTGATCCAGGAGTCAAGACTGAGAAGACCACCAGCGACTGCATTATTATATCCGAAACTGAGGGTTGCATCATTGTGTTAGTGACACAAAAGCTTGTGGTCGGTTTAACGAATAAGAAGCAAGCCTTACAGAAGATACGAGGGCAATATAACTGCCCATATCGTCGCTGCTTGGAGGGAACTACCCTTCAAACCAAAATATGAAGGCATTGTTCCACTTTCTCCGTGTCACACGTGACTGGCCCAAAAGGGAGTATTCTGACCCTGTGTAGAGTGCTGTTTTCTCCTTAAGGCAGGACTGAGAAGAATCCTTTCTTGAAGACTCAAAGGGGTATTCAACTAGATCATGATACTTCAACTACAGACGTGTGAACAGCCTCTTGAAACACACTACTATGTGCGAGCGATAATGAAGGGCATGATCATCTACGTCTTGTGGTCATCATTCAGGAACGCCATCGCTCACCCCTCTCAACTGATCTCCTACGGGTCACAACGCAAGTACGAGGGTACAGCGCTAGGGACGTATGAGGAATCATCAATCTTCTCCCTTCAAGGATCCCCCAAACCTGATGGTAGATCCTCTGTACTCTCCCCTGTCTTCTCCAATATCTACCAAGTCGTGCATATAGCCCCTGAATATGGGATGCCTACATATCTTACACTTGTAGCGTAGTTGCCTACCGCAGCAGCCTAGGACGCACGACGGTACCCGTGGCACGGAAGGCCTCGATTCCAAAGACCTACTGGATGGTGAAGGACATAAATTTTGATTACTGCCAGCACTACACGATGTCCCATGTACAAGAGATACACACTTGTCAATATCCATTCCGGAAATAAAAAATCTGTCCAGCTTTCCCTATAGTTATGTCGACGCAGATTGATTACCTCATTGACTTGGTACCTAATATCAACACCAAGCAATTACCCCACAGGCTCCTTTCCCCGGACGCCCCGCACCAAGTGTGCCGCTTTTCCCGAGGCCCCTCTTGGAATAACGGTGAAGCGATGTAAGTAAGCATTAGGAATGCTGGATGAATGGCTATCTCAGCTAACGGTCATAAAGGATCTCTCCATATGTTATTTGATCCACTTAAATCAAACTCTGCGCGACCCGTCGAAAGGCGTCTGGGTCATGCCTTGCTCCTGAAAACTGCGCCCTGGTCCAAAGCATCAGTCCGGCTTTTCGCCCTCAAGAAATGTCTTTTTACCCCCTCGCCACTAGGGGAGAAGGAAACTAGAGTGTCAGTCTTGATTTCTCTCGTGCGAATTATCGCCGAGTACGTGGCAAACTTCAAAACGCCTATCTAAAGACAACCTAACAGACGGGCACAGCACAGCGCCGTGGCCGTTCACTATTGACAGCGTCGGCCACCAGACCTAGTACCCGCTATAGGCAGACATGCCTCAGACACTGGTCGGAATAGTATCGCAAGAATACTTGAGTGACCACGAACCTGCTCAAAATTTTCGATATTTTCTATCATAGACCGACTTCTTTCCAATAATGGAGGTGTCTACCAGTTCTCTGAAAGCAACAATTCGGCTGTCGTACGTCCACAATGCCCCACCATCACACAAATCACACAGCAAGAGTAGAATATCTCCATCGTATTTCCGCTCGGTGGCGTCCAAGCTAGCATTCCGTTAGTGAAAGCTTCATTTTCCTACGAAGCCCTGGAAGCGCATTTGAAAGAGGCTTCGATCTCAGTTCCGAGGTTCAACACTGGAATAGGGTGGCAGATAGCGCCCGGGAGTTTACCAAAAGAATATTAATCAGTGATCAGCATCAAGCAAGCCGTATGCACACACTAGACCTAGCATGGCAAATTTCGAGAGAGAAAGTCACAGCTTCCAGTGTTCATGATGACATTTTCCCCGCATCCTCATAGCGCACTACTGCATGCCGCATGATGCTGGAAAGGATACTATCGGCTTATGTTTGGTCCGAGGAATTAAAAGGCGGAGTATCTATTGATTAGGTACGTTCGTGGACACCAAATCTGCCTCGACAAGGACGACACAAGGAGTTATCCCATTATGAGAAGGTAAGTATTTACGGTAAGCAGCCCGAGGTTCTCTTGGGTCTGTGTATTCCTCGTACTCCGAGGTCGGCGGAAGGGTTTCACTGGGGGCATTCAACGTCATTAAAAAATCCAAAAAGTTCTCAAAGACGACGACCCAGCACACAGGCTAGATTTGGCTGCATTGACTTCTCCCAAACCAGCCCCTTAGGCATTATCATCAGAGGGACACAGATCATGGCGACCAAAAGTGTTGCCTCATGGGTCCACGGCCTGCAGTACTCCCAGCTACCACCAGATGTGATCCGAGCAGCAGTCCGCAGCTTCTACAACTGGGCTGGATGTGCCATAGGAGGAAGCGATCATGAAGCCGTAAAGATTGCCGTGAGTGAGAAGAAAATATGACTCGATTCACGCCTGGTTCTAGTGCCACTCAAGGCTGACACGCACCCATCATTCAACTACAGCACAATGCCCTAGAACCATTCTTCGGCCGCCCCAGCGCCACCCTTCTCGGACGGGCAGGCAGTAACAGCCACACAGACCCGCAACACGCCGCCCTCCTCAACGGCATCGCCTCCCACGTTCATGACTACGACGACACCCACCTCGACACCATTATCCACCCCACGGGTCCCGTCGCCAGTGCACTCCTCGCCGCAGCCGAGTGGCACTCTCGCGAGGGTACTGAGTCCGTCTCAGGCAGGGATTTCCTGCTCGCCCTCGTTGCAGGCATTGAGGTCGAGTGCAAGCTGGGCCTGGCCGTCTGGCCGCAGCACTATGATGTGGGCTGGCACATCACCTCGACCACGGGCTCTGTCGGCGCCGCAGTGGCCGTGGCGAAAATGCTCCGCCTGTCACGCGAGAAGACTGCGCATGCCATCGGTGTCGCGGCCACGCAGGTCGTGGGGCTGCGCGAGATGTTTGGAAGCCACACGAAGAGTTTCCACCCTGGGCGGGCGGCGCAGTCGGGCCTGATGGCGGCGCTGTTGGCCAAGGAGGGCTATACGAGCAGTGACACGTCGCTCGAGGCCAACAGAGGGTGGGCCAACGTCGTGGGCGCGACAAAGGGGGAGGCGGAGATACGGTCGGACCTGGCCAAGTGGCTTGGAGATGGCGAGGTTGGCTTGCCTGGGAGGGGTGGTCGATGGGAGATCCTGCGCAACAGCTTCAAGCCATTTCCTTGTGGCATCGTCATACACCCTGTCATCGATGCGTGTGCCCAGATACACCAGGACATGCAGGAAGAAGGCCTAAAGCCGGAGGATATTGAGAGTGTTCATGCCAAGGTGCACTACCTCGTGTTGGAGCTGACAGGGAAGAAAGAGCCCAAAGACGGCCTGCAGGGCAAGTTCAGTGTCTATCATGGAGGCGCCTGCGGCCTCCTGTTTGGAAAGGCCACGCCGAGTCAATACGAGGACTCTGTTGTCCAAAATGCTGAAGTTATTGCTATTCGCGACCGCATTCATGCTGAGACTGACGAGAGCCTGGCCGCCGATGAGACCAAGGTCGTGGTGACGATGAAGGAGGGGAGGACCATCGAGAAGCATGTCGTTCATGCGGTCGGCAGTATGGAGGTGCCATTGGACGAGAAGAGATTACAAGAGAAATTCTTGGATCAGTGCCAAAGAGTTCTGGGCGAGGCTCAGGCTAGCATTGCGAGCAGGACGCTATGGGCTGTTGAGACCAATGATTCTGTTGCGTCTATCACTAGAGACCTGATTCCTCAAGAACCATGAATGGTCTTTCCAATGATAAATATTCGAGATTGAAGACCATCCAACCTCTCCTTCGAATATCATGCCTTTCTCTCAACACAACATCATTTTAAAATCGACGTGAAGTTAATCCTTTGCTTGTTCCGAATCGATCTTTCTCCTACACGCCTATCTCAATCAAAGTGATTCTCACATCCTTTGCTATAGCTTTGAATTTGAGGGTGTACTCATCGAGAGCTGATGTCATGGTGTTATTGAGAACTATATTCTCATATTCTATAAAAACATGTCCCGCATGCCTTCTCCTATACATGCCACAGCCATACGATGATATCATATTCAATCAACTTTCATGTTATAATAACCCTAGTCGACCTATGAAATTGGTGTGCACCCTATGAACTGGCCCTTCTCAAGACCATCCGAATGCGTGATGGCACCACAGAACTTGGTCGTTGTTCCGGAAATCTCATAAATGACACGCGCAGGATTACCGCGTCCTGGCATATATGTGTTGGTTTCTATGTCGACTGTAAAGAGAGTATGGCCGTCGGCCATGAGGGGATATTCAATCCATGGACCAGTCGGACAATTAGGGAATGCGAAGACGCCGCCAGTCACCCTATTCGGGTGGTTCTGAAAAACTTTGGGGTGACAGAAATCGACTGCGAAGAACTCAGCTGCTGACGCCTTGATGAAGCGAAGTCAACGCTCATATACTTACGGCCGTCGACTTTCTTTTTTCCATAGGGTGACATTTTACTTTGGAGTTCGCATTCGGGGAGCTCCTTGAATATGTGGTATGCGTCGTTGGCGTTAAGAGCATCCTTTTTCATAGAAGACTGGGCATCCTTTTGCGTGGCAGCATGCTTGATGACTTGATTTATATAAGCCGCTGTGAAAGAGGTGCCTGTAGCGTGTTATTGACCGTTAGTTGTAGGTTAAGTACAACGTCCTGGGCACAGCACCAGCAGTGATGTACCATTGCAATTATATCCAGAAGTGGCCTCCACATTGCTTCGAGGCAACTGGCCAACATGAGGTGCAGCACGCACGGCACTGGCCAGAAGAAGGATCAAGCAAGCCAGAGATTTCATGATGAACAGGGGCAGCTGCAAGTGGAACCGGTTGGAAAACGAGAAAAAACGTCCGCGGAAATGATAGCTCACAAAGAATCACGGCCAGCGTAATTGAACCTGGAGACAGTTGTTGAAAAGGTGCCGGTGATCAAGCCTGCTGACCATGGAATAGCTGATGCGGTCGCGGATCGAATGAAGGTCAAGCAAGTCAGTAGCCAGGACAGGAATCATCTGCCATATATATATATAATGTGGGAGAAACATTCACTGCGGTCCTTGCTATTCATGATCCATCCCCTCTTGTGGGTTCGTTTAGGCCCAGTCGCCAACTGAAGGATCTCAGGTGAGGAAACCATATGCCAAGAGTAATCTGTAGAAGGCATCACGGCCGACGATGCAGTTGTTGTTCCAACGCGGTCACTTTGACGACGTTCGGTCAGATCAAGCGACTATTTCCAGCAATGTTGAATGGCAAATCTGATCCAACGTGCACAAATTTGGCTACTAAAGATTCAAGTACATGTTTGAGGGTGGCCAAAATCGAGTCCGTTAGAAGGTTGTCGGTGTTAGTTCTGGAGGTGGCCAAGAGGGATCATATAGCTATTTGCGACAATGGCTGGTCTACAGTTGATTACGATACGTATTTAGAAGTAGGAACTCGAAGCTCAGGAACACGAGCTGATTCGGTGTAGGTATCCAACAGAATGCTGAGTACTCAGCCTTTATGTTGGTTTCTATCGAGTTAAAAGTAAGTCTGTTCGATTTGAGACGCCAGGAAAGTCATTGGTTCAGGTTGGAGAATCTTTCACCGTTGGATCCCCTACTTGCAAGCACGAAACTTCCCATCTTGAGCATCAGCTGAGACGGGCTCATCACTAGGTTAGTACATGGTCTGTCGGTTACTTCTGGCAGCACATTTATGTCCATGTCCATAATGTGGGTTCGTCACAACCAGTCGAGACCATCCCATTCAACCTTGCTAACTATTGTCCGGGTAGGCTGCGTTCATACATTTGTTCCAGATGCAAGGTACTTTATGTGTTCGCGGGTACCAAGGTAGTGGGTGGTCAGCTTCGAAATCGCACCCGCGACCAACGAATCTCCTTCTTGGCTTAAGAGATTATGCATATTTAAATCACCATCCTCGCACTTAGGCCCGCGTAATCGAGCTCTGCACGCCTTGTAATGTGTCGCGTTCAATTCGCACGCACTTGCACCAGCCACTTTAAGTCTTACTGACTCCTCGTGCCGATACTATGGCCGAAACGATCGCCGAGTTTTTCGATGATTTTTCCGAGGATGACGGCTCGACCGATCCGCGTCAGCAGCATCTCAACGATAATGCCCGAACTATTCGCAATTACCTCGATGGGGTCACTACAGCAGAAATCGCGGCTCGGATTCTACTCTCCAATCTTCCGGAAGATCCATCATTCACGATTACAATCATCGACGATGTCATTGCAAATATCATTATGCGTGCGGCTGAGTACTTAAGGGAGACGCACCAACCTTTTGTCGAGCTCCTAGCCGTGCTAAGGGATCCGCAGAAAACTCAGGGTGGCAAAGGGCTTGTGATTCAGAAGAGATTCTCCATTAGATACGAGTTTGACGAGCGAAGGCTTCGATATGGCGACCCGGCCCCGGACCCGCACCCGTCGCTAGACTGGATACAGGATTGCCGACGCAATGCATGGACAAACATCAACCGCTTCGCAGCGCTGATGACCAAAGCAGGCGTAGAGGACATATCGGCATCCGGCGAAGACACCATCGGATATACACTAATACGTGGCGGGTGGAGAGTTTGTTGGGACAATGCTCCTCCGGGCGGTCAGTGCGACATTATCTCTTATGTTTCCACTAAGGCCTAATTCTAATTCGAGTTATATCAGGCCTCGTCGATGATGTCGAAGCTCTGTGGGGCCATGTTCCCGCAGCGGCTGAATGGATTACAATATGCGGATCACTTCTATACGACAAACCAAGGTTCAAAGAACAGTGGACAGAATGGACGATGAGTTTGGAGTGGATACTTGAGCAGGAGCTGCCTGAGAAAGTCAGATTGCTTTGCTCAGATATGTTATCCGAGATGCGCAGGATTCAGAATAGCGAGGAAGGCGACGCTCGTCTCTTGAACGCAGAGTAATAGTCTTTTCTAGGCGTACAGAACCAGAAGGAACGATGATTTGTATTGAAATACGAGTAGTGTCACGAGCACAGGTGTTCCGCATGTCTTACCATGGCATCAAGCAATTTTATTCAGTCCCCTATCAGGTGGCTTCAGCAGAAAATGCCGCTCCTACCAAACGCTGGTTGTTTTGCAGCCATCGCAGCATATGAATAAATAGCCAAGACGAGAGGGCGAGATTGGTTGATGACTCTTGCTTGTTGTAGTCTTCGACTATACCAGAGCATCAACTGCCTGGACCTATGCCTTGGGAGTGCGAAATTCCATATACCGGAGCTTGACTGGAAGGATGTCCTGGTTGGGTATTCTGATGTTGCGGCTGACTTTGTATCCACGCATGGTGTTGCTGAGGTAGCCACTGTGGAGGACTAACAGGTGGTAGCGCCTGAGCGTTCTGCGAAATGGCCGGCGCCGCGTATGAAGTGGCGTGCGATGGGCCGTATGTTTGGTGATAGGGCCAAGGGGGATACCCCTGTGGAGCTGCGAACTGCAACCCATACTATTGTCCTAGAAGTAGGCTCGAAGGACCGCCCTGAGCAGATGCTGACGGACCAGAAGACGCAGCTGAACGTTGCGTGGTGGGTTGCACAGGAATCGCTGTGGCTGAAGGCCCGCTGCTGAACGGCGCAGTCGGTGGCGGGTTCGCACCCCTGGTCCCGCCTTAATAAGACAGTATGTCCATCTCTCGAGAATGCAGCTTCATAGCCATGACCCACATCTCCGCATCTTTGCCACGAACCTTGTTGAGGTAATGCATGAACTGCAGATAGGCATTGGATACAACCTCCAGGTCCTTTACCGTCAGTTCTATCAGTGCATTGGGGTCCGCCTTGCTGACGTGACTATTGCCTTGAGCGCGGAACTCGGCCAGCGCGAGCGCTGTCTGACAGGCATTTCGGATCTGACGACCGTTCCACTTCTCCTCTGGATGATTGTCGAAGTAGGCACGTGCGAACTCGAAAATACCTTCCTTCTCGATGCTGATGTTCCTGCCCATCTCCTTGAAACGCTTCAGGATAGTGCCAAGATTCAGTTCGAAGACCGCGAGAGTATTGTCAAGTGTAAGTTGTGGATAATATAAGCTGATATGAATCCGGGACGCAAATGCTTCGTCAAAGTCGCCGACTCTGTTGGTTGTGAGAAACAATATGCCCGCGTAGTACTCGAGAACTCGCAAAAATACTAGTTTTCATCAGCTTACAGCCTCCTTCTTCATCTCTTACTTCTCCTTCATCTCGGATAGAGCAATCAACAAAGAGGATGGCATATTACTGACCTGAGACCATGCCGTTTCTCTTGAAGTCCTCCTTCGTTCGAGCTGCTAGAAAAACATCTGCTTCATCTAGGAGGAGGACACAATCCCACCCGCCGTCTTGTCAGGTTCCAAAATGTAAGAATCACGGGACGAGAATTGTTTAGCAACCTGTTTGCCAATGCAAAATGCGTTTCTAGTGATTTCTCTACCTCTGGGGCAGTTGTTCCCAAATCTCCTGTGGACAATGGTTATCTGTGAGTAATCCCAGATTTTGGCTACTGATGGAGAACACTGATCATTCACGTACCGCAAGTGATTTGGTACAACGGTTTTCTGAACATCTCGGTTTGATGGCGAGAAGTCGCATCTTGTGGGCGCCGTGAAGAAAACCTACCGATATCTCATCGACAAGAATGACGTTGCGAAACAAGCGCTCAAAGCTGTACCGGATAGTCAATACGTGTCGCCTGTGAAAGCTGCAGTGGAAATACTCCTTGATGTGCGTCTGGATTCTCTTATCTTGATTTGCAGATGCAAGTCGTTCTAACTTCAGCAGGCTGCCAAGGTTGCGTCCGATGTCCGCAATAAAGTCCGAACGAGCTTCGACGAAGAAGACCTTGAGAAGACGTTTGGCAAGGTTGAGCTCTTCCTTGCCACGTTTCCGGACGATGAGAATATTACATTGGCTTCTGTCAGTCTGATCGCTTGTACTTTGCAGGCGGTAGAAAATGCCATTGTCTACTTCCTCTCTCACACTTGTGAGGCTACTTGTTTCTTCAATTTGTGATTCTTTGACCACATGATGACTGAGACTTGCTTTTCCCACTGAATTACAGTGACAAGATTTCGTCAAGCTTTGCCAATTATAGGCGACGGAAAAAAGTTCCAAGAGGACTTACTCAGCAGTATTGGACGGATTTCGGTCAAATGCCAGGAGTTGGTAGACCAAGGTCTACATTCGCACATAGAGGGAACAAAGAGGGCAATGGACCTGGTACTTCAGGGTAAGTATTTTGTGAAGCGTTGAAAACTAGAATGCATATCTCTGACTAATACACCTTAGAGTTTGAACGGCTCGAAATTCTTGAGGTTCATATAGGCAGCAAAGTAGAAGTTGTCGTTCAGAAGACCGACTTGATGGTACGACAAGGAGATCAGATCGTGTCGATGGTGGATAGAATGCAAAAGTCAAATGAGGAGACGACTGCAATGATCAATAAGGTGCACAAACTCTTCTTACAGGGGGAGAAGGAAAAGGAGAAAGAGCGAGAGACATCCCACGAAATTATGCGTAAGTCGACATATTGTGCTCGATGAAGTCTCTCAAACTGATGCATTACCAGTCCATATTGCAATATTGGAAGAGCATGTCAGCGTGCCGCAAAGTTTTCCTTGGTACCCGCCTCAACATCACATTCCTTGGAGCCTGTCACAGCAGTCTTGGGCGCCTTCCCAAGTAAGTTGTGCACCGCTGGTTCCCCCTTGGACCACTCCAATACCGACACAGCATTATCAGTACCAATCATGGCCGGAGCCGACAATATATGGTAATGATTTACTGGGGATTCTCAAGATATCAGGCCTGGATGCGAGCGACATTATAACCATCCTAGACTCGACGGAGTCCATCCCTCTCAGGTACCGCAGTCACGCCAAAAGTATCATCACGATGGACGAGTTTCGCGACTGGGCGACGTCTCCAGCCTCTTGCAAGCTGCTTATCCAAGGCGATACAAGACAAGACGCTATCCAAGCCGGTTCCGCGCTATCTCTCGTGTCGGCTATGCTAATGCAAGGTCTTCGCACTCGGCCCAGCTTCGTATCCCTTGTTTTCTTTTGCAGACAACACTCCGAGTCCGACGACCCGTTCTCAGGACCAAAGGCCCTCATTAGAAGCTTGAATGCGCAGCTTCTTCAGCAGCATTTTGCTAACTTCCCACTCTGGCGAAGGGATGTCAACCCAGAAGGGCTGATTAGGGAAGATGTTGGCGTGCTTTGCCAGCTTTTTGAGTGCTTGGTTCGACAGCTCCCGCAGCAAAAGACGGTGGTCTGTGTGGTGGATGCGTTGGATGCTTACGAGACTTCCGAGTACGAAGAAGAACTGCGGACGATTATCAACTCCTTGTTAGGTCTCGCAAGAGACTCAAGTCTCTTGGTCACTGTCAAAATCTTGGCAACAGGTCACAAGAACATGGTGAGCATCGATGAGATCTTCAAAGAGAATGAGGGGAGTATCCTATTGATGGAGGGACTGATCTCAAACGGTGACGAGCAGGGTATGATGGAGCTTGATGCTGAGGTGTTCCGTTGATGTAGGCTGCTTTGATAACTTTGGCGTGTCAGTTGAAACTACGTAGCGTTCATAGCTTCACTACGATATGCCCATGTACCCTTGCCTTGGTAATTATCTTTCCTTGCTCCTGGCTCTCCGCGTGGGTTGGGCGGCATGTGAATAATTTGTTCTCGTTGAAAAAGACTGCCTGATTACGTATTCGCGCGGATAAGACATAGTCCAGCCTGCGATTCCGAGCTTTACATTCTAGACCCCTCGATCCGACCGAGAAGAATCCTTTCAGCATGCTGATCAATGTACAAATACAATCAGATCAGGTGAGGTGTCGACGCGGACGCTGACGACTACTCAAGTATGCTCCTGTGGAGACGGGCTTGTCGTCGGGATTCAATGTACGTACATTATACTACGTAGCAACCATCACACCTGAGAATAAGCCGGCCGCGATTGAAATGTGCCAGCGATGCTTGTCCCAATCGAGAAGGTCATGCAGCCCTGAATAGGTTGCCCGAAGAAGACTAAATATCCTATCTCCGCAGGCAATGAGTCATGTGTTCTCAATTCATCATTCCCCTCAGGATGGTGTTGTCTTATCCTAATGAGTGTGTTGGTATCTGGTATCTTGTTGAGCAGCCAGTTCAAAGCTTCACTGGCTGGTAGTGTGTGCGACAATTGCCTCAAAGAAAATCTCCTTGAAGTTTCAAGCCTTTGCCGGCCTTGTTGATGCTTCCGTTGTGTGCATGATCGCACCCTCCATCCAAGCCTAGAACTCCATAAGCAAACCCCAAAACATAAGAAAAGTAAATGCAAAATGAGTCTCTGTATTTCCCACCCGCATCCAGTATCCTTTGCAAGATGTTGGAAACCCAGTGACCTCTTCTAGCCACCATTAAAGCCCCGTTCCCCTAGCTATCATGAGAATCATGCTGCGGTCAGGAGTCCTATACTCTCTTCCCGTGCCTGAAGTTGGTGTGTTTTTCTGAGATCGCTCCAGCCCTTCCTCCTTCGGAGCTGCCGCCGCAGACCTTGCATAGGCCTGAGCTCCATCCAAGCCGGTGTAGACGCTGAGACGGTGGCGAGAGCGGGAGCCCGGCTGGCTGACAAACTGAATGGGGCCGGTGTGGTGATGAGCTTGGCCTCTGCCTCCTTGGCTATGATCGGGGCAGGTCCGAGGATCTCTGAGACTCCCATATCAAGAATCCAGGTCTGCCGGAACCATGAACACAGCCTGTGGAAAAAGGCGGGGTTGGGCCCGATGCCTGCGAAAGTTTGGTCAGAAGCAAGACCCCACAATGGGAAAACAGTATGATATGTGTAATGCAAGATGGACTTACTCAGAAACCGTGATCCAAGCATATTGGCAATGTCTAGGAGAGAGACTTCTTGACCTTGGGTTCCCGGCACGAACTGTCGTCAGATTGACCCCTTCGAGGAAAAGCGAATGGATGGCCAGGAATTCACATCTTGACTCAACAGGCGGGCAGTGGGCGCCCTCATATGAATGCATCGCGGATGACGCCATGTGAATGCAAAGATCGTTGATTCGTCTTTCCCCCCCATCCCGGAGCATCACGAAAAAGGCGGGGTGAGCGACCTCGGCAGGTGTGTGAGCCGATGCAGACATAACTCAGAGAGAGGGGCTGCTGCTGCGTACGGAGCAAAAGTCCTCACCCATAAAGCCCACCACCCTTGGCGTGAGTGACGTGTTTCCCGAATTCCCTCTTTGGGAAGGTGTTGCATCCCCTCTGCAACCCTCACTCTCCAGATTTTCTACTGAACTGGCAGAAAATGGGTATCATCCATGCGGGCGCGCAGATGCGGGCAGTTCACGCACGACATTTGTCGGGAGATGTTGGTGCATAGGGCAGAGACAGAGATGAGGGGCAGAGAAAAGGCAAGGGTAAGGTGAGTTTTGCGTGGAGCGTTGGCAGAGGTGTTTATTGATCCCCGAACTTGGAGGGTGGGAGGGACCCATATTATCTGCATTAGCACAAACTTTTTCCCAGCCTTGTTTGCATGTCGCAAGGTACAAGCCAACTTTCGCAGTATCGGCTTTGCCGACGGACTGATCATCGAGCGACGTCAATGACCAAAACAATAATGATCTTCATGATTCGAGTGCAACAATCGTTGCCCAGAATCCACAGGCCATTCTCTAGATTTGGTATCAACAATATGGATGATACACACACGTATTTGACTCCTGCCAAATTTGCTCTCTGTCCAGTTTGTTGATTTGAATAGTAATATCGTAACACCGATACTGGAGTTCCCTTTTTTTCCTGGGCGTCTTCCAGCGCTCTTGGTCTATGCTTCTGGTAAGTATAGGTTATATCAGAAGATAGGCGGGCCCCAGAGCCAAGCATCATATCCTCGCAGACGGGTCTACGGACCGCGTGGCGATATTCTTGTCCCCCTCGAACCTAACACCTAGATCTGTGTTGTGCCCCTGTAGTGTGTGTGGCGCCGATGGCTCACATCGTTCATTTGTGATTTTTAACCTCCTTCCACCGCCGGCCACCGAGGTTGGCCCCCACAATGGCTAGACCCTGATTCTTTGGACTCACCCTAGCGGCTTTGGAATTTGTTTCGGAGACCGTGAAGCCTTCTTGCTTCCTCTCAAATCAC
This sequence comes from Aurifilum marmelostoma, assembly GCA_027559495.1. NCBI lineage: Eukaryota > Fungi > Ascomycota > Sordariomycetes > Diaporthales > Cryphonectriaceae > Aurifilum > Aurifilum marmelostoma. Next base: position 579,443 of record JAMXSV010000019.1, on the reverse strand, counting down.
GGCCCTGTATGGTATGAAGAGAAAATAATCAAGCTAGTTGGCGCGTTCGAGAATAATGTGAAACTGCGGAGGCTTTCTTGTAGTTTCTGCATGATATCCCATACGTTAGTATGTTGCTGTTGGCCGAGCTGGAATGGTGTTATATCAGAGCAGGCGCACTTCTGTTTTCAATAAATCAGAGAATCATGACGAATCCTTGTGAAGCTTTCAAGATGACACTGTACACGAAACATCTGAAGGGACTTCATGAATATAAACATCCTGTTCATCACTGGAAACTCTCATGGCTTCGCAATTTGTGCTACGAACATTTGCCTCTCACCATGATCACGAGGTTGGTGAGGAAGCTTGATCACCCTCACAATATCCGACTATTATCATAGTGGCCGTTACTCTCAGTATTGATTGCTCATTGATTACATGTTGTGCAACAGTTAGTGGAAGGGACAGCCCTCAGCGACTGTCATGCCCGCATGGTAAATGTGACTGTTGGAACTAACAATCTCTTTATGGGATGTCCCGGCAATCTTTCACTGAGATCCCAATTACTATTTCTCTTTCGATCTCTAGTGGAGCAGGAGGCATCTAATGAACTTGACTGTACTTTTGTCCAGGCAATGTAAATGAAATAAACCCTCAATGCTACTTCCACCGATATCCAAGGGTCTTCATCATTGTTATCGTTCCATGATCATGATTTTCGACCTCTATAAGAAGAGTTAGCATCCTTGATATACTAGAATAACTCCTACGTCAATACTTTCCTTTTCCTGCATTGAGAGCATTTTCCCTGAAGCTCAGAGGTGGAGTTGCGCTTCGTATGGCATGCCTGCCACTCTCCATTCTCATCAGGTTCTGCATGTTTGTCGCATGGATGCTTTGGTTTCGATGTAGTTTGGTGGCGGTGCGGGCAATCGCTGTACGTCGTATACTGAATCGTTCTCTTACAGGATTGCGCTGAACATATATGTCGTTAGCCGGGCAAGACTCTCCAAAACGTGATATGGCTTATGTTACCCATATTTCGCACGAGGGGTCACTAGCTGCTACAAATATACTCTGATCCAGCTTCGTAATATTGGTAGTAACTACTGAGCGAGCTCAAATTATTGCAAGGTAAACAAAGTGCAAAGATAGTATAGAGAGCCTCTTTTAGCCCTTCCCTAAAGAATTAAAATACAAAGAAGGAGGAAGCAATCATATTTGTCTACGTTCTGTGAGGCAAAGTTACTTAGCCTCTGACCTCTTATACCTATGCAGTGTGTCCGAACCCATGTATGCCCCCTGTGCCAGGCGTACTGGAATGGTCACTATGGAAGTAACTATAGTCTAGGCGATTTTAGTTAGTAATTTATTTGTAAACCTATTAACTTAAAGAAGTATAATGCTATATCTCCCTCCTCATATTGCTGGAATATCTCATGCATTATCTGGGCGAAAACAGAAAGTTGTCCGCACTTGGAAGCCTTGTGATTACTGGATTCGTTGCACCAGGTGACGTGGTCTTACTTGCATCCACTTGCCAAGTGAACCGATGCAGCCATTACACTGTAGATCATGCTGTGAATCTGACAAGCTTACGCTGACAAGAGGGCAAATGATAAGGCTGGATCATGAGATGATCGAAGATGCTTTGCCATACGTACAAGCAATCAGCTTTTTCTAGACAAAAACATCTTGTCACTCCTAAGGCTATAGTCCCTGCATGACCTTCTGCTATTCACTACCAAAAATGCTTACCTTGGTGAGAGACTGCACGCTCTATCTGGAACCAGAGCCGGAGGGCCCTGCCCCGAAGGTACCCAGCAGGATTTTGGATATTTTACATGACGATGGACTTGTCACCAGCCACTCGACCAAATATTCCAGATGCCAGGACTTCATCCAATCCTTTGAGTGGGGTCCAAACCTCGTACGCTCTCCGGCGCAGATAATGCGAGAAAAGAAAAGGCGCTGACGCATCATATAGAATATCGAGGGGACCAATCTTGATCGCATCTAGTGAGTTAGCATGGCGGCTCTGTGATGACACCCTCTGACCCTGACTTCTTCTAGCATTGAACAGAATTGGCCTTTCGCGCGGAACTATCTTTGCAGGCATTTCTTGAAGGTGCAAAGTCGCGACTTGGCACAGACCTGGCCACCAGTCTCTGAAGGTCTTCCCTTGATAGACTTTCAAACGTTTCTCTCGAACACTGATAAGGAAGATCATGATGAAATTTCATATCCACTTTCAGCATCCCCAGGACGTCTTTCTTGTGGGAAAGGCAAGTATTTAGAGCCCAATGTCTTCCAAGATTGGCCATCGGCTGAGAAAACATGCAGATCGTCTCTTATACCATTTTGGCTTCGACTGGTTGACCTTGGGGTATGGGACGACAAACGCCCAGGATGAAGGAATAATAAGGGAATTGATCACTGTGGATGGATCATTGAAGGTAAGAGCAAATATGAGACGGACTTAGGGACTCGGTTCCCCTCACGGCAGTGACTAAAATTGCACGGTTGCACCAGCCGATCTTATTGCGCAGGACTTGTATTGCTGCTATCGTGCGGATGCGAAACACAGAGACATTGCAAACATCAGCACTATGCCCCGATTCATGGCATTCTGGAAAGCAGCTGAATCACAGAAGGACCGTCATCCTCTTCAACGACTTCCATGCATCGGAACGCCCCTTGGAATTTTCGTCATGGCTCGGATGTCATAATTGCCCTGAGTTGTGGTCCGTCACAGAGTCGTGGAATACGAGCGACGATGACGAATCAACAGCTGTCATATTCATCTACCAATTATCTTACCGTGTTTGGAGCGAGATACTGAGAAATTGGTGGCTTGTGGCGCATGCCGCATCGATACACGTCCGTGAACAAGTAAGTGGTCTGTCTATTCGTTGTTCGATCCGACACAAATTTGCTCTACCTTATAAACTAATTCTTTAATGATCACGCTAGCAAAAATATGCAATCCGTGAGGACATGTCAACATCGGCCCTGAAAAAGTTAGCCCGAGATACGTGGACAGACACACTGGCATGGGCTACGCTACAGACACTGGTCGGGATTCATCTGAAAATGATCATCAAAATGCAGCGGGATTTGAAGTCAATAGCCGCTCTCGTTCACGCCACTCTCGACGATAATCTCTTTGACGACATCTTAGATGACTTCAAAGAGCTAGAGCGTTTGTTCGCTGAAGATTTAACCAAGAGAGCTCAGAGCACTTCGGACGTGGTGCGACTCTGTCCCATTGACGCAACTATCAATCATTCTCTCCTATGTTCTCATCTGCCACGTCTTCATTGCTAACCCTCTCCATATGATTTAGATTTTCAACATGATGAGCGGCGAGACTGCCCAAGCGGCACATGAATACAGCAAGGCTATAGGTCGGATCAATTGGATAACTTTCGTCTTCTTCCCTCTCATCGCAGTGTCGGTAAGCCAGTCCCAGGAGAAAATTACTTATTTTCGTTACACAAGCACTTTACTGAAGCCGCCAATGAAGGGTCTTTTTGGTATGAACGTCGACGTCCTGGCGGAAAATCCATCATTCACATGGTATTTCATCATTGCTATACCAGCCCTTGTTCTGGTCCTCGGAGTCACTTTCGGGCTACAACATTCTTCGAAGATCGTCACATTAATTTCCTCCTCCGCAACTGGTGTGAGAGAGTGCGTCAAAGAAAGGCTGCGCAGATCTCGTAGCAAGTCACATTGCAATAAGGAAAAGGTAAATGTGTGAGGCTGACAAGCTCGAAAATGAACATGCGGTTCAATAAAGAAGGTCTCAACTAGTTCTAGGATGGAGAGCTAAGAGATAATAAGGATTGTTAATTAGCGTTTATAACGCCTGCACCATTTCTCTTAACCGCGGACGACGAAGCCCAGAGTGCAGTTTGCTAGACAAAGACCTACGTGGCTGAAAAACAATGTACACCGTTAATCTACGAATCGCTAAGACTACGTGGATTTTATTGAATTATTTTGATCCCTATATTCGATATTCGAAACGAGCGCTACTTTGTGCCCTCTGCTGAACCGGGCAAGGGACATTGTGCTGTCAGAGACTCAGAGACTGTTACCGGGCAGCCGAATTCCTCAGCCCAAGATATAATGACCTCGATGCTCGGAGTGGGCCTCATCTGACGAGTCGGAAAGACAAGTTGAAGATGTGAGTATACCGTGATTGCGCCAGCCCTGACAACCATGTCTCTAAATCTCCACGCCAACGAGGCAATAACGTAGATGTCCTTGTCAATGTTCGTTCTGGGTTATGTCTTTGGCCCATCGCTGCTCGCCCTATTGATCGAGGTAATCGAGAGAGCCAATATGGGTTCTTTCTAGTTGTTTCCATGTCATCTGGAACACCATTACTGGTTTTGCCCAGAATAACCGGGTCATGATCGCAAACCCTTTCCTTGCTGTGTTCAGGGTCAACGTGACATCTGCTGTGCGTTTACGGAGGGATTTCTCCAGGTAGGAATGAAGAGGCTGACAAGCGTACGAAATAGGTATCGAATCCTGTATTCGCTGACTGCTGGACAAAAGAACAACATGGCCACTCATTTGCCATTGCTACGTCTCTGCCACTCTTTGGCCCGGCTGTGGGCCCGATTCTTGGTGGTGTGCTTGTGCGTTTCGTGTTTAAGTACTAATATTAAAAGACTTCAATTTGCTGACGAGAAAATAATGCCTAGACTGATACGATTGGATGGCGCCGAATCTTCTGGATTTTGTCAATTGTAGACGCCGTGTTCATTTCCTCAGCAATCTTGATCTTACCAGAGACATACGCTATTTCAATCCTACATCGGAAAGCCAAGGCTCTTCGCGAGCAGACGGGCCAGCTAATTATATTATAATTACGACACACGAGCGAGAGCACAAGTCTCTTGCGCACGCCCTGGCTACCAGCCTGCGCCGGCACGTACGGCTGCTCGTAACACAGCCTTTGATTCAGCTAATTAATGTCGGTCATGTCGGTCTTCCTTGCCTACAACTATGAAACTTTTTACCTTATGAAAGGTACGCTTGCCACAACGTTCATCGATCGCTGTAAGCAATCAATCACCATAATCGGGCTACATTACATTGCTATCAGCCTCGGCTGCATGGTGGCATCCCAAGGAGCGGCGCGCTTTATGGACCGACTGTACCGATATCTCGAGAGTCGCAACATCAACGAGGCCCAGCTCGAGTTTCGCGCACCCTTCATGATCCCTGGGGTGGATGTCATCTCGATTGGCCTGTTCTGGTACGGTTGGGCCGCGCAGGCGTGTGCCTTCTGGCTCGTGCCAGATCTCGGCTTAGCTATCTTTGTATGTGGCATAATCAACTCGACGCAGTTTATGCAGGCTTATGTCATGGATGCCTACCCTGAGCATGTGGCCAGCGCTACAGCGGCGAGCTAACTGCTCCGGAGTATCACGGCATTTGCCTTCCCGCTGGTTTCGCCCAAAAATGTGTTCCAGCCTTGGGTATGGATGGGGTAACAGTGTCCTTGCTTTCGTATTTCTCGGGATGGAACTACCTGCGCCATTCATATTGTGGAAGCACGGGTCTAAACTGCGGGCAATATGTAAGCAGCAGCAATAACTGGTACATGGCTGAGTTCCGAGATCGAGAGCAAGTAGGCTGTCGATGATAGCAATGTATCATCATCTACAGGAAAGGGGTGTGAGCTTGCATTAGCCCTCAATCGCTGAACACGAAATGGACGGCATCCTCCAAAGGCGCCTCGTCCATCTCGCGAGACCATCGACAGAGGTATCCAAAAATCATGTCACGTGTAGCCGTGAATGGAAGGTGAATCTCAATGGTTTCGCCATTGCGTGGGTTGCCGTGCGGGATGCTAATGCACCGGCAGTCTTCCCTAACTCCGGACTCTGCTCCCCGAAGTATCCTACCATAAAAATAAGCCGGAGGGTACTTCTACGTTCTTGTGCTGCCAGGACATTGAATAGGGTGCCATTTTTACTGATGTTCAACATCGAATTAGGTACAACACAAACCTCAATTGACCATCATTATCCTCAGAAACAAGTATGTCGGTCCCCTGGGAGAGACTCATCCGCTTCGTGGCCGAGGATGGCCGCGTGCTGCGCGGTGAACCCATCCTCCCTAATCCCGACTTTGATCTCGGGACAACAACAGAGGATACGAAATTGCAGGCAAAGATCATCACAGGGGAAGACATTTACGACATCACCGGGAAAACGGTGGTCACTGAAGAGGTGGTCACCGTCAAGAAACTCCTCGGCCCCTTGGCGCAGACAGACGTGCCCATTCTCCGCTGCGTGGGCCTCAACTATGCCAAACACATCCGCGAAGCCGGGAGGAAACCACCTCCCTTTCCCTTCATCTTCTTCAAGCCCAACACGTGCGTGCACGACCACGGCGCCAACATCGTGGTGCCCAAGATCGCCCAGGACGACCAGGCAGACTACGAAGGGGAGCTGTGCTTTGTCCTGGGCAGGGACGCCAAGGATGTATCCAAGGAGGATGCCTTGTCGTACATCGTGGCTTACACGGCCGGCAATGATGTATCTTCCCGAAAGCTACAACGAGATCCTGCATTCGCTGGAGTAGTGCCCCAGTGGGGGTTCTCAAAGGGCTTTGATACCTTTGCCCCGCTTGGTCCTTGTCTCGTCAGGGCGGATCTGGTGGGAGAACCGAGCAAGCTGGATCTTTCTACGGTTGTAAATGGTGAGGCCAGGCAACAAGAGTCTGTCAGTGATCTATTGTTTGACTGTGCCTACTTGATTTCATATCTGTCGAGCGGGACAACCCTCCAGGCCGGGTCTGTGGTGATGACGGGAACCCCAGGAGGTAAGTGATCATCTGCAAGAATTTTTAAACACTCCAATCATGGAGAAAGTGCTAATCATGTTATCTTTTGGTCCAGGAGTTGGGATGGGCCAAACACCATCTCAGTGGCTCAAGCCTGGTGACCAGGTCGATGTGAAGATCAGCAAGATTGGGACACTCCGAAACGGCGTGGAATATGCATGAATAGTGTATTCAACATATAGCAACTCTCGAGTATGGATATTCGCAGAATTACACACAACGCCTCCAAAGGCGTATGACTCCAAATGCAGTAATGAATGTCAGATTGTCACATGTTCCCTGGCTCCCCGGTCGTCTCAACCCACCATTTCCAATGTTGCATAGACTAGGTGTCAATCGGCTTTCAAACGGCCTATAGACTTGCTCAGTGTATATGCAAGACTTGCAGCCGGTCTAAGATCTTACCAAGGTTAATTTTCTACTTCGTGACATTTGTCTCCAAGTGACCGAAATACCGTCCATGAAGAGCCAGTCGATAAGTCCTCAACTCTCACGGACCGTCATTCTGCTGCTCCTATGAATTCTCAACATCTTATCACCTAACATGGTCTGAAGATGATGCCGCCGCTAGGCCGGGGAGTTAGGGAAGCAGGCGATGGAATCAGAGTTCTGCTCGAGCTGGGACCAGTAGCCCGTGATCACTGGCTTTACCTAAAAGAATGAAATATTCACACACCTCGTCATCAGTTTCCACCTGGTTCACTCTGAAATCTCGCCCCTTTCCACCGACTCGGTGATTGCGAGTGCCGATCCTATAATTGCGTCTTTCACACCTCAATTTCAGACAGCGTTGGCAGCCTTGTCCCAAGCAAAGCAGCAAGCCGGTTCAGCGAAACCAATCAATATGCCGATGGCAACTCCTCTTTCGGTGCCAACCTTGCTCTCCAATGGGGACGCAAAGGTGGTGGGGACGACCAATGGCAGCCTCGTCACGAGCGAGGATGAGTCTGATAGCGAGGCTGACGACCTGCAGCCGAAGTACACGTCTACTTCGTATCCTTCGAATTGTTTGCAATTCTTGCAGAAGGTTTGCGAATTGGAAACACGTCAGAATAATGATGTGAAGCAGGCCAAGGTGAAGCTGGACATCCTCATTGTCGGAGCTGGTCTCGGTGGGCTGGCCACGGCCGTAGCCTTGCGCAGAAGAGGTCATGATGTGACTGTATTTGAGCAGGCTCCCGAACTGATGGAGGTGAGTATGGTCAAAGTTATGATTAAAAGTCACAAGAACTTCTTTAAGAGCAAATACTTTTGGATAAACCTCTAATATCTCCATAGGTTGGGGCTGGTATACAAGTTCCTCCAAACTCGGGAATCCTCCTCGAACGATGGGGTGTCGCACAACGCTTTGCGAAATACGTCGTCCAACCAGCCAGGATGAACTTTCGTCGCTGGCAGAATGGAGCCTTAATCGGCGTCACAGACACCTCCCCTGAGTTCACCGCAAAGTATGGCGCGCCATATTACGTGGTTCACAGAGCACATTTGCACAATGCTTTGTACCAGCAGGCCAATGCATTAGGAGTCAAGACGAGGCTGAACAGCAAGGTAGACGAGTACGATGCGGATACGGCCACCATTACTCTCTCAGATGGGAGTGTTTTCCAGGGCGACCTCATCATTGCGGCAGATGGTATGTTGATTTGTATCGACGATGTCTTACCATGATGTTAAGAAATTGATCGGTGATGGACCTCCATGCTGAAATTGATGGAATATGCAGGAGTAAAATCACTCGCACGAGCTTTAGTGTCTCCTGGAGGAAGAGGAGTGCCAAAGCCCACCGGATATGCGGTATATCGTGCAACAGTCGATGTTGACAAGATGAGACCCTTTCCGGAGCTGGCTTGGATCCTGGAGAAGCACAACCTGAATCTTTGGTGAGCCATAAAAATTGACATCTTATCACATCTGCAAACCTTTCTGATGATTCTAAGGATTGGCGAGGACCGCCACGTCATGACATACTCCATAGCTGGCGGAAAGTCGTTCAACATGGTGTTGTCCCACCGCGACAAAGGCGATCCTGCCACTTTCGGTCTAGAGGAGGACATCTTGGGCGATATGAGGAGAGAGTTTGAAGGTTGGGATCCACAGTAAGGCCGGGCATCCATCCTTTCATAACTCATGTGCTGCAACGCCAAGGCCGATGCTGATACTGCCTCATCAAGACTCACCAGGATCATCAGTCTGATAGACAAAGCCCTGAAGACACCGCTTATGACAGGTTCAGGCTTGGATAAATGGGTGTCCAAATCCTCCAAGCTCATCGTGCTGGGTGACGCAGCCCACGCCATGGTCCCGTACATGTCTCAAGGCGCAGCGATGGCGGTCGAAGACGGCGCCGCCCTCGCCGTGGCGCTGAGCAAGATCACTTCGCCCAAGGAGGTGAGATTCGCGTTGGGAATCTTCGAGCAGGAGCGCATCAAGCGGAGCAGCATGATGCAGGAGGCTAGCATGGTCAACTCGATGATCTGGCACTTCAAGGATGGACCACTCCAGCAGGCACGAGACGCAGCCATGCGGCCTGAGGTAGAGGGGAGGCATTTCCTCAGCAGCCCGAACCAGTGGAGTGATCCAGTCACGCAGAACTGGGCGTATGGGTACGACGCAGAAAAGGTGATGGAGGAGGCTTGGGATAAGGCGGTTCATGATCTGATACTGAGGACGCAGAACTAAATTTCACAGCATAAGTACTTGAACAACAAAGCTGTAGAGGCAAGAAAGGCAAGCCAAGGTAACATCATGGGTTTGGAAATTATATTCTTATATCTGCTATCAAAATTGCGGCTCATGTGTGCAGTGAATGTTCTTTGTGAGGTGTACACAGTTTGACTATGTGTTGAACCTCACCACCTAGCAGAAAAGGTCGGTCTCTTGATTGCCCTCAGCCATACCGTTCCAGAGGGATGCCAGGAATTCATTCTCCCACCCCAAAGCACCAAGGTCAAAATGGCTGACGTCAATGGGTATAGGAGCATACGAGTGAGGCACGCCGTATTGTGTGGCGGCCCTGGGAGTGTCCACCATAGGCGTGGCCCCCTCACCGTTAGTTCTGAACGAGCCGTCTGCTTGTTCGCCTTCGGGCCACACGCGTGTCAGTAGTCATTACACTTACATCTTGGGGAACATGACATAAAATAAATTGAGAACGCTTACCCAAGAGATGCAAACACTGGTTGAGAGTTGTCGCAAACTTTGCACACTTCTCCACCATTTTATTCCCATTGTCTATCAATGGCAAGGCTGCGAGTGCGGCTTCTAGGATTTCGCTCAGAGCCTGGTCCGAGATGCCTGTGGTTTCGTATGAAGTGGGCACTTCTGGGCCGCTGACGTGGTTACAGATCATCAATGCGACTATCGTCAGGGATGCGTTGAATGCTGTCGAGGCGTTAGTCTCCAGGCTCATCATGATATCTCGCCATTTCGGTCTGAACACTCACTGTAGTATAGTGTGAACCACCACGCCCCAAGCAAGCCCCTCTTTGGCTCTGGGGAGTGCGTGAGCACATGGACGATCTCAATAAGCTCAGACGCCGACTGGAAGCAGATGCCCTTGCTGCGCTGTCCGACCTGCCGTAGCATCGAATCCTCTGCATCATAACTTTGGCCGCGTTCGATACTGGAGAGGTATAGATCCAGCATCCGGCGGTGGGCCAGGATGCGAACATTGTGGTATCGCAGGGTCAAGATGACTCGAAACCTCTTCTCTGCGCTGAAGCTGTCGTTGTTCTTCAGCTCTGCCGTGGTGACCAGGCTTGATAGTGGCCCCAAGGCGGCCTGCCACTCGAGCAGCTGGTGTTCTATCTGAAGGATGCTCGAAGCGACTGGTAGGACGCCCCCATCCGGATCGCCGATGTTGCATTTGTAAAGTACGTCGATTATTGTCCACATTATCTTATATAGAGTTCTACTAACCGTGTTAGCTGCCGACATTTGTTTTCGTCGTGCTTCGATAAGGTAGAAGAACTAACATAGTATACACGAAGAAATCAGTACTGAGCATGACATCGTTAACCTTCATCGGGGCGAGAGTCTTGTCGCATGCCTTTGGCAGCGGGGTTCTAACGTAAGACTCGGGAATGGCTGGAGGTCGGCCAAATGTCATGCTGAGAGTTCTGGTAATTACTGTGTGAGTTCGGATTATATCCAATGGTAAGACCCAGGTCGGGATGGCATTACCTGTCGAGAAGAATGCAGCCATACCAGGTCCTGAGGCGCATCTCCCTGTCTAACGGGGGACTATTCTTGGAGAACGAAGTCGAGTGTAATCCCAACTGAAACGCCGCCTTAACAGCGAGACCATGTACATTCCAAGTGGTTGTCGATCGATGTGTGCCTTGCAGGTATTGACTCAACAGCAGCATCGCTTGGACTATTTGCCGGACACAAACAATCAGACAAGGACGATTGAACAATGCATGCAGGTGTTGACCCTGCCAAAGAAGTGACTCACCAGTCTCCAGACTCGCGCTGTGCAACATCCGGTCCAGACAGAGTGCCTTAGCACGCATGTAGAAGACTTCAGCCCGAGCCGCCCTATCAGGCGCCGCCACATTCATGCTGGCAGAGGTGACCGTGGCCATGGTGAGGATCGCATTCAGCAGACCCAGCCACGACCGCCGGAACTTCCTGAAATTGTTTCTCTTCACACGCTCATACTCCTCCATGAAACTCGGACCGTGCACAAAAGGGAACAGAGCGCCCGTGTCCACGAAAAATCGATTGACGAGAGCATCCATCTCGTCGTCGGGTGGCAGGCTAAGGTAGTCGATGGCCCCATCCACACTGCCGCTCGCCTCGCCGTTAGGTAGCCGGGCCGTCCTCACGTGTGGCGTGGAGGGTCGAGATACGTCGAGAGAGGGTCTGTGGGGGACCTGCCGTTGTAGCCTCGCATCGGGACCGTGGGGACGAGGCGTTGGCCGTGATAAGAGGGCATACATGGCTCGGCGGATATTACGAGTGAATGCGATGTTAGACGAGGGGCCTGTAGAGAGGAGGAAAATGTGATCAGTCATGCATCCGACAGTCTTCTTGCCCGAGCTGAACATCCTTTTTCTCCAACCCCCACTCTCCTCTTTGGCCCTAAGATCGACCATCTCTGGATTACATGTACATACCGTAGTAACCAGAGTCTTCCTCTTTCGCAAACTCCATGGACCCCATCCCGTCCGTAGCATCCGGAGAGTCTCCATAATCCTCGGGATCCACTTCAGGCACGGTAAGAGCCGACTGGTACGTCGACAGGCTGGCCCTGCGGTCATTCATGATGGAGTCACTGGTCACGCTCCCAGTCAGGCTCTGCGCGTCCTTCAACATGCGGACGTCGCTCTCGAGCTGAGACAGGCGGGTCTCTACGAGTTGGAGGAACCTGGTGGACGGTAAAAAGAGAGGAAAAACAATTAGTCCAAACTGTCAGACGCGGTGCAACGCACAACCACCACCATCACCTCAGGTATTACTGGTCACTCACGCCCTTGGAACTGGAGTTGTCGTCGAGATGGGAGGGGATAGGTAGACGCATTCAATATTCTGGGCCTGGCAACTAGAGCATTTCGGCCGGTAGCCATCACACTATATTCACAACAGTCCGTCAGCTCCCCGGATCTCCGTAAAACTGTATCGATCACAGTAACAGGATAGAAAGATGACCGAAGAAGAAAAGATAGAAGATGGATCGCCCTCTCGTTTTTCCTCTTCTGTTTTTCTCTCTCCTCCTTCTTCTTTCAGGGCTCGAGCGAGACAACAGAGGAGGAAGAATAAAAGAACGGTGGACAATGATTCAAGATTCTGCCCGGTGGGCCAAGCCTTACGCGTGACTTCTTGCTCCTGCATGCACCACAGGCGACAGGAATCCTGCGACGCTTCTGCGGCCTACGCGGAGCGTCCCCAGCAGCACCCGAAGCAGCAGAGGCACCGGCCGGCGTGGGAGCGGTATCGTCGAGCTCCAGCGGGCCGCCGGCCGTATCCGCCTCGTCCTCGCCGCTCGTAGGGAGCGACACCCGAATAGAATCAGCCATTGAGGGGACAATCCTCTCTCTCTCTCTGTCCTCCCTCTCCTGTATCTTGTTCCGTAAGGGACAAAACAAAAGGCTGCAGAAAAAGATAGGCAAAGACAAAGGGGGGGTGCAACTGGGTTCTGTCCTGGTTAGCTAGGCTGATCTTCGCGGATCTAGGAAGTCGATAAGGAAGGGTCTTGCCTGTAGAGTTGCTTTGCAAGATTGAGTTAGGCAGGTAATTAGAAGAGTCGGGTGGGGGTGAAAATGCTCAGAGCAGCCCTTCAAGTCGTGTCGATGATCTGGAGGGACTATCTCCCCGCACACGTCGTGTGGTCTGTCTGCGGTCGGGTCGCTGCAGGGCCGGGCCGCCGGGATTAGTACCCTAATTCCGACGAGGGTTGCTACATATTATGTAGGTTAGTAGTAGTAGCTTTGTGCCTGAACCACCTCTTGGGGGATAGGGAAGAGGAAGAGGGAGAAGAGGGACTGGGCAACGACACATAAGTAATTTGCAATGACACCTGATAATTGTATGAACGAGTCTCGACCTACATATTAGGTATAGACTCATCACGGCGCCGCGCGTGATCCTGGCACCGTCTCCTCACCACATTTCATTCTTGTTTTGTGACCATCTGACCAGAGAAACCAGAGTGACGCCTTCAACCAACGATATGGCGACAACCACACAGACGGAGGAGACCAAGGTCGAAGATGCGACCGAGGTCATGCTGCAGCGGGCAGAGAAAGCCCACACCAAGCCCCTCTGGCTACAGATGGCAAGGCTGAACCCGCCTCTGCCCAATCCCAAGTGCACACCCCACCTTTGGAGATATGCCGACATCCGCCCCAGCCTTCTCGAGGCTGGTAAGCTTGTCCCGGAGCACCAGGCTGAGAGGAGGGTGCTGATGCTGATTAATCCAGCAAGAGGTATGGCCCACAGAACAAGAGACGACGAAAACGACCAGCGAAGATGGAGACAATTTGCTGACATTCAAAACCCTGGGACTCATTCAAGATGCCCCATTTACAACAGATACCTTATACGCAGGCCTACAGCTCGTGATGCCCAACGAGACAGCCAAGGCCCACAGACACGTAGCCTTCGCCATGAGGTTCATCATCGAGGGCCAGGGCGGCTTCACGGCAGTGCACGGCCGGCGCATCCGCATGCAGAGAGGCGACGTGATCCTGACACCGACGATGAACTGGCATGATCACGGCAAGGACGGTTCGGGCCCCATGATCTGGCTGGACGGGCTGGACCTGCCTAATTTTCAGCACTTCCCCGTGCACTTTGTCGAGCAGTTCTCGTCGCCCCGCTATCCTGCCGAGGACGTCGACACGTCAGCCTCGCCACTGGTGTTTCCCTGGACCCGGATGAAGGCGGCGCTGGACGAGGCCGAGGGGGACTCGGCTGAGCTGCGATACCTGCACGATGACGGGCGGCAAGGTAGGCGGAACCCAAAGTCTCTTCTCATATAATCCCCTGAGCGAATCGTCTGTGCACGAGGTGGTCAAGTCCAGGGCTGACGCTTACTTTATATGTTAAACACAGTGAGCAGAATCCTTGGAGGGTCAGCAGCCCGGATCAACGCCGGAAAGGCATCGCCTCGCGTGCAGGAGACGGCATCGTCAGTCTACCACGTGATAGAGGGATCAGGATACAGCACCATCGGGGAGGACGAGTATCGATGGGAAAAAGGCGACACGTTCTGCATCCCCTCGTGGTATCCCTTCCAACACTTTGCTGGTGGCAAAGAGGGTGATGACCCGGTGTACTTGTACCGGTTCGACGACAAGCCTATGCTGACCTCTCTGGGATTCTACCGAACATCGGAGACAGATGTTGAAAGCCTTGTGTCAAATTGAAAGAGAAGAGGAAGAAAAGATCAAGAAGACGGACGACGAGAATGAATGAGCCGGGAATGATAATGATAAGATTTATACAAGTAATCACCTAACCGTTGAATCGTCTCTAATGTATTTTAGGGTCGCCCCTCCTCCCCCTGGTTGTTGTTTGTTCGGCCTTCTCTAATGCCTCCACCAGAACCGCTAGTCCACCAAAACAGGTCCTCTATCCGCGTTCCAGACCCATGCAACATATCCGCAGCACTGGCTCTTTTTGTGTGCGTGTGTCCCACTTTGCGGGAAAAAAAGGGGCACCCAGACCCAGCGAGGGCAGTACCTCGTCAAATCCAAAGATAGGCGATTCTCAGCATCCCATCTATCACATGCCATCCGTTTCGTTTTAGCCCCCTCCCCCGTCAACCTGTCACCCCTGTTCTGAGGTCCCCTCCTCCACGCGCCATGGTGATGCCCTCGACCAGCGCTCTCTTCAAACCTCCTACCACAAAAATGCCCGTGACCAGAACCAGGAACGCCAATATCTCCCGGCGCACTTTGTAATGGCCATCCCACGAGACCATGAGGATTGCCGTCAGGTACTGGGTCAGGCCGAGCAGCGCCCACCTGATGACTTGGTTGAAGAGGCCCGGCGCGAAGTGGCTAAAGGGCGAAAAATGGACTAGATAGTAGACGGGCACAGCGCAGTACAGGGCGAAGTGTACTATGAGGAGAGGTCCGCTGAGGAGGCGGGAGAAGACGTCCTCGTTAAACAGGGCGCTCCGCTTTGATGATCTGCTCGGCTGTTGTTGCTGCTGCTGGCTGTTGATGTTGTTGTGGCTGTCGACCAGGTTCGCGGGGACGGGAGATCTCCTCGAGGAGCCCGACAGGGCATCAGCCGCCAGCGCCATGGGCTGGGGTATGATGGGAAAGACTGTCTCTCCCTGGAAGCTCATAGCTCACCCGGGCCCAGAGCAGTGGGTGTTGACGAGGGGGCTGACAAGGAGAGGTCGACAGATGTGGAGAGAGGAAGGCGGCTGGGTGGGTAGACAAGACGGGGATATTTGATGTTTGTGTGACGATATGTCGTAGCATGTAGGGGCTGTGGGTTCTTAGGAGTCGAGACGGCAAGAAGCACCAACTATAACGAGAATCAGGAAGAAGTGTGGTTGTCCAGGCAAGGTAATGTTCGAGACGTCGGGATGAGGTAACGTCTCACCAAAGGATGCGAGGCGTGAGAGTGCTGACCAGAGGTTTTGTTTGGGTCGGCGGCGGCGGTCCGATTCTTGTCATGAAACTTGGGGAAAGCTCACTCTGGAAGATCCGAGGTGGCGGGACCCTAGGCTCGTGTATGCTGTGGATATGTTTTTTTTTTTTCCTTCCCTTTTTCTAAGAAGAGGATGAGGGGCAATTTACAGTCCCAAGAAGCACTAGCAGACCTGGGTGAAAGGGACCTGGACGGCTGAACGCGTGGCATGGGGCCTGACCAGCCAAGTTAAGAACAGGTCCAGCTGTGCTCTGTGCTGGCCTTTTTGGGGGACGGGGACACGGACGGCAAACAGCAGTGGTCCTTCTTCCTCCTCCTCCTCCTTCATTCATTAATTAATGAATTGAGGCGCAGCTTCCCGTCTTGTCAGGGGTTCGTGCTCAGGTCAGATCTTGGAAGAGGCGGGAATCTGCCGACCCTGGATGACATGTCAATTCCGTCGGTGCCTGTATGTGGTCGGCTGGATCCCCCAATAGGGTGAAACAGGTGCTGCTGCTGCTCCTGGTGATGGTGATGGTGATGACGAGACCCGAGTGAACTTTATCCTTGAGCTCACGCACAGGCAAGACCAGACACAAGGTTCCCTAAAACCGGATGCGCGAGCCTGCTGCGGCTGGTGCCGATTCATGACGACAATGTGAAACCCCCCTCGGCCTTGTAATGGGTGTGCGTTTGTGCGCGTGCGTACATTCCCATCTTAGGTTAGGGATACAGCACACTTTCGCATGCAGGCTTATCTGTTTAGGCTACTTATCCACCGCTATCTTGGGATCTGTCAATTGGTTCCTCATTTGACAATTTCACAGTTTGAACCAATCATCAAGCACGTTCTACAAAGACTTTGGTGCAGGTCTAGGAGCGCTTGAACTATCACATTCTGCGTGATTGTTGGCTGTCTTGTTTGATTACTTTCTCTTATCATTGCCATTTGCTCGAGGTCGCCATCTATCTAGACCGAGGTAAGGCACGCGCTAACCCAGCGCCAACGCTATCCCACCAGGACGCTACCACTGAAGTCCTCCTGGCGTCATTTTGCAACCCCCAGTAACATAACAGCGTTGCGCTTAAGCCGCATGCGGTTTACCATTGGGAGATAAATTATGGTGTTTGAAAGATTGGCTGGTTGGAATCGCTGTCAGAATCGACGGGGATGTTAGTTAGACCATTATAATACTGCAGTCTCATTATAGAGTCGGAAATTGGCTGGACCTTTTGCCAAGTCGCAATCACTATTGGTTGGGCAGAGCCCCGCAATCCAAAGTCTTGTTTACCTCTGAGGGGTTGGACATCAGGCATGATAGTAAAAGTCAATTGAAAGATGCTAGTACTAAATATATACATACCACACTTTCCCATGAGCACACAATATCATTGCTGCACGCTAAGCTGCATCTATACAGCACACTCATCTTCTCGACTCCATGCCATGCATTGCAAGTCTTTGTAGCCAGTTGACAGAGCTCATGCCTCATGGACACTTTTATCATCAATATCTTACTGCTTTGATGGATGTAATGATAGACATATTTACTTAGAATATATTGTGAGCCGGAGATCTATTTCTTTGTATTCTTTGTGCTTTGTTTCTTTCCTCTCATCCCAGGGAACAGAGGACTTAGAACCTGAACTCATTGCCTCTCCTAGGTTATACTAGGCAAGACACACCTTTTCGGGTTCCAATAAACAGCTGAACATATTCTGGAATACTCTTGATTGGAACAAAAAGTGCTTTGAAGCGAGAAACTACGTCCGTGGATTTTAGACCTCGGCGAGAGGTTGTGCGGGTATGCTTGTTCCCGGAATCATGGACCACGAGTCCGATGCTGATGCTGAGGCCGTTGACGTTGGTTTCAGCGGGTATGGATTGAGGGCTCACCAAAGCCATCTTATAAAGATGGCGTAACTTGGACAAATGAGTGGGCTGCGAAATTGTGGACGTGGCGACAATAACCGAAGTTAGGCTATCAGTTCCGATACTGTAAACCAGAAGTCAGGATGCATTAAAACATGAGTCGGCAATGGTCAGGAGTACACTTATGCATCCCAAAGCGCATGTACTGAATTGTTGAGGGTATTTTGACATTGATAACTGCATTCGCACCGCGACATGGCGTCGTATAGAAGGTCGGCTCAGAATTGCGGCGTCGATGGTAACCTCCGTTTGTTCAAGCATCATACCCTTCCCTTCCCAATCACCGCATTTCGACCTTTTTGCTTCAAGTCTGCTGATGTCGGCAGCTCAAGTGAATGAGATCCACTTGACTGTTCACTTGCCACCTGCACCTTTCCCTGCATCATCGTTTCGGGAGACCAACGAAGAAGAGGTGTTGAGGAAGCTCCCGGATCCTTCTCGATCTGCAGAGAACAACACTCGTTGTGCGACAGCTGCGGCCTCCTAGCTCGTGCGCGCCAGCTACTGTATGCACCTAGCTGCCTTCTGCCATTTTGGGATGAATTAATCCGGTTGGCCGTGGCTGGCTTTCTTCCCATTTTTTATGGTCTGTACGCAACTCTCAATCCCGTCACCTCCCATGCTCTTCGCTGCAAAGACTTCGAATTTTCTTCTTGATATTTTTCTTCTCTCGAAAATTAGCTGCAAAGTCTGTCGAAACTCATACTGATGTCATGCCTGGGTAATGCCAGCGACCCTGAGCGCTGTGTGTGTCGTTGAGAAAGGGAATGTGGAGGGCGGATCCTCTTTTCCACAAATATCGTGATCACGGCCTTCACGAAAAGTAAGCAAGTCGAAATCATTACGGTATTTTGGAAATCGAGACCACGATTGAGGTGGGCGGGCCGTCGTGCAATTAAGTAATGGCCCAACGATGACGATGCTGGCTTGCACACCGCCCAGACAGCCCCGATCGGTTTTGCACACAACGCGATCTCTTGCGCTCAAATTCTGTGCCGCGATTTTGAGAATAGGACCGAGTAGCCGTGATACTATGCGCTTCTTTCTTTGGTGGTAGATGCGGTCCGACGTCATCAGCCCCATAAACGGACGATGTCTTCCGACTCCACTGCTGCCGAACGGGTATGACACGTGCAACGGTGGGATGGAAGCATGAGGATTGGGTCAGATATGAAGGAATATTGATGAAGAAGGAGGTTCTTTTTATCTCTATTCAATAGTATGGAGGATTGAATATAGCTGAGAGGTTACAACTCTGAGAGAGATATTGTTTGTTTCGTACGGTCAATAGACCAATCGAGCCCAATCAGCAGCAAGCTGGGAGCTATCGACAGCGCCGGAGCCGAAAGATGCGGGGCAAGCTGGCAAGGTACCCGGCGGCCAGCGGGCCTTTCCACCGGTCTCTTTCGTCTTCTTTTTGTTTGTTGTCCCTGACAACACGAGCACAGCAGCAGCTGGCCTGACCCCTCATCGCATTTCTCGGCTGGACTTGGCAGTCACACGATGTGTAGGGTGTGGATACACCATACTGTAGGGAGGATTCAGCCACATTATAGGAACAAGAAATGATCTGTCGTGTCAGACACTGCGTTACCCCGCCCTGCCCCTCCGCAGCCTTTCCAGTCGATCACCACGCCCAAATAATGTTCGCGCTACAGGCCACTCACTCACAAGATTGTCGACGATTCCGTGATACCTATCTTCTCCCGGACAATCCTCTGATTATGCTTTCTCGGAGCCTTTTTGAGGATAGGCACGACGGTTTTCAGTCTCCCAGCTGAGGAGATTCTGTTGTCAGTCAATGGGCCACAGCCATGCATCGATGATGTCATTGTGGCCTAGGAAGCACCAAGGTACGGGAGCCAGCTAGCTTTACTCTCTTGGCACAAGTGTGGGCTCTCTCACGTCCAAGGTTCACTGTGGATGGGAGAAAAAAAAGAGGGGAATCGAATTTGTTGTGGCAGCAGGGTAAGGTGACGAGGGGGGGACCACTTGTTGTTAGGCTTATACGGCAGAAAACTGTATGGGTTGCAAACAATTCCCGCAGTTCCGCGTCGGAGTATGTGGAAAGTAGTAGCACCGCGGGTGGATAACGAGGGGAAGAGAGGAGAGGGGGAGGGGAGCTGGTATGAATATATAGAGGCCAAGGCTTGCAGCTCTTCTGTGTCTTACGCTCTTCTCCGTTCCCTACTTTCGTATCTACTACCACCTACACTACCAACCATCCATCCCACTTATTCCTCCTCCGAACATTCACCAGTTCTCCCAAGATGCCTCAGACAGCT
Source organism: Aurifilum marmelostoma (assembly GCA_027559495.1). Lineage (NCBI taxonomy): Eukaryota > Fungi > Ascomycota > Sordariomycetes > Diaporthales > Cryphonectriaceae > Aurifilum > Aurifilum marmelostoma. Next base: position 559,283 of record JAMXSV010000019.1, on the reverse strand, counting down.
CCCTCCGCGTCCTCCCTCAAGGACCTCTTCAGCCTCAAGGGCAAGGTCGTGGTGATCACCGGCGCCTCCGGCCCTAAGGGTATGGGTATCGAGGCCGCCCGTGGTTGCGCTGAGATGGGCGCCGACGTGGCCATCACCTACGCCAGCCGCAAGGAGGGTGCCGAGCAGAACGTCAAGGACCTGACCGAGGCGTATGGCTCCAAAGTCAAGGCCTACAAGTGCAACGTGGGCGAGTACGCGCAGTGCGAGGAGCTGGTGCAGAACGTGCTCAAGGACTTTGGCAAGATTGATGCCTTCATCGCCAAGTACGTTCTTTGTCTCTTTTTTCTCTCTCTTTTTTCCCCACCCTTCACAAGCAAGCATAACAATGTACTAACAACATATGTCCTCAACAGCGCCGGTGCTACCGCCAACGCGGGCGTCATCGATGGCTCCGCCGAGGAGTGGGACCGCGTCATCAACACCGACCTCAACGGCACCGCCTACTGCGCCAAGGCCGTCGGCGCCGTTTTCAAGAAGCAGGGCCACGGCTCCTTGGTCATCACCGCGTCCATGTCCGGCCACATTGCCAACTTCCCCCAGGAGCAGACCTCGTACAACGTCGCCAAGGCAGGCTGCATCCACATGGCCCGCTCCCTGGCCAACGAGTGGCGCGACTTTGCCCGTGTCAACTCCATCTCGCCTGGCTACATCGACACCGGCCTGAGCGACTTCATCGATGCCAAGACCCAGGCCCTGTGGCACAGCATGATCCCCATGGGCCGCGACGGTCTCGCCAAGGAGCTGAAGGGCGCCTACGTCTACCTCGTCAGCGACGCCAGCACGTACACTACCGGTGCCGACCTGGTCATTGACGGTGGCTACACCTGCCGGTAAAGGAAGTCACAGCAGGTGAAGGGTACAGATGGAGGGAATGAGACAAGAGAAGGGGAGATATGCTTGTCGAAACGAATATTACGACGCTTTTCATAATGTAGAGGGTTTTGGAATCTAGATTCCAGGGGTACCCGGAACCACCGGATCATGTCAACTAGGAAGGCATATAAAGTTTATACCAAAAATAAAGAAAAAAATTGCAAAGAAAGATTTGGAAATATGATTGAAGTTAGACAACGGTATTCCGCATTGATCGTCGCACTTGCTACACAACTTGATCTTTCAACAGCATCTCACGAGGAATGATATTCAGGGGAAGTAAGCCTCCAAAATGCCGCCAGAACGCAGTAGTGATGTCAGTTCCGGGGGCTGGCACCGCTGTAACCAACAATACAGAGTACTATAGCAGCAGTAAACTTTCAGTGAGGTAGCCACCAATTTTCCTCCTCGGCCCCCCACCATGGCGGGGTTGTCTTGGTGGGGCAGCCTCTGCTCATTGTTTGCTAGACGTCATTCCCCTCACTAAATATTGTGATACAGCTTCTTCCGCATGTGTTTGCTTCCAGCCACCAGCATACAAAGCGACACCGAATTAATTGTTTCCCTCTCGACTTATGCCCTCTCCAGCTCTTCGACCAACGACCACCGCTTCCAGGCGCCTCAGACAACTCGCTAGCCACCAGCACGCACTAATACCACGACCGACCCGTCATTCCTCCGTCACTTTCGCACTCTCCCAATATCCCGCCCACGACCACTGCACCCACCGCCGCGCCTTCACGATGACGACCAAATCCCAAGAGCCCGTCATAACCTCCATCGAGGACCTCCCCATCACCGAGTCCAAATGGGTCACCCTGAAGCGCATCAACTTCACCGACCAGACCGGCAAGGCACGCACCTGGGAGTCCGCCGTGCGCAAGACCCGCTCCGCCTCAGCAGGCGTCGACGCCGTCGCCATGGGCAACATCCTACTCCCCGCCACGTCACACGGCGGCCAGAGCCAGCCCGTCTCCACCATGCTCGTCATCCAGTACCGGCCGCCCCTCGACAGCTGGACGGTCGAGTGGCCGGCGGGCCTCGTGGACGCCGGCGAGACGGCCGAGCAGGCTGCGCGCCGCGAATTCAAGGAGGAGACGGGCTACGAGGTGTCGCGCGTGCTGAGCGTCAGCCCGCCGCAGGCTGCCGACCCGGGCATGACCAATGCCAACATGCAGCTCGTCATGGTGGAGGCCGAGGTGCCTAGTGCCGGCGGTGACGAGGGTGACATGCCGCTCCAGAGGCTCGATGACGGGGAGCATATCCAGCGTGTCGTTGTGCCGCTGGCCGACTTGTACAAGACGCTGGACGAGTACTCTAAGAAGGATAGGTTCATCGTTGCGGCGAAGCTGTTCCACTTTGCGGCTGGAATGGAGTTTATGAGAACGCAGAAATACTTCTAGGCGCTGGGGCTTGGGGGCATGATTCTATACTGGGGCCGGGGGGGAACAAACGGGTCGAACGACGCGAGATCTTTCTCGAGGGGAGGCGGGAGATGCTGAGGCTGGGAGATGGGTTTGTGAGGCCCCTATCCCCATCGGGGGATAATCTCAGTCCAACACAGACGGATGCACAGCTGGGATGGCTCGGCATTGCTGCCTGTTTCGGGGGGGGAATGGAGGCGCAAAACAATGCCTACGGCGATCCTCTTTACGACGTCGACGAACTGAGAGAGGGCAATAGATGTCAACAGCAGGCAGGGTGGGTATTAGAGCATAGATCACGAACTCATGGCAAACTACACGAGGCGCAATCCACATTCTGTCTGTCCTTTTCTTCTTCACAATCTTTTGTGAATCGCCTTGCAAAATTCGAATGCCGAGACACGCATCTTGTGCATTGCACCTATCTTTTCTTCATGAGACCAACCCACCCGTGCGAAACAACACGTGGCGCTGCCGGGCCGACTCTTCAGGCCCCGGCCACGCCGCTCTTCTCTCTCTTGGGTTCGAGCCAAGAATATCTGTTCTTGCCACTCATCTCTTGGGCTCACAGGATCCAGAATGGCTGGCTTGTCTTCTTGGCCATGCCTGTTCTCTGGCTTGATACTGCCGCGAGCCGGGGCAAGGGGGGGGCCTTTTTGTTCAACTAGAACATGACTTTACTCTTCACTGAGCAGAGCCATGCTGTTGTACCTCACCTCTTTCAAGATGCCCGAGAGTACGATAAATTTCTCGACTCGCGACACAGGTACTTAAACAGGAAAACAAAGAACCCGCGGCACGTGGGTTGGGCCCAGAACACCAGGCCAACGCGTGGTCCGGCACCCTTGTGGGCCCGCCCGCCTCGGCATCTTCCTGCCTCTGTCGAGTCAATCAAAGGGTAGGTCCCTACGCCTCAGGAGACGGACGGGACGCACGGGAAGAATAAGTGTAGGTAAAAATGGTCTTGTCGATTCTTGACAGAGAATAAGTGTCTGGTGAGACCGTGTAAGCGGTTGTTCTCGTGCTCACAATAAGAAAAAATGTATATACAAATGGGTCATGCAGGATCATCTATGACTGCTGGCCATCGAAACCAGTCGTGTAGGCTAGCCGAATTACAAACACTATATTGCAGAACGCCACAACTCAGGAGACCCTGGCCCCCTTGACCCGCCTCTCTCTTTTCTTTTTCCCTCCTGTTGCTGTGCCCCCACATGTCTCCCCCTTCGACCTTGTGGTCATGCGACCTTTGTCAACCACTTTCTTCGCAACTATGCTGCAAGGCCGTGAAGAAAACACAACGTCTGATCATAGGACGTGATCTGCTTCCTGGGGACCTAGTGGCTGGTCCGTAGTAGGGGCAGGTCGTGGGAGGCCGTCGTCCCTGTCGATCCATTCCTGGCATGGCCAAGGCTTGTCTGGCCCGCCTTTGGGATCAGCGTTCATCATCTGTGAGCCCGGCTGCTAAAACTCCACACCAATGCAAAGACAAATTGAAGTTGTTGATCAAGTTGCTGTTCGACGAATGTATGAAGAGGAAGGAAAAGGAATAAAATAAAAAAAAGTCGTAGAGGTATGTGTATACGTGCGCGTGGAATATCCAAGACAATGGCCAGTCAGTCGACTACCTTGCGCCGTCGAAGCTCGCCCTTTGTGTCCTCCAGTCTGGGGACGGCGTTACTGTAGCCCTGTTGCCAGACGAGCCGAAGCCGGGCATGGAGCTGAATCTGTGCATCTTCTTGCGTTCCTTGCTGGACATGGCTGCGGTCGGAGAGGATGTCGCGATGGATGGGGATGATGGGCTCTCGATGGTAGGGCTCTGGTAGTCGGAGGAGGAACCACTGCTGTTATTCGAAGAGCCTGTGGTGTTGGGCGTCTGGTAGATGTATTCGCCGTCGACGTAGATGGCGTTGGAGACGAAGGTGGATCGTCTGTCGCGGTGACGAGTGTAGCGCCGCTCGAGGCGGAAAAGCTCGATCTTGGACTGGATGCGTTCGAAGAGGCCGGGCATTTTGAGAGCGTGGAGGCGGCGAGGTGAACTTGGGTATGACGGCGTTGGCGGCTCTGTCGAGTGGCGTGGCTGAAAGGAGGATAGATATGCCGTACGACCTGATTCCTGTCGAGGCTTGAGACAACCTTCTTGTGTAATGCTAGGCTCTTCGTAGGTATCTTTGACTTCAGCTCTGAAAGATACTGATAGTCTGTCTGTCTTGGTTCTGCGGATGTGATCGGATAGTCGTGAGAGCTCGTATTGAGAGGGAGGATTCCTGTTTTGGCTGGTTATATTTCCGTAACCGAGGTGGGGTCTCGAGTGGAATCAATCCGGGCTCTCGAACTCCGTGTATTTTAGGTGTGAGAAGGTAGTGGAAATGAAGCTGAACTTTGGACACAAAGAGTTCTTTGTAGGGAGAGAGAGAACGCCTGCAGTCGACGGAGAGTTGGACGTGGAGGAGAAATAGATAATTGTTGGTACTAAGTCGTGGCTGGTGGAAACGTTGTATGGAGGAGGATGGGAGAGGGGAAAAAAGATGGTGTAAGGGGAGAGGACTAAACCCGAGGTGGTCAAGGCCCGGGGCCTAGGAGAGGGATAGGATGTCTAGCTGCAAGGGCCAGTGGGCAAAGGGAGGGTCGAGACGCTTGTCCGTCTGTTATCCCTAGAGAATTGCACAAGACCCAACAGACCTAGAAGAGTCGACAGCTCCGCGTCGCTTCTACGAGTCGTGGTGATGCAGTACGAATGGGCAAGGAAAAGTTGTGGGGTGCATGGCAGGCGATGCATCCACCTCTCTGGCCGTGCGCAATCTCATTGATACTCCATCCCTGCCACTGGCCCTCTCGCCTTCCGTTGCTATCCCCGCTTTCTGCCCCACCCCCGTCTGAGTCTTTCCCTGTTGGGACGGATACTAGCACCTGTTTGGGACTAATGCGGGCTCTTGGACCTGTTAGCGTACTCTGTACCCACCTGTGCCACCGAGCCGACATGGGAGCATAGGAAATCATTCGAGCCTTGTCGAGATACGGAAAGTGCTATGGAGCGTGGCGCAGGACGCAGGGGGATCAATGCTTCAAAGCGTCGAGAATCTGGAGAGACGGAGGGACCGTGAAGGTGACGGTTCCGGAGACGGGGAGAAGAGGAAAGAACGTTGAGGACAATAGGAAAGAGGTCTGTCCAAGGCAAGAGAAGTGCGGTCAGACGAAAGCAGGACAAGACCACGAGGTCACAAAGTCAAATTTATCAGGACCTCGATTTAATGTTGCACTTTCTCTAGATCTCGCATGCAGGGACGAAACGTGGCTCTGAGCCTCAACATTGGTTGCTACACCACACTAGAACAGCACTAGATACCGTGAGCGTTACAGCACGATTAGCCGCATCACCTCTGTTCGACACCATATTGGCCACTTGGCTCAAGCTCAGCGCCTGCCTGCCCACACAGCAATCAACGATCTGAGCGTCTCTGCTATCAAGTCAATCATAGACACCCACGCCCTCACCTCCGGCAGGGGCTCTGCCCAGATAAGACGGCATTTATGCCGAGGTGTCCGTCATACACAATAAGATGGTTACCCACCAAGACAGCGATTTGATGCAGTCGAGACACACCAGGACTGATCGACTCCGAAGAAGTGAATCCACTCCCCACAACCTCTGCGTGCCTTTTATGAAGGAACTGGCTCTATGCGGTGTGATTCACGTTGTTCCGGACGAGATGTCATGCTCACAACGCTGCACTGACTGTTTAAGTCTACGAACCAAGAGGCCCTACACACCATCAGATCGGGCTGATGAGGCTCAACGGTTTGACAGGGACCAGATGCTATCCGGGAAAATCATGCGGCTTTTCAGAGCAAACTAGCAATGTTAAAGCATCGGCCACTGAATGCGGGTTTCTTGCTGGTTATTGGTTAGATCGTCGTTCTGATGTCGAGAATGGCTTCCGACGATCCGCCATCCATTCACTGCGAACTGTCCAGGCATATGCTCCCTGGATGTGACAGCACCTCGCAGACAGTTGCTTCCATTTTTATTCTGGAGCAAAAACCTTTACATGAAGCATTGCTTCGGTGTTTCCGACCTGGAGTCACGTCCACCCAAATTGGATTCTATGACGACAGTACGCACCTTGTGGCCGATTAGAACACCTCTAGGAATATTTCTTTCAGTGAGAATCGATGGGGCGAAGCCAGCCACGCTGTCCCAGATCGCTAGCTGGACTGAGCTGCCGAGAACTCTTGCTGATTGCCGGTTTTGACGACCATCGGAAGTCAGGGCCCCTGCAGATCATCGTCTCGAGCACAGCAATACTTTATGCCCTGTGGCCAAATCAAGTTTCCCGTCGATCCTCTCTTGGCAGATCGGCAGATTGCCTGGCTTTGTCATCCTCGCAAGACTTGACGCCTTTATTCCGATCAACCATAGCAACGCTTCATCTCTTTGATCAATACCATCTTGTGATTGGTGATGCCCTTTACATCGACTTTGGGCCGGTTCCAGCAACACGTACGCCTCCCGCGGGTGGTTACCCAGACCTCGCCCAGGAACCATTTACTCCCTGTGCAAAGATCAAATTGAAGGGCTGTGCAATGCGGCATTCGACGATGATTTGGACATAGCGGTCGGTGAAATGAATGATCGGTGAGCATAACCACCAATTTGTGCATCTGTATCGTAGCCGTCTAAAGGTCGATTCTCATCGTCGCGATGATATCCACGTCGAACAAACACCAGCATAATCAACATCACCCTGCACGATGACGGTAGTGTCGACAAAGTTTATGTGCCCCGTGGCTGACAGCGCAATCTATGTAGGACTTGTCGACTTAGCCTCATCAGCTGTCATCACATATCTTTCTTCTCAAATGGATGTGCTCCAGACCCCCTCGTCAGCCAGATGTGCTTGGAGCCTCCACGTCCAGTCGCTGCCAGAGAACGGCCTGGGTGCAGCTCAGAGCCCTTGCTGGTAGACCACCCGTGAAGATAAACAGGTCTATTTCTAGACGGGGTTTCTACTGCGAATTGGAGATTTGCATCTGGTGGAGGCTCTGTCCCGAACGCGATTCGAGGTCTGAGACAAACTTTGCTGGAGAAGATGAGTTTGCAACAGGAGCATGTGTCGACCTCGAGTGATAGGCGATTTGACGGAAAAAATCCGCGTTCACCCTGGTGGACATGCTTGTCCTCTCTGGAGAGCAGGTGACGGTGCCTTCAGGATTCCAGTCTGAAGATCGGTAAGCTTTAGATTGCAACTGATAAGATATATGTCATCCCGGATCCTGAAGGGCTTGCATTCGGGGAGATCAGGACATCAGTATGTGTTGGAGACTAACGACGCCTATCACCTCGCGTCACGGCCCTGCTGCCGTTGCAAAGGGTATAAGGTAGCCCAAGCGCAGGAATGTGTATACAGCACTGTACAAGACTCTCTAAAATGATTGCGTGCGGAGCCGACATCTCGACGTTAGGGGATCTTTGCCGCCCATAGCATGTTGCTATAGCCCCGGACAGCTACCAGCAACACACAAGGCATGAAACCAATTTCTCGTTTAACCAGGTCTATACTGCGCTCCCCCTTCTGGTCCGAAGCGCACCATCGATCCTGATATTCGTGGCTGAACACTTTCTTCAAGACTTGGAGGCATTCGTGAACAGTTCATACAGCCTACCTTATGAGCTCAATGAAGCCGGTCCAGTCATTGCAATACGACCTTGGAGCCACAGGATTTGATGTTCTAGCACCAACAAGCCAATGCGTTGTGAACCTAATTAAGTTTGCACAAACTATGTGCTTACGGACAGATTTCGCCGGCCAGCAAACCCCCCAACGAGCCATATCATCGAGAAGGCCCTACTGAAGCTTTCTCGGGTCAAAGGTTGAGCAGCGTGTACCTAGTCTCCTCGGTCATGGGACCACCAGGAAGTTGTTCCGAAAGCCCTTGGGTCCCAGTAGTAGCGCAAGCCCTCGGAGATCGCTCAATGGCTGCACGACCTCTAGGCAGGGAGGAACACACCGCCCAGATTGTTGTGGCCTGCATTTGCGGGACATACGGCGCGCCTCCGACCATTGGTTGACTCAGATGTGACCTGTAAAGCCAACCGGTAGCGCGGCCTCCTCGCGCTCACCGCCGAGTTGGGCGTAGCCAGAAGTAGTCGCCACTGTTCATAGCCGGCTTTGATCTGCGGCGATGCCTTGTCGAGCTTTCCGTGGAATCATGCTCGCAGCAGCTGGCCCCGAGGGAAACTTTGTGGCGGTCTCGACTCTGGTGTTGCACAACATATACATGAGTGCTGACGCATATAGATACAAGACCAGGATCGCATTCGTGCACTTTTTCCACATTGCATGGATGAAAAAGCATGATATCACAGAGCCGAAGCTGCTCCCATTTACGACGCGATGAGCAGCCGAGGAGGTATCATATTCGCTACTCCGGCCTGCGAAGGTTGGCCCTGGCGATGACCCGCTTTTGTTGCTTCTACCTCAAGGGGGTATTCCTGATTCCAGTCGCGTCAGCAAAGGCATCCTCCGAGGTTCTCTGGTGAATCGCGATTGTGACGGAACCGGTCTGCTTCTGGAGGCACTGAACCTCGGCCTACATGCAGTCAGGTCTCACGTATGCATTGATCAGCTCTCCAAGTACCCAGTGCCGCACGGTGAAGGACTGCCATGGGGTTGAGAAGAAGGTTCAAGCTCTCGAGATTCGATGTGTGATGTTGTGCTTATTGCTGACAACAATTTCAATATTGAGATTTACTTCTGTCCTATCGACGGGCATATGGTCACACCGTCTTCTTATGAGATTTCATTGACTGCTTCGGATACTTGAGTACAGTGTGTACTCTCACAGGTACACACGGGGCCCCCTTGCTGTAGTGCTGATACATGGAAATGAACGATCAACCACTGTTTACAGATTGATGATCAAGGGAGGCCTGCGTGCTCTCTCCTGTGCACCCTCGAAAAGTGACAAGCTAATTAATGCGGCGCTTAAGAAGCACACAGCTCATCGCTTGATCAATTCCATAATTAGGGCCGCACACACGGCTCAGCAACCACCATCATCCAAACGCCTCCACGCGCATACGCAAGCCATGAAACATTTGGTCCCTAAGGACTGAATTTCAGAAGAAACTGTACCTCAGAACCAGAACGAGAATGTTCTAGACCGAGATGCAGTAAGCACTGATGCACTGGCAAGAGAGGGCAGTGTTGATGTCCAGTCGTACGATATCCCAATTGCGACACAGGAATGTGAGCTTCGAGCGGAATTATAAGAGAGAGACCGCGAGATAAATGCAGGCTCCTGATCCTTGGCACCCGAGTCGACGAAATGTGAGACAAGGCCTGGAATTTCGCCCTCTTGTACTACACCCATACTGCGTACTCGCGGCAGCGAAGGTGCCTGCCGGGATCCTGGTCTCCTTTTCTTGCATGAAATGATGTTTCTTTTTCTCCTCACGGGGGTCAGGGATCTCTGGAGCCGGTTCTCCGGGGGCTGAGTTCTTTGAGAGAGAAGGAAAAATGAGAAGGAAAAAAAAAAAAAAAAAAAAAAAAAAAAAGAGGTGCTGCTCAATCTTCCGCTGGCCGGGGAGAATGTAAGCCGATTAGGGTGGACTCACCTTTTGGTCGGAAGGTGGGTTGATTCAGCTGGTCCGGGTCACCTCCAGGGCTTAATGTGGCAAAGGATCATGCCACCAGCTGTTTTATGATGAAATTTTGTTTCTTCTTGGGATGTGATTGCGCGGGGTATTACTACAGCGGCACCCACCCCAGGTTGCATTGGCAGGCCTGAGGTGCGGGATGCAAGGTTGCAAGGTAATATCGGTAAGACTTGATTATTATTTCAAGGGCCGACTGGCGAGGAATCAGGGGAACAGAGGCAGCTTCTGGAAATGATTAAGATCACGATTCTTTTCGTGGTATGAGTTATTTCTTTAGATAGAATCCCATCCGAGCACGAAGATCCTCTTAATGTTTGGAATTTATGGCGCGATTATGGCATATAAGACCAAATATGTGATCCGTGAAGCCAGGGAAGCGAAGAATCACGATAAGGCAGCCTGTGGCTTGGACCCGACAGAAGCATTCGGAAGAATATCGCCGAAAACAAGAAAACAAAGTTGGATTGGCTCAATATGATGGAGAAGCGGACCACGGCTTGAAATGGCACAAGGACTGCTGGGCTACGAAAATATCTGGCCGCGCACTATTCCCTTTAATATCAATTCTAGCCTCGCGTTCCAGGTGGGAGTATTCAGGCCGCTAGCGAGATCTTGCCGAAGGCTTAGCAGACAAGGGCGCTGCGATGCACATAATCATATACTGTAACATAGCACAACTCATATATACAATGTGAGCTAGTCATTTCTTGTCATCCTTTCAAGCTAGTCTCGCGTAGCAATGCTCACCTGTCTGCCGCCGTGCTGCGTAGCAGCGTCACATAAATTCCTCCCACCCTCCTCTTCAGTAATGGATGTTATGGTATTTTTACCTCTTGAGCTACGCTCTGGCATAAGGGTACTGTCAAGACGGTGACGATGATTACGGCGGGATCGTGGCTTGCCTGAGTGTGTGCATGAGACTAAGCGCAGTTTGATGATCCAGCCAATAGCTGTAGCTTGTCCATCTACAGCACGCGGGATATCCGAAAACAAGACTCCCGGAAATTCCCTTTCTTCAGTCATCTATATTCGATACAAGTGCTACCTATAACTCCCTGTCGCGGTACAATAGTCATGACTTACATCACACATGCCATTGGTACGAAGCTCTATCAACGGCTCCGTAATCGCCCTGAACTCTTTAGCTGTCTTACTTTGAAGCTCGCATATGCCAAGTGAAAGGCAATGCCTATACGTGGACCGATAATTCGAGTCTATCTAGTGTAGTAGCACCCTATCGACGTAAATCTGACCCGGCAAGGCTGCATGTGATCCCATGGGCCTCTTGTGCAGTACATTGTCCACGTCCATTCGCTGACAAATGACTGACCGCTTGCGAAAGTACCCGGGACTGCATGCAAGACATCTGACAATGCTTGCGGTCACCAGGAGGCAAGGGCTTTGATTCGCCCACGTCAAACCAAAGTTTAACCAAGTCAGCAGAAACGCCGACCTTAGAGTCAGTCAGCAACGGCAACGACATGCCGCGGCCCAAAGGCGGGAAAGCAATAACCCAGCCAATTAGACCAGCAGCATCATGACAGAAAAGCTAAACTAATCCCCCTCAGCCAGGAAGGTTGAGGAGAAGACCTCAGACTGTTTCTCCCGGGGAGGACGGGACCCGGGCCCTTTGGGCGATGATCGACGACAATGTCTCAGTGACAAGCGGGATAGTGGAGGAACATCTCCACTTCACTGCCCGAGTAAAGAGGTCGTTTGGGGGTCACCAAAGTCTAATGATAAACGCCACCCGTGGCCAATGTCTCCCCAGAATATACTCTACTGTGGTAGGTGCTCTAGACCGACGAGGCGTGGGTAAGGTAATGGTCTTGGCCGGAAATGACGCGGGGCCCGCGGTGTGGGATCATGCCTGTTGATAAGGCAGCAGTACAGCTATTAGCATTTTCATGGATGGATATTCTGTGATTATTTGGCTTTTTCGGCAGGCAGATCAGCAACGAAGCTGGGTACATAGAGGTACTACGGTTGCAAGTGCGGTAGTATCCGCTGAGGTATCGTGATTTCCGCCTACAAAGTTAGACTATGGACTTTAACTCCAGTGATTTAACCCTGATAACGGAGCTAGTAATTAATGCTCAATGAGCAGTGCCCTTATGAGTCTCTATTCAGCAAGAACTACATCTGATATCAAAACAATCATTCGGCAGCCAGAGGAGCCACTCGGGAATATGCTCGCATCGATCGAACGGATTACCATCTCTCGAAGAACGCTTGCCAACAGTCTCATAAGCTCAACGGTCGATATCTGCTCTAGGAGTCCAGGACGGCTCAAAATGTAAGTGACATATTCGTAGACTTTGAGCTACACGGCGAAGAACTCAGTCCGTGTAAAGCCGGAGGTGGCGTACAACAGGGTGTCATGCCACAACGGTACCTCACATGGTAGATCGTCCTCTACATAATGTCTAGCCTCGAATCTGGGCAATCATGTTAACCCTTGCTTGCTTTTTTTTTTTTTTTTTTTTTTGACTTGTCTTGTCCTCACACATCACGTCCCGCGGCGGGATGAACGGTGAGGAAATCCGTTGGGCCATATAGTCTTGCCTTTGTTAAACAAAGACACTGCTTTGCCTCCACGATCGCGACTCTCTTCACAGAGGCATTGGTCTCACATGCTCAGCTTGAAAGCTGCACATTGCGCAGGTCATGGCAGTCAGGAGCGTATTCAACGCGGGAAGAAGTACTTTCTACCTTGCCAAAAGCATCGAATACCTCCGAGAGTCGTCCCATACATGCATTTGGCCGCCGGCGAGCGGCTGGATAAATCAGCCTCTGGTTCCAGCTTGACACAGATTTCAGCTCGCTGTTGATATCAGCACATGCCGCTTTGGTACTAATCGGTGCTGGTCTCGGACCATGCTTCTGCTTTTCCTTTGGCCGGAGCGGCCATGATCGACGTTCTCTACGCCATCGGCCAGTGTTAATTACTTTGTTTCGTGATGGGAATATGCGGAATGACGGCCCTGGGTTGCTTGATGGTAGCATCGTTCTGCTGATGGGCATTAGCATGCTGCGGGACAGCAAGACGCAGACGATGTGGCGGCTCAAATTCACGCTCGCCCTTGAGATCAAACAGGACTGAAAGGGCCGGGGTAAGGCTGGCTGGCTAAGTTGTGCGGTATCATAGACCGTGGCACAGCGTGATTCGGAGCAAAAGTATGTCACGCTGCTTCTTGAGCTGCTGGAGTGATTTGTTCCTGGCCACCCTTTGAAGTAACCTATGAAGCAGGACTGAGCGGATAAGTAACGCTGGTGTCACCTTTATGACCGTACTTGCATCGCCTTTCTTTCCAAGCTTCAGGCCGAATGTTTTCATCGGTAAGTGGGTGTCTTGATATCTCGCTTCGGTTATTGACGTCTCACCAGGGCTCGCAATCCCGCCTTTGTGTGGATCCATTTTCCAATTCGTTTCTCACATGCTTCCCCACCTCATTGCGGATGAATGTTGCATAGAATCTGTCCTGTATGCCGAACATGGGCTATGCAGATTGTTGGCAATGGGTGATCGATACTAGTGCCATGCGGCATGCCCCGCGGCGGTGTCAAAACACCACCACGGATTGTCCATCCGGGACGTCAAATGCCGCAATCTGAAGATGAGTGGCGTTGCGAGCTGGATCCCATTCCTTTCTCTCGCGTGCTGAAAGGATACCCCTAGCAAGGGACGGCGCCACGCCTATCCCATAACGTCTCCTGGATCTTCCGGAGGTGCCATCTTGCAGCTGCGCGCTAATATCACAAGAAGAAAGAACAAATACACCCAACCCTGGTAGACGTCTTGCAGTCTTGTCCTAATCTGGCTCGAGGGGACACACGAGCCCATGTTGCCCGCGTCGACTGGTGTCGAGGAACCACGGAGCTGTGATGTCCACCACGAATCAGAGGCGGGAAGGGCCAAAGGCGCTGTGACAGTGGTTGCCGCTTGAGACGTGCCCGCATGCACTTCTACGGCATGATGACTTCAGCGCTAGGGACACTGCGGGCCTTGAGGACGATGCACATCGGGCAGCGATGGTCCAGACCGCGGTCTCGGACCGACATGATGCTATCCCTATTTGTTTCTGGGCGCAGATGTGTTAGTGCATTCAAGGAAAGACATAGTACTTCTCATACATCTCAGAGCCCCGGGGACTGGAACTCCTTAGGATTGCTCTTACTTTCATAGTTTGTTCATAAAGACGGTTGAGTATATAATGAGATCTCGAGCCCCCGGAAGTGCTGATTCAGTTAGCTGAACGGACTGTTCTCGTGCGTAAAGAAGGGGGGGGGGAAAAAAGCAACGACATAGGCCCACACACAATATGCAAGCCTGCAAGGCGGTGGCGGTGCCAAGTCCCACGAGGAGGTATTATCCCCCCCCCCCCCCCAACTTCCTCCCCTCGGCGACGATGTACAAAGAACGAGGGGGAAAATGTGATGAGTCGCTTTTTCACTGATACATCCAAATTAGTGGCTGAAAATTACTGTGGAGACACCTAACGAGGTACGCTCAGATCGCTCAGCCTGCCTGGTAGCTGTGTAGCATCCTCAACCACCTGGAAGAGCCCAAAGATATGTCCGTCGACAAGGCAGATACTGTGCATGCAGGTACGTCCAAATATTGCAAGGCTCAAATCGAGATCCTGGCACTAATGCACGGCGGGCTTCCGGATTGGCTTCCGAAACCAACGATGAAACCCCACTGCTTTTGTTAGTCCCCGTAGGGAAAAGCAAACATTGTCATTTGGACGGAACTGGCGGATCAGAGAACCAGAAGACGTTGGAACAAGTGGCCATGTGTTTGTACCCCCCCCCCCCGGCCCAAGCGTGAGTGTACGTATACTTGGAGTACTTGAACTGGAGTTAGCTAGTTACCACTCAGTACCCTTGATTACTACCTGACTACCCCAGGTACTTCACAAGCTACTTTGCACAGTACATTTACCTGCACTGCATCATGAAGCTTTTTTTTTTCTTCTTCTTCTTTTTCTCTTCGGAAAAACCAACTCTACACATCCAGTCTTGATCCCGGACCAGTTGATTCCTCGACCAGGACACACTGCGCAAAGTGATCATCCTGGCCAGGGCTCATTGGATCGGCCTTTTTGGGTAGCAACTTTTGCCGAGTTGTTCCGTCCTGTGCGTATCCCGCACTTCGTATTCAACATTAAACTATGTACCCCCTCTGCATAGAGTCAGTCAGCTGCACTGTCGCTAGGTGCAGCCGCCCACGTCACGGCGAGGAGCTGGGTTTGAGGGGGGGTACATGGTCTAAACGTCTTCCCGCACCGGTGAAAGGGTTGTGACAAGAAAAAGCAACAACTTGCGCATGCATTGTGATACGTCTCTTTTTCGTTGTGAGTTGGGTGGCCCCGGAGGGCCAAAGGGAGGGGACCCGGCTTAAATCACAGCATTGCTTTAGTGAACGCACGCCCTAGTCTTAATAACAAACCAAGTAAGTATCATCTATATGTACAGTCCTTTTGTCAGCCACAAACCCCCTCCCCAGAACCAGGGCAGATGTCACCACAGGCCGGCCCGGGGCTTATTGGTTGCACTCTGGCGGGAAGAAGCAACTTCCTCTGACCCAAAGCGTCGCGACATCCTGATTGAACTGTGGGAACAATCAGGTCACTTCGGACACCCTACCCTGGCATGTACAGCATCTTTGACCCCATCGCCCTCCTCACCGGTCCGCTGATCAAGAAAATCACTGCGAGCCGAGGCCTTGGACTCTCTTGCGAGTGCGAACAGTGAATCCGCTTATCTTACCGAATCATCGCTCTTACTCTGTCCCTTCTCTATGTGCGGACTGAGTTGAAAAGGCCCGCGTTCGGACCATCCTCATCTCTGTCCACGCTCAGCTCTGCTTCATCCACTCTTCTCACACAAGCCTTCTCTACTCTTCCAAGCTGTCCCTCTCGTCGACCGAATAAGTCCAAAGATATCTGTTTCCCGATTTCCCAACTATCAAAGTCAGCTTTGCTCTATAAACATGGGCGAGGAAGATTGTACGTGGGACACATCGACCCTCATCGACGTCCTCAGCGTTGGAGACAATTCCTGCGATGGACGTGGGAAATTCAAAGCCAGCGAGCTCGCAACCATGAACCCGCCTGATATCATGAACAAGCCAAACCCTGCAGAGCGGGTTGCCTACATGGCTGGCCGTGACGATTTCCGGGCTGCCAGATCACGGTGCACCAACGCCTGTGTCGAGTACAACAAGATGGCGGAGAACGCCTCGACGGAGGAGCGTTTCACGAAGTGGGTAAGGTACGTGTGTTTCAAAAGTTCCACAATATCAATAATGACATGAGGATTGGTAGAGTCTTCCTTGTTGTGGGACCAGACGAACCTGACATATCATCACAGCATCGTGGACCCTGACCGAAAGAGGGCCGTCAGCGCCGCTGGAGCCATTGCCATGTCAGATGCCTTCAGCAAGAGAAAAGAGGGAGAGTCCTCCTCCTCGTCTGCGTCGAGCATCCCTCGCCCTACCTTTCCCTACGTCAAGATGCCCATCTACATGGACTATGGCCTCCGCGTGCACATTGGTCCGACGACCTTCATCAACAGAAACTGCTTCATCATGGACACGCCCGTCGCGGATATTGTCATTGGCGAACGGTGTCAGATCGGCCCCAACGTCAACATCATTGGCGTCAGCCACTCTGTCAAGTACGAGGAACGCAATGAGCTTGAGACGGGTATGGCGGGCAGTTGGGGCGCCAAGGTCCAGATATGCGACGGCGCCTGGATTGGGGCTGGTAGCACCATTCTGTAGGCCTCATATCCTTCCGATTCCTCTTTTGTGCCTGATGACCTGGAAGCTGACAATATTGGGTTTCTTCTCTTCTTCTCAGACCTGGAGTGACCATTGGGGAGTACTCGACAATCGGGGCGGGCAGTGTAGTTACCAGAGACGTGCCGGCGCGGTGTGTCGCCGTTGGCAACCCGGCAAAGGTCCTGTACATGATCGATGATGAGAGGCCGCCCGTGACTTATGCAAAGATAGCCATGACGCTGGAGGAGGCCTTGTCAATCAACCGCGAGGATGGAGAGGAGTAAGCGAGTGCTCGACATGATGACCGAGGGCCACCAATTGTTTTGTAGCATTTCTTGAGTTTCATCTCAGGAGTTTTAAGGGGACAGTCGAGCTGATTCCTAGAGAATGTTGATGTTTCTTTTGCATGCAGAATAGTTTTGTGCTTTGGATTACCCATTATTCTTGCTCATTGTTTCGTTGCTGTAACTACTCGCCCTATAATGGGAGGTTCTATTCAATTGGACATTAAGATTCACCTGATAATTACAGAATACATGAATTGAACATACTCAGCATCTGATGCAAAAAGGTTTTCCACTCACCATCATGCCTTTTTCACATCTGACACCCACAATGTAGCATCACTAAACAATGTAGGATTGCACCAGAGACTTCAAAGCCAGCTAATTAGCGACCTTCACGTGCTCTGCCACATGACCAAGATCATCATATTAGCAGGCGGGCACAATAGCCGTCATGCATCAGATGCATATACATAAATCTTTCACTGAGAATCTGAGTCAGAGAAATGAAATTCCTCGTGAGTCAATAGTCAGACTTGGGAAAGTAATGGTTCTATAGAGTTCGAGGAAAGTAGACTATCAAGGAGTGAAATGAGATCTCTTCACAGATGATCTGCAAATAAGTATATAATGATGTGTTGCAGCCAGGGATTTTGACCAACCAACATTACTAAATCAAGCCCGATGACACACCATCAGCTTTCAACCAAGCAAGGTCAATGGTTCCTATCCTTATGGACATTATGGCCAATTATGTTATTCAGATTACCATTCCTTGTCTGCTATTTGCAGCGCTCCTTGTCTCCAGCTTGAACAACACTATCAACATTTGTCTGTTGTCTAAATGAGGACGCTATTAGCATCGTTGTCTACGCAGCGACAACGATATCGATGCCCGACTGTTTCTGTTCCGGATCAATTGCTAGGCTATCAATAAAGCCTGCCTGAACAAATCCTATTCTAACATCATCTTTGTCAATGAAGGGCTGCACTATTGTGTGCAATATACATTGCTTGAATGATTTTAGATGCCATAATGCAGTGGGTATAACCTCTATGGATTGATTGCGAGAGTGGCATAGGTTAACTGCTGTGCAGACTTCAGCATGAATGCCTCACTGGCAATTCTCCTCAGATGAGGGAGCTATGTATCTCGGATTGAAGAGCTTACAAGACTGCAGAATGAGCAGTCTGTGAGCTCTACCAGCAAGAACTAGGTTGATCCCGACCAGCCCCTATGCAAGTTGGTGTCAAGGGTGTCAATTGGTTCCGTCTACCAGGCCCTTGCATTGGGCAACTTCTCAACGACCCGCACCACTTCTTCAAACTCTCCGCCAGCAAGTCATTTTTTGGAGAAGGAAATTCAATGGGTCAATTCGGAGGAACACACAGGAGCTGTTGCGCCAGCAAGCACTCTTACCAGCTGACGCTTGACCGGCCTCATAGCAGAGAAATTCTTGCCCTCCCCGAGCTCTCTTACCATCCTCGTCAATGTTGCTGCTCTATTCAATCTTCACCTTTCCCAGGACCAACAATCTCACGCCTTATCACCAGGCTACCCACCTCAGAGTCATTGTCAGCAGTGTCTGCATATTCCCAGACGCAGAATAGCTTGCTGGCCCAGGTTCTCACTCCTTTACCAACACATACTGCTCGCCCAGCCTTCTCTCACACATCAGCCTTCCGCTCTTTTACTTCCGCACCATTCCAGTCTCGGCAAGTGATGGGCTGCTCTTGCATCAACAATCTACTCGGCCTCCATATATCCAGCCCCACAAGGGCCCTACTCGAGGCCGACGGGCTGTCACATGCGTCTACGTCAAAATTTCTCAGTGACCCTGTTTTGTTGATGCTGCAGGGTCTGTCGTAGACTATGCAGCCTTATGAGCCATCCAGATAAATGGCTGATGGGGTTCTGCTAGTCCAGGGTACTTCTTGAGCATGACTATGGGGGACCGGGTCCATCCTGTCGGCTCTGCTCTTACGTAAAGGGCTCATCATTATTGCTGGCAGTGCTCTGATGAGGCTATCGATTACATCTCATCCAGCACGCCGCGTACCGGTGGCGCTGGCGACTCTGGGACTCTGGGTCTCACTCTCTCTCTGTTCCTCAATTTGATGTTGCGGAACATTGTCAGAGCTAGTTAAGCCGTCAAGGGGAGAACGGCAATGTGGAGATGTCGGTGCAGCTTCAGAGGGAACACGGAGTGTAAAGGAACGTAGATGGCGTTCGAGTAGATGCCGCTACGTGTCTTGTTCCGGGGACAATTATACAGGATAAGTCGACTTTCTCTTTAGTCAATGTCCTCGGGAGGAAAGGATGGGAACCTTTAGGAGCAGAGGAAAGCAAAGAACGAACTCAAACAAGTGCATACCGGGTGTGCAAGCATCTGATGATTATCAGATCGAAGAAGTGCTCTCAGACCACCTTTTATTTTCCTGCCCAAAATAGCAATGATTGATCATCGTGCTCCTCCATGCACAACATCACTCGCCCATCTGCACTTTCCCCAAACCAATCATGTCCTTGCCTGGCCTGGAAAGACAGGAAAGAAAGCGATCTGCACGGAGTCAATTTTACGGGGCCAGTCTAGCTAGATTCCCATCGTAATGTAGGGCCTGGGAAATGTGAGATGTGACAGCTTGACGAGCATGGAATTTGGAGAAGTCCGAGCGAGCCTACAGTATATTTTTTTTTCTTTTTTCCCCCTTTCTTTTCTCTTCTTCCACTCCTTCCATAGTGAGGCCCCTAGTCCTAGGCTACCGAGATATCGACACCCGACCCCTCCATCACACAATTGACGGGGATCTGCTTAGGGCGCTGGGGCGGCATGTCTTGTCCCAGGCTTTATTTCCGGGGGGTGGACGGGAAGGGAATAGGCTGTAGGGTGTAGTGCTGGGTGGCCACTGTCTCATCGTCGCGCCCAGGATAACACGGTCAAGGTCGATGTAGATTCAAAGTATTCTTACCGCATCACGGAAGACATGATCAGACCGAGGGCAGAGATAGTACAGAATGAGACATTCGCTAAAGCATGGCCAAGAGAGCGGCGTATCCTGGGCATACTCGCAGTCCTTTGGTGGTGGATTAATTCGCGTTCGATCAAGCAATACCAAGATGTTAACTAACCCCCCATCACCAGGGCCAGCATCTCCTGCAGTGATAGTGCATGCATCATTTCATGCAGGCTAGAGTAACTCATCTTGAGGAGGTGGTGTGTCATCCCGTCTCGGAAGGATGGGCACTGTACTGCGTAAGTATTGATTCCTCAACTCACATCCTTATCACAGGTTGTCGTCATGTCAAGTCGGATCTCATACAAGGATTGAACCCTGTCATCTGTCTCTGCCTGTGCCAGGTGCTTGCTTGCGGATGTCGGTAGCAGCAGAAAGCGAGAACCCCCGACGCCGTCCTTCTCTCTTTTTTTTTTTTTTTTTTTCTTTTTCCCCCTCTCTTCTCTCTAAGTGGCCGCCTCGGCATCCTCCGACGACCCGTTACGCGTAATGTGGATCAAGACAACCTACTCATTGGCCACAAGCAGGCACACAGGCTCGGATGTTCCCCACCCTGCTCGGCCACTCTGCGCATCTTGGCATTCTCTGATTCTGGCTGGTGGATCGTCCATACCTTTACCTGATTCCTCGACTTCTCCACTGAGTGAGGACGGGTGGGATGCGATACTATGTGCTTTAGATTAGGGGGAAAGGGGGGGGGGGGGGAGAAGGGGAAGAAGGGAGGGGGAAAGATAGATTGCGATTCGTTATTCCCCAGTTTTATGCGCTCGATGTTCTCGACTTTTTTTTCTTTCCCCGAAGAGGTACCAGGACGCGAAAAGGGGGTCCTATCGTCTCTTCTCGGGATCGTCATCTCTTGCCTATCTATGTTGGTCTACTTCTTCTGTCCTTTTTTTTTTTTTCCTTGTACATCGATGTTGTGAGTAAGGAAAAGTAGTGGAATAAAAACTACTGAACTTACACCTCACAACGCTCCCGGCCCTCGTCCTCGCTCCTCCGAACATGCCTCCCGAAGGCAGTTGGCGACCTCCAACAACAACTTCCTTCTCCGCCGCCGGCGCCCGGAGATACCGGCGCATCCTCAACTCGACAGCCTTCCGCATCACCGTGGTGCTTGCGGCCGTAGCAGGGCTCTGGATCGGCGCCTCGGAGCTGTGGGCCAACGTCCTGAGCCGTCTTCACCTGCACCGCCACCTGTCATGGTACGGTCTCGGCTTCTACGGCCTCGCGCCCTCGACACACCTCGAGTCCTTTGAGCCGCGCGTGCCCTATCTCGAGTTCCCGCGCTGGGATGCGCGTTGCAGCCAGGACTATGTGTTCTTCGGCTGGCGGGGCCACGAGGTCGACGAGCCGGGCGCGGTCATCCTGGACGCGCAGGGCGAGCTGGTCTGGCGCAACACGGACGAGTCGCAGAACGACCAGAACGACGTGAGGCCGCAGCTGTACCGCGGGGAGAGGTTCCTGACATACCAGATGGACGGTGCGAACGGGAACAAGTCCGAAGGCTACTGGTACATGCTGGACGAGACGTATACTATCCGCTACCGGGTGCGGCCAAACGGATTTCCGCATGCCGACATGCACGAGTTCCAGATCACCGAGGACGACACGGCTCTGGTCATCACAACGATCCCCATCCCTTACGACCTCAGGAGCGTCGGCGGCCCCGAGCACGGCTGGATCGAGGACTGTTACTTCCAGGAGCTCGACATCGAGACGGGCGAGGTGCTGTTCCAGTGGTCCTCCATCGACCATTTTCCCCCCAACACGACCATGGAGGTCCAGAACAACTGCCTGATCGACCCCAGGGCCAGGTTCGCCGGCTGTGGCGACGACGAGGACTCTGCCTTTGACTATCTCCACCTCAACAGCCTGTGGAAAGACTCTTCGGGCAACTACCTCATCTCGGCCCGCAACATCTGGGGCATCAGCTACATCGACGGCAAGACGGGCGAGGTGCTCTGGACCCTCGGCGCAGGCCAGGTCAACGACTTCGAGGACATCTCGGACGGGCTGGCGACGGATTTCGCCTGGCAGCACCACGCGCGCTGGGTCGACGAGGACAAGAAGATCCTCTCCTTCTTCGACAACCACTACCACCGCATCGGCGACGCCTACGGCCCCAGCGGCGGCCGCGTCGTCGAGCTCAACCTCAACAACCGCACCGCCCGCCTCCGCCAGCTGCTCGAGCACCCGAACCACATCAAGCCCGAGTCCCAGGGCAACACGCAGCACCTCGACAACGGCAACTACATGGTCGGCTGGGGCAGCAGCGGCGCCTTTACCGAGTTCGCCCCCGACGGCGAGGTTCTCTGTGATGGGCGCTTTGGTGCCGAGGCGGCCTTTGAGTTCTCGCCTGTCAGCTCGTACCGCGTCTTTCGTGGCGAGTGGACTGGCATGCCCAGCTACCCGCCCAGCGTCGCCGTCGTGGGCAACAAGGCCTATGTCAGCTGGAACGGGGCCACCGAGGTCGAGAGGTGGCAGGTCGAGGCTCTTGGTGGCGATCGTACTGTGGATGATGAATATGATGATGATGACGATGACGACGAAGGTGGGAAGACGACGGTCGACGTGCTGGCGCAGGAATACAAGGATGGCTTCGAGACTGTCATCGACCTGCCCAAGGCCGCTGCTAACAGCATGATCCGTGTTGTGGCTCTCGGCGAGGGCGGTGAGCGCCTGGGCACCACGGACTTCCTCGAGGTGCCTGCCTGGAGCGTGGGCGGGCTGGCTCCGTTGTTCGTCATGATTCTCAGCCTGATCGGCATGTTCCTCGTGGCGGTGGGTGGTGCTGTCGTCTGGTGGACATGTTTGCGGCGCAGGAGGGGCCAGAGGCCGGGAGAAGGCTATGAGAGGTTAGACGAGGCCGCTGAGGAGTGGAAGGAGGAGGAGGAGAACAGCATGGAGCTGCAGGAAGGCCTGAGCAGTGAGGAGAACCTGCCCAACCCGTCGAGCGATAGAGGGGCTCATCGGCGGCATCATCATCATCATCAACACGGTGATGCGATCTCATGACGGGGAACTTATGTGCGGATATTTGTTCCAATTACATCAATGAAAGCGATTTGATTAAGATCTAATACAGTAGTTGTTTGCTCTACTCCCCAGACTAGTGCCTAAATGGCACCCTCATGATGTGATGATTGGAACAATTCTCTTGTATTAGGTCAAATTCAAGAGTCAGAGTCTAGATCACATGCCACTCTTGAGTCTTGTCCTAGCATAGAGAAGGCAAAGACCAGTTAGGTTGTTCTAAAACAATAAGCGTGTCCTAACCACCCAAGTGTTGGCTCTGGTGAAGTAGGTGGAGACTCGAGCCAAAGGGAAGATGGAATGTACTGAACAATTTACCTATACGTGAAGCAATTCTTCTCCACCATGTAAGATCAGAATTATACAGCAGTCAAGTAAGCAAGTCACAATTATCTCCACATGTCTCCTCAAACAAATTCAGCAGGTTGCAATTTACTTCCATGTGGCTGACTTTTTACCTGGAAACACTGATGGTGTACCGAATGAACACTGCTAATGTGGATCTTTTGCACGCCAATTCAAGGTCTATTGCAAGTAAAAGTAAATTAGGACACTGTATTGAGCACTTTTGCCAGTCTATGACAGCTGTAGTGGTCCCAGCATGTGAATGCCGCCAGAGTACTGATTGTAGAACTGTGCAAGTATATAAGGACGTCGTGCCACTTTCTCACCTTGTCTTTCGGCGCACAATATCATACCTCTTAATACACAATTTCCAGATCCAGACCACAATTTCTGGATACCTTCTCTTCCCAAGACACCTCTATCCCCTGGTAAAGACCTGGGAATAGCCTACTCATTGCTCCTTCACGGCTGACGGCTGTGGAGGAGGAACAGTAAGTACAAGTGTTGATAGTGTTACATCCTCATACACTTCATCACCAACTGATATACTCACACTGGTCTGATCAACAGTTACATCCACAACGCCGTATCATCAAGAAAGCAGCCGAGATTACCGAGGTCACCGAGACCAACCATGAAGTTCTTCCACGACCCTCACTCCGTGAGGGAGGTGCACCGGGTCAGGATCGCCAGGCTGACGGAGGAGAACCAAGAGCTCGAGCAGCGCGTCGCCAGCCTCGAGGCCACAGTCAAGAAGCACGAGGCACAGGAGGTCAAAGTAAAGGCACTCCAGAGCAGGTTGCTGTCCGACAGGAAGAAGGCACAGGCGTGGCAGACGGAGCGCAAGGACTTCGTGGACAAGGTCGCCCGGCTCGAGAAGAGGCTGTCCCGGTACCGAGACAAAGATCCGTGGCAGTCGTCGGACGACAATTATGCGGGCGTCGTGTGTCGAGTGAGCCGCCAACCCGTATATGCAGGCCCCGAGAGACCCTTCATGAGGAGCACCGTGGCGTCGCAGGCGAAAGTTGTCAAGAAGGCCGAGGAAGACTGGGAGTATGATGATTTTTATGATGATTATTATGACTCTGAGGGCCGCCAATCGCCGGCATTTCATTGGGAAGAACCCTCCACGGACGACCAGCCAACCCCAGACACCCAAGAAGACGGCACAAGGACCAGCACGGAAGACAACTCGGCCTCTGACACCCAAAAGAACGCAACAAAGCCCGAGACACGCTTCCTGACTGACGAGGCCTGGCAGGCAATGCTGGCCGCCAGGCTGGGCCACAACAACGGCGGCCTGGACTGTACGTCCGCCGACTGGCTGAGCAGTCATGCTGGAAGTGTCAAGCTCCGCAGTCAGTTCGTCAAGGACCTGCTCTTGGAGGCACTAAAGCTGGCAGGCGAGATACTTTACGCCTGGGGCCTCGAGAACAAGCCTCAAACCATGGCACGTCTGGCACCCGTGGGACCTTGCGACCTCCGTCTGGACCGCACGGCGCTCATCGAGATAGGCGTGTCCAACTGGGGTAATCCATGGTCGGTGCCTCCGTTCTTCAATGGCTTCCACAACGGCTGGCGCCTCAACGTCATCCTGTTTCGTGGAATCGGTGGTGGTCTGCGCAACACCTTCTGCCACTTCCACCACGACCACGATACCTGGACTCGGGATGTCTTCTGGCTGGTGAATTCAGTGTTCCAGTTTGCCGAGGCTGCTGGAGACCCGCTGCGGGAGTCCAAGGCACGAATCCTGCTGGCGAACCTGCAGAGAGAGGCCGAGGCGACATACGCCGACATCGAGCGCCGAGTCATGCTGGCCGTCCTCCCAGAGACAGAACGACACTGGGAGTTCCATCACCAGCAGCTCTTTGTGCAAGTCCTCAGCGATCTCAGGAGTAAGACTTTCGACCTGGCCGCGCGTGGTCTGATCGGGAACGCCTACTCTTTCGTATCCAAGGGATGGCCTTATGGCCCGGCTGTGGTGCAAGCGGCTCTGCTGTATGGTCCACACGAGCAGCCGGACCGCTTCCTGCCCAAGACAGCTGCCAGCCTGGACTGGGCTGAGCCAGGCTACCAACCCGGTGTGGTATTCGGCTATGTCCACAACGGTGCCGAGTGGCGCAACAGGACGGCTTCTGTGCACTCCCCCACCTGGAGCAAGTGGAAGGAAAGCCCCCGCCAGAGAAGGCCCAGTGTCCACGAGACCACCATCCAGATGATGGCGCGAGCCTCGTTTCCCAGGGCCAGCAGGTGGAAGGACCGTCGTGATCCCCGCACGGCTCTGAACTGGCTGGATCTCGCCTTCAAGTTCTGAGGGAGACGACTGCTTGGCATCCGCTCCAGCTGGAAGTTGGCATATTGTCTATAGCGGGGATATGGTTGATGATCGGACCTGGTCGTAGTCAGCATGGGATGTATGTTAATTTTCATGGAGTGGTAGGAATGATGATACTAGTGTCATAAGAAAATATGACAATCACTTTTTCAGACAATGACTTTTGGCTGCAAATGTTTTCACCAGTAACTCCTCAGCATTTGGAGGATTATGAGATCTCTTTCCTTCTTGTAGCGTCGTCCCCAGAGTGCCTTGTCTGTAGCCGGTGATGTAAGTATGAGATGAGATTGTAGCAGGTTGGACGGTCCGAGACAGAGCTCTGCCTAATTCACCGAATTCTAGAATTCATCGCATTCTGGTTCTGGGCTTCCGAATATTCAGGGTAGATGGGTAAGAAAAGTTCACCCCCTGTCCAGTGCTCCCAATCCTACCCAGCTCGGGCCAGCTTTCAGAGTGCCAGACGCATGCTCATGCCTCGAGATCGTTACAGTGGAAAGGATCACCATGGCGAATGCTGGCCCCTTATGAACCCTTATACATCTCCAGAGAGACCGGCTAGATATCTTCTGAATGGCGGACTGGCTATCACGAACTTCCTCGACACGCACGCTGGTATGTTCAGGGCCGGCGACTCGGCTACTTGCAAATGAACGTTCGTGGCTCAAGTACCAGAGGCATAAGAATCTGAAGGCCCAAATAGTCGTGACCCTCTTGAATACAGAGGTCCAATTCGTGAGATTCTGACGCCGAATAGCCAAACCTTCACTTGGATATGGTTAATTATGAGATACTTCGGCACCTGCGTCAGAGTCAAAGAATCGTTGCTACTCTTCACGGATAGCCTCAATGAGAGACACATTGTTCTGGACAACAAACACGTGGCTAGGGGTTCACCACATCGATATTCGATGTAGGTCGATAGTCGAATGAGCCATCAGTAGCGGGTTTCGATTTCAACTCATCACTACGGATCAAATGGCGGCAGGCGAGCTCATCAAGCCTCTAGAGGCCACAAGCACACTGGTTTTTGCAAAGCCAGCCATAGACCTCATTCCTTGCTCCAACTATGGCTAGTGATAGCCACACTTCCCAAAACTAGAAAAGGCGGACGGTGATGTATCAGTAGGCACAGTCCACATAGATTGGTTGCGCAGGCATTGATGCGCAGCAGCTGGGAATGAACTTGACCATGCCGGGTCTAACTTGGGGTTGCTGGCCAGCTCGAGAGAAAGAATCAATCAGCAGCGCGCTCCTAGCAGTATCTAATGGGCTTCGTAACTACGGCCACTGCCATGACTGCACCAATCATAAAGTACTCAAGACCAACAGCTTGACAATTATTGAAACAATAGGTTGTAACTACGTAATATCCAGGTCGTCTCAATATGTGGACTCTCGTCCTTGAAGGCAATTGCTTAGGCGTTGCCTAGGTAAAGTCAAGTTTTAAGTAATCAATATTCCGTTTACGGAGATGGATCCTGTCACATGTTCAGTAATTGCCTCTCTACCCGGTGAGATTTTCGTCATCTCCATGACCCACCCAGTCCAGTCGAGGACGGAGGAGATGCTTGCAAGGCTATTCTCTTGGTATTTAGCTCAGTTGACTTGATAATGAGCACCCATTCACGGCCTCGTGATGGACACACGTGGTTGTTCACAACTACGTTTGTCCACAATGACCTTGGCTTGGTCTGTTCCTTGGATATCAGGGGTTGCTTGGTTGCTTGGCTGCTGCGGTGGAGTCTGCTCTTGGATCTTTCTTGGCCTTCGGACCGTTGGCGAAGACGGTGCGTATACTCAAGGTTAGATTCTCCTGCCGCGAGTCATACTGTGCCGAGACATACAGTACTTTTATGTAGGAGCCTATTCAAACTCTCAAGTGGGAAAATCAAGAAACAGACAGAGAAAGGAAAAGAAAGAAGGAAAAAAAAAAACGGTTTGATAATCCCCCCGACACAGTGTTGCCACCCTACCCACTCAGCCTCTCACTGAATCAAGCAAAGAAAAGGAGGCGACTAGAAATCGACAATCCAGCCTTCAGCATAGCCGCCGCTTGAACCCATTCATGAGCCACAGTTGTCAAGTTACTACTAGTTCATCAATAGGCTGCCTCTTCATCTTCATCTTCATCACCACCAGGTTTCATACCATCTGCCGTCTACCCAATCATGGGCGCACTCCGAGCCCGGAAGGGCAGGTCGCATGACGGGCCTGGGGACCCCCCCGCCAGCCCTCGATGCGACGCTATCATGCTCCTTTCAGGTACCGATCCGCTGCAGGGCCCACCTGAGAGATTTGGCCCCGAGACTGAGGGGCACGCCGCACAGCTAGCGGCACCTCAT
The DNA here is from genome assembly GCA_027559495.1 of Aurifilum marmelostoma. NCBI lineage: Eukaryota > Fungi > Ascomycota > Sordariomycetes > Diaporthales > Cryphonectriaceae > Aurifilum > Aurifilum marmelostoma. The sequence goes on along the minus strand of JAMXSV010000019.1, from coordinate 531,143 downwards.
GATTGGCGACAGCGGTAATTTGAGGTCGCAGCCAGGTAGGGGAAGGGGGGGGGGGGGGGGGGGGTAGAGGCCCTGTAGGGGCTTCGGTCCACTGGATCCAGGCATGTGGCCGTCCCAGCTGAGGCCCCAACAGAGCAAGTTGAAGCCACCCCGGAATGGCGGCTTGTGGGTGGATGGGATCGCCAATGTGATCTTCAGCTCGGCCGGACCCCATCTATTCAAATATCGTGAGGTCCCCCGACGATGTGATTCTGTGCAACGGGAAGGGAAGAGGGCAGGAGGATCTTTGTCTCGTCTTGTGGCCGATCTCTGAAGCAGTTGACTGTTGCGTTCATTCAACTGTCGCGTCACTCCTTGACCCCTCTCAAGACCCCTCAGGCTCTTCCTCCAACCACACTCCTTTTCTGTTTTTGTTCTCTGAACAAGTATCCTGTGCCCAAGGCCAATATGGGCGTCCATTCATTCCTCAAGACAGCATCTGTGGCTGCACTGGCAGTCGGGGGCAGCGAGGCGGTCAAGATCATTCAGGCCAACGATGACGGCTGGGCAGAACTGTATCTGCGCTCGTTCCACGATGCCCTGATTGCAGACGGTCATGATGCTGTCGTCTCGGCTCCAGCAAGCGACGAGTCTGCCAAGAGTAAGTGACCCAAAGGAGCAGGACCGAGTCCATATATATATACAAAGACAGCTCCGGCTAACACTATGATGTTCCGCCCGCCCACAGGCTCGCTCAATCTGCCCCCGACAGATCGCATCCTTGCATGTGAATACAACAGCTGTCCAGCAGGCACGCTGAAGCCCACCGGCACCAACGCCAGCGACACGCGCCTGAACTGGGTCAACTCGTACCCGGCCACGTCCATGGAGTACGGCATCAACGAGTTCGGCCCGGGCATCTGGGGCAGCGGCACCGTCCCCGACCTCGCCGTGTCGGGCCCCAACGTCGGCTCCAACATTGGCTTCATCCAGGTCGAGTTCTCCGGCACCGTCGGCGCTGCCTGCTACGCCGTTGACCAGGGCATACCCGGTCTCGCCTTCAGCGGGCTCACCACGGGCAACCTGCCCTGGAACACATCGCCCGTGCCCACGCGCAGCACGCTGTACGCCGAGCTGGCGCTCAACGTGACCAACACCATCCTCGACGCGGGCGCGCCGTATCTCCCCGACGGCGTCTTCCTGAACGTCAACATGGCTGAGGTCGAGGGCAACTGCACCGAGGCGAGCGACTTTGAATACGTCCTCACGCGCATCAACACGCCTTCCGCGCTCTCGACGGCGGATATCGAGATCTGCGGCAACACCTGGCTGCCGACCGAGGCTAGCGTTATGGACACGGGCGGCTGCTACGTGACCATCAGCGTGGGCACGTGTAGCGACAAGACGGATGGGAGCGCGACGGAGCAGCAGACCGTTCTTGACAAGCTGGGCAACCTTGTCACCTGCCTGGAGTCATGAGCACTCGCTCCGTTCATCACTTCGCCTCTGGTCCATAGTATTGTTACTAGCGCTGTAATTCTTATTGATAATGCAAGCCAATATTGTTGTCTTGACAGTACATCTAAAAACACCGTGGGAGGAAGTCTGATTTATGTGCATGTGTCTCTCTGTCAGCCTTAAAGTTTCTTTTCTTATAACCGCCACTGTTGACCCCGGCCCTTCTCACTGTCTACTGCACTATCTTCTCGAGATGGTTCTTCTCTGTGGTCATTCTGCTCCTCCTTGTCCCTCTTCCGTCTCTCTGGCAAGTCTCTGCTCCATCTTGTTCATGTTCTCAGCCAGCATCATCAGCTCCCCGAGCGGGTCTATCGATCTGCCGTCCATGGCCTGCCACCCAGACAATGACTTGGCTACTTGCTGCAGCTGGGCAGACTTGTCTGCCTCTGATTTTGAGGTCCTCCTAGCCGTCATCGTCTTCGTCATCATAGTGACCTGTGCATAGGGCCATGGCAGACCACAGTGGCACTGGGCATGTAGATCTGCTTCCTGGCTTGAGGCTGCGCTCCCTGTTGCTGTCGGGCACGGGTCATGCTCTGAACCCGATAGCGAGGATATATCTTCGCTCCCTTCAGAGTCATTGACGAATGTCCACTCGCTATCAAAAGATGTATCAGAATCAGAAAGGGGCATCTTCACAGTGATTTCTGGTTGGAACGCTATTTGTATGTGGTTTTCTTCACCAGGATTAACGAAGTACGCTGGCAGTGTAGCTGATTTATAGAAGTGTTCAGAGGGGTCTCTCGAAGAGGCAAAGTACTTATTTCATAGCTAACTTGACACTGTCATTCTCAGAGCGCGTTCTTGTTCAGTTACAGGTTTGCAGACACCTTGCTACAGTAGATACCAGTCACAATGACAGTGTAATCGGACACTCTAAGCGGGTAACAGGGTTGTTCTAGTACTAGTCATGTTGGGATCGAACCATCGTGTAACGGGTCCTGACTTGTTCCTTTTCATTATGCATGAATGGCTATTCATGTCGTCATGGGATGTTTACGGCGAAGGGCTGGGGGAGGGGGGGCCCCCTTGCCTGTCATACGGTTCCCGTCGACATCTTGAAACAGATATTAGCGCCAAGCAATGTATACCACCAGTCTGCAGACTCAGCCTCCTCTTGGACCCCTTGCAATCCTGCAAAGCATATGATATAGTCTCTTCCAGCTCACGAACAAACTCAGAGCACAGTTTGGTATTTGAGCCGTTTGCATAGTCGGCAGGATATTGCTTTCATGGAGTCATTCCGTTTCTTGACCTTGACAGATTCCCATAGACTGACGCAACTGTTTCCCATCTAATCCGGACGATCATCAAGCGGACGATCCACCCGATCGGGAATTTAATGGGTCCTCCTCCTGTCTTTTTATCCCCAGACCAACCCCACAAGCAGGGGGGCCAGAGGAAAAATGGCTTTCCTTCAACCTCGCGTCCGTCTCATCTCGCTGTCCCAGCAAGACTGGTTGGTGGATCGTAAATACCCCGGTCAGGTACCCGCCGCAGCTGCCGCAGAGGCGAGGGAGTTTACGTTGCCCGCGATGGGCCATATGTGTGCATCATAATGGACGGCTTTCTTCGTAAACTCGTAACCCGCCGTTCCGTGGGCCGTGTGTGTGGGCTGTTTAGGGAACAGGGTCCGAAAAAGCAGCCCAAAATGGTCGAGAGAGCACTGAAAAAGGGGGGTTCCATGTTGTTCTGCTTGGTCATATAAGACGAGTGTTTCTTCTTGCCTCGTTTCAACGAACGATTTTTGTTTGTGATCGTCCATCCTCAATCATTTTTTTTATTCGTTTTACCGAGCTTCAGGTCTCGCCTTTCGTTGACATATTCTTCTCACCAGACAGCTTGCTGTAAAAACTGTATATACCGTTTTCCCTTTACACCACCTACACACACTCTCTCTTTCTCTCGCTTACCTCAAAATGGTTGCCTTCTCTTCTCTCGTCCTGGCGGGCTCTGCCATTGCTGGCGCCTCGGCTGCCGTTCCCCAGCGCGAGTCGCTCCACAAGCGCCTGTCCACCAGCTCCACCGGCACCAGCGGAGGCTACTATTACTCGTTCTGGACCGAGGAGCCCACGGGCGTGGACTACGAGAACGGCGATGACGGCGAGTACACGGTGACCTGGGAGTCGAGCAGCATCGACTTTGTCGCCGGAAAGGGTTGGGAGGAGGGATCTGACAGGTAAGAATGTTTCTCTCCCGTAAGAACGAGGGGAAGAAACCTACATCTACAATCCTCACCTTCATCTCCCACCCCTTCTAACGTACCACCCAGGTCCATCTCCTTCGAGGCCGACTTCAGCCCCGACGGCAACGCCTACCTCTCCGTGTACGGCTGGACCACCAGCCCCCTGGTCGAGTACTACATCCTCGAGAACTACGGCGACTACAACCCTGCCGCCCAGCTCACCTACGTGGGCACCCTGGACTCGGACGACTCGACGTACGACGTGTACCAGACCACCCGCACGGATGCCGCCTCCATCGAGGGCGACGGCCAGACCTTCAACCAGTTCTGGAGCATCCGCCAGGACCTGCGCAGCAGCGGCACCGTCACCACGGCCAACCACTTTGATGCGTGGGAGTCGCTGGGCCTGACGCTGGGCTCGTTCACCGATGGCGCGTACCAGATCGTGGCGACTGAGGGCTATGAGAGCTCTGGTACCAGCACTGTCACTGTGACCAGCTCGTAGATTGAGTTGCATGGGGTGTGAGTTGATGCTGGAAGGTTTGGTATGATCAGTTGATTGCCCTGGTAGAGGCAGCTGCAATTAGGTGTTCATAATAACAAGTGACTCCTTCCATGGTATCGTGGGAACACCTATACACGTTGCTTTCAAGTTCGGGTGAAATGCCGTGATATGAGCTTATCTTGACAATCTTGAACTCAAACTGCTGCCAGAATAGGGTTGGGCTGGCACGGCTGGGTATCATGAAGGTTGTATTGCCAAGGTTATTCCGAGGGAGAGAGTGACCTGCCACTATGATGCGCGTCGTACTCGACATTACGATAAATGATTGAATACAGATCGGAAGTCAGTGGTATATGTATGACTGCGTTTAAAGAGAAAAGGAAGAAAAAAAAGCTTAGAACCATCAGTTGCCAGGAGCAAGTTAAGAGTCTTCGAGCCGAACCCTCAACGTCAACCTCGAGATTTGCAAGGCAAGTTCCGCAAAATGTTACCAAAAAATTGACTTTGCTATGGACCCTTTGATTTCAAACTCTGATCAGACCAGATTCGGTATTAGTGGGTGCCGGCGATCGTCCAAGATCCATCTGCCTACGGGCCTCCGGAGCCGGTTCTCGGCTCTGCCATGAATTCATTATCCTCGGCAGACCTCAACGACATGTGTGTCTTGTGTTCAGAGTGACAGCAAGGAGGGAATAGAAATGTCCTTTTCTCAACCTTCTTCCATCCCATCACATATAATCGACAAATGCTGACACGACTACTCTGTCGACCCCATACCCTCCCTCAATCTACAACATTCACCAAACCACTCCTCACCAGCAGTACTATCACAGTCCAAACCACACGCGCATCAAAAATGTCGTCCACCACCGCCCCAACCCCGCCCGACCCCATCGTCGAACAGCTCAAGAACTACACAACCTGCGACGTCTCCAACGCCCTCATCAAGCTGAAATACCGCAACGGCGGCTTCCTCTCGGGCCTCACCCTCTGGTCCCCCGACCGACAGGCCGGCGACACCCGCATCGTCGGCCCCGCCTACACGGTGCAGTACGCCGCGCTGTCCGACCCGGCCCCCAAGCTCGCGGGGGCGCACTACATCGACGGCGTCCCCGCGGGCGCGGTCGTCTTCGTCTCGTGCCCTGCGCGCACCCCCAACGCCATCTACGGCGGCCTGATGACGGCGCGCGCTCGAGCCCGCGGGGCGGTGGGGTCCGTGATTGACGGGCGGTTCCGGGACCTGCAGGAGCAGCGGGCCATGGGGTTCCCTGTGTTTGGGCGCGACGTGGGCACCGCGCCGCCGCAGGAGCTGCTGAAGGTCGTGGGCGTCAACGTCCCCGTCAGGCTGGCCACGGACGAGCAGGAGATGGTGGTGCGGCCTGGGGATTACCTGATTGGGGACCTGAACGGGGTGGTGGTGCTCCCGAGGGAGCTGGCGGCCGAGGCGCTGCCGCTGATGAAGCCGTCGGTTGACGCGGATGACCAGATGATGGAGGCGATTGTACAGGGGATGAGTTTCGAGGAGGCGAGCAAGAAGTTTAGGGGATGAGAACTGGAGCAGTTTGGGCAGAGGGAGGACGACAGAGGGGCTTACTTTGTCCTTGCCTACGAAATGGATTATTGTATAGCCCAAGGCATCCTATTCAAAGCCTATGTTGCAATTTAACATTCGTCGGAGTTGTCTGCAGCTCGATATAAACAGACTATCGGGGCGACATGGTCAGACTGATAGACATGCGAGCTTGCTGATCTTTCCTCCATGACGCTTCTACGACTACAGTACTGCCTGTATTTTTCTCATTCGCTTTTCTATTCAGTATCGCAGACTAGATTCTGAGAGAATCACACCTCTCGCTACTAAAGCGTCGAGGGGTAAACATACTGGCCTCATACGGAACGCTGCATGAGAAACTTTGATAAAGATTCTATAGAATCTGATCATGTACGCACTTTACATGAGAACAGATGGTCAATTGAGTCGGATAGCTAAAATTAATCGACACCTTCTCTGCTATTCTTTTTCACTCGTTTCTATCAATTTATTTTCCTACAGAAGAGCACGCTAACCCTACAGTGCCGTGAGTGCCTACTCCAGGGCTCCACCTCTGGTCTCCCGGTCTCTTCGGCTCGACGTCATGGTTCGCGATTTGATCCTGAGCCAGGTATCCTCTCCTGTTTTCTTCAACTTTTTTCCATTCTGTTCTTCCTGAGTGATTGTTATATGAGTTCCACTACACTTCATATTGTAAGCCCCCAGTGAACACAAGTCCCACCCCCTTCGCTTGCTTGGACCCCCAAAATATAAGCTTCAACATGGCGGACAAATCAAAACCAACCGAGGAACGGCCGCGATACGTCTTCTTCTTCACGGGGCCGACAGCGTGTGGCAAGTCAACCATAGCCAAATATGTAGCCGACCAGCTCCAGATGACCTTCCTGGAAGGCGACGATGTGAGCCAACCCTCCACCTTCCCTTCTCCTCCCTCTCTCATCCGACCCGATCTGCTCGCTCACTCACCTTCCAATCCAGTTTCACCCCCGCGCCAACATCGAAAAGATGCACCGCGGAGAGCCCCTCACAGACGACGACCGCAAGGGCTGGCTCGTCGCCCTCCGCGATCACGAGACCTACCACCCGACCGGCCCAGGCCAGGACAAGAAGACCCTGCACCTGGCCATCACCTGCTCGGCGCTGAAACGGCAGTACCGCGACGTGCTGCGGCAGGGGTCGGCCCAGAGCCCCAACCTGCGGGTGCGGTTTGTGTACCTGGACGCGCCCGAGGAGGTGCTCAAGGAGCGGGCGAGGAAGCGCAAGGGACACTTTGCGGGGGAGAACCTGGTGCACTCGCAGTTTCTGAGCCTGGAGCGGCCTGGGGTGGAGGAGGAGGAGGCGGATGTGGTGGTGGTGGACGTGAATAGGCCGATGGAGGAGGTGGAGAGGGAGGCAGCCAAGAGGGTGAGGGAGATGTTGGAGGGGGCTGGATCGGAATAGGGAATGAACCAAATCATGTAAGCCATATAATTTTTTGTTTTCTTCTGTCTACTGTTCTTGTTGTTCCAATGGGGCCGGTTTGTCTGCCTTCCCATCATCCAGAACATCTGGGTTGCACCATGAGGAGACAATAAAGAGGAAAGCCATAGACAAAGTCATATAGACTCTTTTCTGCCTACATTAGACCGGGTCTCTATACAGCAGCCCTTTTATTGTCTTATTCTCTCCCTCCTCTCTCCTCCTTCTCTTAATATAGAATGGGATCCCGGCCGCCGTAGTGCCAGGAATTGACTTCGGCGCCGGAAGTGGATCCCTGGCCGAGTGCCTCGGCTCACCGTCGTTCCTCTCTCTGACCGCGGCCCAGACTCAGCCTCAAGTGCCCTCTCGTCTCTCTCTTCAGAGGCCCTGATATCTTCTCATCAACCTCGCTTGCATTCATTATCGTCTTCTCTTTCTCTCTTCCTCTTCCTCTGTTCTCACCACAACCATCCCCCATCATCGCCTCACACACCACCCACCCAAAATGTCCAGCCAATCCCTCTCCATAGTCCTGGCCGAGCGCCCCAAGGGCCCCGTCATCCCAGGCCAGACCTTCCACCAGAAGAAAACCCCCATCCCATCCCCCTCCACCCTCAAGGACGGCCAGGTCCTCCTCGAGACCCTCTACCTCTCTCTCGACCCGGCCATGCGCAGCTGGCTCGACGACGCCCGCTCCTACGTCCCCCCCCGTCCAGCTCGGCGCCGTCATGCGCGGCTCCGTCATCGGCCGCGTGCTCGCCTCCCGGTCAGACCGCGCCGCCGCCGGCGACTATGTCGTCGCCATGACGGGCTGGCAGGAGGTCGCCGTCGCGGGGCCCAAGGAGTTCGAGACGGTGGCGGAGATTATGGGCGGCAGCGGCAGCAGCGGCGGCGGCAAGGGCGCGGGGCTGGGCGCCGGTGTGGGGCTGACGGACCTGCAGGGCGTGCTGGGGCTCACGGGGCTGACGGCGTACTTTGGCATGACGACCATCGGGAAGCCCAAGGCGGGCGAGACGGTGGTGATCAGCGGCGCGGCTGGGGCGACGGGGTCGGTGGCCGGGCAGATGGCCAAGATCGCGGGCGCGAGGGTCATTGGCATCGCGGGCAGCGAGGACAAGTGCAGGTGGCTGGAAAGGGAGGTGGGCTTCGATGTCTGTCTGAACTATAGGGACCCGGAGTTCAAGAAGAAGTTCAAGGAGGCCACGCCGCGCTATGTGGATGTCTACTGGGACAATGGTGAGTTGCCTGTGCCTCACGGTCGTGGCCGTGTTCTGAGTGACTGACTCTTCGCTTCTCTTTCCTTGTACAGTCGGCGGCGACATCCTCGACATGGCCCTGGCGAGGGCAGCAAAGGATGCACGGTTCGTCATGTGTGGTGCCATCAGCCAGTACAACTCGCTTGATCCCAAGGGCCCAAGGGTACGTACAAAGACCTCTTGTGTTGTTTGACTGCATCTTGTCACTGGCAGGCTGATCCACTCTCGCTCCATCTTTCCTATCTAGCAAATGTCCAAGATCATCACGCAGCGGATCCGCATGGAGGGCTTCATCGTCTTCGACCACACCAAGCAGTATCCGGCGGCCCGCAGGCAACTGGCGCAGTGGCTGGCCGAGGGCAAGATCAAGCGGCAGGAAACTATCGTCAAGGGCGGGCTCAAGGTTGCCGAGCAGGCGCTGGTGGATCTGTTCAAGGGTGGAAACACAGGTAGGTGCTTCTTGCTACATTCTTCGTCTCTGTGATGGAGTTGTTGGCTCACTTTTTTTTTTTTTTTTTTTTTTTTCTACTAGGGAAACTTCTGGTGGAGGTCAAGTCCCCCGAGACGACGAGCAAGCTGTGAGGCTGGGACTCGTATGGCGGGACTTAATTAGCATCCGAACGGCGTCGGGGTATTCTCAAATCATAGTCAAGAAAGGGAATTCTGCGACTCTAGCACATGAGTGCTCAAGAGTGTCATGTTCTTAGTGGTCACAACGATGCAGCCCCAGCAGGTGGGCAGCAGAATTAAGGTCTTTTCTTACGGGCCACAAATAGTTGACCAGAGCACTGCACGACACTCAATTCAGATCCGAGAATCTCACGCTCCATCAGACGCTTGCTTGCCATCGCACAGGCTGTTAATGACCGAAATTTTTGTCCTTTCCCTTGTGCTGAACATAGCTATCCCTTTTACGCCGGCAATGAAGCTGCCGGGTAAGCTCAGTCAGTAGATTCGTTTCAGGCAAAAAGACTTGCAACCTCGCCAGTCTGCCTCAAGGCCCTTCTTCCCTCATGAGCTGTGCGAGACAAAAATGCGTGAACCCGGAATCGAACCGGGGGCCCATCGAATCATTGGCCTGAGAATCAGGACAAGCTGGCAACGATGGATTTTACCACTAAACCATTCACGCTGTTGAAAGTTTCGTGAAGATGGATTCTCTTATGAACAGTTGTTTGTGGATGTGTGCGTGCAAAGTCTGACGGGACCATGTGGGCTCCCAAAGTGTTCCGCACGATACTCTTTGATCCACTCCGGAATTACGTCCCCGGGGGTTCACCCCACCGCTTGCTTGGGCCTGGACCACGCGATGTTGGGAAAGGAATACCGCGACAGGATTTGATGTAGGTTCTTGTCAGTTGGACAGGCAACAGCTTGATATCAGCATAGGCTGGCTGCGGAGGATTCGTGTTGGTTGCGAAGCGAGCCCTACTGGTTCCAATGGGCGAGGCTGAGCTGCGGACAAAGAGCTGCAGCTAGGGGGGCGGCCGCACGAGACGACGGACCCGAGTCTAGGGTGTGACTGTTGTAGCTTTGTGCGTTGCGCTGGGTTGGCAGCTGTATGACCTGTAACACAGCCACGGCCCAGCGTGTGCATCAATTGATGCGCAGCAGGAGAAGAGAAATAATGGCTCGACAGATCAAGATATGCGCCGAGGCTTGATCGACAAGATTAAGGTCTCGGGTACCAGATCGAAGCAGGTCGCACAAGTGAGATCATCTTACTTGAGACTGACAGCAGAGAGGAATAATACATGTATCACATGTGTTGGAGGCAGTGTGTCAGACCGTTTCCTGTGGCCCTGTCGGCAGTCAATCCTTCGAAGTGCTCACGGCAGCGTGTGTGGTTGGGTTGTGGCTCTTACAGAGGATGGAGGACCAATGTACCTACTGTAGATACATACAATAGTGGTGGTGGTGGTGGTGGTGGTGGTGGAGGGGCCCCCCTTGTTCACCACCCCCTTGGGCCACGGGCCAACTCCAAAAGTTCCAGGCTCAGCTGTGGCGCCTGGGCCCAACCACAGCACCCCTCAGCACCTCAGTGCCCCCCGTCTTAGGCTTAGCCCTACAGCCGGTGGAATTAAGGTTGCTCGGTTGGGTGGGGTCTCTCACCGTGCAGGCCCCTGCTAGCCTCTGTTGCTCCGGGCGATTGAGTGCAGTGTGTGCATGCATGCATGGTTCAGAGGAAGCTGGACCCCGGCTCCTCAAGGTACTCTTGGTGAGGCTCTCTGCTTCTTTTTTCGGCTGGCTATTTGTCTCCTCCTCTTCCCCCTCCTCCTGCCTCGACTTGCTGGGCAATGGTCTGTCTGGTCAAGACCTAGGCCAATCAATCGTGGTCTGTTCTAGGTGAGGTCATACTAATTGGCCCAAAACAAAGGACCTCTTGTCATCTTTCTTCTTTTCTCCTTTCTCTTTTCTTCTCCTCCATTTCTCTATTCCAAGTTTCCCCCTTAGAACGACCCTGCCAACAACAACAACAACATTACCAACAACAATCTGAGCGACGAAGCGACCCAGTCTCACCCATCATCAGTTGTTTTCCTCGGCATATCGACAAGATGCAGCAACCATATCCCGATCAGGCTCCCCAATACCAGCAGTATCCGCCTCCCACAAATGGCGGCTACACTGCGATGGACACCCAGGGCGCACAGCAGGAGTTTCAATATGGCAACGACCAGAAGGTGCCCTTTGACCAGGCCTTCAGGATCGAGCGCCCCAAGTACAACGATTTATGGGCAGGCATCTTGTTTCTGGTCTTCATGGCCGGGTTCACTGTCGTCTCTGGCATCGCTCTCCACGGCTACGGTAAGGACGCGCCCTTCCTCGTCCCCTCCTGTTTCCTTCTCCTTGTAGATCGCGTGCTGACGATGGCTTCCTCCCTGTAGCGACCACTCGAGGCGCCAACGGTACTAGCATCTACAACTCGGACGTGCTCACGATCAATACAAACACCATCATCCTCTTCCTCTTCTGCCTCGCCGTCGCTCTCGTCTTCAGCATCGCCTACGTCTTCCTCATCCGAATCGCGCCCAAGCAGATCATATGGATCACGGGCATCCTCAACATCATCTGGGGTCTGGTCACCGCCATCTACATGGTCGTCAGGAAACAATACGTCGGCGGCATCATCTTCCTCGTCTTTGTCGTCTTCCTCATGTTCGCCTTCTGGAGCTGGCGGAAGCGCATCCCCTTCAGCGCCCTGATGCTGCGCACCTCGATCCACGTCGCGAACCACCACGGCCACGTCTACATGGTCAGCCTCGTCGGCGGTCTGATCGGCGCCCTCTACTCCATCTGGTTCGCCATCACCTTCGTCGCCATCTACGTCAAGTGGTCCCCCAGCGACAACAACCCCTCGTGCACCTCCAGCTCCTGCAGCTACGGCACCGTCGCCGGCCTCGTCGTCTTCATCACCTTCACCTCCTTCTGGTTCAGCGAGTGGATCAAGAACACCATCCACACCACCATCGCGGGCATCTACGGCAGCTGGTACTACAACTCGCGCACATACCCGACCGGGGTCACCAGGGGCGCCCTGCGTCGGTCCCTAACCTACAGCTTTGGCTCCATCAGCCTGGGCAGCCTGGTCGTGGCCATTGTCAACTTCCTCAAGATGCTGGCCCAGTCGGCCAGGAACGATGCCGCGCAGCAGGGAGACATTCTCGCCTTCGTCTTCTCCTGCTTCCTCACCTGCATCCTCGGCTGTCTGCAGTGGGTCATCGAGTTCGTCAACAGATATGCCTTCTCGCATATTGCGCTCTACGGTCGGCCATACTTCCAGTCGGCCAAGGATACTTGGAAGTACGTTCACTCTGGAATTCCCCTCTCTTCTTCTTTTTTCTTCTTTTCTTTTTTCTGGGGGGGGGGGGGGGGCGCCGCAGTTCACGGATAGCTGACACAACTCTTTCTATAGGATGATCAAGGACCGCGGCATCGACGCCCTCATCAACGAGTGTCTCATCGGACCCGTCTTCTCCTTCGGCTCCCTGTTCATCGGCTTCGCCACCGCCCTGCTCGCCTTCCTCTACCTCGAGTTTACCAAGCCCTCGTATAACAACGATGGTGACTTCACCGTTGTCATCTGCGCCTTTGCCTTCCTGATCGGCCTCCAGATCTGCAACATCTTCACCACCCCGCTGAGCAGCGGCATCGATACCATGTTTGTTGCTATGGCGTGGGACCCGGATGTCATGATCCGGGATCACCCTGATCTGTATCACCAGATGATACAGGTATATCCGCATGTTCAGGAGGCTATCCACGCGTAGAGGTTCTACGAGACAAGGATGGTCTTTCCGTACCTTTGGAGACTGAGATCAATTAATGGTCGCCGTGAGGGCTAGGGCAGGGGATATGGTAACGTCCCTGCTTCCGATTTTGCTCATAGCAGAGGCGTTTCGGTCCACTAGAGCTAGGTTTTCTTCTTCAAGTATCCTTCGTCTTCTTCTAGTACCAACCCTTGTTTTGTTTCTATGCTCTTTTCCCTTTTCATTTTATTTGTTCTTTTTGTCAGCATACAGATACCCCCAGTTCCATTGGAAACAGCAGCAGGCCCAGGCAGGGAAAAGGGTAATATTACAATAACCACAAGATGAATTAGTATCAAGTTTAATGATTTCCGCAAAAAAGAAAGAATTGTAATCCATTTGTGTCTTATGTCAGTGTAGCCTTACATGCTTTATGTTTAATGTGAACAGTGGGACCTTAGAACGGTAACAGGTGGATGTGTCTGCCTGCCTGCCTGTAATACCACCTGAGCTGTTCAAGATGGTAGTGCCATAGGCTTCATGTAGCTTGATTACGGTTTTGACAGGACAAAAGCAAGAATGGTCTCAGAGAAGGGTGTGTTGAGGGTACATGTGAAGATGGACACAAACCCTGCACAGCCAGATATATACCATCCTATATATCCTCCTCATGGCTCTCTCTTCGGAATTATTTCGACTCCAACAGGCCTATGTCACAAGTCTCTGCTGTTGAGAAGCATCGGGTCAAACCTCCTTGTTGTCCTTGACTCTTCATCCAGCACATTTCTGTTACCATCTTAAAACTTCACTGTTGACGTAGTGTACCTCGTCAATTACACCAAGGTATGATAATGCTCCGCAGCTCCCACTTTGTGCCTCTAGCGAATTGCATCTTGGGGCAAGACTCTTGAGGAGAATCTTTGTACAGCCTACTCTGGATGAGGCTGACTATAATTATGCAATCATGCACGTGTCCCTTGTACTGTCTGTTCATTTATGAATACAGGCTTCTACCAAGTATCTATTTGTTGTGTCCTCACACATTCTCACGTTACCACTCTGACCATTTCAGAGACTCTCACACCAAGGATTCAGTGTTGATCACAGGCCCAATCAAGGATGCCAACTGTGGGATGGGATATATATCAAAGTCTAAAAATCATGCAAGGCTCACGACATTCGCTCTGGAACTTTCACAGCCCTTGAATGGATGACGATGCCCTCTAGGGAGGCTCCACACCTTGGAGCATTCACTGGGCAGTGATTCAGACAGCCTCCTTCACTACGTTGACACCATTCACAGCAGCCCACTAAGTATATATAAGGCAGTCTCCTTTCCATCAATACAATCCTCCTGTCTCTTTTCTTTCTTTCCTTTCAGACAAAAGTTGGTTGGTTGGCGATCTGCAGTCCCAACCCTCAACCAACCAATTGGCTTTGCAAGAGGAGCCAACCCAGGGGCCTAAACTTTGACCTGTGAGTCCGTTTTCTATATTCTATTCCTTTATCCATCCACCACAATCTTTACCGGAGATGTGGCCACTTATCGTCGAATCTGTCGCCATGACCAGAGGGGCCTTATGTGAACGACGAAGTCCGAAGGTGCCCAACCTTTTGCAACTGGGGGTGGAGGTATCCCAATATGACCCTTCACAAAAGGACAATACCTCTGTTGCACAATGACTTTATGGCACTCTTTCTTCGAGCAACAATACCTTCATTCCGCACATCCTCAATTATCCAATCGTATAAAAGAAATTTGGGTTTGGCCTTCACTAACACGCTGGCAGAGCCAACTACATAACAGGAGTTACCGGCTAAACAACAACGATGCCCAAATCGGACGACGACAATTCGGACAAGGCCGTCCAGCAAGACGAGGCTGACCAGACCGCCCAAGGTCCCCGGCCCCAGCCTTCCAACAACCAGAACGGCAGCGAGGTGTCTGTTCTGCCCCCGCGGCCCCAGCAGCCCAGGCGCGAGGGCATCCCAATGATGCCGCCATGGTACTGTTTCCCACCCCCCATGGCCTCGGTCGTGGCTACGGCGCATCGCCCGCCCACTACAACGGGCACCCGGGCACCGCACAACCCATGTTTGCGCACAATTTCCACGTGCCCGTGTACCCGGGCTGGGCTCATGTTTTCCATCATCAACCAGTGGCCCTCCTCCCGACGCTGCCGCTGCCGCCGGGATACCAGCCTCCCCCGCGCAGGCAGCTTCACCATCTGCGTGCTCCGCCCTTCGTTGCCCAACAGGGACATGTTAACAACAATAACAACAACAGCAGCAACAACGACAACGATAACCATAACAATAACCACAACGACAACACCAACAACAATGCCGCCGCGGCCCCTCTAGCTCCCGAGCAAGGAGCGCAGCAGGGAGGTGAGCCAGGAGCACAGCAGGGAGGCCAACAACGCGGTCAACAGGGCCGGCGCCGCGGCCAGAGACCCAACGGCCGGGCGGGACGCCCGCGCCCCTCGCGTTGGACGGCCGAGGAGCTGGTGCGGGCGCGGGAGATGCGCCAGAACGGCAGCTCGGACAGCGAGATCGCGGAGGCCCTGGGCAAGTCGACGCAGGCGGTCACGGCCAAGCTGTGGCGGGACGGCGGCGGAGACCCGCACCGTACTGTGCGGCGGGGCCGGGGTCGCCGTCGGGGGCAGTAGGCTTGGGGCCGGCGGTGATGGGTCTATGAAGGAGAGGTTTGTTGGTGTTAGTTGAATTCTGCTAGGGGGAGATTGAGGACTGCTATCGAGAATGTCAACTGAAGTCAATTAGGACACACAGACTGCACAACTGCCCCCATCGCTGACCAAAACTTTTACGATGCAACCTTGACTCATGGAATCTGATTCAGAGACATGTGGGAATGTCTGCCTTTGAGGAGCACAGACAGGAGTTCTTCCTTCCAGACAAGATTTGAACCTTCAGCACGCTCTAGACCAAACTGACTCGATGCAAAAGATGACCATGAGGGTATGAACCCCCAACACATCCTTGAGCCATCAGGCACTATGTTGTCCTTGAAAGCCTGCTACTGTTTGGCGGTGATCTAACCTTCGGTCGACCTCTGACCCGTCCTTGTCGCGTTGGTCTCTGGAAAATCCTGATGGGATGAACACACAAACATGATGCTGTCCTTTCTCCAAGTACTTGTCTGACTGACAAGGGGAGAGACATTGCCCAGACTGTGACAAAACATGGCTTGGCCTTCATGCCGTTCCTCCCGACCATGTTGTCTGTCCTCATGGAAGTGTCTACTGCTGCACATGTTGGTGAATCCTCTTCTTACACTGCCAAAGCTTGTTGTTGTCTGGGGGCGTCATTCCTCAGGGTGAAACAGCTTTGCGGATATTACGACTTGAGGGTAGGCTGCTAACAGGTAATTATGGATGCAATCACGATCCTGCGTCTGTACTTTGTTCTGATGATGCATTATTATGTATGGGAGTCCAGACTGGTTTCCTATGTTTCTTTTTCGCAGGTACTGAAGAGGGCCCGAAAAGATCAAGTGACTGGTTTCACATGTCCCTTACAGGCAATTCTTTCGAGAGCAACCTCATTCCCAAACAGGTAATGACAATCCTTGCATCAGGCCAAAGGCGTCTCATTCATATGTGATAAGCTTTAAGAGTATCCCGGTTTGCAAATTGTTTTGAATGACAAAGTAAGATTTGCAGTCGTCAGCCGCGCTCACAACAACTTCCCGCTACAAAGTGGGTTTTCAGAGCCTATAAGGTATAATGGCTTGTGGAGGTTGGGCGCAGGTTAGGTCTTGTCGATCTCAATATGCAATCCGCACCCCGAATAGGGTTCATTCCATCTTGTCTGCGCAGGCGATACTGGTGGAAGCGTCGTTCCCCGGAGTCGGACTAACAAGGAACTCCGCTGCATTGCGAATGTAACGATGTGAAGGGCTAAGTCCTGTCGAGGGGACCGTGATAGTTCAGGGCAGCGACCTCGACCTCGAGCTGCTCCGGAGTCCGACGGAGCCGGAATGCTCTGTCGAGACTTCGGGCCACGTTTGAGCCCAAACGACTAGTGTGCGCACGTTCGCACACTCGTTGCGATTGTTGATCCTTTGAAGATCTGATAAGTTTCGTTGGGCATTTGTCATTGTGTGCCGTGCTGTGCTGTGCTGTAAGAGAGCAGGAAAAGTTTAAGGCACGTCTTCCATGCTGGTCACATATCAATCTCGACTTGACAGCCATCGGTGGATGTTCTGACGAGTCAACAAACTCCCGGCCCCGCAGGTGGGTCCGAGGAGATCTCGTGACTCAGGTCTGTTTATGAATGCACCATCCATAGTTCTGTTCTGCCCCCTCGTAGTCCTGTGCAGCCTGACAGAAAACAAACCACGTGCAGGAAGTGGGCCCTTTTCATCTCGGTCCGCTCGCCGAATACACGCACCTGAGAGCGAGCGTGGTGGGGAGCGTGAAACCATGCAAAGATATCTGATGACTTTTGCAGGCAGAGGGCGATGGAACGAACTGTCGTTTCGAGCTGATTCGAACCCATTGCCATGACGATGCATGAGAAAGTATAGGCGGACAAGACGTCCGATTGTGTTCGGCTCCGGCCATGCTCCTCTCCGCGGTGGTCTGACCTGTGCCAGCTCCTCTGGAATGCGACCTTTTCTCAGCTAGGCTTTGGTCTCGGCATGCTTGCCTCCCTTTTCCAGCCTAGGTCCTCTCCAGTCGGGACACGAGTTCTATTTGTGAAACCGTAGGCAAAGTTTAATGACAGATGCCGCCCGTGGGCCACGTCTCCCCAGAATATACTGTAAGCAGCTAGCAACGGTTTGTTCCGCTTGGGGGCTGGAAAACGGTCAGGGACCAGGCTCGCTCGCTCCTACAAGACTTTGATGTGTGCGGGTTCACGCGAACGCGCGACCGCATCACAAGCTCTGCCGGGAGCGAAACTCTGATTCCTTTTTATTTCTTCTCGCGCGCTCCCTGGCCGTTGATTACAAGCCAATAGCATTACATTGCCCTACGTTTAGCAAGGGCCAAGTTCCATCATCACATATTATTATTTGAAATACAACCCGCCCCCCCTTTCCTCGGGGTATCATTTGGACTGATCGTGATGTTCCTGAAACCTTGTTTCAATCTGAATTCCTGATTCGACATCACAATGTCCGTGTTGCCACTGATACACCGGCCTGGACGGCCAAGAAAGTCAATTGATGATTACGTACGCGTTGTGTAGTTGAGTGATATTCATATGGGCATGGAACGGGTCTATACACACGTGCGGACCTAATCTCAGACGAAGGAGAAGAGTGCAAGTGGACGAGAGTGGTCCTCTTTGCTTACCTTGATCAACATTAACATATGGGATAGTGTCGAAAAAGAGAGAAGTCCAACCCGAGGATAAAACCCATTGACCTCCCATACAGTAATATGTGAATCATTTCTTCTCTTAATTATTCTATCACCACCATCTTTTTGCTGTCGTATACGGTAGGGACTGCCTTTTTTTTTATATTTTTTTACAATTGCCCCTGAAAACCTCCTTCTTCGTGACCATATACTTTTTCCTAGGCTCATATAATTGTTCTGCCATCTTTGCCTAAACCCATTGGAGTGATATACTCGCGGGCCGACAATCACCTGCACTTCGACCACCACCAACTGCCCATCATGGCCGAAAAGGCCGAGGGAGAGATGTCCGCTCACGAGCGAGCTCTCTACGAGACAGACGACAGTTGGAGCGCTGTTGATCTAGACGTCGAGAGCAAGGGCGAACTGACGGCCACGGGCGGCCGATCCAAGCATCTGTCGATGGATCTGGCCGGGAGTGTCTTCCTCATTGCTTCCAACGGCTGTATGCTGAATCTGCCCATCGCGAGCGAGTCGCCAAAGGACCCCCTCAGCTGGACAAAACGCCGGAGAGTCTTGATCCTCGTCATCCTGCTTCTGTACTCTGCCCTGGCCATGTTCCTCATTCAGACCCCGGGGAACCTGAGCCAGGCTCTGGCGAGGGAGTTCAACGACGAGGTATACCATGTCCTAGGCGAAAGTCAAAGGGATAGTGGTGCGCATGAGAGAGCTAACCAAGGGGATGGTTAACAGGACATCCGCCCTTTCAATATCAACAACCTGTCCTCGAGCCCGACCTTGACGATGGGATTGAGCTTCTTCCTCTGGATCCCGCTCTCCGTGGCATTCGGCAGAAGACCTGTCATATTTGCGTCCTCTGTCATGCTCACCTGCGGCACACTCGGTGCTGGGTTGTCCCAGGGCTTTCATCCGCTGCTAGCTTCCATGTGTGTCATAGGCTTTGCAGGTGGTGCTACTATCAGCGCTGTAAGCACCTTTCGTGAAATCCTATTGTGCTTGAAAGAAAGAAAGGAGACAGAGAGAGAGTGAGATTTCTCCGCTGATGAAGGACTGGACACAGACCCTCCTCCAAATCATCGACCTGACCTTCATCAAAGAACGCCCTGCAGCCCTCGCCACATTCTGGGCCCTCGGTGGCGGCATCGCCGTCTCTCTTCTCGGGCTTTTGCCCATGATGATGGACACAACCTCACAGAGGCGACCGTTGTTCATGGGAGCGTCCGTTCCCGCCGCCCTCTTCCCACTGGTCATCTTCTTTTTTGTCCCAGAAACATACTTCCAGCGACCTCCTATCGCCTTCGACGGGCGCGTGCTCGTGCAGTCCGGGACCGAGAAGGTAAAGGTTTACGACGACTGGTTCGACGTACCCTCCCGCGACGACGACAGGGCCACTGCCGCCCTGATCGAGGACACCCTCCCAGCCGACGAGAACGCCCCCGGGCACAGGTGGCGCGTGTCCCCGCTGAGCCTCTGGCGCCGCAGCATCGCCGATCCCAAGGCGGCCGCCGCGTGCCTGATACAAATCTTCCTGTGCCTGGGCAACCCGCTCGTCTTCTGGGTGGCGCTGCTCAACGCCATCAACTTCAGCGGCATGATGTCCATCGGCACGGGCTTCCCCGTCGTCATGGCCGCACCTCCCTACAGCCTGTCCTCGCAGGAGATCGGCCACGTCAACTTCACCACGGGGTGGACGGCCCTGCTGGCGCTGCCTGCGTCCTGCTACATGCTTAACAACTTCATGAAGCGCCTGACCGTGCGCAATTTCGGCGTGCGGCATGCTGAGTACTACCTGCCCGCCTTTGTGCTCCCCGTCGCCGCGGGCGCCGCCAGCGTCTTTCTCTACGGGTTCGCCGCCGAGAGGCACTGGCACCCGGCTGTTTACCACGTCGCCTACGGCCTCAACTCGTTCAGCTTCGTCAGCGGGAGCATCACCAACACCATCTGGGTGACCGAGTCGCTGCCGCAGCTGGCTGCCCCTGCCATCGCCGTCGTCGGCGGTGTGAGCTACATGGCGAGCTGGGGTATCACGTCCGTGCTGCCCATGTGGAACGAGTCGTGGGGGGTGCTGGCCGTGAATGTGTTTATCGGCGTGGGCATTCTGCTGGTCGGCCTGCTGGCGATCCCGCTGGCATTCTGGGGCAGGAGCGTGAGACAGTTTATCAGGGGACGGTGGGCGGGCTATGAGGCGGGTGCACTGAGGCCGCAGTCGAGGTCCACCAAGGCTTGAGCTGTGTGTCGGCCAGCTCGATTCTGTTTGAATGTCTCTCTTTCTATGTATTTCTTTTTCTCTTTTGTCGCATCTGGGCTATGAGTGCTTGTTCTTTTGGCTCACATATATACCTTCGTTTGGCGAAATGGGGATGGTGTTGAGAGTTGGAAGGAAAGACATTACTTTATATGGAAAAACATCAGAGGGATTTCTTTACAAGCATACAAAGACATGCACACAGACAGACTTACATATCATTTTACTTTTATTTGTACATGAGTTGCACTCAAACTTAGTCAATGATTTCGTAGTCATATCAGAATGTAAATACCTCGGGCTTGCTTGCCAGAAACGGGCTTCCCCCCTCTTCTTTCTCGGGATCCATGCATGAACCCGCACAATGTCGTCAACGGAGTATAAGGTTAGCCCTAGATAAGTCGAAGCAGCTTGTGAGACATCAGCACTGTCAAATCTTTATGTCCATCCTAGTCCTTTCTTCAAAGAGAATCGATCATGAGTCAAAGACCCGACGAGAGCACTGGTGATGCAGGACAGCTGCAAGAACCTTCTGGCCTTGAAACACCAGCTGCAGTAGCCGGCCGCACACAGCTGTGGTTCGAAGAGACGACCGTCGTGCCAGAGGCCTTCCGCACATTGCTAGTAGACTACAGTCATATCCCGCCAGATAAGGTTGAAGAACATGTCGTCCGCGTGGTAAGTCAACCAGCCCTCATCCTACTGCTCCTAGAGCATTAACCCGGCATGACTGCCCTGCACCCCAACGGTTGCATTTTTCGTTCTGACCCTCCGCCTCAGCGTGATCGTGCCTGGGCTATTCACCCTTACCCGTGTCTAGGCCAGTTCCGCTTCCTGGAGCTCAACCTCTCGCACCGGCCAGGCGACATTTATCCCCGCCTGCTATCCCTCCTCACCACCAGCGCGAATTCCTCCGACCCGCTCTTCCTCGACGTGGGTGCCTGTTTGGGCCAGGACATCCGTAAGCTGATCTACGACGGTGCCCCGCCCGCGACTGTCGCCGGCGCTGAGCTATCGGGCAGCTTCATCGAGCTGGGCTATGAGCTCTTCCGGGACTCGAGCTCCACCCAGGTTAATGGTGGTGGTGGTGGCGGCGGTGTCAACATGGTCCAAGCCGACATCCTCGCGCCTCTCGGCGGGGAAGCAAGCCCGCTGGCGCAGTTCCAGGGGAAGCTCGAGATCGTCCAGCTGGGAATGATCCTGCATCTGTTCGACTGGGAGGAGCAGGTGACCGCCTTCATTAACGCCATCAGCCTCTTGAGAGACCAAAAGGGTGTTTTGATTATTGGACAGGCGACGGGGAATGTAGATGGGGTGGAAACCCGGACGCTGGCTCCTGGCGGCGGAAACAAGACGACATGGAAGCACAATGTGCAGAGCTTCCGGGAGCTCGTGAGGGATGTGGAGAGCAGGACGGGGACGAGATGGGAGGTCAATGCGGAGCTGGATGAAGCACTGAGTATCAATGATGGCAAGAGGACGTGGGACGATCCAAGGACTAGGAGGCTGTTGTTTGAAATGGTGCGGGTAGAATGATGAGTCGTCCAGGCTGAGGTGGGCGGTACTACGTTGGTTGTGTTTAGGAACTTTGACTTTGACATTCAATGCATCACATGTGGACTCTCAAGAGGAAGATATCTCCGAACAAGACTAGGAAGATGTTGACTTGTGATCATTGTCGTCGATTCAGCGACTATGGACTTGTAAAAACCCGAACGCCGGTGAGCCCATGCCGATCCTTTTGGTATCCCGAAATTCCCAGACAAGTCGTAACAGCTTCCACGGTCACATTCTTTTTCAAGACTGACGAGGCGCTGACACCTCCTACGAGGTCTTGGCACCCTGGGTAGGGGTGACCTTCTTGCCGTCCTTGTTGTAGCGGACACGGGGAGGAGGGGCACGGTTGCGACGACCGACACGGGAGCGGACACTATAGGTGAAGTTTTGTCAGCGGAGGATGTTCGATGCCGGAGAGGGTGGAAGATGGAGTATGTGCCGCCAAGGTTCTTCTCAGCCACCCGTGTTGGCCAGGTGAGCTCACCGCCTTGAAGGCAGTGTGACAGCGACACCTGGTCAGACACGGTTGTCCTCCATCGGAGACAAACGTACCGGACAATCTTGCCGTGAATGGCGCAAGAGACACAGTACTGCAGCTTGAGGTACATCTTGGGGACGGTGTACTCGGCGAAGACCGAGGCGTCAGAGATGTCACCTGGTGAGAAAAGAGTTTGTCAGTATTGGTGAGGAAGGGTCAAAGGGAGGGAGGGTGAAATCAAGGCGAGGAAAGTCGTCGTACGAATAGCAGCAGACTCGACCATGTTGCGGATGGTGAATCTCTTGATTGCCTTATCCTTGGGCGTGCATCGCGAGCAGTTGCTGCAGCGGATGGGCTTGGTGTGGCCGCGGCCCTTCTTGTTGCGGCCGTTGTTCTTTCTCTGTAGAGGAGAGCCGGGTCAGTAAATTTTCCTCCTTGGGGCATGGAGCAGAGCTCAGCCGACGGTGATGGCGACGACAGCGACGGCGACAAGAAAGCAGCGCCAATTGTCGCATGAACAGCGAGGAGACGACTCCATGACTGTGTCGCCGTAGACTGTAAGTATCAGGAGGGCATTGTGTTCGTACCTTCTTAGGCATTTTGACGACGGGTGTATTGATCAGGAATCGTACAGAGTGTCGTTGAAGAGGAGGTTTGAAAGTTCGCCTGGCTCGAGAAAAATGGTCGATGCAGTGGTGAGCTCCACACTTGGTGCCGTCTTTGTCAGCCACCAAGAACAAACCACGCCCTGTGCAAAATTTCTGTGAGGTCACGTGGGCTGGGTGCACAGACCACTGTTCACTCCAGCACGCTAGCCCAGGACTCCAAAACTTCAAACCAAAATTCCATTGCACCTGCGAATTTCTCTTCCCCGTCTTTTCCTTTCGAGCAACGAACATCTTCACGAGGCTTGCTTATGACGGGATAATACCCTAGGTACGTCTCAACCACGATGATGTCGTTCAACGGCATCGCGGCTTTCCCATTCCCTCCCTTTTCATTGCACATTTGATACCCATTTGTATTTTCCCCCCTGTATTCATGATACCCGGTGCGCCCTCCAGTCGCTTGCGACAAGTTGGCCGCCACCACAACATTTTGTTTTCTTCGGAACTTCATCACCATGGGGACAATCAGGTGGACGGGCAAGGCAACAGGTGAAAGGTCGTCTCAGTCTTCCGAGTGACGGGTCTGCCGATATTCTCTGCCTTGCTCTGTCTATCTTTTTGGCTCTTGGTTTCTGATACGCCCTTTTTCTTTTCGCCCCACATCACAAATCCACCCACCAACTGCTCTGCAATATTTTCCCGTCCTGCCGCAAGCCGTTTAATTCTAACCTTCCCTCCTTCCCTTCCAGCAGGTACAGCCCATCATGCAGATCTTCGTCAAGACCCTCACGGGTAAGACTATCACCCTTGAGGTGGAGTCGTCCGACACCATCGACAATGTCAAGGCCAAGATCCAGGACAAGGAGGGCATTCCCCCAGACCAGCAGCGCCTGATCTTTGCTGGCAAGCAGCTCGAGGACGGCCGCACCCTGTCCGACTACAACATCCAGAAGGAGTCCACCCTGCACCTGGTCCTGCGCCTGCGTGGTGGTGCCAAGAAGAGAAAGAAGAAGGTCTACACCACCCCCAAGAAGATCAAGCACAAGCGCAAGAAGACCAAGCTGGCGGTCCTCAAGTACTACAAGGTCGACTCGGACGGCAAGATCGAGCGCCTCCGCCGCGAGTGCCCCAACGAATCTGTAAGCACACACTGCCTCTACCAACCTGATGCCACATTGAAGTCGTTCTCGGTTGCTGACCATACCTCTCTTCACAGTGCGGTGCCGGTGTCTTCATGGCCGCCCACAAGGACCGTCAGTACTGCGGCCGCTGCCACCTGACCTACGTCTTCGAGAAGTCCTCCTAAACAAATCCGACAAGGCATGACAATTTGGGTTGACGATGGATGGAGTATGGGAAAACGGAAAAATTTTTACAGCAGCTCACTTCAGTGGAGCAGATGACAGGGAAAGTCATCATGTGTCGAGGGATATTTGATAGGCTCGTCTAAGTCTCTTCATCTGGCTGGCGGCAAATGGGATACCAAAATTTGATGGCCACGATCTCAACGTTATCTGCGTTTGTGTGTGTGATATCTCCAGCTTGTTGTTCGTGCTCTCGTCTCCTTGTCTGTCTACGGTGTCGCCTGACCTACCGTTTTCCGACATTTCACCTCGAGCGCTGCACTAGCACTCCGCTTCGGCTATATTGGACCAGCTCTTGTAGGTCTCTCAAGGCAGATCGTTGTCACCGTGACCAACATGTACCAATGTCACTTTAGGTAATGGTGGTGTGGAGGTGATCATATGGTTAAAGTCAATTCACAACCTCAAGGAGAACTCGTCTCGTCTATCTTACCCTACCCTACTCGCGAAACCCATTCCTCAGGTTCTCCCACTCACTCTCGGGATATTCTATGCAGTTTTGCTCCCACCTCAGGCCTCTCGGCCCGCCAAAAACATCCACGACATTACCGATCAAGCTCTCGTTGCCCTTCTTGTCCCCTGAACTCTCCCACCACATGGCCCCGCCCAGGCGGTGGTTCCGCACGTACTCCGCCTTCTCCCTCGCCATGGGCAGCGTGTCATAGCTGACCAGCATCTTTTTGTTGTCGTCGTAACTGTAGCTGGCTCCGGCCTCGCCATCCCGCACCTCCCTCGCGCCCGGCAGCGGCAGCGCCTTGTAGTCGTACACACCCCTCTCCCAGCTCCCCTCGCCGATGCCACTGTACGGTTTGCCCACGCCGGCGGTGTTCTCAAAGGCGCGCCCGTAAAGCGGCATGCCCAGGACGATCTTGTCCATGTCTACGAACCGAGTGTAGTACTCCAGCGCGCGGGCGGTGCTAAAGGGCGTCGCCAGCGAGTTGTTCCTTGACGGGTACAGATTCGCCTGGTGACCCGCATTGGCGTCCCACGAACCGGCATAGTCGTATGCCATCAAGTTCCAGAAGTCCAAGTACCGGTCCATCCCTCTCAGGTCGAGCTTCTCGTAGTTCTGCGGGCCAGCCGGGCACGCGACCGTCAGCTCGAAGTGGTGAGGCCGCCCGCCAGGCCCGTAGGTGGACGAGGGCAACGTGCGGGCGTAGGCATCCATCTCCTCGCGGCACGCCTTGAGGAGGGCCACCCAGTCTGCGGCCTCCTGAGCATTGGTTGGGTATTCCCAGTCGATGTCAAGCCCGTCGAAGCCATAGTTCTTGAGCAGCTTGACCGCTGACCGGGCAAAGTTGGCGCGGTTCTGCGGGGAGCCTGCGCCGGACCTGAAGTTGGAGCTGTAGGTCCACCCGCCTATGGACAGCAGCACCTTGAGGTTGCGGTTTCGGCGCTTGAGCAGGTTGAGCTGCTTCAGGCAGCCGTACAGCTTGTGTCCGTCCTCCCACCTGTCGCCGTCCCAGTGGATCTCTTGGTCGGCCCACGAGTCGGTCAGGTAAACCTCGCCCGACTCTGGGCGGACGTTGGCAAAGGCGTAGAGTACATGGGTGAGAGACTCGACGGGTAGCTCCCATGGAAAGTGCTTGCGGCCGTAGATGGCCCAATTGACAAAGTAGACAACGCTGCGCTGACTTCTGGTGGCGGTCATGGTGTATTGCTGTTGGAGGAGGTCACTGATGCTTTCGTAATGATATTCGTCAAGAGGATGTTCGAATCGTAGGATAGGTTTTGGATCTTCTTGTTGTTGTTGGGCGTTTGCAACGAGGAAGAGTACTGTGAAGCTTATAAAGAAAACTGTCCAGAGGAGTAGGCTGCCTCTAAGTGGCATGTTACGGTATGCAGGGTGAGTTTGACAAACGGCGAGTGAGGCGGACGCGCTTGGTAGGATGTCATACGTGGAGGTGATATTGTGGCTAAGCAATAAGAGGGGCTTGCATCGGATCCATGAAGAGCGAACGTCAAAGGGGGGCGGTGGTAGGTATGCCAAGGTTCTGCTCGAGGAAGGCAAAAATAGATTGTTCCTCACTTTCTGTAGAGAGTATGTATACACCAAGATTGGAGTCTGGTCCCCCAGGAGAGTGGCTGGCTGTCGCTTTCCTACCCTGATGTACCTTGATGTACCCTGGGAATGTGGCTTCCCTCGGATCAGCTTGTCCAGGTGGTTCGTCTGTGGCTCTGGTGTCTTTTGGTGACGTTGCAGACAGGGAGTTACAGCACGACCAGGTTCCTACCCAGTCATAGACGATGCAAGGTTGTCAGCTGTGACAAGCAGGCAAAAGAGACTGCTACTGAACATGGACATAATGGGTTGAAGTATGTGTCCAAGCTTCATGCGGTCATGTCAACTTGATGTGCCCATGCTGCTCTCAAAACAGGCCATGCATTGCACCTCTGCAACTCAGCTCTGTCTAATGACGATGATAATGATGTCCTCAGCAAAGGTGGCAGCCTCAAGATACCTATCCGGTCATTGTGTTGCTAGACTCTTACTCCTGAAGCTCTCAATACGAGTGAATGGACCTGGCTGCCAGCTCCAGCTCCCGTTGCTGGGCTGTGTCCCTGGTGCAGCAGTGTTGAGGGGCGAACTCCACTGACGTCTGTAGGCTGCCGCTGAGGACAAAGTACTAAGTACTGTACTAGCCCACAGCTGGTCATCAGCTCTGCGCCAGCTGGCGAGAGGCAGGGATTGTAGACAGGGATTCCCACCTCAGCATGGGTCAGTGCTTGTCTGGTTCCACCTTCGCGACTCCAAAATTTCCTTCCAGCGGCTTGAGGTGGGAGAAGGGTAAAAAAAAAAAAAACTCGAGTTGACGTCCCGCGCGCCGGTAGTCTTCACAACCAAACTCCAGCAGCAAACATCAGCTGGGATCACCGTCTTGCCAGGAAATTCTTCGACAAGATGGCCAACATCAACTATTTACTCTACGAGTCTGCAGCTGGCTATGCCGTCTTTAAGGTGGTTAACCAGGCTGACAGTGTGGGCCTGCAGCTCAAGGAGGTCCAAAAGTCGCTGAGCGACCTTGCGACCTTTAGCAAATACGTCAAGCTTGAGAGCTTCAAGCCATACGAGTATGTCTGGTCACTGGCATCAGAGAAGTCATAATAAACGCGGGCACCCAGTTGACAGAATCCTTCTCCTTCTAGAAATGCAGCACAGACTCTAGAGAACATCAACCTGATCTCTGAGGGCATCATGCCCGACACCCTCAAGTCCGTCCTCGAGCTCGTCCTCCCGCAGACATCCGGCAACAAGTCCAAGATCGTTCTCGGTGTGCAGGATAAGAAGTTGGCAGGCGAGATCAGCTCGACCTTCAAGGGCGTCGAGTGCGAGACCAGCGACACCAGCGAGGTGGTTGCCGACCTCCTGCGGGGCATCCGTGTGCATGCCGAGAAGCTCCTCAAGGGCCTGCAGGATGGTGATCTGGGCCGTGCGCAGCTGGGTATGGGCCACGCCTACTCCCGCGCCAAGGTCAAGTTCTCTGTCCACAAGAACGACAACCACATCATCCAGGCGATTGCGACGCTCGACGCTCTTGACAAGGGCATCAACCAGGGCTGCATGCGCGTGCGCGAGTGGTACGGCTGGCACTTCCCCGAGCTGATCAGGATCGTGTCCGACAACGCCACCTACGCCAAACTGGTGCTGGCCATCGGCAACAAGAAGACCCTGACCGAGGACTCGCTGCACGACATTGCGGCCGTTGTGGAGGATGACCGCGAGAAGGCCGAGGACATCATCCACGCGGCCAGGATGTCCATGGGTATGGACATCACCGAGACGGATCTGATCATGGTCAAGTCTTTTGCCGAGTCCGTGAGCAAGATGGCAGACTACCGCAAGGCTCTGTCCAAGTCCCTGGACGAGAAGATGGGCGACGTCGCGCCCAACCTGCAGTGCATTCTCGGCACTCCTGTTGCTGCCAGGCTCATCTCCCATGCCGGCTCCCTCACCAACCTCGCCAAATACCCCGCCTCTACCCTGCAGATCCTCGGCGCCGAGAAGGCCCTCTTCCGCGCCCTCAAGACCAAGGGTGCCACCCCTAAGTACGGTCTCATCTACCAGTCGTCCTTCATCGGACGCGCTGGACCCAAGGTCAAGGGCCGCATCTCGAGATACCTCGCCAACAAGTGCAGCATTGCCTCCCGCATCGACAACTTCTCCGAGCACCCCTCGGCGCGCTTCGGCGAGGTCCTGCGGCAGCAGCTCGAGGACCGCCTCGAGTTCTACGCCACCGGCAAGAAGCCCATCAAGAACGAGGAGGCCATGAGCAACGCCATGAAGGCGATCCTGGGCGACGGCGGGGACGACCTCGCCATCGACACCGAGATGATTGATGTGCACCCTGCCAAGCAGGACGACGGCAGCAGCTCCAAGAAGAGCAAGAAGGACAAGAAGAGGAAATCCGATGCCATGGACATTGATGAGCCCGCGCCAGCAGAGGACAAGGCCGAGAAGAAGAAGAAGAAGCACAAGGGTGACGACGACAAGAAGGAGAAGAAGAAGAAGGACAAGAAGGTCAAGGCCTAGGATACCATGACCTCGATGCAGCAGAAGACTGAGGCGCAGGGGCCCTTGGTTTTGCGCCAGAAGGAGAAGGCTACCTGGGCTTAAATGCGCGAGCCTGCCTTTTTGGAAGAAAGCCAAGGCCTGATGTTCTTTTTCCGCCTCAGCTCTTCTGCCTCTCTTCTTGCAAGCAATGCTTGCACTCCCTTTTCCGTCGTCATTTGTTCACGTAGTTGCCTTTTTTCTCTCTTCTGTCTCTGTTAATTGTGGAGTTAAGAGGGTTGCGGGGCGAAAAAGAATCTTTGGCATCGGCGTTTGGGCTCTTTGTCTTTTTATTGTTTTTTCTTCTCTTTTCTTTGAACACGCCTTCTGGGGGGAGCAGTGTAGTGAGGTTAGTGAGGCAGCAAGTGGATCGAGGTGTGTGTGTGCCATCATCGGACTTCATACGCAGATCAAATCATTATGGGGACTGGGGCTTAGGTCTATGGTATCATTATGATAGGAGGGAGACCAAATAAAAAGGGCGTCTATGCTTCCAGTCTCTTCTTCATCCCATCAGCCCGCGTGTGTCTATGAACAGGCCTTACCTCTTTGGCATCACGTCTTTCAGTATCATTATGTCAAGCATGTTTGGTTCGGACACAGGACGGACAACATGGACGATTCAGAGCTATTCTTACTCTCCAGCGTATTTACACTACGCTTCTTTTCCCAATATGTACACACTGCTATCCATCCCCCGACCTATCCTTCCGGTTTCCGCCCCAGTTCGTCCGGTTCTTATGCATAAAAAGAGATTGCGAGATTAAAGCGAAGAAAAAGAAAAACGCCTTGACGCCCTGAGTCTGCTTGCTTGCTTGCTTCAGTCAGGTTTAACAGGTATCGTATATCAGCACCAGTCGCACGCCAGATGCTGTGGATTGATGCCCAGCTGCTCATCATCCATGCTGACTTCCCCGCTTCTCCTGGCGACCGAAAGATCTCCGTCCTTGGTTATTTTTGTGGTTTCTGTATTTGCCTCTGAAGACCCTTCTATGCACCCTCGCTGCCAAACTCGTTTGTCCATTCTGCATTTCTTGCCAGGTCCTCCTGCGAGACGGTCGGTCTTGACGACTTGACCGACTTGACAAAGTCCTTGAAGTCGACGATAGGTTCAAGAAGCTCTTCGGTGCTGACGTTCTCCCAGGTCATCTCTATCGCGTCGGGCTCGCCAGGGGAGCACGGGGTGACTTTTCTCTCGCCGTCCACCATGACCTATCCAAAGGGGCAGTCAGTGTCAGACTTGGGTTACGCACAAGGACAAGTGGTAAGAGAGGGGGTGGGAACGAGGTCAAGAGACCAGTTCAGGGGGCTGTGGCCATACCGGCTTGAAGTGTGTCGCCTGCTGGATCTTCCGCACAGGCTGCATCAGGGCATCCTGCACGGCGACGGCGATATCACTGCCGCTGTAACCCTCGCTCAGCTTGGCCAGCTCGCGGTAGTCCTCGCTCTTGAGGCTGGTCTTGGTGTCGCCCACGGCGATCTTGAACATGGTCGTCCTCGCAGCGGTGTCGGGCAGGGAGATGTGCACACGGCGCTGGAAGCGGCGGCGGATGGCGGCGTCGAGCTGCCAGGGGATGTTGGTGGCGCCGAGGACCAGCACGCCAGTCGAGTCCTTGCCTACACCGTCCATCTGCACCAGCATCTCTGTTTTTATCCGGCGCGAGGCCTCGGACTCGCCCTCGCCTCGGGGCCCGCAGAGAGCGTCGACCTCGTCGATGAAGATGATGGAGGGCTTGTTCTCGCGGGCCATGTTGAAGAGCTGCTTGACGAGCCTAGTTGTGGTTGTCGCAAGATCATGATCATAGTCAGCTGCCTGTCTCGTGCGGGTCTCAAGACGAGGCTGGGACAATATAGGGTAGACCTAGACGTACCTTTCCGACTCGCCCATCCACTTGCTCACTAGGTCGGAGCTGCTCACGCTGAAGAAGGTGCTCTTGGCCTCGGTCGCCAGCGCCTTGGCCAGATAACTCTTGCCCGTGCCCGGTGGTCCATACAGCAGGATGCCCTTCCACGGCTTTCTGTTGCCCTGGAACATCTGGGGGAACTTGATCGGCAGCAGAACGGCCTCCTTCAGCGCTTCTTTGGCGCCCTCTAGACCTGCGACGTCCTCCCACTTGACATTGGGCCTGTCCTGCAGGATGGCACCGGCCAGGGCGCTCCTCAGCTTCTTGGAGTCCTCATCGACTGCGGC
This sequence comes from Aurifilum marmelostoma, assembly GCA_027559495.1. Taxonomy (NCBI): domain Eukaryota; kingdom Fungi; phylum Ascomycota; class Sordariomycetes; order Diaporthales; family Cryphonectriaceae; genus Aurifilum; species Aurifilum marmelostoma. The sequence continues at coordinate 500,097 of JAMXSV010000019.1, read as the reverse complement.
GCCGTCGCCGTCACCCTCTCCGCCTTTGCCCTTGCCCGTGCCGCCCGTGCTGGAGCCGTTAGCACCCAGCATGCCGGGCTTTTTGCGCTTGGCGTCTGCGTCGGACAGGTGGGCCTTGAGCTTCTCGGCGCGGTCCATGTACTCGCCCGTCTTTTGGCGGATCATCTCCTTGGACTTTGGGTTCTTCTCCCACTTCAGGGCCAGCATGAAGAGCTCGAGGGACTGGTAGTACATCTGGTAGGCTTTGTCGTACTGGGCTGCATTGTCGGCCTCGATGGCCTTGCGCACCTGCTCGATGGCGCGGGAGAGGAAGTCGGTATTGGACATGATTGTTTGGTTTTGCGATTCTCTGGTGAGGATGCTGAGAGATTCGAGGACGATATGGGTGTATTCGAGAAGGTAGACGGTCGGCCGGTGTGAGGGGTGGAAGCAGGGCTTCGCGACTGGATTGGCGTGTGGTGTTGTTGTTGACTGCCAGGCAGATAGCAACACAGAGCTAGTGCCAGTGAGGCTGCTGGCTGTGGACAGACTCGACGTCGTGAGACAGGCGCTGGGAGGTTTACTTTCTGTAGAGCTTGTCGTGGAGGGGGATAGGCAGGGAGGAAAAGAAGCAGTGTATAGCCGTGTAGTCACTTTGGTGCCTTGGTCGAGGAGCGTTGAACTGCAGCGAGGTGTGTTATCAGCCTTGGCAAGCGCCGCTACCTTTTCCCAGCTGGCTTGGCGGGGTCAAAGAGTGACGTTGCTGTGCTGGGTGTGTGTGTGTGTGAGTGCCTGGCCGGGCCTAGGCCTAATTGATTGTATAGTGATTTTACCACCCAAATACGCACTGGGTCATGGCAATAAGGGCCTGTAGGATGTCCTTGGTTTGACAATGCTTAATGAGATATTGGTCAGAAAATCGGTGTATATAGAACCAATTTAATTGCATCAGTTACTTATTTCATTACTTTTCTCAATTCGCGTAAAATCTTCCAATTGAAGCCGGTGTAATGCCTTGTACGAGACGACGTCCTGTGCGCGCAAGGAAGTTCGCACCACTTGACCCCCGGCACTGTAACAATTTTGGGCTGAACCGCAGTGAACCCTCGGTTTTACACCTCAATCTCAACTCAAGAAAGGGCCACAACTCTTTCACTTACAACCTCTCCACCATTCCAATACGTACACTGCGCTCCCTCTCATGTCATACTGACCCATAGAATCCTGGAAAAATACACCACAACATCCTTTCACTGCTCTGTTGCTCGTCCGCCGTGAGCTCAAACAGTCAGCGCAGAGGACCACTGAACCGAGCCGACACGGACCAATACCGTCGACGGATACCCTCCGAGCGAGAGAGGGTCTCAGGAATATAATACCGGGATCAGAAAAGATGGCAGACATACAAGCCAAACTGCAGTCTCTCTCTGAAGAGTTTCAGAAGCTCCAGTCCGGTTTGTCATTTCCCCACCACCTTTCCCGTTCTTCACTCCTGTTCCCCTTGCTGACCCTTCAAAAGAGCTGCAGACGACCATCTCCTCGCGCCAAAAGCTCGAGGCCCAGAAGACAGAGAACCTCGGCGTGTCGGGCGAGTTCAAGAAGCTCAAGGACGGCGAGGAGATCTACAAGCTCGTCGGGCCCGTGCTGCTCAAGCAGGACAAGGTCGAGGCGGAGGGGACGGTCAACGGCCGGCTGGAGTTCATTGGGAAGGAGATGTGAGTTTCCCGTGCCTCCTTGTGTTTTTTTTTTTTTCTTTTCCTCAGTCACGTTTGTGTCCGTGACTACATGGTGCTGACGGTGTGTCGATGTGACTTTGGGGAGTGTCAGTGATCGCCAGGAAACCCAGATCAAGGAGATTCAGGAGAAGATTGAGAACATCAAGGCCGAGATCATCAAGATCCAGTCGAGTGCCCAGTCTGCTGCCGCAGCGCCACCTGCCAGTGCGGCAAAAGCTTGAGCGGAGGGATACCTGGCGACAGGAGGGCACTTCCAGACAAGCCTTGACTGAAGTCAACCAGTCTACAGGACCAAAAGCTTCGCAGCCAGCAAGGCCACTCATGATCAGAGAGATGGGCAGGCATGGTATCTCTGAGCACGGTGGACGAGAGCGGGACATTTCCAGAGATAATGTAGAAAGGAGAATAGCTCGTATCATTTCTTGAGAGAAGCCATGTGTTCCTCTCTTTCAAGGTAAAAAGTCAAATTCTGACGCCTGAGTTCATGACTGGAGAGAAGAAAGAAACGCCCCGTCATCGCTATGTACGAAATGCAGTCTGATCTCGGTGTCCTGCGCCTCATATGCCCTTGCAATCCCCCAAAAGAAAAGGAGAGAAAAAAAAATGTACGCCTTCCCGGGTTTCCTTCTCATGTGGGCTAGCCAGCCGACGAGCTCGTTAACTCCACAGGCTACCTCAGTTGAGCGCCATAATCGTAAACACATCAGGAACACCCAGATTCCGAGTCGGGTGCGGCCCGTCGTTGAACGCAGGCTCGTTGTAGATATCATCCACCTCCACCACCGACACCGTCGTCGCCGCCGCGGCGCCATTCTTCACCGTCTCGGCGCCGCCCTCCACGAGCACGTCGTCATCATCACCATCGACATTTAGGCCGATTGCTCGCATGATCACCCGCCCGATCTGGGCCTTCTCGAAACAGTCGGACCAGACGGGGCTCGTCTCCACGGCGGCAAGCATGGCCCGCCTGTCCTCGCCGTCGGCGAAGCGCCGCAGCCTGGCGGCGATAGCCTCCTCTGACAGCGAGGGCCGGCAGGCGGCGACAGAGCGCAGGATGCTGACGATGCCCGCGATGGCCTGGGCAAAGAGGCAGCCGCGCGAGTCGGCGTCCAGGGCGGCGAGGATGCGCTGGGTATCGGGCGAGGAGGTGTCGTCGAGGACAAAGGCACGGTGGTCTGAGTCGAAGGTGGCGGCGAGGATGTCACGCAGCGAAGGGGTGGGCGTGGCGGTGCTGGGGAAGAGGTTGGCGAGGGCTGTGGTGTAGATTTGTTGGCAGAGGGCGAAGAGGGTTGTGTCTGGGAGGGTGGTGACGTGGTTTGTGTGAATCACGAAGAGGGGGTAGGAGGTTTCGATGGTTGCTGTGAAGAGATGAGACGTTAGTGTTTTTTACTCTTAAGGATAGGGGGATAGGTATATCAAGTTGAGGATGGACATGTAGGTGGTGATCCTTACATCGACACTGAATATCCAGATCTGTGGCCATGGTTGTTGTGTTGAGGAGTTTGAGTACACCCGCTATAGTTTGAGAGTGAGTGTATAGTATAATAATATGTAGGTGGGAGTATATGACTCTAGTAGTTGAGGAACAGTAGTAGTAAGATTAAGATGCTATGTTGATATTGGGTACAGACAGGACTCGAGTAGACATGTGCTGCCCTCGAGGAGGAACGACCTTTTTATCCTAGACCCAATCCTCACTCAGCCTTACAGCCTCGCCCAGGGACAGGGGCGGTGGAGAAACGAAAATAAAAAAGAGAGAGTGAAAAAATAAGAAAAGTCTCCATGATCAACGATAATCCCACGAAAATAACAGCCCCCCTTCCCCCCTTCTGTCAACCAAGCGGGTGTCGTCCGAGGCGGCAAGACGGGATGGCGTGGAACTGGGCCCTCGATCGGAAGACTACGGCCACTGCCAGGAGAAGGTTTTGGAAGGTTGGCGAGATGTCGTGCTATAGTACCTGCACCCTAAAACTCACCTTAGCTCTGACCTGCCAGTCTGTCGTGTGGGACCGGCAATTGGTGTGGACGGGGGCTCGGGGCCTTGGAGGGAGAAGGGGGGGGGGGACAGAGAGGGCTAGACGGGCGTGCGACCCTGCGACAACATGTCAGGAATTATCAGCTGAGGAGTTGGTCCAGTATGACGGCGGGTGGTGTGGTTTAGTGGACGGGATGAGACGCGGTCGGTGAGTTGGGCTCTGTTCTCCGGCTTATCCCGAGGCGGAGATTAGCGAAGGAAAGGCAGGCAGTGAGTGGGAAGGCAGAGGAGGGCAGGTTCTAGCCAGCGGAGGGCCCGAAGATTTTTTTTTTCTCTCTTTCCCCTCTTCCCCTGTCTTTTCCAAAAAGTTTTCCTTGTTCTTATCTTACAAAGTAACTTTTGTTTTTCTTTTCTTTCCTTTTCCAATTATTTCGTCTCTTTCCTTCAAGCACTGTGGCGATGAAGGTGGGTGGCGATCGTAGAGCTGGATCAGGAGGTCATCTGCTATGGCTGTAATGGGGTGTATCAGTGTAAGTCAGGCTGTCTGGGTGCTTACAATAGTAGTTCACTGGCCAGAACCCAGAGCCCCAGTACTGCTTGGTATACTCTGTAGGCTCCAGGCAGCCACCCGAACTCTATCATCATTTGTGTTTACCCAAGTCCACCTCACATCTCTTATATATACTTGGCATAGTGATTTCCAGTTTCAACAATGAGATCAATTATCAATCATTGGGAATCTTAACAGGAAATGACTTCTCACCTGCTTCAGCATGTCCACTGACCCGCATGATCAAGTACCTGCAGTTCTGTTCCTGGTATACCTTGCTCGCTTATGTCATCACAAGGCCTCCTGCCACCATAGAGGCCCTCGACTGGGCAGCTGGACAGGGTTGCTCCATGGTGGGGTTCAGAGGGTCAGGAAGCTAAACCTACCAGCTGCTGTGCGCGCCTGACCAGCAGGAGCCCAAAGAGAGCAGTCCCATTGATGCCTGCCATTGCAGTACCTTTGACTGCGAACCGTAAACAAACGGCAGCCAAGAGAGCAGAGCCCCTTCCAGGGTCTGGCTTGTGTTACCATCAGCAACCCCTCACAGCCCAGGCGTCATGAAGAAGAGCAAACTCTTCTGACAACCAGACCTGACTGTTCTGTGCAGAATCCTAAAGAGCTACGAGACTGCCCCTCTCCACATCATGGTCTCGCCCCTGCATTCCTGAACCGGCACCCACGACGTCACTTTCACAGGCCACCACGCCGCGTCCTGCCTGCCCTTGCCCATGGTTTTGCACCAGACCACAGCAGCACAGCATCGCCAGCCAGCCACGATGAATACTGCCTGGTCTCTGCCAGACAGGCCCCTCAGCATTGCGGAGATCACAGATGAGGCCAACAACTTCAACTACAGCAACAATGTCCCCTTCAAACATTGGCTGCGCGCTGCAGACTCCCTCCACCGTCAGGTATGTCGCGGTCGTTGCTGCCTATCTCCTCATGCCGGCTACTTGTGCATTCCTATTGACAAAGCTGTAATAGGGCCAGGCATATGTTCAGGATGGCAACCTGGCCCAGGCCTACCTCCTCCTCTACCGATTTTCCACCCTCGTGATCAAATACATTCCAACACACCCCGAAGCCAAAGATCCAGAGGGCAAGAAGGCCCTGAAGGCCCTTCGAGCTAGAACAAAGCCTGTCCTCGAGACCTTGGACGAGCTCAACCCCCAGCTGAAGGCTGCACACGAGGAGTGGGTCAAGATTCATGACAGCCAGCAGGATGCCTCGACTCAGTTGGATGGGGAGAGATCCCCATTTGAGAAGCACGCCGCCAAGGACCCAGCACTCTCATGGAACCCCAAGGTCCGCGCGAAACTGTTGGATGCAGACGACCATCAGGAACTGGCGGTAGACCTGGCCAAGCGAGAGATCAGACGGCGCGATGCGGCTCGTAAGGCGACCCGCCAGGCCGGAATCTCAGAGGAGGAGGAGCAACAGAGGCGAACTGCAGGTCTGTGGGACAATTGGGACGCTCCTGCACCGAGACAAAGAAGCAGCGATGATGGTGACAACATGCTGTCCTGGAAGAAAAGTGACGACGGTGATGACATCAGGCGCAACATGGACGCCGTGCGCCGCAGGCTCGACCAGACCGAACACGCCCGTCGGGCACCTAGCTCGGACGACAGTCGTTCTCATTCCCGCACCTCGAGTGCCTACGATCGACAACCTTCATATAATTATCCATCATTCTCCAGAACCCCCTCGCACCAATACGACAGCGGACTGATGGACAATGCCCATAGCCAGCGCCCACCAGCCCATCCGCCCGCCCGCCCACCTAAACCAGACGCCTTATCGTCTGCATCTCAGTATCGATTCGAGGCAGCCCCACCGCGACCTAACAAAGAGCCCATATACAGCCCAAGCGAAGACCAATCATCATCTGGGCCCGTCACAGCTCCAGAAAGGCCACCCAAGATGGACAACAAGGCAGAGAAGGCCCACGCGAAAGAACGATACACCTTTCGACCTGCCGCATATCTTGAGAATGGAACCCCACTTCGGTCCATCTTTCTCCCCACAGGTCTTCGCGAAGAGTTTCTACGGCTCGCAGAACCAAATACCCGGCGGGGGGTGGAGATGTGTGGCATCTTGTGCGGCACTGCTGTTAACAATGCCTTGTTCGTCAGCTGTCTGGTCATTCCCCAGCAAAACTGCACCCCTGACACGTGCGAGACGGACGACGAGGAGGCTGTCTTGGAGTTTTGCACGCAGGAAGACCTGATGGTCTTTGGTTGGATACACACGCACCCAACGCAGTCCTGCTTCATGAGCTCAAGAGACCTGCACACGCAGTCGGGCTACCAGGTGATGATGCACGAGAGCATTGCCATCGTCTGCGCCCCTAGGTTTGAGCCCTCGTAAGTATTAGCTGCGTCTATGCCCATCGTTCTTCGCTTAGGACACCAAATGTCTAATCAACTCATTGCTATAGATTTGGCATCTTTCGGCTCACCAACCCACCTGGCCTAGACCACATTCTACGCTGCACCCAATCCGCCACCTTCCATCCACACAACATCGACAATCTATACACAGGGGCCGTACACCCCAAAGGGCATGTCTATCACTCCAGTCAGATGGACTTTACCGTCGAGGACTTGCGCCCCAAGCCGAGGAAATAGTTTTCCGACTTGGTCTCACGTCGAGTACCCTCCTGCATCACAGTCGTGCCATATTCCCTCATCCTGATCGCAACATGTGGTCTAGCCTGGGTTCATACGGTGCTTTCCTATACTCCCGGGCCCGACCAGCTGTTACGCTCAGTGAAAATGGTAGTGTCGAGGGCATGGCGTGTTCTAAGGGCTCGGGCTGGACACGTGCATCATCTTGATTCTGTGGATGACCCAGTTCTTAACTTAACGGCTGTTACAAGCAGCAGCCGCCCTGGCCTTGCGTATCGTCCACACGCAGGCGCAAACCAAAGGGAAGCGAAATCATGACGTTGATCAAGATTCTGGAATGGTTTCGGGAGCGCATCTGACTTGGACATCTCGTGATGGCTTTTCCTGACGTTGACTGTCTTGTTGCAGCATACTAGGCCAATTCTTCTCAAAGGTTCAACAAGCGACCTGATGTATCTCGGGGTCCGAAGCCGCCCTGAGAGCACTTGCATTCGGCGCTGGCTTGCCGTTCTCTTCCTTCCGGTCTCAGAAAGCATAGCGATGGAGTTGGTGGGACAAAATGATGAATCTGGTCTATCAGACTTATGAATTCGAAACGGCTCAAGGCGATGAGTCCTTCTGCGTGGCATCCTGATTAGTGGTTGACTACGTAAAGCTCCACGCATGAGCCTGATATTCAATACGAGGCTCTCCCGAAAAATTTTTTTTATGACTGTCGTGTGTTCCGAAGAATGACATGATGGATGCCCATACATCGGCATGGCTACATGTCTCTATTTCCTCGGCCGTCCGGGGTGAGTAGCTTTGTCACCAACCATGCCGCAGCCTCGCCCGGAGGCACCTGTTATTCGACGTTGTCTCTCCCAGCCCCTCAAGGCTACCGCGTCTAATACGTTGTCACAGAAGGCATCAATAGTACTCAGAGTCGTACGGCATCCGGTCTGCGCCTACGGTATCAGGTTGTTCCAGCAATGTCAGGCTGCCATCTGGGAAACTCTTCATCTCAAATCCTAGAATATAGGATCATCGGAGGACTTTCTCCATCCCTCCTCCTCGAGGTCCTCTTCCTTGGCCCTGGAGTGACGACACCAGGAGGGCACCTTGTAGGCCAGATGGCTGTCGTGCTGATGAAGCTACCAAGCTATGATCCTCGTCCTGGTCGACAGTGTCGTTAACTCCCCCCACTGCTTTCTATTTAAGATATTCACATATATGGTACAAGGCAATGGACTTTCCTTTCCTTTCTCCACCTCCACCTCTTTCTCTGTGAACCCACAGAATCTCACAATCACTTTGTTTTGACTGGCGCTCGAGACTGTTCTCGTACACACGATATCACATGATCGCCAATGCAAGAGCTTCTACATCTTTGATACGGGCCGTGTCAGCTTTTTCGACCTCTGCAAGCCGTCTGTGGCACAGAAAGCACAGCAAGTGTAGGTATTACTAGCCACATTCTGCTGAGACTCTCTCTCGAATGCGTCGTTGACGTTTAGGATGTACGATCAGTTCACCTCGCCTTCTCAAGCCTCTCGGTCCTCTTCTCGCACGCAAGACATCATCGGATCTTTTTCTCACTCGCTAGCTGGTTGAAACTACAGCATCACGACCTCAGCAGGCTTTCCACGCCTCCAAAACGTCCAGCTAATCGTGACGAGCACCTGAGAGCCTGCTGAGCTGAACCATCATCTCTCGACACCCAGTTACACACCAACCTCACCTGGCCCTCAGACCGAACACCAATCAACACAACCAAACAAAGTGTACACCTCCTCGAGCCACCGAAAATGCCAATCACTCCCCGGAGCAGCCAATCTTCCTCCACCACATCCCCCACCCCACCGACCACGCCCTCCCCAGCCCGCAGCCCGTCCGTGAGCCCCCAGAAGCTCGACGCCCTCCTGCGCCTGCCGAGCTTCACCTTCCGCCGCCCGGCCACCCGCGGCCCCAACAAGGGCGCCGGCCCCTTCCACCCGGCCCTGCGCGCAGCCATCGCCCGCGCCCTGGGTGCCGAGACCCGCACTGGCCGCGCGGGCAGACAGGCCACCGTCGCGCGGCGCGTGGGCCTCGTGTTCCGGCATGCTGTGCGCACGCACCGGCTTTTCCCCACCTTTGGGCTCGAGACGGACCGCTTCTGGAACGCGGTTCTGGACGGGATGGGGCGGGAGGACGGGGAGCTGGGGGCTTCCTTGCGGGGCGGGGTGGTCCGGGAGGTGGTTGGGGTGTATGCTGAGGCGTACGTCAGGGAGCATGGGGAGGGCGAGGGCGAGGAGGAGGGTGGTGCGGTCGAGCAGGGGAATGGGGTGAAGGAGAAGAAAAGTAGCGGCTCGGCTGCGGTGCCACCGCGGAAGGCACTCCTCGACTCTGTGCGAGAGTGGTGTGCGATCTTCCGAGAGTATCGCCGCGAGAAAGCCGAGCGGGTGGCGGAGAAGGATGCGCCGGCATATCCACCCCGGAAGCGGGGCGAGATGGACGGTGCATACATTGCCCGGCTCCAGGCGGCTGCGGAGGAGGTGGCGGCCAAGCATGCGCGCAAGGAGGCCAAGGCGCTGCGGGTCAAGCAGATCTCCGAGGAGGAGCACGAGCGGGACCGCATGCTGTGGTACGCGGCCGTGGACCGGCTCGACGGCAAGGTTAGCACCATGGAGTGGGAGAATCGGCTTTTGCGGGTTGGTGGGGCCGAGGAGGACGACTCGTGGGTGCCGTGGAGGGTGCAGGCTGAGGAGCTGGGGTTGCTTGAAGGTAGTGATGAGGACAGCAGCGAGGCGGAGGTGGTGGAGGAGACCTGGGGATGACCTGACTCCTGTTGGAGGGCAGAGACAGACAAACAGGGACGAGGGGAAACGTTGTGATTTAGCAATGTGTAGGAGGGGTCTGTGAGGTACAACAATTGTGTCGATAGGTTAGTTCATGATATGTTCAACCACACGTCTTTTTCCATGTCCGGCTCAGATAATATAGATCATCTGCTCCTCGACATCATCCCATTCGACCCACTCCTTGCTCGCCTTGCTACCAAACATGGGCGTCGACGGATTGCCCCCAATATATCTTCTCCGCCTACCTGCTACCCACGTGTCTCCTACACAGAGAAACTGTCGCCGGTCCGGATGTGGTGACTCTTGGGCTACCTCGCGAAGGATGAGTGGTCGAGGGGCCCCGAAGACAATGCAACACCAGTCACCTTCCTGGGCCACCTCTGGGACATTGCCCAGATAGCCTCTTCCTGTACATGCGAGCCTCCGTCCCACGGTCAAACGTGTTAACAGGCCTTGGGCAATCGCCCCTTGCTCGGGGTTCTGCAACGCCTTCTCTTTGCCTGTCCATTGCCCAATAATGTTCTCGACCGCCTTGTACCAGCTGGACCAAGCGCCATAGTAGAGGTCTTGTGCGAGCGTGTCAAAAAAGATCACCGGAAGATGTTCCGGTCGATAAGCCGAGGCAATGTCGCTATCGCTTAGAGACCGCAAGAGAGGCGCCAGGTCTAGCTCGTCACCCTGTCCCCCGAAAGGCGCCTCGAGATGTGTGATGCGGTCGACCAGGACACCTCGGACTCCGAGCACACCTTGATCCAGTGTTGGCTGTTCACACGTCTCCGCTGCAGAGGCAGAGGACCCACGGCTATCATGGCGACCGGAGAGACGTTCAATTTTGAAGTTGACGTAGCTGTTGAAGACGGAAACGTCCCATCGAGGAACCCACGTGGGGGCTCTCTTGTCCGTCAGTGTCGTTTCGTCGTGCTGGACGTAGCCCAGGACATCTAGGATGCCCTTCTCGAGGTAATGGCGCGCTACCTCGGTGTACACGGCCCCGGCCGACTTTTGATAGTCGGGCTGCAGGATCAGGTGCGTCCCGGTGGCCCCCTGGGTGGATGACTCGAGCATGCCTTGCAGAGAAAGGAACGCATACACCCTGTCTCTGGGATCTCCGACCGCGTAGGTCCGAGCATAATCGAGCATGTCTAGAAAGGTTGCTTGTTGGCGTTTGTTGTGGGCCGACGCCTCGTCGGGAAATTTGTATTCGTGTAGCAGGTCATGCAGCCCGAGACCGATGGGCTTTGATATATCACTACATTTTATATTCAGCCATGCCACGGACCGCATCAGGGCACCATAGTTGATCTCTGCCCTGGGTCCCCAGAGGATCACGGGCTCTCGGGCCAATACCGCTTCCTGGATGACCCAGCCCCTGCCGAACCACGGCTGCAGACAGAGCTCGCCCAGGTGCTTTAACCTCGAGTCCTTCCTCAGCCGCGCCCTCAGCTTTTTGGACGGGGCTCGGAAGGTACCGCCCCCGGCCTGGACTATGCCGCTCAGCTGGTCAGAGATGAACTGGTTCAGCCATACCACCAGACTCTCGGCCTCAACCCCGGCGCCGTGGTCGTCGTCAATGATGTGGATCAGGACCCGGCGGGCACGGCGATAGATCTCCCCCATGAGGCCGACCTGGTGGCCTTTCTCGGCTTGATCTTCCTGGTTGATGCAGATCGAGTCTGCCCACAGCACCCGTGTCTCGGAGGCATAACGTGTCCGTCTCAGGGCCGCGGCCAGGTTCGCCGTGATCCGCACCGTCCTGCCCTTGCAGGAGATCTCATGGGTCTTTTCGTCGCTGCCCCAGACGTACGAGATGGCTTCAAAGTCCGCTTCTTCGTCCAGTCTGACCGTCTTGAGCTCGCAGGCGAGGGGATCCGTGTCGCTGCCCGGCGAGAGCACCAGGCAGCGGATGACATTGTCAGGAGGGAGCTCCTCGTAGACGGCACCATCAAGCGGGCTGTCCTGAGGAGGGTCGGGTGCCATGGTGCTCAAGACGTTTTTTGTTTCTTTCTCTGTTGGCTACAACGTTGCAGGGCGGCTTGTCTTTGATGGCGGCCAAAAGAAAATATATGCGAGTGGATGAGTCTGGCAGAGGGAAGAGGAGAGCTGCCAGTGTCGTTTCATGGCCGACTGAAGCGTTGATGGACCTTGGGTGGTGGCCGCTGCACCTCGACCCAGCCGCCGCCACGACGACGACGACCACCACCACTAATACCACCAGCTAAATGGCTGCCTATAACCAAAAATATGCATGTTAGTATTAGCTCGAACGATATAGGGGTTTTAGCTAAAAAGTTTTGGAGGCTAAAAAATCGAAAAGTGGAGGCCTTCACCTGAGGATACGGCAAGACCAGCTAATCGGATGCGCAGCTTTTCAGAGACCCATGACACTGCAGTGGATTGAATGAATGGTGGCTGACACATGCCATGTGAATAGTGCTGACTTACTGGCGGAGGACAGCTCCTGTTATGCCAAATCAATTGCTTGCCCCGGTCGTCAATAGCTTCACCGCATTCCGGGCCTGGCCGCCTCTCCTTCTCGCAGCCCACCATGGACTGGGCCCTCGAACGCTTGGGACCCACCTAGACACCATTTATGCCTGACAGCTTCACTTCAATGGATTGCCTCCTTTGGCACTACTGTATTGCTCAAAATCCAGTAATCACCGTCGCCTCGTTTGGTGAGAGAGATTCAACAATACATGTCAATCCATCTGAGCCGCCTCGTTGCACCGTTGCCCATTGCCAACATCCTCTGGGACGAAATGTTACATACAGTATGTAGTAATTGACTATTTCAATGCCCCGGCAGTTCAGATGCTCTCGCGTCTCAAGAAAAGAACCTCGCAGGCCAGATATTCATAGCCGTCTTGATCCCAGACTCAACAGGCAGCCCGGCATGTTTCGTCCGCACATCGCCCGTCCCGTTAGCAAGCAGGTTCACCCAGAACACGGCGTTGCCCCTGACAGGCCGCACCGCAATTCCGCCGTCCTCGTGCACCCTCCACAGCGCCTCGGCCCCTCGCGCCCGCGACTCCGCGACCGCCTTGGCCGGCGCGCTCACGTTGGGGAACCACGTCTCGCCCGCGGTGCAGCCGTCCTCCAGCACGGGCAGAAACGTCGCCACGCGGTTCCACGCCACGCCGTTGTGCTCGGGCAGCCGGTCGGCGCCGAACCAGTCAAAGTGCGCGTCGAAGCGCTGCCCGGGCCCGTAGCGGACCAGCTGCAGGGGCAGCACGTCGTCGCCCCGCGGCACGGTCAGGAGCGCGCCCAGGAACGACACGGCGCGGTCGCGCACGCACTGCGCGGCCGGCAGGTCCACGGGGAGGATGGCCGAGTGCGAGGTGCGCGCCTGGTTCTGCGCCTTGCCGCCGCTCTTGCGGTGGATCCCCGAGGGCTGGAAGAGGGGCTCGCCTGCCTCGAGGAGGGCCGGGATCTCGCCCGGGGCCAGAAAGTCGTGGATGTAAACCAGGAGGGGGTCGACGCTGATGATCTCGGTGGTGTAGCTGTGTGGCTGGCAGGTAAAGGCCCCGGGGGCGTGTGCGTTCGGAGTGAAGATGGAGGCTAGCCTAAGTGGTAGGGTTAATGGCGATGTCGATGACGAGGAGAGGAGCGTCAGATCGACGTGGTGTTGGAGTAGCAGGCTCACGAGGGCTCCAAAGAGCGCCGCTGCTGTGGCTGCCAAAGCCCTTGCAAACAAGGTCATGTTCCTGGATTGGTTCTGAGGTGGCTCTGAAGGAGATGCTGGCCAGACCTCGTGAGAATCATGGCGGAGGTGGCCGACAGGATATGGTGAATCTTGTATATATCATTCATCCGTTGCCGTTGCCTTTCCTGCTGTCTGATGTGTGTACAACCTTGGAAACGCACAATCCAAGCATAATGAGGGATGTCAACCACCTTCCTCATTCGGTTACAGTGTACTTACATTTGCCACTCTATGTGAAACGATGCAACCTCACTAGACTGGTGATGAACGACACTACAACACCGCCACCCACGCGTTCTATTCGGCGGCTCGTTGATAGAGAGATGGATGATGGACGGAGGAGAACTGTGATCTTTGAGTCGAGGCTGCGTAATCGAGTGCGTATTATTTGCACTGGCTCTGAATCTCGGGGCTTATACATGAATTAGGGTACTTGATTACAAGAGAATCACCTGAAACCAAGTCCTTCGGCAACTTCCGATGGCGCTGCTCTTCAATCAGGAATCGGAGCTCATTATCAAGTTTGAGTTCTCATTTTGCCGTCGCTTCTCTATGTACGATCCCAGCCATGATGTGATCTTCTCAAGTAGCAACGTTGTATATTTCATATTAATTAGTAAGGCTAGATAGATCGATCGAGTTCAGACTGGCTCACACTTGCCTTTCTTCAAGCATGTCAAGGAACTTGTGGCTTTATCTAATAGGAATGGTACAGCACAATCCTAGTATGCAGGAACACTATCTCGAGGCCAGCTCCATTTTATCATTTTGGCCAAATTTGGCTATGGGAGTTGGTGGACTTTAGTAAACGGGCGAGCCAGCTTTGGGCTTGAAACTTGACCGTTTGGTCAGATCACTAGGCCCTCAATTGTCCTACTAATTACTAGTAAGCCATACTTGATAATAAATAGACAAACCTAAAGTTCTCCCTGTTGTTACCATACATAGATCCTAAAAAATGTTGAAGCAAGTAGCATGTCTCATAGCAAGCGGATATACAAGAAGTTTTAATTATTAAAGGTATTAGTCTGCAGAATAATCTTGTCTCTTGGCTTTTACAACATCTTGTTCTAGACTTTGAGCCCGGGCTGAGATCTAATTAAGTGGTTAGCATATGTCCCGTCTCGATATCATCAAGGCGTGCAACTTTCTTCTATGTGCTGAGTTGCACTTTGGTCCTCAGACTAATCTTGATTGCGACCTTTTGAGACCATTTGCCCATGTAGCCTACTTGATTATTGGCCAAATCAATGTCATCTGCCCTCAATTATATCATGACTTCAAGATCTGGATCCGACCAGCGTCAAGCTTACGGCTCTAGCCCGTGCTTGACAATAAATCCTCGAGCGTAGGGACAAAAAGTCTTCAGGTCTGGAGTATTTATCTGCAGCCGTCCCGATCTCACTGCGTACTTGGGTACTTATATATCTCTTGTTCCTCATCCTTTCTTCCCTAGCTACACATAAGACGCCCAGTCACTACTGTGGGAACACTTCTTGTAACTTTGACCATACAAACCTGAACCGAGCGGTCACGTCGAGCCTACTGTTCAGCATCAGAGAATCACGACCCGTTCCTGCACGAGGACCAATCCCACTGGCATTGCAAATCCTTGCTTGTCCTGACGTGGCACGCTTAACCAAAAAACTCAACACATACAACGAAGGCGAGCAGAAAGGCTAAAATGAGCCCCGAAGAAAAGTCAGTGCTTTGACCATCTTTGTCACCCTGGAATACCCAAGCTGATCTTGGCCGTCCTTTATTAGCAGCAATACCGCCCAGGGATATCGCCCTCGGTCGCCGCCCACCGGTTACCACCCACCGTCACCAGGCAGCGGATATTTTCCGATGCCAACAGGCAACAGGTCTCAGCCGGTGTCGCCAGCCCTAGGATACTGCCCCGAGTCGCCAGGAGTCGAGTACCTACCAGTCGTGTTCGGCAATAAGAATTGGCCGGAATCGCCAGAACTTGGCTACCGCCCAGAATCGCCCGACAACCGGTACTTCGCCGAGCCTCCAGACAGCGCATGTGAACAGCAGCTCTGGTTACTACAGCAGCCCTGCGTCCCACGGCATCCCTGCGTGCCGCAGGAAGGGCACCCAGTACCAGGGGCACGTAGACAAATGGCGGAAAGCAGCCAGTCTACGATATCTGCTGAGGCGCAACCCTACACGAGTGATAGATACCCATGCCTATCCTCGAGACCAACTCGTCAAGCTCGAACGCCAAAACCAGCAGTTTTGACAGCAGCCGGATCACAGGCGTCGGGGGTTCTTCAATCCATGGACGGGTGGCGACAAAGGGCTGGACCAGACGCGGGTATAAGGGGATGGGAGCAAGCCACCGACAAGCCATCATGGTCTCATGCCGAGACTTGGGTGTTGCCTGTACGGGGGAATCATGAGGGCGGCAGAGAGGTCGCTCGCGACTCCGAGCTTGCATTCGGAAAAGGTGGGCAAGGGGACAGAGTTGGACAGTTTGAAGGGTCTGCAATCCCGAGCAGATATCGGATCATCGAAAGAAGAACCTTGGTACGTGAGCTTTGGGTTTATGATGAAGAGGGAAACCGAGTAGAATGTCGCCAGGCCCCATGGCCTCTTTGACACTACAGGGCTGTCGGTCAGAGCCTCTGTAGTTAGCTTACCGACAAGAGTGAGAAAGAAAAATGGAGGCTCTCGGCATTGAAAAACCAACACGTAATCAAAATCGTAACTAAAGAAGTATAAAGACCTAGAATTGTTGCCTGTATATAACTGGAAAATTCTACAAAGCCGACCCCGTATATTCTCAAAGACACCCTCACCTTCATCCTATAACGCTTGGGTCGCCATCAACCCAAGAAAGATGAATCTTGAAGCTGCTAATCTTCCACAAGCCCTCTTCTTCCACCTTCACCAGATCAAACAGGTATAGCCCACCCGCGAGATACTTTGCCGCATCAGGTTGAACCCCCTCGCCACCCCGGCAATGCTGCGCCAGCGCCAGAGCGCTCATGCGGGCCTTTGTGTCCCCGTCGGTGATGTTGATGCGCACGTTGGTCAGGTGGTGCGTAGTGTCGAGCCTGGCGATGCGCCCGAGCAGGATCTCGGAGATGAGGGCATCGCGGCCTTGCGTCACGGCGCCTCTGAGTTCGAGGGTGGCGTCCTCGGTGAAGGCGGACACGCACAAGTCCTGGTCATTGGTGTCGAAGCCTAGGAGAGCTCTTTGGACCGCGTCTGTGACGGCTTCGCGGCCGGTGAGAGGAGGGTTGAGGGTCACGGGGAGGGACCAGGCGCTGAGATTGGTTGTCATTGTGAACCGATGCAAGAATGAGTTTCTGTAAGAAATCTACTGATGTATTATGTTATCCTGCCTATATCGGTCTCGTTCATCTCCAGAATATATCATTGAAATATCGCTGCCAATATATTAGGTATCTCGAATGTCGTCGTATGCACCCGCAAATTGGTATTAAGCCCGAGCACTATCGCCGTCAAAGTCTTGGGTAGGGTTATCACCGCAACCAGACCACGTCGGCGTTTATACTGCAAGATATTTGGCCCAAGATGTGCGGGGAGCGGGGACGCAGTCCTGAACCATCCACACGAACCAATCTCACTTATGTGAACATGTGTACGGGAGCAAGTGTTCTCGTTTTCATCCACACAAGGAAACATCATCGAGATGGCGATTGAGGCACAGCACCCTCTGCCTTGTAAGATGCTCGGGTCTAGTGTTAACTCCAAGCCCTGACGTGATCAACCCGGGTTTTGGAGCGGAGTTTGCATGAGATATCTCTCATGGCTAGTAACAAAGGGAGTCTGGATGTCTTGACTACTAGGACTCACAGTGCTTGCCTGGCGACAAGCTGGAAATGAAACCAATGGATATGTATCAAGTATGCGACAGCGTCATATGATACCCTCACCAACCAATGACACAGACTAGGCTGCCTCTCTTGACAATACTCCATAGGAGAGCACCGGAGACAACTACCAATGAACCAACATTGGTCTCCGGCTGATATGTTTAAGAGAAGAAGATTCCCTTGTATAATAGAAGGCTTATAGAGCAAGGCACACATACCACTCCTCAAACAGTGACAACTAATTTGGTCCCGCTGACCCCCCTTGACCAACTGCTGAATCCCCCCCTCCACAGCCTCCAAGCCGGTCCCCACAACCTCAACCTTGACAGGCAGCTTGTGCTTGCCGCTCTCCAGCAGCTCGGCAACATACGAGATCGTACCAACGCCTCCATCCGTCTGGAAAATCTGCATCCCCATCACCTTGGCATGCTTAATCTCCTCCGACACGACCATCTCAGCAGGGCTCGTGACAACCTCGGAGAACAACTTGGGCCCATCCGCCCGTAGTGCTTCCAGGATCTGCGGCTGTGCCGCTACAGCTCCGACACAGTCCAGGACGGCATCAAAACCGCCAGGAGCAGCCGCCTTGAGGGCATCAGCGCTGCCCTGGTCGGCGCGGACGATGCAGGCCGAGGCGCCCAGATCCCTGGTCAGGAAGTCGTGGTGCTGCGGCGAGCTGGTCGCGACGATGGTGGCAGATGGACCGAGGGCTCTGCGCAGGAGCTGGATGGCGTGGCCTCCGACGGCGGAGCTGCCGCCGACGACGAGGACGGATTTTGGGGCGGTAGCCTCGTCGAGTCTGGTAGTCCCTAGGCCTGGGAGAGGGATCCCGAGGCCGACGACGATGGCTGATGCGGCTGTGGCGAAGCAGATTCTGTTTGACATTGATTTTAGTTCAGCGTTTATACATCTATACATCAAGAAAAAGTCTGCTGAAAAATAGTAGATTACATCGTCCGTATGAAAAAGGAGTCGTGAGGGATTGTACTCACGGGACCGAGGAAGCCTCCTCAAAGCTCAACGAAGCAGGCTTCTTAGCCAATCCCCTCTCCGAGACCATCACGAACTCCTGGAAAGCTGCTCCCTTGGGGCCCAGAGTAAACCGGCTCGCCCAGGCAAACACCTCGTCCCCAGGCTTGAAATCCGTGACACCCGGCCCGACCGCGTCGACGACGCCCGCAACTTCCAGACCCAGCACGACAGGCCAGGCTTCGACGGCAACGCCGTAGTACAGGGACTTGCCGTCGACTGGGTTGAGGGCGATGGCCTTATTGCGGACGAGGATCTCGTGTTCGCCTGGGGTGGGCTTGTGGATGGTGGTGAGGGTCATGGGGCCGCCTTGCTTCGTGGCTTCGAGTCGCTGCATTGTAGACATGGTGGTCGTTGAATTGTAGAGAGGATGATGGTTTTGTGACGTCTTTGTTTAATTATTGCTGCGTGACAGTTATATTTGAATTCGAAGTTTGTCCGTTGGTGCTGGGAGAAGTTCATTTTGAAGTCAGCTTGAAAGACGATGTCGAGGATCTATTCATCTATATACTTTTTCAACAGTAAACACCCATTGAATCGAACGTAAAGTGAGGTGAAATCAAAATAGTATGCCAAACGAATTGTGAAGTCCGTATCAACACAACACAATGCTAAATCCGCAGCCTCCTCCACACAAACGCCCTCCAACTTGTCCCTGACCTTGGCGGCGGAGCTAACTCGGACAAAAAGCCCTACCCAAATAAGTAACTCGGCAATCCGAATCACCGTAGTGCGAGGCAGAGTCATATCCGCGCTGGTGTCTCTTACAAATGCAAGTAAGGTCAGGACCTGGTGGCTCGGAAATACACCAGATCCTTCACTTCTAAACAACGACAGATGACAAAGCCTTGGCTAGTAGGATGCTTGCTCACCAACACACACACACACCCACACATACTTTGCTTCACTCTCTCCTTCGCCTGCTTTTGCCTGCGGAGACGGACTTTGTGGAAGAGCTGTAGCCGATGCGCGGACAGGGCAGACATCCTACCACAATGTGTAATACATTCGACTCGGTCGCGGCTCGCGCTTGGGAAGATAATCATTTTTAAGCTCCTCAGAGGCGAGAGGAGACGGCCTCGGTTGAAGGATGAATATGCCTCGGTCAGGGAGGTCGGGGGCTTGTTGAGCCCTCAAGCACAAGTAATCTAGAGGACGGGGCCTTAATCAGATAATAATTTACAGTAAATTCCGTTCGCCGAAGTCGCGATCAACACCACGGTACGAGTCTCAACTTTTGATTTTGCATTTGCTTCTATGGAGTCTGTTTGCAAGAATGGATCATGACAACCGACGCTCACAGCTGTTGACCTAATGACGCCTTCAAGAAGATGCTCGGGACAGCATGACATGCGTTCGATACAAGATATATTGACGGGAATATGATCTATAGAATATACGCGGAGGCCCAGCAGCTTGACCTCTTCAGCATACACACCCAGCAACAATAGCCATCACAACGGCATACGCAGCAGCCACCCGAGCAACATTCCGCCGGCTACCAAATACCCGACACACACCAAGAGCAGCCATTGAGTTGAGAGCCGACAGGCCCCCCATCAAAACGACAATCATGCGACTTACGAAGCTAGGAATGACTGTGAATCCTAAAATGGGCAACAGCACAGCACAGCCCACAGTCAAGGCGACGCCCAATGTCTTGTGAGAAGGAAACACAGGCTGCTCATCGGGCGTCTTCCTCCTCTCCGTTGCTAATGCTTTGCTGACATCAGCTCGTGCTGCACCCCGACTTGGTCCGCGGTGATGTTGTCTTGGGTGCAAAAAGGAAGAGGTTGTCAACTTCTGACATGACGAGCGCAGGGGCGATTGAGGTGTTGTATGGATGCATGGCTCGTGTGGCTGCGGCCTGGTTGTGGACCTCGGGCTGATCGATGTCGTGCTGTCGCCGCCGGAGCTCCGGCTGCTTATCGAGAGCCGCTTGTGGCGGACGAGCCATGAGTTGCCATGCATCGTGCCTGGGATCGGTGTGACCACGGGCTCGTCATTGCTATTGTTGGTATTGCTGTGTTGGTGCAGAGATTGGAGGTACTCTGGAGCTCCTAGCCTTGTCTCATGCGCGGGCGAGCGCGGGGAACCGCTCCTTCTTCTGATGGAGGAGCACTCTTCATTTGCTGCGAGGGTGACAAGGTCCTCCGCCGAGTCGAGGAACCTTGTCTCATCCTCAGAGATGGGCTGGCGTGTGGCGAGGTAAGTTCGATAATCGTCGACGTCGGAGTGTGAGGGAACTGGAAGGTCGCGTGTGGCTGTGAAGGACGCGAGAACGTGGTCTGCATTTCACTCTTATTAGTGATGTTCATCTGTATCAGGAAGGAGAGGCTCAAACTCACTGTACTGTCCCAGTTTAAAGGCGATCTTGTCTAGGATGTCGGTCTTGTGCCACTGCAGTTCCCCACCAGCCAGGAACTCCGCCCGGCGACTGGCCGGTAGGATATGGCTCTGCACCCGCCGCGTCTGCGTGTCCGTTGTGTCGAGCCGGTGCAGCTGCTCTTCCAGCTCCGCCAGCTCGTCCTGCAGGTGCAGGAGCAGCCTGTGGTTGAGCGCCTCGAATCTCCTGTAGATGGGCTTAATGGTCAGAAGGTCCTGCTCGTCCGCCCCGGTTGGCGGGACGCTGACGAAGCTTGCAGTGCTGTTACGCCTAGAGTCCTGCTTGTAAGGCGGTCCAGAGGACGGGCTGTTGGAATATGCACTTGGTCGGAAGCGCTGGTTCGCGGTGGACGAGGACGAGGAAATTTTCGATGCCAGCAGCTCGTAGCCTGAGAGTGGCAGCTTCTCAGCCCGAGGCAGGTGTTTGGGATGCGTCTGGTTTGGCACCCGCGGCGTCAGGTTCTGCGCAGAGATGTGCGGCAGCTTGGCCGAGCCTCGCGGCATCTCTGGCGTTCCATAGTAGCGATCTCGATCAGAAGTATGCCTGTGATGCTTATCCAGCGGTGCCCGCAGATGCTCAAAAGGTTGAGTAGGTGCTGGTGCTATGGGTGTCTCATCACCACCCACGCGGTCCTCGGCGGGGCTGAGATCTGTGTCCGCCGTCTTTTCAGAGGAGGCAATGCTGTGCCGCCTGCTCGAAGATGAGGCGGAAGAATAAGAAGAGCTGCTCTTTGCTGTGGGTGAGGACGACGACATGGTCGCCAGTGTCTTGAACAGGTCTAACGACGATGGGCGCGCGAATTCATGCCTGATATCATCTTCTGCCGCCGCCGCCTCCGTTTCTCTCCCCAAAGGCCAGTCCTCTGGTATATCTGGGGTTCCACCATGACCAGGCACACCATTTTCTCTTCTATCATGGTGAATATCCCCCTCTTTTTCGTCGAGATGAGGCGATACATGAATATCCAGGTTATTCTCCTGTGGACCCTTGGAGTCCTGTGGAAGCTTGGGGATTGTGGACAGAGAAGCGCGTCGAAGTGAGGGAGGACATCGAAGCAAAGAGGAAGTCGGCGAGAGTCTGATTTGATTTTCCGCGCCGGCTGGTGAAAAGGGGTGTTTCAAGCTCCAGCCTTCACTGTCAAGGGGAAGACCGGTCTTGGCTTGGACTGAGCTGCCTTTCAGCAGGGCGAGGTCCGCAGCGGAATAGCGACGCCGGCTCGCCGGTGTCGTATGGCCGTGGCCGGCTCTGTTCAGCACATTCTCACTCCCGGTGGCTCCTGGACTATTGTTGGCCTTGAGAAAGTGGTGCAGCTGAGGGGATCCAGAACGGAGATAGCTACTGCGTCCTAGGTGGTCGCGCTTCGTTGAGGCCACCCTTGTATTGATGACAGCGCGCTGTGGCTCATCGACTTGGTCTGTAGCAACATCGAGCACATCATCGAGGTCTGCCAGTGGCCGTTGTTCGTTGACCGGCTCCTGAATGGTCGGGATGGTGGGGCACTTGTAGGTAGGTAACATGATACCCACAGATACAATAGAATCAAGACTCCAGAGGTCTAGCTATTGTGGTAGCGATGACTGAACTGTAATTGGTGTGAGTGGGATGATATCTCTTGAATAACATACGATTGGGCTATGCAGGTGCTTGCTGGGTGGGTATTTACCTGGAAATATGTGTCGTGATTAAGATCGCCCTTTTCTTTTTTTTTTTTTTTTTTTGTGAGACTGAAATCTGAGATGTGAGAACTGAGTTCAAGATCTGAATTGATCTAGGTCGAGTGGTCAGACTGCCAGGCTCTCGGCTGTCCAAGTAGTTAGGAGGAGCCCAGCGGGATGAGTGAGCGTGTCCTTCATGTAAGTAGGCCTTGGACAGTCAGCAGGCCGGGGTTGCTTGTAACCACCTTATGGATAGCGTTGGCAGATCTTTCTCGGCACGCCTGTGGAAGTGGCCTGATTTTTTGTTAATCAGTGTTTGAGATTGCCCTTGACCCAAGCGGGCGGCACGACAAGTATTTCAGGAGCAGCAGAGCTAGTGCTGCGAGATGTGAGCTTCCTTGAACGGATGAACCAGCTCCGAAAGCCAGTCGACAGCTGAGTTGCGGCCATACAAAGACACCCACACAGATTACAGTTGCTTGCTTGATCAGCCTGAGCTTCAAGCCATGAAAAGATTCCTCGCGCGTCAAGT
Source organism: Aurifilum marmelostoma (assembly GCA_027559495.1). NCBI lineage: Eukaryota > Fungi > Ascomycota > Sordariomycetes > Diaporthales > Cryphonectriaceae > Aurifilum > Aurifilum marmelostoma. The sequence goes on along the minus strand of JAMXSV010000019.1, from coordinate 477,255 downwards.
ACGCTCAAAGATGGTTCGCGGTGAAAAGTTTCGGTGGTGGTCACTGGTCTTACAAGCTGCCCCCAACCAGTCCTGCCCTGCGGCTGATGGTGTTTCAGATTGCAGACTTGAAGCCAGGAGGTGGCGCGCAGCGGAAGACAAGGAGCCGCATGCACTACGACGCTGGAGACCTGAGCCCGCAGAGGGCGAAACATCGAGAACCCCTGATTCTTGAAAATCTGGGGAAAGGCAGCATGCTTATTTTGATCCTAGCGGAAGATCTTCTGTGAGCTTGTTGAGTGGTTTCGTGCGTTCTTTCACGAAAGTTGTCAGCACCACTGTGCACTGGCTGCCTCTCCCAGACCGACCCCCTGCAGCAGACCTCGGCACCGGAACTTTGCGAGAGGCATAATTCAGAAGAACCTTCGATGCCGCCCTGTGCGAAACACGTGACCAATAACAGCATCTTGAGCGAGCCGTAGAGAAGACGAAAGTGTTTATGACGAGTCGAGAAGGCGTCGTCATGCACTTCTAGAAAGAAGGGAGATGCTGAGAATTTGAATTTCGCGAAGCTTCAAAAGTCATGATCATATGTATGGCCTCGAACGAGGGCTCTGCGGAAAAGCGAACGCAAAAAGAGAGTTTCGCCCTCTGACAAGTCGAAGCAACATCCTCACTTGCCATAATGCGAAGTTGTGTTCATGAATACAACCCTGTATACGAGTTTGAACTCATTAATTTTCCTCTGCAAGTGCGTAGCTGGTTTGTACTTGCCTGCACACCTGCCTGCATGATCGTCATTCTGCGCCGCCCTCTCGACTGCCTCTCCGTGATGCCTATGCCTGCGCAGCCTGGCTAGTGATATTCTTGCCAGCCTTACCTCGACCAGCAGCTGCTTCGAATCTCGCTTTCCAGGTGTCCTCTTGCTTGAACATAACAATGCACTCCATCGCGGATGGCATGCCGTATTCGGGATCAGCTCCTCCATCCAGTAGAGCCTGTAGAGCATGATTAGATCTAGAAGAGAAAGTTGTGGATGGGGTGCATTCCATAATAACTACATTTGATGAGGCCGGGAGAGAAAGAAAGGTAACAGGAAGAAGCAAGGAAGTAAGCAGAGAGGCCTGGGAGGCAGGAGGGTAGGCATGGTGCTGTATTAACCCTAACCCTACGAACTCAATGCCAAAGGCAAGCCCGTATTACTCACCTCGATGACATCATTTTCCATCTTGAAGACAGCGCCTGCAATGGGGCTCTGATGGCGGTCGTTCAACCTGTTTGGGTCTGCACCGTGTTCTACGAGGAAGCGAACGAGATCGGCATGGCCGTGGTAGGCCGCAAGCATGAGCTGGGGAAACGAAGGTCAGTGAGCGTCTGGCTGTCAATATTGATGCTCAGACGAAGGGGAAGAAAGGGTGGGTCAAGAAGCTGTTGCGCCTCACCAGAGTATCGCCCTTCTCGTTGGTCAGGTTCGGGGGTAGTCCCGCCGCGATGGCTTGCTGTAAAAGCTCAGCATTGCCCTCCCTGGCGGCGTCGTACATGCGTCCTGCGAGGGCGATTGCTTCTGGCGGGATCGAGGTTCCCGATGCGGGTGCCTCTGTGTTTTCTTGGCGCTCACTCATGGTCAAGAGACTGTGTGCGCGAGTTGCTGTCCCAGAGTAGGAATTGTGCAGATCTAGCTCAACGACGAAGAAGGATGTTCCTGACAAAAACGATTACTAGATGACGAGTCCTGAGTCGGGTGGTATTGGAAGTATTCGCACAAAGTTGTCAGCACAGGCTTGGGCCAGAATTATATTGATGATGCTTCTCGCGTGGAAGACGCTAGCACAGGCTGCTGACACATTCACAGCTCGTGACGCGACTATGCTGACAGACTTGCTCAGCCTCGTTCCTTGCCAATCTCTACCATGCGCATGGCCAATCGTAAATGATGATCACGAAGAGGTATTGGACTGGATTAAGTAGAGAATGTACATCGAAAACGTCTTCGTTGGGCTGCAGAAAAATGTCTTCACTTAATTATCCAGACACAAAGGCAATCCACCTTCGAGGCTGATTAAACCATTAGACGGGAACCCGCATACACAATCCACTGGTGTCACCATCAGATAGACAGTAGTGGTCCTGATAGGTAGAATGCAAATGTTTCAAGTAGATGGAAGAATTCTCATGATCAAGAAGTCCCCGCTCTTCGTGCTCGCCACTCGAGTGATTGTACTAGCCGCAAACACGGCCAATCTTGCGAGTATCTTGACCGCCTCGAGAGGCTCGAAAACCTCATTGCATCATGAAATCTCATTGCTGAGATTACAGAGGAATATTCTTGAAAAGGTGAAGACATTGCCATTTCAACAAGGGGCACCGTCTACTCAGCTTTCAACGTGACTGCCGAGACAGACATCACATAGGTCACGTGAGGCAGTAGGCTCTCTTGCACCTTCCCTGAGATTCGTCCTATTTTGATACCCCAAGAACACACGCAAGACTGACCCTTACATTTAGACAATTTCCTCTCCATTCAACGACCGCTAGAGGAAAGGCCAACGCGACAGTTTCACGATCATCATCCCGTCCCAAACCCACTCAGTCGAAGCATCATGGAGGAGCTGCTCGTGCGCGACAATAACTTCCCCGAGCTGCGTAGACCGTATAAGATGGGAGACAAATGGGAATCAGCAAACAGTCAAAACGACGGCACAGTCGTTCCAGGCATCATCAACGTCGCTCAGGCGCTGGGCAGTGTGTCATTCGGCGGGCTCCCCGATCCGACCAAGCCCGAGATCAGCTTCGAGCCAGCCTGGGGTGCCGACATTATCGTCACCATTCTTTATCAGTACCGTCCAAGTACCCTTCGTCAGTTCCTAGACTGTGGCGGAAACGGCGAGTTCAGATTCGTGCACCACTGTGACGACCCCTCGACGATCAGGAAAGACGACAAGGCAGACACCCGCCCGTTTATCATCACCCGCAACGGCACACACGTCAAGGTATGTACATCTCAACAGTCCCACGTCCTGACCCATATAGATGTCGATATGTTGCTGACATGTGCTCGCACTTTGTGTCAGGCTGGCTATCGCCTGGGTTACACCAATGGAGATCCATCTGAAGAGTGGGAGGAGTTCGTCTCTTATGACATCCTTCCGTCGAACGCATGGTGCCAAGTTGAATGCCAGTTTCCCGGCAGCGACCCCAACAGGCCCTTCAATCTTCTACTCGGTATTGAGGCAGTCTATGATATGCGACGACTGTTTGAGGATACCGCTGTCGCCGTGCTGATTCCGGCAATCACGCAGCGCCGCTGGTGGGCTTCTCCACGCGGCTGGACGGTTCGCGTTATTACCTCACCTGACCAGGAGAAGAAGTAGCAAAGAATGCATGAAGAGTCAACATAGAAATGGCTCGAGACATGGGACAAGTCCAAATATGCCTCTGGGTGAGGTCATCTTCAGACTGACAATGGCTACATACAGGTAGGCGTCAATGGCTAGAGAGGAGTGGTTCAGGGATGCATTTCTAGAGCTTTTGGGCTTGAGTTGCAAATGAGAAGGAAAAAAAAAAATTTTTAGATACAGAGATCACTTTTTGGCAAGAGATGTACGTGAAAGTTTCAGTGAGAGTTCTGAGTGTTGTCTGACAAAAGATTTGAAAAGGCCCACATGCAATTCTCGATATTGAAGCTGCAGCTTGTTTGTGTTGCATCTAGGGACTGCATCTAGAAACCTGTAGGATGCAGCAAGCTCTGGAGGTGAGCTTGGTGTCAAGTGCTGAAAATTGCAGAGGGTAAATTTTCATCTCATCTCTGTCGACTTCTACTGCTGGTCATCAACAAATGTTTTTCTTCTTTTTGCTTGCATCACCACCCTCACCACGCGTTTATGATCATCACCACCACCTCGACGCAGCCCATCATCAACAACCACAACAGCTATTGCCGACCATGGATCCTCTTGCTGGGGAAATGGATTATAGAGATCCATCATTCACCCATGCCAGGATAGTCACCATGCAGAGGAATGTCATGCAGCAGGCCAGAGATCAAAAGGGACAAAAGCCCGCTGCCTCCATGAAGCGGTCGCGCGCCCATCTCGAGAAAGATTTCTTCACCACGGTATTGCCATCCAGAAAGAGGATTCACCCAGTGATTACCCATTCATTTGTCAATATCTATACTAACGAGATGATCGCCAGGCCCTCACCATGAGGCTAAGTAGTCTTCTGCCCCCAGACCCAGACCAACAACTGCTCCACACGACCTTCATCGGCGAGTCGTATCCGCCATGCATCAAGCCACTGACCAGCCTCAAACCTATCTCACTGGACGGATTGAGGCTGGAGACCCATCATCGAGGAAGGGTCCTCTTGGCCAAGCTGCTCTTCGAGCCGGTCCACATGAATTCCATCCAGAACGCGATTGAGGATATCCATGGCGACGTCGACTGCATCCTGGTTGCCAACCTCCCTCCCACAGTGGCTGCAGCCAGGATCCTGCCAAAGGGTGCCATCGTGGCAATCAAGGAGCCCTACTACAAGATCTCGGCCGATGGAGGCACTGTGGTCCGAGTTGATCATCCTTCCGATTACATACTTCTCAAGCCAAACCACGAGATGGTGCCGTCCGGCTGGCGGCACGCCGGTCGCATCACAACCGTCCGAGGGACGCGTATGAAGGACAAGGGCAACGAAGCCTTCAGGAATGGGGACTGGGAGGCTGCCTCGACCTTTTACTCTGAGGGCTTGGCAGTCCTGCCTGGCGACGAAGAGAATGCCGATCTGCGTCGCGCTCTGTACCGCAATCGCGCCCAGGCGAGACTCAACCTGGGCCGGTTCGAGCTCGCTGTCGACGATGCTAAGGCCTCCATCATCCCTGGCGAAGACCTCTCTGAAGAGGCCAAGGCTCTAAACCTCAAGTCCCTGTATAGAGCTGGACGGGCTTGCTACGAGCTGGCAGACTTCACCCTAGCCATGTCTTTCTTCGACCAGGCCATGGCCTTGGGGACCGAGGACAAGAGCATCCTCCCAGAAATAGAGCGAACAAAGTCGCGCCTTCGAGAGCAGGAAACTGGCGAGTATGACATACCTTCCATGGTCGATTCGGCCACAATGTGCCACACGGCGCTCGATCATGCGTCCTTCCTTGGCAACACCAAGATTGCGGATGCAGGCCACCGTGGCCGTGGTCTCTTTGCGACAAAGGACATCAAGCATGGCGAGATCGTCATGGTCGAGAAGGCCTTTTATCTAGCCCTCGAGGGTAGCAACAGAAAGACCGCATCGCTGCTGATCGACGTCAACACCCGCTTCACGACTTTTGGCACGCACGCCCAGCGCCTGTTCGGCACGGTCGAGAAGCTTCGCTGGAACCGAAACCTGGCTAAGAAATACCTTAACCTCTTCGCAGGCCCCAGGTTCAACAAGAAGAAGAACAAGGAGGTACAGATCGTCGACGACACCGTCGTCATCGATACCTTCCAGGTGCAGGCCATTGCGCAGCTCAACGGCTTCGGCTGCCCACAGGTCAAGTCCAGTGTCCTCGACGACTACGAGTGCACCAAGACCCACGGGTCGACGGGTATCTGGCTGCACGCCGCCTTCGCGAACCACTCGTGCCTCGAGAATACCAGCCACGCTTTTGTCGGTGACATGATGATTATGCGTGCCTGCAGGGACATCCAGGCCGGCGACGAGATCACGACTGCCTATTTCTCCGGCTCTGAACAGATCGCCGACCGCAGGCGCAAGCTGAACTACTACATGTTCAACTGCGACTGCCCCTCATGCGCCGCCGAGTTCGAACTCTCCGTCGAAACCCTGATGGAGCGCGACAGGCTCTCCACAGCCCTCGAGGTCTTCATCGACAAGAACCCAAGCATGCACCTCAATGACACCGGCCCCGTGCCTGACAACGTCCTCAAGCGCGCCGAGGCCCTGCTGTCGTCCCTCACCGCCACCTATGACGACTCCCTGTACAAGGATCTGCCCCGCTTCGCCTGCGTGCCCATCGGCTTTTGGCTCTGCCAGGCCGACCCGTCCCCGTCCAACGGCATCCGTCTCTCGAACCGCCTGCTGCGCGACCTCGGCTACAAGGTCAGCGTCAAGAAGGGCAGCGAGCTGACCATCGACCGCACCAACGGTGTTTTCACCGTCGCCACGGCGCACGGGGCCATGTACGCGGCCCGGGCGTGGGCTGCAGCCGGTCGGCACCATGTTGTGCCTGGGTTTGTGCGGTTCGCCAAGGAGGTGTACCTGGCGTTGTATGGTGAGATGACCGGGTTCGACGATTTGTTTGGGCCCAGTTTCTTCGTGGCGGGCACGGCTGGGACCAGACGTGGAGACGCTATTCTTGCATTTCTACAGAGTGTGGGCCTGTGAGTGATCTCTGGGGAATGAGGAGGAATTCGAAAGTATGAAGGAGGCAAGGTGAATATTGAAAGGCGAAGAAAAATGATGAAAAAGTGGAAATAAAAGGATAGAGGAAGATTCAGAGGAGTGGCATGAACAAATGGATCAAAGTCTCAGAGTACACGCGAGCAAGGTCTGGATACAACCCATGTCTCCAATCCTCATTGTGTGCTGTACAATGGCATGAGAAGAGTCTCGGAATGGCATATGATGATCGTTGAAGTGCACTGGACTCCTCTTAGTCCATCATTAGGCTAATGGTCTTTCTCTAATCTGACACTAAACTTCGTCTGGCCTCACTCGCCATGAGAAGTCATTGCTTCCTCATCGCGCATTACATCGCCATCACCTCGCTTCTGCAACCCATGGCCACGCACCCTCCCCTCCTCAGTATCGGAATAACCAATCAAAATCTCTCCAGGCCTGCCATACCTCCTTGGCTCGACTTTGGGCTGGTAAACTGCCCCGAAAACACCTTTTCAGCCTGGCTCCACCCTGTGAAAGATAACATCCACCTCCTGAAGACTTCAATACGCCGTCTCGGGTGAAAGATGTACACGCTCGGCACCATGACAGCATGAATGACCGAAAATATGATATAAGTCTGATACCCGATATTGTTCAAGGCAACAGGCGTGATCATGGCGACGAGAAAATTGAAGATTCAGTTGGCCGACGTCGCCAGCGCGTTGGCTGGGGCGCGGATCCGCAGTGGCACAATCTCGGCCGGGTACAGCCAGGTCATGCCTAGTCAGCCGACGGCGAAGAAGGTATTGAAGACAAACAGGAATACTACGACGACGATTTCTCCTGCACGGCTTCTCAGTGAGTCCACACCCGCTAGGATTGCCATGGCTGTCGCTTGGCCCACGGCGCCGAAGAGCATCAGCTTGCGGCGGCCGACGCGCTCAACGGGGAAGATGGCGGGCCAGGAGGCGAGTGCAGTTGAGTGCGACCAGGAGGAGCGATAGAACCCGGGACGTGCTGGTAAGCTGAGGGCAACCCGGCTGGGAAGGATGCCCGGGCCAGCAGGGAATCATTTCCGGCCTAGTACGATAGTTCCTGGATATCACGTAGGAGCAGGCATCTGGAGCATCTGCCAAGCGGTATGTAGAAGAAACTACTTGTGTTTAAATCTGCAGGGCAGCAATGTAATCGAGGAAGCATGACCGATGCAGGTGGCCGTTAGTCAACATGATGCATCCGTAGTGGAGGAGTGTTTGATAAGTAGTGTCCTACCATGGTTAATCATGTTGTACGCCGTCTTCATGCACAATCTGCGCGAGGTAGGGATGGCTGATAAGTTAGCAAAAGCGAAATGGAACCCCGCCGACTTTATCAGGAATTTAGATGCTTACCGTATGCATCGTCTCCTGTCCTGTCCAGGTGATGGTTGGTTCGGCACCCCTCACCCTCGCCCGTGCTGTTACAGGACAGAACCAAACGAAGAGGATCAACAATAAGGAGCGATATTCCCCTCATTATTTCCAGAAGGTTATTTAGAACTGGTTTTATAACAACATTTTCGGGATACCACAACATCGATTCTCTTGTGTCTAACGTTACAGATCTACCCCTTTGCCACGCAAGGCTGTCGCATTGCAAGACCAACAAGGTAAGCTCTTACTGTACTACGTTGCACTGCATGTCGTGATGCACTGAATGTCACCCAGCAGTCAACTCTATTAGATCACTTACCCACTCGCACGCCATCATCTAGAATTTATGCAGTTTGTTTGGTGGCTTCAGAGCGGGGTAAATTCGCAGCCGACGTGACCGTTCGGAGTTGCGGTAATATGCGAACATGAGGCTCTGTTCAGACCAGGCCTGGCTTGGGTTGCTTCAGTGATATACAATCACTAGTTCTTTTGTCTGTTCAGAGCTCACAGTTTTGCAGAATGACTAGTCACCTTGGATGGATGATGCCAACTTCCTCCTTTTCAACATTTGCATATCATCTTGAAAGTTCGTCTCCGAGCATCAAGTCGCACCAGGTCGTGGAGCTCTAATCTCGTCATGGAGACGTGGCAGCTTGGTCCCCCTCGGCAGGAGTTTGATGACGCCGAGAGAGTTATGCCAGTCTACGAAAGACCGCTTCCCAACGACGATCGTCAAAGAGTACGCTCTGACGACTTCGGGCCTACTGGCAGGTTCCGATGTGCGTGGAATAGCTCTTTACTTGTCTCGTCCGAGACGTATAACTGACGGCAAGCATCTAGTCATTGTCAAGCTCATAATCGGCTTCAAAGCTGGCCATCAAGACGGGAAGACAAGGCGTGCTGAACTTGAGACAGTAGCAAGTCCAGCACAGGATTTCTACCGCGGCGCAGTCGTCCCAGAAGATTGGGCGCCTGATCTCGTCAATCAAGACGCATTCGAGTTGGAAGAGGAAAGTTTTGGCGAAGATGAGACAGAAGTCCCGGAGACAGAGGTTGCTAATATGGTGAGCGAGGAGCACAACGAGGCATCGAAGACCAGAAGACGAGAGACCTGGCATCAGGTCACCGGTACAGGATATCTGATCGAGAAAGATGTGGTTGTTACAGCAGGACATTGCCTTCTTGGTAACCTGGGTCACGCGAGATACGTCAAGGCATTCATCGGGTACCACGGTCTGAATCCGCAAACGCAATTAGCAGAGGAGTCGCCATCGCTTGAGCGCCGCCACGGCATTGCTACCTCAGTGCCTGCCGACTGGGCTGACCGACGGGCTAATAATTGCGACGTTGGATTCGTGCAACTCAACACTGGATTCGAAGAGGTAACACCTGTGTCGTTCAGGGAGACGCCAGATACTCACCACGGCGAATTGTTGGTCGTTGGTTATCCGGGTGATAGAGAAGGCGGGCACCGAATGTATCGAGGAAGTGGAGAGTCCTATGGTGATGTACTGGTTGACCAGCACACTCAAAGGGTCAGACATACGATTTCGACGTATTATGGTATGTGAGAATCTATCTCATGACGGCCAGAATTAATATACTCTTAGGAAACTCGGGTTCTCCTCTTTTGGAAACCATCGGTAACAACAAATTCCGGTCAATTGCGACCCATGTTGGCTACGACAACGAACATGAGCCCTACAACTGTGCAACTACAATTTCCTCTCTGAGACGCACCCACTTTCAGAGATATATAGATTTCTTCAGAATGTCAGATATCCATCACCTGAACTTCGGACAGCCAAGTCGGCGAACTATGACAGGAAACATTGAGACAAGCAGCCGAGTTGCGCAAGAGATGGAAGCGTCGAAGCAACAAAGGATACGCGGTGCATCGTCCCGACAAACAAGACGACGACACGTTATGCCTGTAAGCAGTATCGCCTGTTGCTCATCTCCATTCTGAAGACTTTCCAAGCGGGCATGGGATTGACGTGACCAGACCAGCAGGGCCGCTACTTTACCCCGGAGACTCGCAGTTGGACAAGCTGAAAGATGAGAATGGCCGCTCTAATTACTACTGATTCTCATTCGATTTCCCTACAGTTTCTCATTTGCTAAGCTAGGTTCTAATTACTTTGGCTCACTGGAAGCTATAACACTCTAAGCCATTACGGACCACACTTGAAGCCATCATAATCACGTCGTAGACCGCGGTGACAAGGCCCCTGCTTCTGTATCGCGAACTAAAGCTCTGAATGCTCTACTGTGATCGAGCCATTTTACTTGCCCTCAGACATCCAAAGTTGCGGAGTCAGATGAAGATGTAATACGGGGAAAGAAAAGGAAAAGGATCCCTTGGAACTATGGAAGGGACAAGCAAAACGAAAACCAAAGCTGAAGCAGCCCTGATCCGAACATTGGCTGTCAAATCGCTCAGATTCGCTTCTGACAAGCCTGTTTTCAATTGTTTCCCGATTTTCTAATCTTTCAAGTGCTCTGACTAGTCAAAACGGGGTGCGGGGAATGGTAAGTGGTAACCGAGAAGCTCTACGGATCCCGGACAGGATACCCTTGATCTAGACCATATTTCTTACTTCAGATCGTGTGAGATTATGAGGACGGCCTTGAGAGTTTCAAGCAAAGCCTACATTTTTCCTAGAGTCTCGGTCCAAAAGGACCGCCCACATTCTTATGGCTGTGGGGCCACTTGTCAAGCAATACAGGTTAATTAGCACCTTCTGAAACTAGGTTACCGGTGTCACTTTTGATCCAAAGGTTTCCTTGCCCAGTGACTTCGCAGTATGCAAATGACAATGACATAGTACGACGTCTCCATCGCAGGTATCATAGCAGCTCAAAACCACTCGGGCTGTTTGAGGCTCCTTGAGGGCTCCTAAGCATGAAGACGCACTAGCAGACATGCTACTGACTCCGTTGAAGCGCCTCTCCTCATACTTGGCACGTATAGCATTATACAATAGATCTTGCCGTAGTTGAAGGTGTAAACATGCCAGCGCAGGATGACGGAATGGTTTGTGGCCGTAGAAATGGGTAGACACGATGACTAATTATTTACACAGAGGATAATTAGGGCTCTAATTCGCGCTTCAGCCGTCTATTTTCTTCGTAACGTGGACACATATTTGGTCTTGCTCGATTGGCCCTTCTTCGAGTCTTCATCAGCTATGTGGGACGAACGTCGCATGAGAAAAATGAAAATCTGCACATGTGCCTTTCAGGCGCCGGGTTGGTAGCTCTCCGCATAAGAACAATGAGCAAGTATGACTGCAGGCTGACGGCGCGCATGCGCAGTGAATGGGACCCACACCTATAGAGAGCATTCGCCACATACTATCTCAATGAACCCTTAATGAATTTTGAATTTTTCCTACAGCATTTGCGTCTTGAATAGTGACGATTGAAGATTTGATACACCGAATCTTCTTTCGAAAACAAACTCGAGAGCAAGAATGACACATGTGAGGCATTTGGAAGTAGACTGGAATGACATCTTCGGGCATTGGTGTTCGTTGGCTAGAAATTATTCCCGGAGGTCAATTATTGGGCTACCAAAGATTATACAGGACTTGCCAGGCATAGCAGGGATAATTCTATGGGAGAACAGGGAGGAAAAGAATAAAGAGAGGAGGCAATCCGTAGCCGGCTGTTGAGAGTATTGACTTCGCTACAGGGCTTCTTTAGGGTCCAAGTACATTCCGCAATCGCATACCTGATGTCCCACTCACGGCACCATCGTGGAGCTAGGCTGCTCACCCAAATTGGGTACCATGGGCGTAAGTTCAAAGGAGTTTATCTAGATGACAACGACTGGGTTCATCGTTCTTTCGACACAGATTCAGTTTGTTTGGTACAACTAAGTTATAATACGCCCCTAAATATTGTGGGCTCTTCTTTACTCTTCAGCATCTATGCGGATAAGGGGAAAACCTGGCCAACCTCTTACTTGCGGCATTCGAGCGACGTGCCCGAGGCTGGAGGCTGGGGGGGGCAAAATCTGACTAGTTTGCTGGTGACACGCCGGTGGTTCTGGTAGCTGCTAGGGGAACGGAACTTAAAGCTTTGTAGAAAATTATACGAAAAAAGTTCTGCGCAATATGTTAGGGTTCACCTTCTATTTTTTCAAGTCAACAAGCTTAGCGGTGAGACTCTTTAGGAAGACCAGATTGACGGAAATAATTATGCGACTCGTCGTACTAAAGAGTACAGCTAGAGGCCTGCAAAAGCAGTCCAGTATCGAATATAGTATAAGAATAGTCTATGATAAGTAACAACCCTCCAAGTGGAAGAAAGCAAAGGATATATAGTTCACTATAGACGAATAAAGTTTTCATTTATTAGAGGTTTCCTTTTACCGCTTTGGATATATGGTAAAAGTGTAGAGATCCTCTAGAAAAGAGTAGCCAAGAGCAAGGCGTCCGACTCAATAGTTAATACGCATAAGTTATCAGCGACGTTAAAAAAAGACTCAACCTAAATGATACTTAGTATCAAGGCAACGATAGTGAAGCAAAATATGGAAGAGGTCTTAGGCCGTTTTAATTATGCACTTTCCTGATCAACAAACTCTGTCTTTCTTTCTTGGCCCCGGGGGTCCCACTCTTGTTGTTTTTCGCCTCCAGTGGCTAAATCGCTCTCTCGGTTTGAGCAATCTCAACGAGCGCAACGCGATCTGGCAATGTGTCCATTGTGTTCAAGTCGGGCGCGAATAAAGAAATGTATAGAACCAAACGATAATGATAGACTCTGAAGTAGATTTCCTGCTGCGACAAAGGCCTAGGTAAAGGACGAATAGAAGGGAAATCACAGTAAAGAGAAAGGTGGGTCAACCCCGCCACGATCCGTACATGAATTTCAAAAATCACGGTGATTCGGATCAGTCTTGCAAGGAGTAAGATGGGAACGTCGAGATTTGATTCCAGAGTTGCAAGATACAAAACAAGAGAAGGGACCCAGAAATTGATCATTAAGATCAAGCATATGCAAATAAAAAGAAGTTTACAGTAAATAAAAGCATATTATAATGTTATAGTGGCCAGGTGATATGCCTGGGGCCTAAGAACATAGGAGGGGGTGCTGCACAGTACACGAGGACGACCCGCGACCATTTGATTTCCAGATATAACTTTTTTCATCCTAGTTTTATGCCTCATTGGCCTACGATTGCCCTTCTAATCAAGAAGATAGCACGCCTGGGTCGATTGTTGGGTCTCACGTCCTCTTTTGTATGCGATTGCATCCGAGTTCTGGTTTAATGCATATATGTTGTTAGATCTATTTCACTTCGAAACACTATAACTGGAAGACAAATTTTACTCCCAGCATTTTCACATTACACAGTCTGCGTGTTTGGCTCAATTACCTTGTTCCTTGGCCAGCCGTAGCTGGCCCTCTATATAATTAGTCCATATAATTACCCTTTCACTCTTATTGCAGACGATGAGGCTCGCAAGAAAAAGTTACTATTCCGAGCAGATGAGTCAACATACTGAGCAACAGCGGTCATCAGAGAAGCCGCGGACCTTTATCGTGTGCTTAGGCAAGACTAAGTAATAGCAGCAACAAATGAAAAGAATTAAGACAAAAAGCAAAATTACTTGACCAAGATTGACACTTTCCCTCCGGAGGCGTCATGGCCCCCACCAAGTCAATAATATTTAAGTCTATGGGCTGGGCCTAGTACGTACGTACGACAGAATAGGTTCACTGGTGGTTTGATTGCTTGTTGGTTGTTGATTAAAGAGCTATCTATCTGGCTGGTGTGTGTGTGCGTTGCTACGGGTTAGCCCCATAGCGCACGGTCCAGGATGTGGCTCGTGCGCTGCTATCGCAGTGACGCATCGCCATCACTCGCTTAGTGGAATCCACAAAGTCTTAGACCGGTTACTTCTTCTAGATACTCTTGCCTAAATCACATCTGTTGGCATGTTTGGACGGCGAAGAATACTTCGATATGACTATTAAGTTCTGGCAATGTGATTGACCTTCTTCTATTCCAACACATCCTACCTTCTCATTTATGTTTATACTTTCAGTTTGAAAACGTTAAAAATCCGGCTGCTGACTGTACATACCCGAGGGAAAGAAAAAAAAAAGGTACCGTTACGCCTAACATGATTTCTTGACCTGCAATGCTATAAAAAAAGAAAAATCAATTTCAAAGTAAGTAAAGCATTTGGATAGGGCAGTGAAAGGCCGAGAAAGCTATTACCAGTCTCTATCTATAGAACAAAAATATGATTCGCTCTCGACTAAGAGATGACGCGCTTTCAGCTCGCCCTCAGCGCGGGTCCACTTATCCTGGATAGACAAACTGTGGCATCCACTTTGAATCCTACCCTTTCAGGGTCTTTCACACTCCCCAGCTCTTTTTGTCAAGTTTGCTACTCTGTACTCAAGGTTGTCGCTCACTACAAACTAGCTGCACCCATATAAACTTAGTAGAGGCTGTTGCTAGATTGGTGTTAAACTCTATTACGTTGTTGAAAAGTGTGTTTGCTATTGTTGTATAAGCAAGGTATATTGTTGATTTGCTTCTTGACTAAGGCAACAGAGTCCAATTATCGATTTCACCACTGGTGGGAATTTAGACATACACTGAAGTAAATAAAGATACTGGAAGCAGTATCATTTCCCAGGTCCAGCGAGTTCTGGGCCTCTGCTTAGTAAACAAGACTCTCTCAGAGAACCAGATATATCTTCACTGGTTTCTCTCTACTCTACTGGATTCCACTGACCAAGCTAAGGTCATTCTTCTATCATTCATTTCGATCATTGCTTGAAACCTACCATACCCATTCCCCAGAATTCTTTGGCCCCCTCTCTGCCTAGCTTACTACTACAAGTGCTAGCAACAAAGGCAATGACTATTCTTCAAAGGTTATAAGATAGCTATGGAGTAGAATTGGGCAATATGGAGCCACCTTAACTGCTTCACTTTCTACTGCAGTATATATAGACATATATATAAATATATAAATATAATGCTGTTTCAATTTTTCAGACTATGTGCTGGTTTTGCGTCGGGAGTCTTATAATATAAAGAGGTTGTTATAATAAAGTGATAATACATTAGTATCATAAGTTGGCTGCTCTAATTAGCCTAGTGGGCCTAGTCAGATCCACTTTCTATATGCTTATAGTATATAAACGGATATATATCCTGCTCGTTTCCTCTCTCTTTTCCTTTGTAGAAGATAGATCAAATACACATGAATTTGGCCTCACCAACGTTCGCCCTGCTCGTCTCAATTAGCTTTATTCAGCGTGGCGCTACCTAGAGCGGGACACTGGCGCGGCACGGCTGCATTCCCCTCTAATAACTGGCCACATACTACACCAATTCTTGCACACTGCAAAAAACAGCTTCTGTGCCAACAGGAACCTACTATCCATCAACTCTACAATTATTTTTCACTATGCAATCGTGACTCTGCCTAGGTAGGTAATAGATGCTCTAATAAGCTTGAGCCTTGAAAGCAAGGCAAGTCGCATTTATATAGAAAGCATATTAATATGCTTTAATCAATGAACCAGAACTCGGGCGCTGTTGCACGATGAAGAGGACAAACAACCAAGTCATGGGCAAGGGCCCCTCTGACTCAAGCATGCTGTATCGTAAGAACGGCAAACCAAGGCCAACGAGGCACAGAATCAGGGTGCAAAACCTGCCCTAGACCTGCCCAGGTAGCTCATAAAAGATTTGAATGAAAAGATGGCAAAGGAGCGTCTTCTTGTTGTTGTCTATCTGAAAGCAAAGCTACTAGTAGCGTTCCTCTTCTTATATAAGGAATCTTCAGGATTTACTATCCTTCCGGACCTGGGGTCTACCACACCGGCCACCACAACACTAAGCATGTCTAAATGGTGTCCAGATCCAACTCACTATTTAGTACTTACGATAATATTAGCAGAAAGATAGGATATACATCAAGCCTTATTATATTATATAGAATGTGATAGGCAGCTCTGGCTATGCAGTGCATTGCAAATAAATTGTAGGAGGATATCCTCCTCTAGTCTAACTATGAATAAGAATAGCTGTAGCTATGTTATATATAGCCTCGGCGTGGGAAATTCACCACTGGTGAATTCATGGTGAACTCACTAAATTGACTATGGTGAATTCACCACCGATTCACTGGGGGTCTGTCCACGCATTCAGTAAGCGAATTCGTGGTACATTCCTCTAGATATATCAGAATGCCTACTGTAATTAGCAAAATAATACTATTCGCTTGCTAAAGTCTACTCTCTATACTTCTCATTTATCAATTTAAAGTCTATTAGGAAAATACACGTATATATATTATGTAAAGTAATTTTATTAGGTTGCTTAAATTTTAATACAATTTTTATTCTAACTAATTAAACTACTGCGTCTAATAAGAGTAATTACACTATTTTCTAGTTATTCTATTACTCCTATTCTATAATAAGAGCATATATAAAAGATAAATTAGCAGAGTAAACTAAAGTGTCTTGGTATAATTATCTGCTGCGGATAGATGTTTGCATAGCAATTGATGCACTTGGTGGAATGAGCTAGTCGAATTTGTGGACAGACCCCTGATGAATCTGTGGTGAATCCACTATAGCCGACAGGTAACCACCTGGTGAATTCATTGTAAATTCACCAGCAGCTCACTAACTACGCCGAGGCTATATACTCTATATAGACAGCTATTCCCTATTCATAGGTCGATTAGAAGGGGAGATCCTTCTATATTTTATTTGCAATGCACTGCATAGCTAGAGCTGCCTATTAGCAATTGAGGAGCATCTATAGGCGAGGCACTAACATTGCTTCCATGTTACATTTATTTTAATAGGTATTTTACTAGCCCTGGCATTAGTCATCTCTCTACAAATGAAGGAGAATTTCCTAACCTGTTAGTCTAAGAGTTAGCATTATATGCTGTCTGGAATATGTCGAATATCCCCCCTCTCCTTCCCCCCCCCAAAGAAACTTTGCCGAATCGGCCTATGGCATAGGTGCTTGTAGAGAAAGCCGCATCATTAAAATTACTTTATGACCCAGATGATTGCAGAAGAAAATTGTCCTTGAGACTTCGGAGGATTGTTCATAGGTAAGAATATAACCGCAGCACACGCACGATCTTGCGGACCGCAACGCGTTTTCTCCCTCTCAGATGATTTATTCTAGCAAAGAATCTCGCGCTAGGGCCATATGAGGCCTTTCCATTTCTATATGGACCTAGTCTTGCACTTCGAAAATATATAACCCAGTATTTGCACCCGTTGTTGTGCTTTCATAGTCTTCAATATGTCTTCACCTATATCTCGTATTGATGGGACGCTATGGGCCAATTGCCCCCCTATCCGCTACTTTTTCTGCTCACGCTCAAAGCTTTCATACTATCCTTCTTCTCTACTGTACTTAAACCCATTGTTTAATGATACATCTTTAGCCCTTTAGCCCATTGGCTATGCGGTGCAGAGGCATGATTTGAATATAATCATATGCTTTCTTGCAAGTCCTCAGCTTTTTGTCCAGGGAACTGGCAGATAGCATTCATGCGAGCACTAAAAGGATGGGCAACCCCCAGGCAATGTGGTCTATATGGACAAGGCTCGCACAATCTTTGCATACGAGGAACGAGTACTATGGTGTATAGACTCTCTCTCAGTACTCGCTTCACTAGTGAACAAAAGTCAAATTTAGCGCGAGGCCACGAGTTTGATCACTAGCGTGGTTTGACATCCTTGGTTGGGGGTAAGACCCTAGTGGACCCAGTAGTATACTATACCCCAGCTTGTTGAGGCCTCACCGAATCCAGTTGTTCTCTGAATTTGGATGCCTTCGAAACGCATTCGGTCATGAAGCACTTGAGCAAATGCTTCCTTCCTTGAGGTTTCCTGACATGCTCTTGGCACTCCGCTGAGCCTGGGTGGAGAGTGAATCGAGGTTCCCATCCGTTACGAGCGACGCTGAGGGCGGTGTGCCTGGGAACGGTCGTTTTCTTATCAGTATTAGAAGATAAGCCGGACTCGACAGGAGGCACACAGAACGATGAAATGCAGAGGGATGACTTCTCAAGCCGCTGTTTAAGGGAATCATCAATGTGCGCTTAAGTAGATGACGGGGTGCTGAGGAAGAAGAAAGATTGACTCGTTCGTCAAAGTGATTATCAAGTGGTAAAGTTCTGCGACACAAGCACCAAGACATTAAGTGGCAGACAATGTAGAGCTGATTGAATTCGTTTCGCCCTATGCTTCCTGCACAAAATAATCGTGCCTAGATAGATGCTCATTCTAATCTGCAACGAAATATTCTGCTGTGATAGATTCATCTTCTAATAATTGACCAACTTTCTTTTTTTTTTTTTTTTGAAAAAAATCAGTCCTCTTCTACTGGTGCTAACTTTCAGCACAGCAGTCATTTCCAAACTATCTAGTTGACCTATCTTCTCTTCTCCATCTCCGCTAATGACAGAATCATTGTGCAGAGTCTATAGACAGAATTCATTATGACTTGCACTACTGTGGTCTCAGTCCATAGTATGCATCTAGCAATAGCTACTCCTGCCATAGTCCTTCTTCCAATGTATTTCCTCCGCCTAGCCCAGCTTAACCAAGGGATCGAAGGTTTGATAACTTGTGCTTTGTGTAAAAAAAATAAAAAATAAAAAATAAAAAAAGAATTAAAAAATATAAAAAAAAAAGAAAAGAAAAGAAAAGAAATACAAGAGTGTCCCATCGACAAAGGAAAGGACTGGTGAGACAGGCGAGTTGAATGGCAGGTAGACACGAAGGAGGGGTCTTGGTAGGGTAGTTGCAATTTTGGGTCGTGGCTGTTTTGGAGTCCCTCGCAGCACCAATTAGATACGAGTGTATATGAAATAAGTGGGCTGCTTCCCACGCTCTTCTTCTCATATAAACCAGTAGGCTGACCTTCTTATGCTTTCTTTCATTCCTATTCTCTTTTTCAATGGATGAAGACTCTGAACTTTCTATTCCTCTTCTATTCCTGTAGCCCTCTATTTGCCTCCATAATGAATTCCAGCATTGAGCTAAGCTCCGGACAGCGTCTTCAAGTCCATCAGGGTCGCGCAGCCTCTACTTCCGAGGTGCTTGCCCCTGGAGAGCCAGCTCGCCCACAATACATCTGCGTCTTGTACCAGGAAAGCCGTTATTGCTTCCTGTACCCACGCCCCGAAGTCAATGCCGCGCAGCCTAAATGGCTTGCTATTACACAAATCCGTCGCATTTGGGAGCATACTCGGAGCCCTTTTCAGAGATTTGTCTTCACAGTCCTCTGGGACGTCGTCGTCGAGAAGGCAATCATCGATTCAGTATGAACATAATACTTTAAATACCCCTCTAACCTGTCCCCATTCTATGCTCATTTCTGAAAGGTCATATGCCAGGACTTGTTGCATGAGGTCCGAAATGGGCTATCGACTCCCAAGATAGTCCTCGATGCCTCCCCGCGCGAGGCCTGTCACGAGTTGACAGAGATGTTCTATGGACGCACCGTGTCAGGTGCTGCGGCAAGCTTCGACAAGAAATACCCCGACGTCCTCACCGATGCGTCGGGCTACGGGGCTCTCATTATTTCGAGAAAGCCTAGCAAGAGTGCCGCCCTTATTCTTAACATTGCAGGCGCTTTGGTATGCGTCGTAGGTGCTGTTATTGTGGCGGTCATGTCTAGCGGCGATTTGGGCTTTAGTGCATTCCAAGCCTTGTATACCATTTTGGAGAAACTACACCAGCCCCTCTTCCAATACCTGTTTGAGTAGTGGGATGAGCTGGCAATGAGGCATTTCACATTATCAAGGAGTCTGTTACGTTGCATAGTCGCTTTGTACGGACGGTAAAATAGATATAGATATGGATATGGATATGGGTACATGTTTGATGCAGAAATCATCGAGGACAAATCGTGCATTGGTTTCCTATCTTTAGCTTTCTATCTCTCCTACATCTATACTGTTGTTCAATGATTACTTCTGTATACCACTTGCTGTTATCGATTTATTGCCTTTGAATGATTGAGTTATAGACTTTGATACTGATCTGAAATTCTATTTACCCTCTGGCTGTTCTGTAAGTCGCATGGCAGTATTCGTGCAATCTGGGGTTTGGTGCACGGACCACCAGCTCGCCCCTCAATCCTCCAGAAGGCACCATTTAACTAGGTGTTTCGTTTTGCTCGCCCCTATTTCATAGCAATAGTCATCTACCACAGTGCCTTTGTCAATCATTATGATCCTTCCTCCGTAGATATTATTCCCTGTGAGTACTGATCAAAGCCGCAGATGCTAATGTACTACAAAGTTTATGTGACGCAGGAGCAGTATTAGACTAAGCCCACAAAACTATTGATCGCCAAATACCGGAGGCCCAATATTGGGTATGAACCCAGGTTGACATCAGCAGTGTAGTGTGTAAATAGACTTTCATGCGATGGTATCTAATCTATCATTACACATCCGGCTTTTTTAATGTAGCTCATCTATGAGGAGAATACCTGATCTTAGCCGTCCTAGAAGAGTTTCACCCCAGTAGGGATAGATAATGTAATTATTAGACCATCAAAGTTTCTAGCTAGCTGGGAGGGGTCACTCCTTCTAATCAGCTGCGATCAATATTGTACGGATCAATGGATTTCATACTGTTTGGCATTCACTACTCTCATAGATCATCTACGTGGAAAAATTCTTCTCACTTTCGGCCCTTGTGTTTCAGGCCTCAAAATCCTGTTTCGTCACTCACTGTATTTTTTCCTTTGAAACAGAAAAACAAAAATCCATGAAAAGACTCTCTTCAAATCTCTACCACAATAAATGAGACCAATCGAGGATTCTGTTTATTCCCAGATATCTTATTTCAACAAGTAATTTTAAATTCTCTTTCTCCATATCTAATCAAGTGTTCAAGCATTGTTTTGGTCGGATAGCTCTGAGGGCGTTCAGAGCAAGACTAAATGAGATTCAGCCTGACGCGCAAGGAAGAAACCGACTGTCGGAGCGGCAGGCGCAAAAAGAAAATTGATCTCCTCTTCATACCATAGAACCCTGAATCTGTTGCGTTATCCAATCATGCCAGTGTCCTATGTCTGAGCAACACCGAGACAAGAAAAAGCGCGCCTAGTAAGGAAGATGTTGTTTTTGTTTAATTGAGAACCAATAGTTTCACCGTCGTTATCTATACAGTGTTCTGGTGGCCAGTGCGATATGCCTCGGGATAAGGAGTTCAAGTGGGTCTCGGCATGGCGTCCAAAATATCAGTTACCCACCAACGACCTTCTTGCCTTCCCTTGTATTCAGGTCTTTTCATGAGCCACCTGGGCAGATCTAAGGCAGGCTTTTCACCCTAATCCGGACCAGACGTACCTTGTTGGCTTTCGTTTGTTGTCGTTCCTACGACATAGCACTCCTGGGTCGCGGGGCTCTTACCTATCGCTCTGTATTCTGCCCTCTATCACATGCAACAATGCTCGAGTTCTGACATAATAGAAGGCCAAATATATAGATGTATAAGATACGAATTATAGATAGAGGATGAATCAGGTTTCCTTTTTTATATCGATGTTGTTGCCGCATGTCTAAGATGTGTGTTTATAAGAGTAGTAATTATATATTATCTCAATTTGCTGCACTTCTTTTGTACTCGCCGTTGACTGTTTGTCATTACGTATGTGGGTCGGTTATATCAATTTTATGTTAATCTTCGTACCACCACTTGTTCGATTCAAGCAGTACGACTCCTTGATTCATAAGAACGCTGAGAGGAATGTAGTAGTTATTATCCCATAGGTAGGAACAGCGGAGTGCAGATGGAATGTTATCAAATCGAATAGATAACCACCTAAGCACGCGCTGGAACTGATTTCGGATGAAATTCCACCGGAGGACGCTTACATCTGCATTTTGGGGGGCTAGATTAAGTAGTTCTATTTTCTCCTCCAGCATCAACAACGCCACTAAATTACACACCAGTTAACCTCTTCTTGTTGCCCCCAAATCCAGTCTTTCACTATGGTTGACCCGTGCTATCCCTGTAGGTTCTACGAATTTTCTGTTGTGAAAATTGAATATATCCTCCCAGTATACTACAATGATCCAAGACTACTTGATCGCATCTTGATTTCTCTAAAGCAGAATGAACGCAATGTTCTCCAATTACCCAATAAAGGCTCATACTCTAATGTAGACGATCTTGCACCCCCCGCCCCGGCACCTGCCTCAGCAGTGAAATAATATCTTTTTGAGCTAAGACTCAAGAAGCTAAAATTTTCGCTGCATAGGCAGGCAAAACCCTAAGAGAGATTTCGAATCCCAACAAAAACAGTGCAGCAAGATTATTTAATTATCAATAGAAGCATTTCAACAATTAACTGAATAGCAGCTCCATCACAGCAGAGGCTATAGTAAATCACATCACTCCTCAAATATTTCCACCAAATTAGATTTATGGATGACAGCAATCCTTGCTCTTTATGCCTCTAGCGCAGAACCTCTGCATAGAGGTTAGCATAGTCATCCGGGCGCTGTTATCATACTGCACGCTACCAGTGAGAGTAGGTACAGCAGTTTAGAGTGGTTACTATTTCAAAACTCAATTTTGCAACCTTTTTCACTAGAACCACCCTATGGTGTCATCATTAGCGCTATAGCTAGTAAAAAAGCTGCATTCTCAGCGAATATCAGGGTTAGGAGTAGGGGTAGGGTTATTGCTTATCCCTTCTAGTAACCTCCTTACCCTAGGGGGTGACGCTAATAATCAATTTTGAGTTTTGAAATAGTGACCACTCTGAACCGCTGTAAGTAGGGAGTCTTAGGAAGATCCTCCACATCTGCTAGCAGCGTCATTGTGAAGTGTTCCCATCAATTAGTACTTCCAACCCACAAGCAGCTTCCTCATAGGGTCCAGGATTATAAGCCCAATGTTAATATAAGCAAAGCTTATGCTGCCTTCGAAGGCTTGTCTATAATAACAAAATTAAGTTACTGCTTATAAAGAATATAACCAGCCCTCTTTAGGCCCAGCTTGAAATACCTTGACAGACTATTCTAATATGAATCGCTACGATAACCTAAGAAGAGTATTAAATATTTCTAATCTAGCTAGCTTATTGCTGCAGCTGCCTTAGAAAAGCTTCTGCGAATTGCTCAGCCGACTAGATACTCGCTTAGTGTTCTACCTCGGAAGGGTCAACAAGTTAGGAACAACGCAACCCTGCAAGTAGACATTCGCACTCCATATTCTAGGAGCATTTTCGTATTCAAGGCCTCTACTTGTAACTGCTCTTACAATTGAACCATTCATATACATTAGCATCTTTGTGTCGCTACCTAAGAGCTGCCCAAATCGTAATCTTATACAAGTTAGGCTATGAGAACTAGCGTTCTTGTCGGAGCGAAGCTAATTAGGGAAAATAGCTATAACTATTAATTACTACATGCTCTTATTTAGCTAATCCATTCCCCTATCTGGGAATTATCACGCGACTGATTATTCATATCGAAAAATAGTATATGACTAATTAGATATGTAAGCATAGAGAAGCAAATCTAAAAAGAGGATCCATATCTCTAGATCGGAATGCTATGCGCGTTGTCAAATATACAGATTTCTTAAGATTTGTTATTCAAAGGTGCGAGTGAGCTATAGAGCGCATCCTGAATAAAGCTAATGAGTAAACAATTACATAAGATTAGAAGGAAAGGATTAAAGAAAGGGAAAAGTGACGGAAGAAGCTAAGTCTTAGCCCAGGCTTAGTTGGTAATTGCAGCAACGTATACTAGGTGCGCCGTTATATGTTCAGGTAGTGATTGGGAGTATTGTTTTGAAGCAGATGTCGAGATTTTGCATAGGGAAAAAATATTATTCCGTATTAGTTTTGCTTTATGATGAATGGTAATAAAGGATCGCTGCTTCTCCCTTTTGATCCCGAGTCGTCTGGGTCGGGGTGGGGACACTGTTCATTCTGACTCTACGCTCTGGCGTTTGTTAGCTATCATCCTTCCGACGTACATAGTATATACTTTTTAGGTATAAATGGGTCGATTGAGACCTTGTAGATGTCTTTCAAATTCGTCCTTCTGCTCAATAGCGGCCAAGTTCTGATTCAACCCTGGCAGATACTACAAAACCAGTCTTGTGGCTGGCAATTTTACCTTTTAATGAATTGTCTGTCCTCCCCTAAGTAAATTAATTCGTTTAGACGTATACGTGCAGCTATAGACTAAAGCAAGAGTTACAATTAAGATTTAACATCATTTAGACGTCTACTAATTGGAAAAGAAGGCGTGACTTTTCTCAAAAGGTTGGACCAGAGGGGGGGGGGGACGAAAAGCGGGGTCTCCTACTCGGAACACATCTGAGAGTGATTCTTTTTATTGTCGAATCGCCCGCAGGTCTAGATCATCAGCTTTGTGCTCCAAGGCGCATTTGGTATAACTGATTGAAGTTCCCATCCCCCTCTCTTCCAGCTCGACTTTTACTCAGCAACCACTTTTCTTTGCGCAGTCATGAATCCAGAACTCGAGTGCCGTCGCAGGAACGAATGGATGTCTAAGTACTGGGGGAGGACCCGGTCGACCTAAGCTTGCAGTATTGCAATGAATAGCAGCGCGAAACAATAGCTAAAGAATACAAAATCAGGGCAGTAGACCTGCTCCAAACTTATAAGGGAACTTTTAAATACATAATACCTCAAGTAAGGCAAGAATCTATATTATTGTCCTGTGTATCTGGAATTAAAACATTTATGAGTAGTCCCGCTATATACTGCGTAATTATAATTTTATATTTTACCTGCGTATCCTTTTTTAGAAACATTCGACATTAGCTACTATAATAAATAACATTTTTATACAAAAGCTGTTAACTAGCATTTTCCTTCTTTTAGCATTAATTTAACAATTTCATTATCGTAGTAATACTAGTGCGTATGCCTTAAGACTAGGGATAGAAGTGGGTCCTAGGGTGCGGCGCAGAATAAGAGGGACACCCTATTAACAATTTTATCTCTAGAATAAAATATTAATAGGCATACTGCTTTTCCGTTTTGCGAATTTCAGTCTTTGGTTCGACCTTAGATAAGCTTTCTGCTCTATACATGTGCCTAATTGGCCTCTGTTTGCTATTCTTCTACCTCCCCCCACAAGCAAGCTTAAGACGACTCGGCCTAATATATTGCTCTAACATCTACAGTTTGGTGCAAGAGCTCCCAAGTCGTGATCTATGATTACCAATCAATGAATAGTAGTAATAGGTAGGTGCATATCGAGATTGAAGTAGCGAGTATAATCTGCTTTGGGATTTAGGGTGGAAATGAGTTGTTGACTTAGTTTCTTCGCTAGTTGCTCTATAATTTACATTTGTTTTACTGCAACAGCGCCCAAATTTCTATTTATATATCAGGCACCTATTGTATTTCGATACTTGGCAAGTCTGGTGAATTAGAATTAGAGTTAAAAAAAAACACAGATCTCCATTATTTCTTCTACATACATAAGCAGCTTCACACATTGTTGTCTATAGTAGTTGCTGGTGTGGTACGCCCTAGGAGCGGAGATGTGGGTGGGTTTAAGTTGCTGAACAACTCATAGTACAACGCCTGGAAAATGATGGTTTTTTTGGCTGGGCCTAGTACGTACGTACAACAGAATAGGTTTACTAGTAGTTTGATTGCTTGTTGGTTGTTGATTGAAGAGCTATCTATCTGGCTGGTGTGTGTGCGCGTTGCTATGGGCTGTTCCCATAGCGCACGGGCCACATCTGTGGCCCGTGCGCTGCTATCGCAGTGACGCATCGCTATCGCTCGTTTAGTGGAATTTACATATTTCTTATTTCACCACTTGGCCCGTAATCATCATACGAGTTCATAGATGATTTTACTATTTCTCTGCAATCTTACTTACTAAGTGTAGTAGTACTTACTGTAGTTAATTATAGTATGTACTGTTAAGGGTAGTGAAGACTGAAAAACACACCAAGAGCGTTGTTGCCTCTCGCCTTTCAATTGCTTGCCTGACAGAGAACAAGAAAAGAAATCTTGTCTTTCTTGTGATTTTGAAATCCTTGGGTGGGGCCTAAACTCGACTTGTCCCCTTGATATCAAGCTCATTCTGCTGACATTCATCCTTCCCTTTATGCAGGCACATCCATTGTGTCCTGCCTAGGTGTTAAGTATTCTTCTTAGGTCTTTCCAATTCTCGTGTGATGGCATCAGAGGTTAGGTACATACATATATTATAGCATACATCTGTGCAGCTTTGACTCTAGTGACAGGAATGAAAAAAAAGGTCAATCTTCTCGTAATTGAACGAAATTGATGTGTCATTTGGTGCAGATAATGTCATAAAGGAGGAGGTGTGGTACCTATTGACCGCGCTATGAAGTAAGTATCCAATTCATCGAACCTTTTTTGCTCGAGGTTTTATTGCTTGTGATTAAATCGCACTGGAATGTGATGACCTGTATACCGTCAAGCCTCCGTAAGCTGGCTTACTCCGGTCGCGGGAGCCATCTGTCACCCCATACACTCTAAAAAGCTTCATCTATTTTTTTCTTCCTCCCCCGCTTCTCTGCATTTGTGCTGCCTTTCTTTTAGAAGGGAGCCCAGCCCCTTTCGCGGCCCTGCCCCTGCCAACCCACCAGCTAGAACGAATATCCTTATTGAATCGAGTTGTCTTAAGGCGAAAAGTAGATATTAAGATTGAAAAATGTATCAAAATATACCTTCCTGACCGAGCTGCCACTTAGGCTAACGGAAACAAAATCTCAATGAAAAATTTGCTAATAGTTTTGATAGACTAATTATCTTTTTGTTTGATTTCTAGCGTATTTCGTATTCTATTAATTCTCAATTCTTATTTCTATGCAGGGCTGCGCTGGGTAAATAGTTGAATAGACACGGCGACTGTTACATAAAAACTTTGATTATACAAGGTAAATATGACTACAAAAAGGCAAAAGAAAAGCAATGGAGTCCTAGCATCAAAAACAAGAAAAGGAAAGCAGAAAACGAACACGCGGGCGCTGTGTGAACCCATACAGACGCCTCCGAAAGCGTTTCGAGAAGAAGACTCCGAGAGACGTCCTAGAGAACGGCTGATGATAGGGAACAAGCAAAGGGGACGTAAAAAGAAAAGAAAACAGGAAATGGGGGGCGCATATTTTAGAGAAGAGTTCCTCCCGGGGGGCATGGGGGGGAGGGGGGGGTTGTTGCAGGCCTCTGGTTCGGCGCGACCTGCAAGAGCTAAGCACGGAAAATGGAGACCACTTATAGGCGGCTGGGAAGACCATGTCTTTAATATAGCAAAGCACTTGGCTCTCCACGTCGGAAAGGTCAATCCCGTTAAATTTCAGGATACACACGTCAATGCATGAAGAAGAAATACCTGCAGGATTTGAGAGAAACTTAGTTGCAGATGCTACAAGCCAGCTTAAGGAAAGAAAGTCCTTAGATGCTAAATTTGACCGCAGGGGGGAACCTCAACACCCGGCTCCTAGGAGGCCTCTGTATTCCCCACTATTCCACGGTCAACGTGCTGTATCTGATTGGCGAAACCGCAATACTCGCGCAATAAAAAAAAGATGAAAGAAAAAAGGGTGAAAGAAAAGAAAAAGCTTTCTAGTAAGCAGCTTTCGAGAACAATTTATATCGCTGTTATTTATCTTAACACTATCAAAATGTTAGTCTGGTTGTTCGTCTCATGCAGATTTGCAGTAGTCAATGGCGATCCTTGAAGTCCTCACGAGTCTCCGCCTTTTCAGTGTCAGCACCACATGCTAGAAGACATTTAAAGCTGTCCAGGTTGCCTTGCTCGTACGTGTAGACCAACAGCAGTGTCAGGCCCTTAGGGCTAGTATTGAGATCAGCTTGGCTGCGAGGAGGAGCTTTAAAATGATTGAATAATTGTTTTCCACAGCATATCAAGCTGCGGTCCCTGTCTTGTCAGCTCCGTTAGGACTATTGCCATTTTCTAGAAGGATTTCGTTGCTTCACACATCTAATCACCAGCTGCATAATACAAAGGCGATGGTACTGCCTCTAAGCAATCAAGAGTGCATGCTGCAGGAGGGCTTCGCACGCACGTTAGAGACCCAGATCACTAGCTGTATAAAAGGCAAATAATCTCTTTATTTTGTAAGTCTATAGCAGCACCTCTTTGTCACATAAGCATGACAATTTCGTCATTGCTACTATTAGCAGTATATGCTGCAGGTAATTCAAGGACAATCCAGAGCTCTGCTCTATATCTGCGCTGCTGTCGACAGATACCCTTGTGATACC
Source organism: Aurifilum marmelostoma (assembly GCA_027559495.1). Classification (NCBI taxonomy): domain Eukaryota; kingdom Fungi; phylum Ascomycota; class Sordariomycetes; order Diaporthales; family Cryphonectriaceae; genus Aurifilum; species Aurifilum marmelostoma. The sequence continues at coordinate 449,196 of JAMXSV010000019.1, read as the reverse complement.
TATACCTATGTTAGCGAGCAGTAACTAGGGCGTATTTTTTGTCACCCCCTAAGATAAGCACTGCATTAGGGTTGTGCTAAGCGTAAGCATTCTTTCAGATAACTTGTGGAATCCATACCTGGCCTTATAACACTCTAGATGTTTATGCCTAGCTAGTGAAATAATGTGGACTGCAGCGGCTGCAAGTTTCTATCTGACCTTTGGGGTTGTTGGCTATCTTTATTAGTCTAATAGTGTTATTCTAATGAATTCTTGTCTTCCTGGGTCTCGTCGGCTTAGGTTTGGCTTATGCTAAACCAGAAGTCGGGCACTGTCGCACGTGAACGAGGACAGAAGACGAACCATCAGGCAAGGGCCCCATCGGCCCAGGCGTGCTGTGTTGTAAGAGCGACGGCAAACGAAGGCCAATGAGGCACAGGATCGCGATGAAAAACCTGCATTGGGCCTGCCCAAATTATTTATAGAGATTTGAATGGAAAAGAAGGCAAGAATCTGCATTGTTTTGTATCTGAAAATAAAATGTCTGTGGGTAGTCTCCATATTAAATACTGTGTGGCACCCCAGGGTCTACTACGTTCGTAATCCCGAGGCATACCACAGTGCCAATCACAATGATATATTGCGGGCGGCACCATTCTCGTTCAACTCTTCCCTGATAAATTTCTTCAGTTCTTAAAGATGTTAGGAAAGTGGTGGGCATTACCGCTATTTCAATAGGGTTGCCTACTACACCCCTATTACCTACGAAAACCTCATTAATCTTCAACCGTTAACACTACCCCCTTTACCTCTAAGACGCTCTTAATAAGAGTCTAGGGCTAGGTTTAGAGAGCTCCTTAGTTCTGGAGCTCTTAGCAATCTTCTCTATCGCCTTAATAATATTTCTACCCTTATATATAGTCATTCTGCTATAACTGCTAATAAGAAACAACTTTAGAAAGAAGCTAGATTGCATACTAACTAATATATATACTAGTGTTTTGCCCTTTATAAGCTTTCCTAGTACTATCTACTCTCTATATAATAATTATGCATTAATAACGCCGGAGTTAAACTTTTGCTAGAACTTACTTTGCAGTATTTATACTCAATATTAATATCTAGTATATAAATAGTATTTGTATTTGGAACAGTAGAAGGAACTTAAAGTAGAGGGCTATAGGCAAGAGATTTCTAGCTTAGAAGGGAGACGCCGCAGTATCCTAGAAGAAGCATATTTCAGCAAACCCAGGTTCAGCTTGCATACGGAGGCGAGGGATAGGCTTGATACGGCTAGGGCAACCGGCCAGATTTTTATTTTCTGCTGGAAATAAAATGCAGATTCGTTAGATGAAGAATACTTGCAATGAAGCAGGTAGATAGTAGCCCAGCGCGCCTGATACCCCTAGGGAGATTTCTACGGCGTTAAATATACAAACAGACAAACAAACAAATAAACAAACAAACCATTCTCTTTCTCATACTGTACGAAAGCTCCACATAACCCTCCCCAGATTCTCCGAATGTCTTCTTTTCACCACACTGCCGCCTTTTCTCGGGCAGTGAACGTGAGTCGCAATGCGCCTGGATTAGCAGTGAAGGAATCCGTCATGTCAGCCCATACGTGGCTGCCGTCTTCGCCTGCAGCATAACTAATATCGAAGCTTGAGAGAAGCATGCTTAGGCAAAGGCGCACCTCCATGAGGCCTAAATTCTTGCCGGGACAAGAATGACGGCCTATTTTGACGTGGGTCAGTATAGAGAAATTAGGATGAATTTGAAGTCTAGAATAATAAATGGACTTCGGTCAACATACCGTTGTTGAAGGGGTTGAAAGCACGCCTATCTTTGACCATCTCCGGTCTGTCCGTCCACCGCGCAGGCACGAATTCTGTGGCGCGCTGGAAAGCGCTTTCAACTGTTTCTGTTAGTGGCGAATGATATGGCAGGGGGGGTGGGTCTTACGGCGACTGATGGTATATCGCGGCGCTACTATGGTCGTGTATGGTGGGATGACTATGTCGCCGATGGTAACAGGCTCATTTGTCGTCATTCTGATGCCGCCCGTTGGCACAACAGGGTACAGGCGCATGACTTCGTTCAACATCGCATTCAGGTTCGTCAATTCTGCGAGGCCTTCGGCATCGGACCACTCGCACAATGTGTCGATCTCTGCTCGCACTTTGTCCTGCATCTTTTTGTCCTCGGCGAGCTCTCGAAGTGCGTAGATCAAGGTCGTTGCTACAGTATGGCTGCTTCTGTTAGCTGCTAGCTCTCGCTGCTCGACGAGGACAACTAACCTTCCGGCGATGATCATGGCGAACGCATCTCCGTAGAGGTTGTTGATACTGACTGTGTCGTCCGCTCTTCGCTCCGCCTCTATCATCCAATAGCTGACGTCCGGCTTTGCCGAGTCCCGCTCTAACCGATCCTCCATTATTTTCTTTGCGAGCTTCACCAGAGCAGCCCAAAGCAATTGCGATTTGGGCAAGAAGGTAAAGGCAACATGAGCAAGCCATGGGGCCGGCGTCACCGTACCGAGGATCCCTAGACCATTGCGGAGCAGCTGGACAAGGCCGGACCATTCGTGCTTGTCAAGCATGCCAAACGATTTGTTGAATGCCAACTCTCCCATGGTGTCAGTCGTGAAATAGGACATCCACTCTGTAACGTTTAGTGATTGGCCTTGGCGGTCGCGAAAGGCCTCACTCATCTTGTACAAAGCGCGTAGTACAACATTTTTTTCGTCATGGACAGCTGGAGACTCGTCAGACAATGCTCATGACGGCTGAGATTGTCAACACTCACCCTTGACGCTGAGCGCCGTGTTCCACACTCTGCGTCTTGGTGCGTAGCCTGCCTTTTCACGCACCGAGTTGATGGCGACCATAGGATATAGCATGTCATACCATGGCGCCTTAATACATGTGGTGCCCGTACCTCCAATAGCCTCGAAGACCTCTGGGTGAAAAACAGTCAACTCGCCAGGACCTGGTCTTTGATTAACAGTTTGATCCAGAGCTTCTTGATTCAAGTAACAACTGACCGGTGCGGACAAAAGCTCCGTACTCGTGGTACAACTTGTCGAGCAACGCATAGTTCTGTTGGCTCGGGGCGACCTTGACGACATGCCACAGCTTCGAGATCCTCCACATGAACGGACCCGGGAAAGATCGTAGTGGGTGAAAAGCCAGTCGATAGACAGTCATGCTCGCAAAGAGTGCGCTGAGGAAGGATGCTGCCGCAATGCTTGTTTCCCTTACCGCCTGTCCCTCGCCATATCGAGCACGCAGCGCCAGGCTGACTGAAATCAGCAAGCACCCAAACTGCACATATGTCGGTGCTCGTAGGTGGTGCTCATCGCGAATGAAGATCAGGCCGTGCGAGAGCAAGCCCGCTAGGGCGGAGGCCATGGCAATCTCGGTGTATGGTGCCATCTTTGCTAAAACATACGCATGTGCTACAGATGGTAGAATCGAACGTGACTCGACGCAGTAGATTGCAGACATTATGTAGAATATGCAATAAGACAGAAGCTACTGACAACCTGCAGTGACACAAAGAATCACGGGGTGCTAAATATGCTTGAGCAGGGCAATACCAGCATTTGATTATTTGCCGGGGAGGTGATCCACTAGATGATAAGAGAGGGAGAGATAAAAGGGTGACAGTAAGAGAAAGAGAAAAGAAAGAACCAAGGTAAAAAAGAGAGGAACAGAAAAGCGAAGGAAAACTTCGTTGTTCTTAGTAAAAATATAGATTATAGGAAAAATACCCGAATCCTTTATCCAAACCTAAATCTGCTGATTAATTATAACTTTCATACTCGAAAAACATTTTTTTCGGGCTCTTCTTATAATATTTTTTTACTTCCTATTCTGATATGTATTGTTCAAAATAATCATCTCATCTGTATTCTTCTATCGATATATTTATCATCGTTTGAGTGCTCATCACGTTTTCAAACAGAACTTGCTACTTTCCTCTTGCCTGGACCAGGGCTGTTTTCTGGTTCATTCATTACACAGATAGACCAGCCTCCTACAATTTATCGCATTACCTCAAATGGTAATCATTACCGCTGCGGGTAGGAAGAGACAGACGCAGTGCAACCACACTCAAACCGCCCCCCCCCCTCGGTTTCCCCAGACACATACACACATATCCTACGTGCAAAGCGGATTCGGCTCCGTATTATTGTTGTATTACGCTATACTATCAGCGACGTTTCCTCAGGATCCACTGCTCTAGGGCAATCATCCTGCGCGGCGCGCCCTCAAGCATCGCCATATCCATGGTACAGTAGCAATAGCCTACGGAGGAGCTAGAACCTTGCGGAACCCTTCACTCGGCATCAAGCTCTTCATATTTCACCTTCCCTCGCGACTGGCTGTTCAAAGGTCACTTCTGGGTCGTTCTGACATATTCTCAAGAGTCCTTCAGGAGTTTCAAGCTTGAATTGAGTAATTTTTGTCTATTATTCTTCACACTCGACAAGTCGAGGCTTTTCTGTAAAGAGGTAAAACATGGACAATATCGATATATATACCACGCCGGCCGGGCAGGCCCCTCCAGGGTATACAGCGGGAATCTCAGAGACACCCACGCAGCAGCCGGGGCTTGTGGCAGCAGCTGCAGTCTGCTTGACGCTGGCGACCATTTTCGTTGCCATGCGCATATTCACAAAGGCATTCGTGATTCGAGCAATGAAAGTTGAGGACTGTAAGTTTTCTCTTCTGCAATGCCTTTCCGTTGACATTGGATCCCGCGGAAGCTTTCTGACGCCCCGCCCTTCACCTCATGCAGATGCCCTATTGGTCGCTGAGGTTGGCCTTGCAGCGTTTGTCGGGGTCATCGTTACAAGCGGCGTTCGCGGGCAAGGGCGTCACATTTGGAATGTATCCATCGCCGGCGTCATGGCGGTTGCCAATTTCTCCAATATTTCCGAGATCTTGTATGGTCCGACGATGTTTGCAGCAAAGTTTTCTGTCCTCAAGCAGACAGAACGTATATTTTGCGGCACCAAGCACGATTCTGTCTATTGGTGGATTCAGGCTATGATCTGGGCCAATGGCTTGTTTGACTTGAGCATCTTCATCGTCTTTCTTTGCGCCTGCGTACCGCGCGCGAAGCTATGGGACACGACGCTGCCCGGTACATGCATTTCTACCAACGCCTCCATCATCGCTACGTCCATCATCAACATCGTTTCCGATTGGTCTGCTTTGATACTCCCGCTCGTGGTCATCCGCCGCCTCCAAATGGACACGCGCCGGAAGATTGGTGTGATTGCCATCTTCGCCGTCGGCTTGCTTGCTTGTATCGCCAGTATCATACGCCTCGTGTACTCCGTGCAGCTGACGCAGACCACGGACGAGACGTGGGCAATCGACCCTGTCGGCATCTGGGCGTAAGGCTCGCCTCCCTCTCCATGATCGATTCTGAATGGCTAACGGAAATCCGCCAGTTTTGTCGAGTTTACCACGGTCATACTCTCGGGCTGCTTCCCAGTCCTGCCTAAGTTCGTCCAATTCATCCGCTACGGTCACGCCGGGGCTCCGATTCGCAGCGCCACCAACCGCTCATACACCCTGGACAGCTCGCTTGGCTCGAAGATGAATCGGTCGGTCCCCTTGGATTCAATAGCCAGTCGAAAGGATGATAGTCTTCCACGCAAGTACATGGAGATCTACGACCACGCGTTGGACGTCTGAGCGGTATATCACAGGTAGTTTGACCTTACCGCATAAGGAAAGAGGTCTTATATTCATAAGATCTATGTAAAATTAGCGCCGCCGGTTTACGTAGAATGGAAGTTTTGATTTTCGTTTCCTGAGAAAAGCCTCATAAACACAGCTGCCAGTGCTCTGTGTGTTTTTATTATTATTATTATTTTTAAATTACATATGGAGCTTGGGATGGACAATTGAGAAAAACAGCAGGGTCGATGGTGGACGTTATGTGTGTATACGACCCGTGTAAAACTGTAGCATTTACCGGGAGATAAATAAGATTTGTTCGTGCCTCCCCTTAATACTTAGTCAATAATTACATCCTGCGGCTCGCTAGACGCACGCATACCATACACTTGCTCATTTTATTGCTGCTACCGAGACAGGCGCGAGATTAGAGAGTCTGGTACGCCGCCCAGCGTCATTGCCCCAGGCCGATGCGAATCACGCTGCATGGGATCGCGAGGGGCAGGAACCAAATGCCGTAACTCTCCGGTCCGCCCGGACTGCAGCGGGGTTGCGCCGAAGATGGCCCGAAAGTATCGCGGGAGATAGAAAGTGGTGGCAGTGAAAGCCAGGCTTTGACAGAAGCAGATCAGCAGGGCAGGGGCATTGGAGCGCTGAGTAAAGATAGAAGGTGGTATCAGTCCACGAGTGGGCTGGCAGAGACGCGTCATTGCACAAGGCCGAAGGTGCAAGGCATAAGGTTCGGACGACAATGAGGGTGATAGGCAAAGCGGAGGAGGACCATGGTGCCCAAATCCCACCGGATTGCAGACCAATAAGGAAGAGTGTGACACTCACGCTGACCAAAGCCATCCCTGCCAAGCCAGTCAATAGACTAACACTCGCGACGAAGGGGAGACTGTCGGCAGGTTATGCTAACAACTGATTCAGAACGTGCATCGCCAAGATAGTCTCCGGACCAGGCCTCCAGCGATTAGCTCCGCAGGGGCAACAGCAGTGGCCCGTACAGCACCCAGTAGACCGAGATATTTCGTCCTGCGCTTGAAGTCATACAGATCTAGTACGCAAATGTTCGCAAGTACCCGTGGGCGCTACCTCTGGTCTCCCCCTCCGTCCGTTCCTCCCGTAGTGGGTGCCAAAATAGATTGCCGGCCAAAATAGGTTGCCATTTTCGCAGTATTTTGAAGGTATTTCTATATATAAACTACTAGATTAGGTACTTTCTTGCAAGAATATAATGCTCGAAAATTGCCAGTGCATAGGCCACTCTTCTAGGGTTAGGTTCTTTTAATACTATTTTACAGAACTTTAAAAACTTAGCTTATATATTATTAAAATTGCAAATTAATTATAAAATCATCTTATCTATTCTTATCTTAGTATAATGATATTTTTTTTAATTAGCTAAGTGCTATATTGAGAAATAGTGTTTTGGTGGCAGCTTATACAAAAAATACCTCGAAAATGGCAACCTATTTTGGCTGGCAACCTATTTTGGCACCCACTACGGGAGGAACGGACGGAGGGGGGAGACCAGAGGTAGCGCCCACGGGTACGCGCAAACCGCTAGTCTCGACGCCATGCAATCTTCTTGCAACAACCAGCATAGATGAACTGACGGCCAGCGCAGTCAGCAGGCTGGACACGAAAGCAAGGGCACAGGCTGCCAGCAACAGATGCTTGCGTCCCCATACATCGCTGAAGCGGCCCCATATGGGTACTGTGGCACACTATGCGAGTAGATACGAACGGATCCAGGAACAGAGTGAATTGGGATCCGTAGAAGTCGTGTGTGATGCTCGGCAATGCCACTGTCGTAGGGATAGTGTCTATTGCACCGACAGAAACGACCAGGGCTAGGGAGCAATGGTCCAGAAGCAGCATTCCCTTCGAGGCTTGCTCCGATATTGGCAAGGGGCTTTGTGACGGTTCAACGACTGTCGTTGTCGGCGGTGACTGCTCAACTGCCGCGCTGCATATTCTTGTCTTGTCCAAGGGCGACATGCTTGTAGGATTGGAGGTAATTTCAGTGTACAGTAGAGTACCGAAAGTATAATACAGGAAAGGATAATTACTCCCCAGAGACCCTTGTATTAGAAATCCTCCTCATCTGGTGTCATAAGTATACCGGGCTACAACCTTGTGCAATCTACTTCGATAGAAGAATATGCTATGCATATGCGAACGAAGGAGATCTTGTCGCTCCAATTGTTCTTCCCGTTTTGTCTCTATAATATTACTAATTCATTACATATAGTACTTTGAAGACTATTACTGCGAAGTTTCTCTTAAAAGCAATGCGAATGTTAAGTATATAAATAAAGTCGATAATTTTATATAAGTTAATTAATTAGCTGAAAAATTTATTATAATTGAACTATTAGTTTAGTATTCAATAATTTATATTTATATATATATATATAAACACACACATGTATATATTTATAAAAACACATAAATACTAATTCAGTTAACTTTTTCAGGCCCCTTTGCATTAAAGCAGGATTGCTGTGTATAAGCATATTAATCTTCAGTACTTTTTTGTGAACCACTTTGGACACCACCTACAAGGGGTTTGTCCGTTCGTCCTTGAAGCTTCTAGCTCTTGTATTGACCCACCCTGGTGGCTCAGCTATTCGACCAACCTTGTTTCGCTGGCACAGCATTCGGGTGGTTGTATTTCCCGTGGCTCCGAAAAGTAGCAATGAGCACATTCAAGTCATGAACATCCCATGCTTATGGCTGCTGGGTAGTGCTTCCTTCGGCGCAAGTACTTGTATTCAGCAAATCAGAAGCCAAGGTTCACGCGTAGACTCCACCTGGACCTTGCGCGATTTAAAAGGTGGCCTGATGGAGAGTAACTACTCAATTCTAGTTGGTCCAATATAGAGGCACACACGGACTACCGGCGTCACACCCTAGTATCACACCTGCACCTCATACCCAGCATTACATCAATCTCTGACTTCTCAGGTTATTGTCTGATCCTTGCCGTTTTCACACTGACCACACTCTGAAATGGTTGCACTGCATAATGTTGGGCACTCCGTGTGTCGATAAAGGGAAGGAGGGGCGACTTTATTGCTGCATTTACTAATATCAGCTGATAATCAAGGAATTTTCCCTGCAACCTGAAGACGTCCGTATGAGATTGTAGGAGCCTCCGTCCCTTGTTTGGTGCATGGGCCACAATAGAATGGCACGATAGTCTGGGCCTCAGGGTCTGCAGGGCCACTGGAGGTCTCATATCTTGGCCCCATCCGACTTCAGTGGAAAGTTCCAATGGGAAGCCGAGTACCATTTTCTTTGTAGGGCCCAAAGTTAAGATGGCACCGCACGGATAATTCTGCCGACAATTCTCGCGTAACCATCTCATAATTAGTCACAATTACAGAGTGACGATGATATTATAAGCGCCATTTGTAATGTAAGCATTTTAGTTATGGTGACGAGTAGTGCAGAGATCTGCTCGCGACCAGGGGCAAGAAGTACATCGCAACCATCCACAAGTTCCAGACACGGAAAGTGATCTTATCCGCCCTTACTGACCTGCAGCCGAGGGTTCGTACGGCCACCGTCGCACCAAGGGCAATGGGCGCTGCAGATCCCCGCCATGACAAATTCCAGAACAAGGGACCGAGGACGCTGAATGTCGGCACGGAAAGGGCAATAGTCCACCTGCTAAAGCTGTCCCCAAAGGTCAGGGGCACGCTCTTCCTGCCGCGTAGCCGATCACCCTTTTGATCAGCCATGTCCTGACTGTGCACAGATGTTACCACCATAGCGCCAATCAGGGCAAACCATGAAATTGATGTCAGGGACATAGGCAGTGCTCGTCCCAAGGCCACTTCCATCGCTCCCGATGCGTAGCAGACGAAGCCGCATGCGTTGATAAAGTTGCGTATGAGGCAATGAGTATCTGATCCTCCAAGATCGTTGTACCAGACGCCGAGTAAGACGAGAGCGATGCACTGTCGAAGGCCCCCAACGCAGGTACTCGTCAGCACCGCCACGGGGTAGAGGGCTAACATCCAGTTCTTGGCCTGTTCGCGTTCGACCCTTCGTGATGGGAGCGGCCTCCAAGGTTTGTTCGCTGCATCTTCAAGCACAGAACTTGGCTGTCTCTGATTGTCGATAGCAAATGGTAGAAGGTTCGCCCATATCCACCATATGACGATAGGTGTGCGAACAAGAATATGCAGATCATTTGGAGTAGCGAAGCCGAAGTCGTAAACATCTGCGGAAAGAGCGTTCACGAGTCCAAACACGCTTTTTGGCCCGACAATCGTCTTGAGGTCGCTGAAGGTGAAGAGCCATATCGTCAGTAAGTTGAAGGTCCACTGACTATTGGCGACGTCGATGTTCCTGTCCATAGTGTATACGGGTGGAGTCCGTGAGCCGTTATGAATAGACATTGTAGGTGTTCACTGTTCTGTCATCATTGACCGAGGAATTGAAGCTGTAAGATAATTTGCGTCTCTGAGTTCATGGGAGTCAATATCATGGCAACGCCCCGTGGGCCAACGTTGCGGGACTTGAGTGCCTTTTTCTAAATACAATGGTCCATTCCAGCATAGTAAGTCCTGCGTTCAACTCCGGGTTGAACGACGAGTAAGTCGCAGTGGGGAGTTTTCGGCCACCCTAGGTATTCGGCCACCCTAGCCGGCCACCCCCTACACACACACATATATATATATATTATTCACTTTTGTACCCTATTCACCTACCAAGATGCAGTCCTCTTCGTCAGTAACTAAATCGACGTCGCTCTTTTTATCTAGGCTATCGTCGTAGCTGCTTTTTAAGCCCTCTGGATATCTTCAATACCAGCAAACTTTGAATTCGGGCTTACATATATTTTCCGTAATGAGCACTGCTATAGCTAAAAATATGACAAGTACATTAAGGTTTATATAAGGTAAGTAAGATATTGAAGTAAGCTTTGAAGAATATGGAAATAGTTCTAAAGCTCTATAATATATTCCTAGCAGTAAAGCTATAACTTATATCAAAAGAATATTCACATTGATAACTAAAGAGCTATATATAATAATTAGTTTAATAAGAAATAAATGCAAAATGCATTTTGATTAATTTAGCTTTTTAATATGAATTATTTTAATTACTTAGCAATTAATGCAGTTTTTAAGCTCAGCGGGTATTCCTACCTAATCCAAGGTCAAAATTTCAGATATTGTAGGGGTTTAACGGCAAATATTTGCTTAAGTTGCATAGTAATTATAATTAGCAATTATCTTTTTCTTTATAGCTCTAATTCTAGGTTATATAATTATAGTTTTTCTATTCTACACTAGAGTATTGAACTTATAACTTTATAAAGTCTATGCAGAGTAGCTTCCATGCTGTGACTCTTTCGTTACCTGCATGTTGGATGGGTTAAAACATGGACTCGTTATCTGTAGATAAGAGAAGTGAGGAGGTGGGGGCCAATTCCTCTTTTTGTAGTCACACGAGCGGAATGGAGCGCAGCTAGAAGCAAGAGACTACTGACCCCGAGCTCACCCGTATGCGAGTATAACAGCGCATCTGTATACTAATATGACAGCGCGTGGGGGCTGGAGAAAAAAAAAGGAGGCCGTGGGGGGGGGGGGAGGATGGAAAGGATCCATCGCAGGGTAAAGAGCTTAAATCAACCCCATTTGGACAAAAGGAGATCGGGGGTAAAAAAATTCCTTTGTTAGACGTTGAGAGAGTAAGTGCTAACAAGTTCAAATTAACGGCTTTAATGTCTTTGTTTAAACATATATTTAATAGAGAGAAACAAAAGAAGCAGGACTTTGTATAAAATTAGTAATTAATTAAGTTTTAAAATCTAGCATAGTTTGGCCTCGTTTATATTATAATATGCCCTAATAAAGCTAGATAGATTATACTAGTCTTTTATTATCTATATTTCATTATGTAATATTCTTTCTAATATCTTAACATCTATTACTAGATTGTATTTACAAAAGAATGTGTATAGATGTAGATATATATACAATATACGCGTTTATATTACGATGTATATCATTTTTTCTAGCTTCTTATTGTTTTAACCGGATCACGTATCTGTGCAATATTTGTGCTCGTACCTCTTAACTAGAAGCATATTAATATTCTTTGAGAGAAGTGCGGGGTCCCCCACTCTTCGAAAGCAGAAACATTTCCTGCGACCAGCGGCTCATTTCAAACCAGTCGGTCCCGTCTGCTTCGGCCATAACCAAGCAGCTGATATCTTGTTATGAATCTGTGAAAGCGGATAATTGTATTATCATCACGTTTGACTCCGCCATCACCATGTCTCGAGAATATCCGCCATACGCGTGCGGCAACCGGCTTCTGGTTGACACCGCACTCGATCTGGCTGACACTGATCCGAATCGTATCTACGCTTGTATACCTAAGACCAACGATCTCGCAGCCGACGGATTCAGAGATGTCACCTTTCAGAATGTAAAGCGCATGACTACTTGGCTGGCAGGCTGGATTGAAGAAGCATGGGGCAAATCAACAGATCATGAAACCATCGTGTATCTGGGAGTGCCCGATCTACGACCCAGTCTTGTCTTTTTCGCGGCTGCTATGAGCGGTTACAAGGCAAGTTACCGTACACGACCGCGAGAAGCACTGAGACTAACACGTCGTAGTATTTTCCCCCTTCTCCCCGAAACGCAGCAACAACAAACGCAAGCCTGCTTGAGCAAACAAAATGCTCCAAGATCATTTATGGGGCAGAGGTCAAGCCCCTGGTCGACCAACTGTGCCAGTTGACGGGCGCATTAGCGCTTCAGATGCCATCGCTGGACGATTTGCTCGCTGTAGAGCCACGAGAGTACACTTACTCGAGAAAGAACTTCGAAGAAGCGAAGAATGACCCGATCCTCGTCTTGCACTCGTCCGGCTCGACAGGGCTGCCGAAGCCAATCATTATGACAAATGGTACTTTTGCAGCCCTTGACAACGAGAAGACGCTGCCCGGCGAAGAGGGACGCACGAAGCGGGATTACTCCATCTGGGACTTTGAAGAAGGTGGCAGATTCTTCACTCCAATGCCCTTTTTCCATTTGTCGGGTTTCTTGACGCTCGTCGTCAACCCGGTCTTCACAGAGACGTCAATCCCAGTCATGGGTCCTGCAGGTGCGCCACCCAATGGCGCCCTGCTCAAGGAGGTCTTGAAGCAGCAGAAGATCAGGGCCATGTACATCCATCCTGCTATGGCCGAGCAGCTGCTTGCAGAGCCTGATGGCATCGAGTACTTCAGGGGCATCGACTTCGTCTGTTACACTGGAAGCCCGTTCTCTCCGAGTGCTGGCCAACAGCTCGTCCGGGTGACCGACCTCGTCCCACTCTACGGCTCAACGGAGGCTTTCCAAACTCCACAGCTGGTGCCAGACAAAGAAGACTGGGAGTACATGGAGTGGAACCCACACTTCAAGCTTGAGATGCAACCTGCCGAGGACGGGCTGTACGAGATGGTGCTGTTTGCCGATGCATCGACAGAAAAGCGCTCAGCTCTCAACCATAACTGCCCTGGTGTGTCTGAATGGCGGACACGCGACCTCTTCCAGGCGCACCCGTCCAAGCCAAACCTATGGCAGTACTATGGTCGACGCGACGACGTTATAGTCTTGTGCAACTCGCTCAAGTTCAACCCGATACAGCCAGAACTGGTCATCGGAGCTTGCAAGCTGCTCAGTGGCGTTCTTGTAATCGGCGCGGGCCGTCGCGAGCTTGCGCTCATTGTGGAAGCGAGAGATGATCACAGTGGCGACAACCAGGCGCTGATCAACGAGGTATGGCCTCTTGTGGAGCGGGTCAATGCGGAGAATGCACAAGACTTCCAGATTGATCGGTCCAAGATACTCGTCATCCCGCCGGCGACATTCGTGCGTGCTGGCAAGGGCACAGTGATTAGAAAGCTTTCGGAGCAGAAGCTCCAAACCCGGATTGACGAGCTGTACGCAAGGGCCTGAGAAACATGATCTTGCCTTTATTGATGAGCCATGAAGGCAAGAGGTAGTAGTAAGCTTGGGGGTAATGGTATTCTTGAGCCCGAGACTGACTTGGTGAATGGCACTTATGTAATTACTTCAAGGCCTGAGGCAACGACAATTTGCCTCAGTGACCACTGAGAGCATTGGAAGGTCTCGCCGAGGTTCCGTTGTTATTACACTACCCTGGTTCAGCTTTCTCCTTTTCTTCTACAGAAAATTCTTGTTTAGCCAGCTTGACTTGGCCACTCATTCTCCGATTTGAAACATTATCCGGACCGCGATTGAGCTGGTGTCTAAAGCTAAGCTAGCAGAAACAGTCCCCTGTATTCTAAGTATAGAGATCCTCCTCCCTCGCCGAATGTGACGCCTCAGACCTCATTGGAAGCGTCGACGTGTTTGCCTGGAAGGAACCGCTCATCTCGCCATACGTGCTGTCAGCCATCTCATATCCACCCGACCGCGCTCCAATAAGGCCCGTTTGAGAACCCCTTTGACCTTCAGGAGTCGTTGCACGATAAGTCGGCATAGATGCCGGAGTGAGGTGGCCATTACCAAATCGTCCTTGTGTATGCAGGCCTGTGGCTTGTGGAGCCGCCTGGACGACTCTTCGCCCCGGTGTCAGCGGCCCAGACACATCACTGTACTGCTGAGACCCGGCGAACTGGCTCGAAATGTTGCCCTGCTGATGATGCATAGGGTATTGCTGCTGTCCGGGCGGCGGATATCGCGATCCACTGTTCTGGAGAGGTACCTGGCCAGGGAAGATAGGCCCTGGCGAGGGGGACCCCACGTATTCAGGACCCGTGTACTGCTGGTGCGAGAAACTTGTCTGGGCACTCGGTGTTTTGTGGCCAGTGGGAAAGCGCGTATTCGGAACATAATCAGACCTTTCACCTAATTTGTGGGAGTAATCTGCGTCACTCCAGCCCTTGGTCTCCCTCATGTATTGATCGAAGTGATGTGTCGCGTGCTGGACCTTTTCAAACAGCTCGCTGTCCAGCACAGGTGCGCTGGGCTCAGGTTGACCCTTCTCGCGGGCTACCACGGAGCTTCTCTCGTAGTGATAGTGAGCCAGACTGGACGCGATCTGGAAAGCGTTGCGGATTTGCCGACCATTCCAGCGAGAATCCGAATCACCTCCGTTGTTGTAGTGGCGTTCTGCAAACCGGAGGATATCGTCTTCGTTGACAACAAGCTCAGCCTTCCCTGTCAAAGCTGCTCTCTGCCGTTCGATCTGTCGCAATTTCCTGACATTCAAACGAAATATCTCTGTGGTCTGTAGCTCGTTGAGCGGAGGGTATAATAGAGACATATGGATCCGCGACTTGAACGCTTCGTCTATAGTGCCGACACGGTTCGTGGTTAGAAAAAGGAGTCCGCTGTAATACTCGAGGACGCGGAGGAAGACCGAGACAAGAGCATTCCGTTTCAAGTCAAACCTGGAACGCTGAGAAAGGAACACATCCGCCTCGTCAAGAAGGAGAACGCAGTCCCACTTGTGGGCCAGGCGAAAGATGTGATTGAGAGATGTTTCTATCTCATAAGGGACCAAGCCTAGGTCTCCACAAGTGATGGTGAAAAGAGGCCTGTTGTTCTCCATGGCAACCGCCTCGGCTGTGGCCGTCTTTCCCACGCCTGGAGCGCCGTGGAGTAGTACTGTATTCGTCAGTCGGCGCAGGTATGATATGTGGCAGCGGCCAAACACTTACCGACCAGTCCCTTTCCCTTGCCCTGGATCAGATCCTGGCTGAACCCCTTGACCGATTCCCGTGCGTAGAGACGTTCGAGTTCCTTTTTCTGGAAATGAGAACTGACAAGACCGCGGATCATATCCTTGTAGTCTTTCAAAATCTTGAGATCATCGAATATGCCCACCTCTACTGTGACGGGCCTGAGATGATTGACATCGACAGGGACAAACTTGCGTTCACGGAGGGTGTATGCAAATAAGCGCCTTGGAAGGAGGGCGAGATCATCGCCAGAGATGGTGGTTGTGGGCTCGCCATAGTAGGTGTCGTACTCGCCCTGTACGGATTGATGATGCAAGAATTCGTCCTTGCTGAGATGATCCCGTCGTTGCCACATCCTGATCATCTGATCGCTCTGAATGACCTCATGCTGATAGAAAAGCGGGGAGGCCCAATCCGAATTGTCTTTCCGGAAATTATTGACCCAGTCATCGAACGGTGCCCGGTCGCCTTCGTAATCGGATGTCGATTCCCTCGGTGGGTGATCAAATTCTGGGCGCCACTCGGACTCTTTTTTGAACGTCTCTTCGAAGTCCACAATGACATGACCCTCGATGAATTCTGGAGGATTGACGAAGTCCTCCTCCAGCGTCCAGTTGTGGTACGATTGATGACGCTCAAGAAAAGCGTCGTGAAACTTCTGACCACGGACTCGCAAAGTTTCGAGGAGCACTTCAGAGTTCTTCAGAAAACGCAACGGGTACGCCTCCAAGCTCCGAATGGCCCTGCGCCCTGCAAAGTATCGGATGATAAAGGTTCTGGGCACAGCACCGTAAGTAGAGCCGTCGTGGTCGATGCGGTAGCAAGAAAGCCTGACCTCGTCGGTAGAACGATATCGACCATTCAAGTCATTCCAGGCGCCAACATGGGTGTATGATGTGGACGGTTTCGGGGTCTCAACGTCAGTGAGGCGCCAGAGCTCTTCGTAACGGTCGCCATTGCTTCCTGTCCGCTGCGAATAGATCAAGTCTCCTGGATGAAACACGCACCAGAGGTCATCGAATATGACTTTATCTGCTGCAGTGCCCCGAAGAAACTTGTAATGAGGTATGACCTCCTTTTCCACGAAGTTGACGTAGCATCTCATGTCTCTCAGAGCCTCGACACCCTCCATGATATCTCCAACTTTCTCCTCGAGCTCCAGCTCGCCATAGTCGGAACGTTCTGATGCGAGTTCCGTGGAGTAGATGGACGCTGTTTCCTCGTCCTCGTCGACGGCGTCCTCAGCGCTCGCCTGCAATGCGGGTGTGTCGCTGACGCGCTCAGAAGACAGCGTCTGGTCAACCACATCGTCGGTATGTTGATCCTCGGGATGAACGTCATCGACTGCCTTTTCTGCGTCCTGTTCATTCGTCTCCTGAGTGGGACGTCCGACTTTACGGGAGCTGGCCTCGAATTCAGCAGCCGCCCAGTGGTGTTCAAGACTGGCCAGAATCCTTTTCATTTCCGGCTGCAGTCGTATCAGCGGCGCAAACGGTCTCGGAAATGCTCTGGGATAATCTCTCCACGCGGTCTCTTCCAGAAATAATGTGAGATAGCCCAGCACCGGGATGGAGTGAATGCGGATGCGGTGCATGTACGTCTCGTTCGGGTCGACGTCTGTAGGCGCATGGACAGTTTCCTTTTGAAATTGTTTGAACGCAGCGCTGTCGATGGTCCCAGCCCTTCCACCCGACACATCCCACGCCGACATCAAGCCGAAGTTTGACGCCCTGAACTGTTGACCTTTGGGCAGAGGGTCACGTCGTGCCTTCTCATCCCGGAATTCTTTGTGAAGGTCCCACGGTCCGACAAGAACCTCCACTGCATACTCATCGTACTCCTGAGACCCATCCCAGGCGCCCACGTATCGATTCTTGTAGTTCTCAACATTGACTCTGTGCACTTCAGGCTTCTTGGCACGCCATCTTTGGGCCACAGTCCACCGTCGTCTTAGAATGTTCTGGTTCCGAGTCCTGATCTCTTCGTTGCGCAGTCGAATCCTCTCGCGCCTCAAGTCTCGGGCTTCCCTGTGATTTTGCTCGGCAGACATGTGTGCAACCCAGATCTGACTAGCGATGGACCGCTTAAAGAGTAGTAAAAAGATACGGAGAAGCAGAGAGGAAAAGGGCTTAAGATCCGGGAACCGAGTTAGGAATGAGATCGATACTATCAGTTACGGAAGCAATAGGACGACCGGGCATCTGGTGAAGGTTTGACCGCACGAGAATAATCTGTCCAGGAAACGGAGACGTTTTTATCGAGCAATGAAGCGGCATCGTCAGCACAGAGCTCCACATGAAAGATACAAGGGTAGGATTGGAGGAGCGACTTCCGGAGCTGAAAGCTGAAACTTACCCCCGTAAGACCGAGCCTTGCCCGCGCAGAGCATAAGATCCTTCGCGCCGGAACTCACGCACCAGGCTCCACTCACCCCCATATTAGATGTGCCATGGTACTCCATTTTGAAGATAACAAGTAGGGTCAAGATTCATCTTCTGCCCAGTCTCTGATTGACGGTCCGAGCCAGGACGAAGCGCATTTTGGCACCATGAACCGGGAGCAAGAATTCGAGTTGATGAAGCACGAATGGATGCAGACTCATGCTCCGAAGTTTGACAGCGCCTTTGGCTCCCGTTCACGAACTAGTGATCAAAGGGCTGTGCAGAGACGAAGACCACCAGACTAGTAAGCAGTTTTCACAAGCACACACTCGTGGGAACCTTGCCAACTTTGACCGGAATCTTGCAGTGACCTACAAAATGCTCTGAAACGGTATAAAACACTAGAAAAAAGCCCGGCAACGGCATTCGACCCAACGGGATGCTCATGGCCTGATGTATTCCGGCTTCTGTCAGAGACACAGACCTTGTATAAGAGAAAGGCGGAAGGTATTTCGGGCTCGATCCGAAAGGCCCTGCGGATGACAGGAGACCATGCCGAGCAGATCGAGCCTCTCCTGGATCTAATTCCAGATGAGATGTGGGGATCAGCGTTGCGGATCTCATTAGGATGGATGTTTTCGGTATGACCACCTCTATCGCACTGTGACAGGAACGGTCCAGTACTGATGCAAATACAACGTCTAGCTTCTCAAGAATGCAGCCAAGGCTCGCGAAAAGATCCTTTCGGCCTTTGAGGATGTCCCAGGAATCATCATGGTGGCCGAGTCGAGGCGGAAACATTTTCAGACAGACTTACAAGTCGTGGACTCGGTAGATAATGTGTTTGACGCTGTTCTCGATGCCACAACAAAGTCCATTGCCTTTCTGCTTCCGAAACATTACGGTATGTCGTGACATTATGATAATAGTCAAGACTTCATGCGAGCCCATGCTGAACGACATTCTTTACATTTCAGTCTCCAAGCTGTTCCCGCGGTTCTCAGATGTGCCATCGGGAAGCGATATCGACCGGGCTATCGAAGGTATCCAACAGGCCATGTCGGCCTTGACCCGACGGGCAGACATGATCAAGGAAGGAATACTAGTAAACATCCAAGACCAGGTCCGGAAGGGCACCGAGGGGACCCGATCCGAGTTACATGTCATACGCCAGGGTGCAGTTGCTACCAATCAGCAGCTCGCCGAGGTCAAGTCCATTGCGCAGACGAGTAGCCAGGAGATGAAGGAGCTGTTGGCAGCCCAGGAACACAAGTCAATGGAGGCTGCGAGGGCTGGAGCTCGCGAAGGCCTGTTCAATGCCCTCGACGAGTTCAAGGCGTGGTTCTTGGCCGCGCAAGAGGCTTCAGAACAGCGAGAGAGAGAAATACTTGGACGCCTGGAGCTTGCAGAGATGGAGCTGGAAAGATCGCGCACGCCACAATTCTTAGCTGGCGCTGTATGGCCCATCATATCCATTTCGGAGCTTCAGGCCGTACTTTCGGCTCCGTTGCAGACAGTGGCAGACGACTTCGATCACATCCTCCGTCAGGGCCTCAATTTCGACATGAGACAGAACAGCCAAGTACAGTGGCTACTGCAGCAGGAACGATTCTGGCATTGGTTCTCTTCGGATTATCCTGACGTTCTCCTCGCCCAAGGCGAGCTCGGTGATGTTTCTGGAGACCACGGCCGCATCTCCAGCCTGTCGGTCGTGTGCGCCAGCATCAAAGCCAGCCTATCTCAGACGAATCCTGAGGCTATTGGGCTGTACTACTTCTGCGGTCTGCACATGTCTTCCAACGATGACCTGCAAGGACCACAGGGACTGATGCGGTGCCTTGTTGCACGGCTGCTTATCGAGCTCGATACGGCCAGCGGCGTCAGTCCAGACCTCGGATTCGTGAGCGGTCCCTTTCTTGACGCGTTGCAGCGCCGGGATATCCAGTACCTCTGCGCCCTTTTCTGCTCTATCCTGGCACAATTTCGACCCAAGACTACTATATATTGCATGATAGATGGAATCTCGTGGTACGAGCGACAGAATATGCTTCAAGATCTCTTTCATGTCATCCAGAGCCTCCTCAGCCTCGTCGACGGTCAATATCATAACACCGGGTGTCGGCTCAAGGTGCTTTTAACGAGCCCATTCCGCCCGGGACATGCATCTTCAAACATCCCAGCGCAGAAGCAGATTTTTCTGCAAAGTGAGCAGATGCTGCTGGAAGCATCACCTGCCTGGACGCCGCTCTCCGGTGGAGACCCGATGCAGGCACGGATGTATGGTGCAGGGTCCAGCATGAGTAGTAACAGAGCGTCTCGTCCTGTCATTGTCGAGCAAGAGGAGGAGTTGACGGCGGACGACTATACCTAATTTTCTATAGACTATGACTATATAAATTAGGGGCAGTTTTTCGATAACGAATGAGCTTCTAAGCAAGAGGTACTCACGCCAATCAAGTAACTTTCGACAAAGTCTTGATTCGAGATGAGCATGATGCAAGACCTATTGACAACAGTTAAAGGCGCGAGAGATGGGACTAGAAATGGGAGGATGTAATTTCATTTCTTTTCCTTCTATTTTCACTCGTGATTATATCTACTGGGAGCTTGCTGGCATCATATCGAGTGCTGGCTGTTATACAGAACTTGGATAGGCAGTCAGACTGAGCGCAATGCGTCAAAATTGTCCAAAGTAAATTAAGCGGGTACCCTAGTGCTTTCGACTTGTTCCATGTGCCCAGGTGAATTCTTCGAATAGGAGTCTCAAGAAGGAAAGAAGAATGCTGTTCTGTGACCGAGCCGAAAGAAAGCTTATAATAGCAGCCGGACCAGACAGCGTGCGTTCGAGATGGGACATGCTGTCAAATTGCAATACTACCAAAACGATATTGCGCCCAGCTCAGACTGCCTTCAGCTAGAGCCCACAACTGCTCGCCGACATCCGAGCCTGCAGCACCCGCAACAACGTACATAGGCAGGAGGTGTTCGACAGATGGATGGGCTCTCCTGGCGTCGCTGCGTTGCATCAGAGCTGCCATGGCCGCCTCTCGTTGCTCCGGTTTTGAAGCTGCAGCTTCCTTGAGCGCCTCGTTAAAGTTGAAAGAATAACTGGAAAAGACGTCATGATTAGCTAGGCTGTCACTGAGCCAAACACTAGTAATCATTGCGGACGTTGCCTTGACTTACGGCATAGTCACACCGCTTCCTCTGTGAGCCCGGAAATCATGAAGATTATGAACAGCCATGCCGGCGCCAATTATCAAGACGCCTTCGTCTCGGAGGCTCTCTAAGGCTTATTCAAGTCGATAATGCTTCATCGTGTCTTCGTTACCCATCAGAGAGACTTGAACGATTGGCACATTCAATGGATTGCTTTCTGGGTCAAATGCTAGCCCGACGTCAAATAAGAAAGAGTATCAGCCGATGTGAACAGCCGACGTTCAGCGGTAAGATGTCTCATAAAGCAGAATCACTGATTTCATTCGGAACGCACCGGCGATAAATCCAGCCTAGACGCCATGGTCAAGGCCTCGTTTGGCTCGCTGCACTTCAATCTATTCCAGGAGATGCCAGCCTTCCTCAGAGACAGAAACTGTCAGGATGTTACCGACGGAGAGCAAACCGTCTTTCAGCCTGCATACAAGACCGCCTTGGACACGTACTCGTGGTTTGACCAGAACCCCGAGCATAAAAGAGCTCTCATCAAGTACATGGCCATGGAGCAGACGGTCAGGGGCCGCTGGCTAGACCAATATCCCTTCAGACGCGCCACGCAGGGCTGGGATCCCAGCAAGCCCGTCTTTGTGGACATCGGCGGCAATGTCAGTCACTACTGCGCGCTATTCAAATCCCGTTTCCCCGATGTGCCGGGCCGCGTCATTTTGCAAGACCGCCCGGATACTATTGCCCATGCGCTCGAGACATCCGGCGTAGAGGCTGTCGCGCACGACTTCTTTAGACCGCAGCCTGTGCAAGGTGAGTCGCTTGATTATCACTGCGCCATTTCGTGTGCCCCCTGACCTTCGATGCTTTTGTCAGTAGGTGCTAGATTCTATCACCTCGGCTGGATCCTCCACAACTGGAAGGACAACATGTCCAAGGAGATCCTGCGCCAGATCAGACCGGCAATGAGTGATCAGTCTGTGCTCCTGATCAATGATATGGTCCTGCACGATGAGAGCGTTCCCGCCTCTTCTGCCTCGCTGGACCTGGTCATGCTAGGGGCTTGTGGCAGCCGTGAGCGCACAATGAAAGATTGGGAGGCTATCCTGGGCGACGTGGGCTTGGTGGTTAAGGAGTGCATCATGTATGATCGCGAGCTGTGTCATGGCATCATTAGTGTGGGGCTGGCATAAGTTCGTGGCTTGGAATCGGATTACTGGCCGAACCCATCTGATTATGATTCACCTGTATCATGGCATTCTCTTATCAGTGACAGGCTCTCATCATCCTGAATATCAGGTATACCTCTATACAGCCGCGTCAAAGGGCGTTGTTCGCCCAGGGACTCGACGCATAGGACAAATCATCTATCACTTATAAATGCTCAAGAAGGGTTCGCCGCCACTTCCAGGAGTGATCATTATTCTTCGAGTGCAACAAGATGCCGTTAAAGTCATAGTCAGTGCGTTGGGCACTGGAAGGCCCTAGAATTCTCCGTATTCGAAGATCGACGATCTGGGAGAATAGTGGTAGAATGGGGCTTTATTGTCTGCTTGTGTGAAAAGGGCCTGTGGGCTCTGTTGTCACAACGGCTTGGGATATGCATGTGATAAGAAGTTCAATGTTGACATAAAGAACATTTGTTATTTGCATTCACTTGTTCATTATATCGTCAGCGCACCAGCAATTCATTCGATGTCTTCCATTCTCAGATCGAAAAATTCTCCCTAGCCAAAGGCACGGCTTCCTTTCTGAATGTGCCGAACTTGTAATTAGCAACTCTTCCATAGTCCTGTAGGACAGGATTCGAGACCTCGATGACCTCGATGGCCCACGTTCCACGCGCAAGCATGTCATCACGGAATCCTACAACGAGATGTTCAAACTCCACCCCTTTAGCCTGCATGTCTTGAACACGCTTAAGGGTTTCTCCGAGCCGCAATGCGTCTGTGAAAGCGCATACGCCGGCCTCGCCGCGGACTTGCAAGCTTTCAGTCTCTGAACGATAATGAAGTGTTTTCTTGTAGGCAGCAGGATTATGTATCAACAACTTACAAGGTGTCATGGAGTGCGCCGCGTCTCCAATCAAGATCACCTTCCCAGCTGGCAACTGGGCGGCTTCCAGTTGCACCCCTTGGAGTTGGAACCCCGGGCTCCGATATCCCGCTGTCTTCTTGTGCGCAAAGTCAGCGAGTTCCTGTTGGGACGCTGCAACCGTCCAGAACGGACTCTCATCCGTGGTCATGGGCGCCTGATCATCGACCCAAAGCAGGATGAAGTAGTAGTACCCCGTCTTTCCGTCATCGCTGACTCTGTTCAGAGCGGCAAAAACGGCACTCTGGTCATCACTGGCTAGCTTCGAGTCCATGACTATGTAGCCCGAATGGGCGATCTCCAGCTGCCGGGCAAAGTCATCCCCCTGAAGCTCGACCTCACCAACAAGTGAGCCGAGCGGCAGAGGCCGCATGACATCCTGGCCGTGCAGAATATGAGTTCGCATCACGCTTCGCGTGCCTTCAGCACCCACCAGGATGTCGCCAGTCTCCGAGGTGCCGTCGTCAAAGTGCACAGTGACCTTGTCGTCTCCCTCCTCAACGCTCACCAGGCGCTTCCCGAACTGTACGTCGATGTCCTGAATCAGCCAGTCTCGCAGCCTCTGCCAGTTGCAGCGCAGGATCTTGCCCGTCTCATCGCTGGTGACGCCCACCCGCATCTCCGGCCGTGTAATGTCGTAGAAGGCGAATTGCGCAGGGAGGTCCAGAGGGAGCAGGTGACTGTCCTGGTCGACCGGCCCCATCTCTTCTGGCATGGAGGCCTTCAATCCCGCCAAAGATTCCCAGTACTGCCGTGCCAAAGTCATTTACGAGGACCCTTCGTCCTGGCTGTCCACATGGGCCCGCTCTTGGAGACTGGTGGATGGTCGAGTTGAGGCGCTGAGGGAGATGGCGGCTGCGGGCAGGGCCAGCAAGCTCACCACAGATATCGCCTACAGCCTGTTCGGTAAGCTGGTCGGCTACTCGGACATGTATCAGACCATGCAGTCGGTAATCCTCAACGAAGACGAGGCCATGGCCGAAGCCGTGTGTCCTCCTGAGACTAGCGGCTCCTGGACCGTCTCGCCCCATTTCATCGACGGCGTTATATCACTGTCCGGCTTCCTTCTGAACGGCGGAACCCACTTTGACAACACCAACAACTTCTTCATCACGCCGTCGTGGCAGTCGATGCGTTTTGCAAAGCCGCTGATGCCTACCACTCGGTACGTGGCTTATGTGAGAATGGTGCCCGTGGACGGCTACTCCTGTGCCGGAGACGTCTATGTGCTACAGGGCGGCGAGATTGTCGGGGTCGTCGAGGCGATCGTGTTCAGGCGCTGGCCGAGAGTGATGCTGAACCGCTTCTTCACAACCCTGGATGCGCCGGCCAAGAAGACAGTGGCTCCTCCTACAGATTGCGAGCACCGCTGCCCCTGCCCCTTGCCCTCAGTCACCATCCCACAGAATCAAACGAGGTCGGACACCCAGTCTTCTTGCTCACCAGTCCTGGTCCCGACCGGAGGAGTCGCCACCCCAAGCCCAATAACCGACTCGTCACCCAGATCTACCGAGATTCAGGAGGAGCCGACATTGTCTCCCGCGCCCTTTCGATGGTGAGCGAGGAGCTTGCTGTCGACATTGGCCTGCTCACGGACGAGGCGCAGATAACAGATCTAGGCCTCGACTCGCTCATGTCACTGATCCTGTCTCAGAGGCTACGTGAAGAACTAGGCGTCGAGATAAGAGATGCGTTCTTTTTAGAAATTTCCACGCTCGGAGGTTTGAAGAAGCTGCTTCGGTGAAAGGA
The DNA here is from genome assembly GCA_027559495.1 of Aurifilum marmelostoma. Classification (NCBI taxonomy): domain Eukaryota; kingdom Fungi; phylum Ascomycota; class Sordariomycetes; order Diaporthales; family Cryphonectriaceae; genus Aurifilum; species Aurifilum marmelostoma. The sequence continues at coordinate 424,405 of JAMXSV010000019.1, read as the reverse complement.
CCGAGGAACGCCCCGAGGTTCTATCTTGACGGGTAATCAGTAATATCTAAAGCACGGCAAGGGCTCACAAAATCCTTTCATTGACAGGAGTGAGGTTCTCCTGCACAAGTACAGATTGCAGTTCTCCGAGCCTCTTGTCACTAAGTGATATGCCGTAAAGACTACCTATCCGTCCCTGAATGAGAAAGGAGGAACAGAGACAGGAAAACAAAAAGTCCGTATCACCGCCATGATTTGCATACGGGCTGTAAGTGATGACATTGGCAGTATTCAGAGATTGGGAATTCACTTAAAGGCAAGCAAACTCAGGAACAAAGATTCTAGACACTTCTCTCTGGAATCTGAAAGCCTGATGATCATACAGAGTTGACATGAAGAGGGCACAGAGCAGATACACGAAAAAGGCATCAAGTACTTGAGTAGTAGTAGTTATATCACTTTTCCTCAAAACGACTCAACTCTCTCCTCCAGTCAGCATCTCACACCCAAGGTGGACATCATCAGACACAAGAGCCTAACATGTCCGCAAAGCTATGACCTTCTACTTGTTTGCTATATGTTTACCGTGACTCAAGGACGTATACTTCAGGGGGAATCTCCGAGGGAGTAGAAAGAGCGCTCAGCAACGTATCCTATCCATATGCACTATTCAAGCTGTAGATGGAGAATCTTTTTTGAAAATAAAAAAGTCCAGAATTCACTAGTATTTCCTTGCCCTATCGGCACTTGACCATCTCACGGATTGACCAGGCCTTGGTAAGTTGTCACTGAATTGATGCTCCTGCCTTTCCTCTCCCTCATTCCACCATCGCCCCATCTCCATCCCCGCCCTTACCAGACAAAAGCCGTGTTCCAGCGTCGTGATACCCCGGCAATCCCCCAGCCACGACCGTCTCCCTCCCGCTAATCTGTCCTGCCAGCCACGGGCCCATCCCATCCCAAATCGACGTCTTGACGCTCACCTCCCGCAGTTCTCCATCTCCAAACACCTCAGCAAGCGCCCTTCCGACGTCCAGATAGAATTCATACACAAATCTCCAGTCCTGGTCCGCCTTGTCTCCGCCATACGCCCCTGCGCCCTTGTCCTCGAACAGGCTCCACGCCGCGCTGCTGGCGTCAACCTCGAGGTCCAGCTTCCCAAGGTCAAAGCGCTCGGCCACAAAGCGCAGCACCGCGCGGAACACCTCGCTCGGAGGACTGCCGGCGCTGGACGACGCGGGGGCTGGGTATAGCCGCGCGTACTCGTCCAGGTCGTCGTCGTCGAAGACTGCGCGCGCTCCGGGCCACAAGGACCCGTGCCAGCGCAGGAGATTCGTCTCAGTTAGGACGATGTGCAGCGTGCGAATCGCGGACAGCTCCGCGGCGGACGTGGTGCGCAGGGCGCTGAGGGCGTGGGCGAGGTCCGAGTCGCGGATGGTGAGGCTAGTGGGAGGAGATGCCGCCTGCGGCTGGGTCTGCGGCTGCGTGGACATGGTAGAGAGGTTCTTATTTTTATGATGGCGCTTATAGCTTTTTCTTTTTCTTTTTTTTTCTTCTGATTTTTTGAGATGGCTTGTGCTTGCGAAAGATGCGTGCAAGAGATGGGTACAGAAGCCTTGCTCAGCAATATTGTTGTAAAATGCTATTTGATGGTGAAATGTAAGAGGGATAGAGGGAGTTCCAAAGGCCAAAGAAGAAGAAAAAGGGCGAGATTCACTTAAGAAATACCCAAGGGGCGGCTGAATGTGGCGACAAGGCGCGATTGCTGACCGGCCCCCATCAACCTTTGCCCCACCCTAACTCAGTATGCCACACAGCCACTCAGGATCACATCACCTGGCCTGTTTCAAAGCTGAGACAGAAAAGAAAGAAAGAAACAAGAATGAAAATAAAAGAACGACCCGGATTGATATTCCGATATTAGTAAAAATGAGGCTGGACTACTGCATGGGATGTCAGCCATCGACCGTGCTGACATGATTCCATCCTCTGTGGAGACAGCTCTAGGACCAGAAGCACGAGGCAGTCGTTCGCGTACCACTTACTCGGCCGCTTTGCCGAGTCAGGGGGTTCTATAAAAAAAACAACAGGAGCAATCCGTCTTACGAACAGTCGACACTGGACATTGTCTTACATAATTACTTAATCTGCTGCCGAGACAGCTCATCGCTCTGTATTGCTTACTTTTACGGGGCCGAGATTCAATTCTGCAGCGAGACAAGTCCGTAAGAAGCCCCGCAGACCGGCCATGACCCTCCTCATTATTCATCATGTCCTCCTGTACTGTGTGGAACTGGCGAGGCTGGCATGCAGGAAGTATTGAAACAGGTGAGCGGCCAAACGCAAAGGGTCCGACCCGCATTCCACAACCCCTGCGATGTCTTTTGTTGTGATATCTGGGACAGGTCCTTTGCGAGAGCGCAGTCTATAAGTTTGACAGCGCGACCAGTCCCTTATGTCCTTCTGGTGCTGCCAGCATCATCACCACGCTCCCAATTCCTCGCAGACATCAACCGCTCTCCTAGTCATTTCCCATTTCATTCAAACGTGTTCGAGACCCAGGCCTGGAGCCTACACTCCCTCTTCTACCTACTCTTGATTCCCCACATCCAAGATGTCGCTTCGTTCGTCCACCTTGCTCCTTCTCCTCCTCTCTGCTCTCGGCGTACTCGCCTCTCTCGGCACAAAGGTCGCCCTCGCGACCGTGCCGGACGACCTGAAGGACCCTGCCTTTGGTGGCGGCTACTGGTTCCAGGAGGTTGACGCCTCCAAGGCGACGACCATGGCCGATGAGGACTTGCAGGTCCAGTCTCCCTCCCTTCCCAACTTTCCCCAAAACACCCACTTCCCTCGCACAGCTAACAACAGAAACAGGCCGCGGCGGAAACCGGCTACAAGACAGCCAAGGCTGCAGCCTCCAAGGTCAAGACCACAGAGTTCCCCAGCGGCGTGAAGACACCCCCCATCGTTGTCGCGCTCTTCATCCCCGGCCACGGAACCATCGTAGCGTCGAGCATCAAGGTCGGCGCGGCTGCACAGAGCGTGCAGACGTGCACGACCGTCACGTGGAAGCACCGCAACTACGCCAACTGCGCCGAGCCCAACTCCGTCAGCATCGCCGTGCAGCAGGGGTGGATCGCGAGCGCGGACGCGAGCGCGATCCCGACTGGTTCCAAGATGGCTATCTATGGCAAGCCGGCAAAGACCGAGGGATTCCAGAACCCGTGCGCGGATGGCACCGAGAAGGGCGACGGGTGCCAGAAGTTTTTGGCGGATCACCCAAACATCAAGCTTGTGAACCCGGCCAAGAAGCGCGCTTTGGAGTTTGTAGTTTAGGCCTGAGGTAGATGGGGGAAGACTGGGTGCCATGGGGGGTGAATGGGCCAAGGCGCAGGTGTCTCGACGAGCGGGGTGGACGGATGAGAAGCAGAGTGGCGGGCCCATTCTATATCGCTCTGGGTAGTATTGGATTTTGTACTATACAAAAGATGACAAATACAAGTATGTTTGGTCATATATCGAAGTACCAGGAAGCCGAAGTCATCTATAAATATTGAAGTACATGTTGTGCTCCAGCAATAGTTAGGGGTATCCCCTTGACCATTGTTATAAAAGAGTGACTATAAAGCTTGATTCTATCTATCTAGGCTATCTAGAGATTAAAGAGAAGGTTTATTTATCTTTAAATGATTGTGAAAAGGCCTTAATTAGTTAAGGAATAAATCCCTTAGTCTGTATATATCAAATGCCTTCTAATGCCCTTATTATTTAGAGAGGGCAACAATTGTAATAATTATAAAGATTATACCTTATTTATTAATATACCCCTATAAAGTGCTATTTCTTTATATCGTCTAGCTAGATAGTCTAGTATTATTACTTTTCTATTAATATTTTATATTAGCCTTATTCTTTTTAATATTGCTGCCTAGCAATAGCTATTTAAAGGCTTTATTAGGCTATTAGCTAATTAATTTTCGATAGGCACTTACTTAATAAGAATTTGCCTTGCTAATATCTTATTGCGTATAAAGTATTTTTCTAAGGGAATATGCTCTATTCGCTAATAGAATTTAGGGTTTTTTATTAGCTTAATAGCGCCTTAATTATCGCATTTAACTATAAGAACTAATAGAATCCTTAGTTTAATAAGGAAATTTCTAATCTAGAGCTCTATCTGCATTTCCTTGCAGATAGCATAATATTTAGCCTCTATTATTAAGGTTATTATGCAATCTATTTATTTAGAATGCTATGCTACTATACTATTTTCTATCTATATAACTATATTATATATTAAATAGCTTATAAATTTATCTTCTTTCTAATTTAAATCTATTTAAATAGATATAAGAAGCCTTTTCTCTAAGCTAACTAATTTATAGCTAAAATATTTATTATTTTAGTATATTTATAGCATTTATTATTACTTATTGCTAATCTTAAAGCTAAGGCTTTTAGTGCTTTAATAATAGCGAAATCTATATTTAAGAAAAGCCTAATTCTCTACTAAAGGATTATAATTATATCTTAAGATTATAGATAGCAGAAAGGCAAGATTAGGCTTTATTTGAATTATTAAATATATTAATTAGCTATTGCCTAATTAATATATTATAATATCTCTATTTAAAGCCTAGTATTTATTTAATCTAGCTAAAGCTAGAGATCCTAATGCAAAAGGAATAGATAAAGATTTTATATCTTTATAGCTGCTTTTTAAAAGCAATTATTTAGTATATGCCTCTTAAGTAAGCCTAAGAAAGCATTAATTGCAATTTCTAGTAATAGATACCCCTAGGAAATAGGCTGCTTAGCCTAAGTCCTTAATATTAAATCTTTCTAAAAGGCCTTATTTAATAAGATTAATGCTTATTTATTTAGAGCTTATTAGGAGAAGATTATTAATATAGCTATAAATAATAATCTTTAGTTAATAATTAATAAAGATTATTATATTACTATAAAGCTAAATAAAGCCTATTTTAAGGAGTTTACTAATTAGCTTTTTCTGCTATTGCTATAGCAATTGCTTAAAGCTATAGAGCAACTTTATTACTTAAAGAACTTGCAGCTTTAAAGGATTAAATCTAATAATATTTTCTTTAGAATATTTAGCTAGAAATTTTGCTAGGCTATCTAGTATCTTAATAAAGACTTTTTCCTTAAGATTGCTATTTAGAAAGGCTACTATTATATTAATTTAATTAATTTCCTAGTTAAGTATTACTACTAGATAAAGAAGAATCCTCTAGATTAGTGCCTTACTAACTAATATAAATATTTTATTAAAATTAATACTCTCTTATTAAGTAAATCCTTATACTACTACTTAAACTTTATATTCTAAAATCTTTTTATCTCTATTAAGCTTTCTCTTAAAGATATATTATATTCCTAAAGTATAGTATTTAAAGTGCTATTCTTAGGCTTAAAATACTTCTAATTAAATAAGATTTCTAAGCTCTTTATATAAGCTAGCGCGCTATTTAGCTTAATTATAATTATAAAAGGCTTTATAAAATATATTTACTTTATTTAGAAATAAAGATACTATATTAGCTAGAAAATATAAGATTCTAGCTCTAGTAAGCTTTTAGCTTAATATAAGCGCTAGTATTTATTTAATAACTAGCTAGCTAATAATAATTATATTAGTAATAATGCTAATAAGCTCTTTAATAGAGATTAGGACCTTATAGCTCTCTTAGATCTTATATATTATAAAATTTGCTATAGTAATAATTTTCTAGTAAAGTATGCTAGATTATTTAGTTAAATATACTCTAAATTAAGTAAAAAGCTTTATAATATTTATATTTAGCAGCTAGTTTAGTATAATGCTAGGCTCTTCTCTTAGCTTAAATTTATTGCTTTATTAATAATATTTGCTAAAGATATAAATTATATATTACTACCTAAATATAATAGCATTGCTTAGATTTAGCTTATAATTATTACCTAGAAGGCATTTATTAAAGAAAGCTTTATAAGAGTACTAATTTAATGCCTTTATTTGATTATTAATAGTAAAGTTTATAATAGCTATTATTGCTTTAAATAGATAGAGCTATAGTAAGTATAGCATCTTTAGATCCTCTATTTAGCAGCATATCTTTTCTATAATAATGCAATTTAAATATTTAGCTAGGCTATTCTATTTAGGCGTATATAGCGATAATAGCATTAGCCTAATTCCCTTCTTTCTAAGCTACTATTAAAGCTTATTTTTATCTTTTTCTAAAAGCTCTATGCTATTATCTATATAGACTCTCTAAATCTTAGCTTTCTATTAATAGTATAAGATTTTAAGCATTCTTAAGACCTCTTTAGAGCTTAATTCCTTATTAGAAAGTATAGTAAACTAATAATAAGCATATTTCTCTTTAGTAGCAAAGATGCTATATTATTTGCTATTTACCTTTTTTATTACTATAGAAAAGGAGTTAAGATGCTAAATCTCTTTAGCGCTTTTAAGCTTAATAAACCCTTAGCCTAGTATATGCCTAGAGATCTTTCTATAGTTATAAGCTTTATATATAAGATCTCTCTTCTATTTAGAAGAAGGCACTTCTAGCTTAATCCTAGCTACTGCTAAGGCAGTCCTTAAGATAGATTCTTTGCTAATATATCTTAGGCATTAATACTATTTAGCTAGATTAATAGCTAGAGCTAAGAATTCTATAGCTTTATTTAAGAGAAATGCGCTATATGCTATTAGTATAATAATATTAAAGTTGCTATTAAACTATGCAACTATATTATATTCTTAGGGCTTAAATAGATTAAAATTTTAAATTCTTAAATCTTTCTTATAAAAGTATAAAATGCTAATAATATTTTAAGCGAATTTAAAGCAAAAGTATATCTAATATAGAATAAGATTATTAATAGTACTATTAATTTTGCACTTTAGCTATACTATTCTAACTTTAAGAGAAGTAATTAAATCTCTTTTTATAGTAATAAATAGTATATTTGCTAAGTAATTAATATTAGTAAACTTTTCTTTAATATTAAAGATATAGCAAATAGCATTTATATTGCTATAAATTTTCTATTAATAAACTTATTAATAGAAATATTAATATTAAGTAGAGAAGAGAATATAATAATAGTATATAACTAGCAATAATAGTTTCTATATATTAAGATTTTTAAAGAATTTAATATATTTAGGGCTTAGAATAGCCTAATTTAGGCTCTCTAATTAGCTAGATTTATAGCAAGCTGTTATAACCTATCCAATATGCAGGTCACAATAAAGATTGCGGCACAGCACTAAGGCTACACGGAACGGACCACAGGGAGCCGGGAGTCCAACACTCTAGGACAGAACTGGCACAACGAGATTACATAAGCTAAAATTAGGGTTATAAAGGTTGCTTAGTCGAAGGAATTAATATCAACTCTATCGACTAGTTAAAGGAATTGATATTAACTTAATTAATTAGTTAAAGGATTTAATATTAACTCTAGCCTATCCCTACTAGAAAGAAATTAATACTACTAATAAAGGATTAAAGAATAGATTATATAAAAGATATATTTGCTATTATTAGATAGATTTAGTATATAGCTCTTTAGTTATTAATCTAAATATTATCTTTAATATAAATAATAGCTTTACTGCTAGTAATATACTATAGAAGATTTTAAAAGTTATTTCTATATTCTTTAAATTATACTTTAATATTATTCTTACCTAATATAAATCCTTTATATACTTATTATATATCCTAGTTATAGTAGTGCTTATTATATTTTAATAACTTTTATTTAAGTATAGTTTAGTATACTTTTTCTTAAGCAATATAGAAATATAATATCTCTCTAGACTCTAATCTCCTTTACTATAGGCAAAACCTAGACTAGCGCTAAGCTATAGCAAACTATTATAGCCTTATAAGCTTGCATTTAGGAACTTAAAGAATCTAGCAATATATAAATTAAGATTTATAAAATAGATAAATTTATCCCTTATAAAGGATTAAAGGGCACTCTTTAAGCTTTTATTACTTAGTATAAGGCCTATTTCCTTTACTATCTGGCCCAGTTTATAGATAAGAGAGAGAAGGCAGTCTTTATAGGAACTTGGTTGGAAGGCAATACTTTCGCCTAGTTCGAACCTTCACTTCGAGATTACCTTAATAACCTAACTATGCCCAATAATTGTAATAAGGAAACTAAAGCTATCTTTAACTTATTTAAAGATTTCGAGAAAACATTTAAGAATGCATTTAGCAATCTAGATAAAAAACGCATAGCAAAATACAGTCTTATAAATCTCAAATAAACTAAAGCTGCTTTAGATTATATAGCTAAATTTAGATAATATATAAAATAAGTTAGCTAAGAAAATAAAGCATTAATATCTTAATTTTATAAAGAACTAAAGAATAAAATTAAAAATAAATTATATAAAATAAATTAATTTAATAATTTAGCAGAATATATTGCAATAGTAGTATAAATTAATAATTATATTTTTAAATAATAATAAGAGAAAAACTGCAAGGGCAATAGATAACTATAGAAGTTTAGGGCCCTAGCTAATAGTAGAAAATGCTATTAGCCTTAGCAGAACTACTAAGGCAAATAATAGAGCTATATAAGTATAGCGCAGAGCAGTAGTATATATGCTAGCCTAATAGAATTAGATGCTATGCATTAATATAATAACTTTTAGAACTAAAGCAAAAGCAATAGAGCATGCTTTAATTATAGGAAGCCTAGATACTTTGCATAGAAATATTAATAACTATAAAGGAAATAATAGCAATTTATTTAAGAAGAATAATAGCTTAATATTACTACTTAATAGAAATCTAATTATCTAAATAAAAATATCCTAATAAAGCAAGTAATAGACTCTATTAATTATAAATCTCTTAGTTAAACTGCATATTATAATAATAGTTGTGTATTATATCTCTTAGAGAAAGAAGGTTTAGAATAGTTCCTTTAGAAATTTAAAGGACGATGATAACTCGCTACTAGAGGCAGGGCTTCTATCAAAAAAGAATAATCAGACTATTCTACTAATCCTAGGGATTAGAGATCCAAAAAAGAATAGAACCTAGGGAAGTTTCCCCTATAGCATTATCTTATATAGCTTATAGACTATAATAAGCATATATCGGATACTATAGCATCCCTAGCCTATAATAGGCGCAATAATAACTTAGAAAATGCAGACTTTACTCTAGCCCCTATAGAAGAATATATTATAGAAATACTTACTCTGGAAGAAGGGACCTTCTAAAATAGATAATCTAATATCCTACTCGAACCTATTACGCAATAATATATAAATAACTTAGAAGAATCAGTGCTAACTATCTAATGCAATAGCCTTAATTCTAATAATCTAAACATTAATATCTAAATAGAATACTTTATATATAGAATACCTCTAAAAACCCTCTTTAAGAGCATTCTACTTTAAAATTATAAAGCAGATAAACTAAAGGATCCTAGGATTAATGCGTTCTACCTTAGATACTATTAATTAGCATAGATCTTATGCATCTATTATAGCTGCTAAATCTATTTTAAGGAAAAGATTAAATATAAATAGTTTCTAATTAGGGAAGAAGAATAACTTATTTAAGCATATAAAGAATCTAAACTATAGTTTAGGGAAGTACTAAATAAAAAATACTATAACGCATTTATTAGTCTACTAGAAGATTGCCCTAGACCTTATATAAATAAGAAATGCAAGTAGTAGCAATATCTAGTAGAATAATGTACTATCTATATGCAGAATAAAGCATATGCTTAGCATATGCAGCAATGCAGCAAGAAGCAATATAAGTATGCTTAATAATAAGCTAAAGCATTAGCTTAGAAGGCAGCTAAAAAGGCTCTAAAAGGGAAAGATTGCCTATAAAGGAATAATAGTTGATTAGAATTATAAGATCTCTATATATAATAGCAAGAGGAAGCTATATATATATACGCCTTAATATAGATATTAAGGGCTAATATTATAGTGTGCTATTAGATAGTAGCGCATAAGGGAATTATATATCCTCCTATATTATTAATATAGTAAAAATACTATAGTAATAGAAGATAAAGCTCTATACCCTTAATACTATAGAAAGATAACCTATTGCATATAATTAAGGAATAATTAATAAGAAGACTAATTATCTATCTATCTTAAACTAAGAATATATAATACTTATTTCTTTTAATATTATAGATATAGTATATTATAATATAATATTAGGATTTCTATAGCTTAAGGAGTATAATTCTCGAATTAATTGGACCACTAGCTAGATCTCTTGGGAATAAGCTATACCTAATGGGATAGTTGCAATCAAAGGCGCAGGATAAGACTTAGTCACTAAGGACAGCTAAGAAAGGCGCTTAAACAAGAACTTAATATATACCTCTAAATTAGCAGGGACTAATAGCTTATAGAGAAGGACTACAAATGCCTTAAACCTATAGATACAGGATAGGCATAGATTAAATATATAAGTAAATAGAAACTAGTTAGAAGAACTTAGTCTAGTATAGAGCAATAATAATAGGCAGTAATAATAAAAATAGAAGCTATAGCCTTAGAAATTTAGTTTAGCCTAAAGCAGCTAGAATAGGCTGCAAAAGTAGATAAATTAAGAATTATAAAAAATCGGATAAAGCTAATTAGGATATAATATTTCTACAATATTGCCTAGGAACGCTTAATAGTACCTCTTATTCCTATAAGCAGTAGCAATAGAAGAAGGACCTTTACCAATATTCGATAGCATATTATAAGAGTACTATAAATTTACTAGATTATTTTTAGGAAAGCATAAGGGATTATTTTCTGCTAGAATCTAATTTAACTATAAAATATCCCTTAAGGAAGGAATAGAATCAAAGTTTTTCCCTATTTACGGACTAGATAAAGCAAGATTTGAGGCACTTAGAAAGTACCTAAACGAGAATCTTAAAAGAGAATATATTAAAGAATCATACTCTTTAGCAGGATACCTAATCCTCTTTATACCTAAAAAAAATAGCAAACTTAGGCTATGCATAGACTTTAGATAACTTAATAATATAATAATTAAAGATTATTACCCTTTACTAAGAAGCAATAAACTATAAGATAGAATGCAAAGCGCATAATAGTTTACTATACTTGATCTTAAAGAAGGCTACTATTATATATAAATTGCGGAAGAGCATAAATAGAAAACAGCCTTTAGGACTTGCTATAGATATTACAAATATTATATTATACTATTTAAACTAATTAATGCACTAGCTATATTTTAATATATAATTAATTATATTCTTTGCGAATTCCTTAACATTTTCGCTATCGCTTATCTAGATAATATCCTTATTTACTTAAAGGACCTTAAGATATATAAATAATATATGCAAACTATACTATAGATACTATAAGATGCTAAGATGCTAGTAGAATCTACTAAATATTATTTTTATATTTAGAAAGTAGATTATCTTAAATATACTTTTAAACTAGGCAAGATTTGTATACAGAAAGATAAAATTAAGGCAATTAAGGATTAGCCTATACCTAAAAACCTTATAAATATTCGAGCATTTCTCGAATATATTAATTTCTATAAATAGTTTATTAAGAATTATAGCAGAGAAGTTAAGCCCCTTATAGAACTTATTAAAAAAGAAATGCTATTTTATTAGGCAGAAGGATAATAGCAAGCATTTAATAAAATTAAGGATCTTATATTAAAAGACCTAGTTTGCGAAGAACTAAATCTTAGCAAGGAACTTAAATTATATATAAATGCATTAGACTTTGCTATTAGAGCAGAACTTAACTAGCGCAATGAAAAAGAATAATTAAGACTAATTGCTAACTTCTTAAAGAAGCTTAATAGACTAGAGTTGCAGTATAGAATACTAGATAAGAAACTTATAGCTATTATAAAAGCATTTAAGAAATAAGAATAATATCTTATTAGCGCAAAATACTAAATTAAAGTATTTTCTAATTATAAAAATCTTATTATATTTACTATAATAAAGATACTTAATAAATAATAAGTAAGATAGGCAGAGTACCTATTATAGTTTGATTTTAAAATTATTTATATCTAAAGGAAAGAGAATGCTAGAGCAGATGCCTTTAGCAGAAGGTTTAATTATTAGGATAAGGTTATAGAAGAAATCTAGAATATCTTTATAATAGATAGAGAAGGAAATTTTATTAATGCATATAGGGAGCTAAATACTGCCCTTAGAATTAGTCGAATAAGCAAGAACTTAGAGGATATAATTCTAAAGGAATAAGATTAGTATATCCGGGATATATATAGTGCCCTAGCATATAGATATTAGGGAGTTAGAGCAATCTTAGCATAGATTTCGAGATACTAGAATCCGCTAGGCCTTAAAAAGAGAGTCAAGGACCTTTTATAAAATTGCAATAATTGCAAGAAGAATAAGGCAGAAAGATATAAGCCTTATAGATTGCTTTACCCTTTATTAGTATTAAGTTCGGTTTAGCAATTAGCTAGCCTAGACTTTATTATTAAGCTACCTCTCTTATAAAAACCCTTAACTAAAGTGCAATTTAATAGCATTTTAGTAATAATTTGCAGACTAAGTAAGTATGCTTACTTTCTACTATATAAGGAGAGCAGTATAGCAGAAGACCTTATATATATATTTCTTAGAATAATTGTAGCTAATTATAGCATGCTATAGGAAATTATCTTAGATAGGGATAGGAAGTTCGCGTCGAACTTCTAGACCTTACTTGCAAAGCAGCTCGAAGCAGCTTATAAAATATTAACTGCATTCTATCTATAAATAGATAAATAAATAGAATATATAAATTAAATTTTAGAATAATATCTATACTATTATATTAATTATAAATAAAATAATTAGATTAAATTATTGCTATTAGCATAATTTGCATATAATAGCGCAGATATAAGTATAATAAAGGTATTGCTATTCTATATAGTATATAAATATAACTTTATAGCGTACTATAAAGTATTGCTAGGAGCAAATATAAAAGCAGCAGATAAGAAAGCTTAAAGGATTCGGAAGATCTATAAAGAACTGCAATAAGAACTTGCATTTATTAAGGAATAAATAATAAGATATGCAAATACTAAAAGAATTAGGAGACTAATTCTTAAGAAGGGAGATAAGGTTTACCTTTTTCAACAAAATATTAAGATAAAGAGATCTAGTAATAAGCTTGATTATAAGAAGCTTAGTCTATTTAAGATTTTGCAGAAAATCTTACTAGTTAACTATAAACTCGCACTTTCTTATAGGCTAGCTATTAGAGGGAGGGCCCTTGGGAGCTAAGGCCTTAGTGCCTCGGTCGGCCTCTTTGGTGGCTAGATGCTTAGCCTCAGCCTCTGCTTCCTCTGCCTCTAGATGCTCTAACTCTCCCAGATTTGTTAAGCCCTGACGAATGGCCCAAGCTATCTTCTCTCTCTATATCTTCTTCTATTAGCGAAGACGCATTAACTTTAGCTCGAGGTCTTCGATTTCATCCTCCAACTTTTGATGCTGGGAGGAGATATTAAGAAGCTTAGAAAAGTTAGTTAGTTTAAGAATATTGCATTTAGAATATTAGCAACGCACGCACTTAGCGCACTAGAAAGAATCCTTAAGGAATACCTAATAAGATTTTAAGCCCTAAGCATTATAGAAAAAATAGGGAATTATAATAATAGCTTTAGAAAGAATAATTAAATAGAGGGACTTTTTTTGCTTTAATTTATTAGAATAAGAATTAAAGGATTTTAGTTTTGTAACTCTATTTAATATCCTAATTAGGAAGGCATAATAATGCAGTAAGATAATAGCAGAAAAACTTATAAGAAAATTATTAAGGATAATAATCTATAAGAGGAAGATAATATTATAACCTATCTAATATATAGATTATAATAAAAATTGCAGTATAGCACTAAGGCTATATAGAATAGACTATAGAGAGCTGGAAGTCTAATACTCTAGAATAGAATTAGTATAATAAGATTATATAAGCTAGGGTTAGAGTTATAAAGGTTGCTTAGTTGAAGGAATTAATATCGACTTTATTAACTAGTTAAAGGAATTAATATTAACTCAGTTAACTAGTTAAAGGATTCGATATTAACTCTAGCTTACCCTTATTAAGAAGGAACTAATACTACTAACGAAGGACTAAAGAACGGGTTATATAAGAGATATATTCGCTACTATTAGATAGATCCAGTATATAGCTCTTTAGTTATTAATCTAAGTATTACCTCTAATATAAGTAATAGCTTTACTGCTAGTAATATACTGCAGAAGATTTTGAAAGTTATTTCTGTATTCTTTGGATTATACTTTAATATTATTCTTGCCTAACATAAACCCTTTGTGTACTTATTGTATACCCCGGTTACGGCAGTGCTTATTACACAAGCATTAAATATAGCTTAAAAGAAGAGAAAGGCATATTAATAATCTTTTTCTTTAATAGCTTATTATTTAGATATAAGATTTGCCTCTTAAGTGCTTATATTTCTATCTTTTTTACTATTCTTTTCCTTTATTTTTCTTTTATATCTCTACTTATCCTTTTCCTGCCTTTTCTTAGGATAGATAAACTAATAATTATTAGCTAAGTAGTTATAATAAGGGCATATTCTATTATTCTTTTTTCTACTCTTTTTCTTTTTTTATTGCTTTATAAGATTTATACTTTTAAGAGTTTTTAAGTTTCTTGCCTTATTAATATAATTAGCTTAAATAGCCCTAAGAGTAAACTAGCTTTAAGGGCTTAAGTATATAGACTACTTAATATATATAATCTACTAAGGATATTTAGTTTAAATGCTTTAAATAAAGTTAATCTAATATTCTATATCTTTTACTTAATAGCTAAGAAAGACTAGCTTTTCTTTAATAAGATTAAAAGCATTTATTTATTTGCTTAAAGTTTTATAGAATTTGCTTTAAATAGTTTAAAGCTTTATAAAAAGCTTTTAATATTAAATAGATTTAGTGCTTATAGCTTAATTTTTTAAAGTAAGCTACTTAGTAATTAAATGAAAGATATAAGCAATAAGAGCTTTAGCCTTTTTTAAATAGAATTGCTAAATTATTAAATTAATAGCAATTAATTTAATATTCTTATTTAAAGGATTATTAAAATTAATTAGAGTTGCTATTAAAGCTTTATTAATATTAATTAGAATTGCTATTAAAGCTTTATTAATATTAATTAAATAGCTCTTTTCTTTAATCTTTAGAAATAGGGGCTTAAGTAGGTCGAACTTGCAATATTTAAAGAGAAGCTTTTTTATAGTAGGCTTCTATAAAAGCTAATTGCCTTAATAGAGATAATCTTTCTTACTAAGTTGCTTTAAGGCTAAGAAGCTTTCTTTTTTATTCTTAATATTAGATATAGTAATTAATAAATAAGGGGGTTTTTTATAAGTAATTAATATGCTTAGCTAAGCTATTTTCTTTAGCTATGCCTAGCTTTCTTTAGAAGGCTATTAAATTAAAGCCTTTAGGTTTATAAATATACTATATTTATTGTAAAAGGCCTGGCCAAGGGGTGTGCACCCAATTGGGGGTCTATTACTGTGAATATTCTAGCTTAGGGAGTAATAGGAGAAAGATGAGGAATTTTCTACCTGCGAGCAGCTAAAGAGCTACTTTGTGGGTGTGGCGTAGCGTGCGTGTTGTGTGGCGCGTCGTGTGGCGTTCCTGGCTTTGGTAGCTGCTGAAGCCCTATACACGGCCTTAGCCTGTAACATTACCCCCCCTCCCTTCCTCCTCCCAAATAGTTCGTCCTACTCCCTGTTTCCTTCCTCCTACAACTATCTCTTACCTCCCCTCTTAGGTAAGACCTCCTCCTATCCATTCCATTCCATGCTCCCCACCTGCTACCCCTGTGCTTACGCTGCGCTCCCGAGCAGCTACCTACGATAACTGGCCGCAAGAAGGCTAAGACTGCTAGTGGCTCTGCCCTAGGCGGTACCCTGCGCAATAATAGCTGCTCCAGAGCCCCTTCTAGCCCCCTTAACTATAGTTAGACCGCTGCTACTGCCCGCCGCTAGAAGGCCATTTAGGACGCTACTGCTAAGTTCCCCTGCGGTCTAATATCCAACTACCCTAAGGATAAGAGTTTCTAGCTCCCTACCTGCTCCCTAATTGCTAATGCAACTATAAGCACCTATAAGATATCTTATTTTAAGTGCATTGCTTGCCTAGCTGCTAATCTTAGCGCATTCTGCATTAATGCTACTAGTAGATAGCTGCTCTCTATCTGCTCTTCTCCTATTCGCTAACCTAAATAGGCTTAGGCAAGCAGTGCCTTTGCTGCTCTTATACTGCTAATAGCAAAAATACTAGTTATACTTGCATTATAGTATATTCCTTATAAGCTTTATCCTCTCTGCTACTTCTTAGCTAACTCCCCCCTCTTTCTTAGCTTGCTTATAATCTTAATATAATTGATATTGCTACTATATTAGCTTTAGCTGCTTAAAACTTTAATTTTAGCAATTCTAATAGATTCCCTTTCTTATTAGCTGCTTAGGCGCTACTAATCTACTTTTTAAACTCTATTGCAGCTTAGTATAATGCTAATTAGGCTGCCTTATTCTAGCGCAAGAAGGTATAGCTAAAAAAGGCTACTATTAATCCTAATGCTAGCCCCTTTGCTGCCTTCTTTAAGAGCAGCATATTAGGCTTAAATAAATTGTGCTTATATTATATAAGTAGCTATTCCTTTCTAGCTCTATTCTTTCTCTTTAATTATTTGCAATTCTGCAAGATTAAGCTAATATAGGAGATTTATAATGCTCTTTAGGATCTTTCTAGTGCTATATAGTCTATTTACTAGGAGCTTATTTAGCTAAACTGCTCTCTTAGCGCTCGGAAGTGCTACTATAGCTTCTCTACTACTCTAGATAAGGAGAATAATAATAAGGGTAAAGATAATAATAAGGATTAAATTAAGTAGATCCTAGATTAGCCTATCTTGCTTATCTTTAGTAGTAGTAGATTATTGCGCTGCTTTATAGCTGCTAGGTGTCTGGTAGTTGGTAGTTGTTGTTAGGCTTTTTTCTAAATTTTTAGTTTATTGCTTTCTGCCTTTATTCTGTTATGTTTCTCTCTTTTTTTTTTTTTTTTTTTTTTTTATTAGAAGAGGGGGGGGAAGTTATATATTCTGCTTTCAACTCGCCCTCTATCCTATCAAATTTCCTTTCTCCTTTAATACCTTATTTCTTCTTAACCTTATAGTAAGTAATCCTAATCCCCCTTTTTCTCTTCTAGCTTGGAGCTAGCTCCTTAGCTAATGCAAAGTAGCTTTTTAACTTTTAATATAAGTAACCTTTTTTATAAAAATAAGGAGCTTGCCTAGCGCCTTTGCTAGGGCTCTGACTGCGATATTAAATTTATTGCTTGCTTGTTTATTACTTAGTTGCTTATTTGCTTCTGCCCAGCCCAGAATTTCTTTAGTTGCTAGGCTATCCCCTATAGCTATTGCGCCTTTATTATATTCCAGAATCCCAGCTATTACTATATTAATAGTTCTAGTATATCCTTATCTTCTTATTAGCTTTAAAGCAGTTTACTAGCTGCTAACTCTACTAGTTGGTTCTTTTAACTATTACTCTTGCCTGGAATATCTAATATTTTGCTATTCTATTAGTATCTTTTGTCTCTCTCTTTTTCTAGCTTCTATTATGCTAATTTGCTGCTCTCTAGCTCTATAAAAATGATACCTTCTGCACTTATTTTAACCTTCTTTTTGCTGCAGCTTATTCTTTCGATTATAATAATCCTAGTATACACTCTTTTCTACTTCTCTTTACTTTCTTTACTGCTAATAAGCTGCTTTCTTCTTACTAGCTTCTATCGACTGCTAAATCCTTTGCATCTGCTGCGCCTCTAACTATATCCTCTACTACTAAGAGTAACTTAATAATATTAAGCAGGAGCAAAAGCAGCTTTATATTAATATAGAAGTTAAGGCTCTTAGTGCTAACTTAATAGATCTCTACTACTAAGTCTATAAATTAGCTGTAATAGTTATCTCCTGCTATTAGGCTCTAATCTAGCTTTAGGGCAAGCTTAAGGGTAAGCGCGCTCTAGGCGCTAAGTATATTGAGCGCAATAACCTTGCTGCTTAGGAGCAAAATAAGTTCTATAGTAAGGTTTAGATTATTCTATTAGGCAGCCTTCTTTATTCTAGGAGTACTAGCTCTTTAGCTGCTAGTTAGCACTTTATTAGTTTTGTAAATTTAGGGCCTTATATTTCTAAGGCTATTGCTGTAGGCTATTATTTTTCCTTGCTAATTTATATTATTTTTTAAATTTATTTAGTACTTTTGCTTATTCTATACTTTTAAGCAGCTTCTATATTAGTTCTTTCTATCCTATTTATTTAACCTATATTTTGCATTTAGGGGGCTTTCCTACTTAAGAGCAACCTACCCTTAGTTTATTTCTTGCCCTTAAGATCGATTCTATATAGAACTTAGATTTATATCTGCTATCTTTAGGAATAACTGCATTTAAGCAAGCATCCTGCATTTACTGCAAAGATAGCAGATTACTAGCAGCTCGCAATAGTAGATCTATATAGAACTATAGATATATGCTATGCAGTATATCTAGCTTTATTATATACAGGCTAACTACTTTTATTATCTTATACTTCTTATATAGCTAGGCTAGCTTCTAGAAGGGGCGGTTTGTTGCTATATTTTTAAGGGATAGCTATATATTGTCCCCGGTAGCGAACTATTCTGCTAGTGCTCTCCTCTAGTTCGCGCTTTCTTCTATTTATTGCTAGGTCGCTGCTATAGCTGCTTGCGCGAATTCTATTAACTCTCTTAGTTATTTTACAAAACCTTCTGCTCTTGCGCGCAGCAAGTAAGCTAGTACTATAGAGTATTCTATCTTTTAGATAATATTAGCATAGTACCTATATTAGAGAAAGAAAGGGCTTAGTCCAATTATAATAGTATCTTTATTATTAATAGCTAATTATGCGCTTGCTAGCAGCTATAGCTAGTCCTTCTGCGTATATACTATAAATGCCCTTAGGTAGTTAAGGACTTTCTAGTTAGCCCTTTTAGTTGCTCTATCTATTTCTAGATAGTAGGCAGTGCTTAAGCGCTGCTTAATCCTAGTTAACTTGCATAGGCATTGCTAAAAGGATCTTACCTAGTTTATTCCCTAATTGCTTATTAGGGCTTTAGGAAAACTATAATACTTCTAATAGCAGCTTATAAATTGCTTAGCATAAGCTTTAGTATTTATTATGCATATAGCTTTTAGTATAATAGCCTTGCTTAGTTAGTCTATAATAACTATTAAGTACTAGGGGCTATTCTTATTTTTTATAGGTAAGTTTACTATAAAGTTAATTAAGAGCTTGCTTTATAGCTGCTTAGGAATAAGTAAGGGCTTAAGAAGCTCTTTCTTGCAGTATTGCTATATAATCTTCTATCTGCAGATATTATAGTTCTGGGTAAATCTCTATACTATTTTATATAGGCTAGGCTAGAAGTATAAGCAGCTTAGTAGCGAGATAGTAGCATCTTGCTCTAGATATTCGCTTAGGTAGGAGTTATATATATTTTGTATTAGTGCAGTTTATAGTAGTTCCTATTCCGGTATCTATATTCTGTCTTAGAATCTAAGAATGCCTTTTAAATTAACCTTGCACTTAGCAATAAATATATTTAGGGGATTCCTATCGCTAGTTTTAAGATCTGCTAGAAATGCTCTAGCTCCTTCTTTAACTAGTTAAATAATCTATAGGAACTCTCTATCATTCTGCAGAGCAGTATCCTAGGCTATTTAAAGATCTTCTTATATAAAGATTTGAATTTCTTTAGGGAGCGATCTATTCTGGGCGCTAATTTGGGCAATTTGTATAGTCCTCTAATAGTCCTACTCTTGCCTAATTTAATTATCTCTTAGCAGCTAGAATTCTCTCCTAATAAGATGCTTATTTATTATTCTATATAGTATATTCTATTCCTTATAAGAGAGTATATTAAGGCACTTTATAGCAGCTCTTTTGTAGTAAGTAAGCCTAAAGCGAAACTGCAATAACTCTTCTGACTAGCGCACTTATTGTTTGCTAAGCCTTTGAGTAGTTATAAAGTACTTCAGATTCTTATAGTCTAAGTAGATTGTAAATAGTTTCTCTATACTACGGAGCTCTATATCCTAGGCTTGCAAGTAGCTTATAATTGCTAATAACTCCTTATTATAGATTTCATAGTTACACTCTGCAGGCGATAATTGTCTAGAGTAGTATACTACTAGCTATAGTGCTTCTCTAGCATTCTTCTGCAATAGGCAGCTGCCTAGCGAATAGCTTAAGCAGTTAGCCTTAAGTATAGTATCCTTCTTAGGGTCCTATTACGCTAATATCAGCTCTAAGATAAATTTAAGCTTAAGCTGCTTAAAGGCTATATTCTTATCTTCTCCCTAGCAGAATAGCATTCCTTTCTTTATAAGTGCTAGGAGGGAATCTGCAGTCTTGGAATAGTTCTTAATAAACTAGCAGTAGAAATTAGCAAATCCTAGAAAACTCTATATGCCTTTAAGCATTTTAGAAGCCTTCTAGTTGCAGATTACTATTAGCTTCTTAGAGTCTATATAGACTTTAGTGCCTACTTCGATAATAAATCCTAGATATTTAGTTCTCTAGATGCTAAACTTGCATTTTATAATATCTAAGCTTAAACTAGTAGCTTCTAAAGCTCTAAGGACTTATTTTACCTTTTATTTATAGTCCTCCTTAGAATTATCTAAGTAAATAAGTATATTATTTAAATATGCTAAGCAGAAGATATTTAAGTACTATTATAGCGCTAAGTTAATATATTGCTAGAAAGTAGCTAGTGCCTCTATAAGTCTAAAGAGAATTACTAGCTATTTAAATAGGCTAAATCGGGTGCAGAAGGCAATCTTTTACTTATTGCCCTCCTTAATGCAGAGCTTATAGAAAGCAGCTTATATATTAAGTTTAGTAAACTACTATGCCTTTAAGAGATTAGCTAAGATTTCCTTAATAAGTAGAAGCAGATACTAATTAGCTTAGGTAATAGCGTTAAGCATATAATAATCGATATAGAAATATAGCCTGCTGCTAGATTTCTTAATAAAGATTATAGGCGCTTCTGCTAATAAGCTATTTGCTTATATATATTCTAACTTTAATAGTTCTATAAAGGTCTTTCTTAGGACTAATAGTTTATCTCTTAATATTTTATAAAGGGGGCCTTAGGGGATTTCTAGCTGCCTGCTATTCTTATTTTATTCTAAGGTAATCTTGTGATCTGCTCTCTTGCAGTGCGGTAGCAGCTTCTCTCTCTTCTTTTTGTTAAAGAGTCCTGCCTACTATCGAAACCGTTTTAGCAGCTTATTCTCTACTAAGGCCTCCTTCTTTAGTGCAAGTACTTTATTAATATTAGCTAGGGTTACTGCAAATAGCTATATTTGCGCTATTTATAAGCATTTGCCCTATCTTATCTCTGCTTCTAGTATAAAAGCGCTTATGCTATTAACTTTCTAATGCATTACTAGGGCATAATCTCTTTCCTAGATCTTTAGGCCTGCTGCTTGCCTAATGCTTAGGAGATGCTTATGCGCTATATAGATAACTTTTTCTTATTCTATCTAAAGCTTCCCTAAGATTATATTATAGTTAAGTTAGAGAATAATATATACTTAGACTTAATGCGTATAGCTATTCAAGTTAGCCTTAAAGTGTATTATTTCGGAGATTGCGCTTAGCTTCTAAGCAGCTCGGTTTATTGTAGCTTTATAGAGTATTCTTAGTATTATTAGAATATATAGAAAGGCAAGTCTTCTAATAAGCTTCTTACTTATAGCGCTATAGCAGTTATATCCTTAATCTACTAATGCATTTATAAATTAAATTTTATTGCATAGCAGGTTTACTATAAAAGAGAACCTATTTAGCTTCTATTCTATCTTATTTCTATTAAATCTTAGCCTAGTAAGCTCTTGCATATAACTTTGCGCAGGAGCTACTCTTTTTTCTTATTAAGATTAATAAGATTATTATTATTATTATTTGTAATAGTAGTAGCAGCTTAAATACTGCTTTATATAAGCGGTATAGCTAGTAAGAGGCTATATTAATTTGCATAGTAATCTCCCTTGCTATATTAAAAGCATAAGTTATTATCCTTTTATTTTTTAATTTCTTTATTTAATACCTATTTAGCGCGTTGCTTAAAAGCAGTGCTGCTTATGCCTATAGTATTAACTTTAGTTATTAAAGTATCTCCT
This sequence comes from Aurifilum marmelostoma, assembly GCA_027559495.1. Classification (NCBI taxonomy): domain Eukaryota; kingdom Fungi; phylum Ascomycota; class Sordariomycetes; order Diaporthales; family Cryphonectriaceae; genus Aurifilum; species Aurifilum marmelostoma. The sequence goes on along the minus strand of JAMXSV010000019.1, from coordinate 402,124 downwards.
TGCAAGTCTTTTCCTTATTAAGTTCCCTCTTAAGAAGTGCCTTTTAAGGTAATATTTGCTATTAAACTATTTCATTACTTAATAAGTCCCTCTATCTTGGAAAAGATTAATAGGGCCTCTCTAATCTATATATAATAGTTAGTTAGCATACTTATAGAGACGAGTTTGTCTTAGAGCCTAGTGTTAATAGCTCCTTCTAGGATAGTGAGCTTTGCTTAATTAGGCTATAGGGTGCCTCTAGCTTTAGAGAGTACTTATTCCTAGGTAGCAAAAAAGGGGAAAACTGCTAGTTCTTGCGTTAATAGATCTTAAGGAGTGCTTGCGCTGCTTATTTAGCCTAGTTAGCATTATAATAATGGCTAGCTAGGTATTCTATAAAGGCTTAGGGATTGCTAGTTTAGTTAGGCCCTTCTAAGTTAAAGTAGGGATTAGCTAGCTTCTAAGTAGCTCCTTTGAGGCATTCAAATATAGCGTAGAACTTATTATGCAAGTTTCCGATAAAGCAGATATCCTAGCTGAGTTTATAGTATATCTGGGTTTCTTATAAAGGGAACTTTAAGCAATCCCTATCAAATTTCTTAGGCTAAGGCAGGAGCTTTTATTATATATAAGGTTAATTATTAAAATCGTCGTTGTCGTTATAGTCAAGGCCTTTCCCTTAGTTATAAGAATATAAGCCCTGCTTATTAGCTGCTTTTTATATACTTGCATGCAATATCTTATTTGCTCTATTTCTATATAATCTAGCTTTAATAGTTATAATATATTATAGTAACGCCTGCAGTGCCTCTTTATGCTAACAGCTTAAAGTTTCTTAGGCAGCATGGCTAGCTGCTAGCTCCTCCCTAAGGAGCTAAGTGGTATAGGCGAACTAGCTCTCTTGCAGCTCGCGCAGTTATTCGAAGGGGGCGTATAGGTTTAGTTTAAGGCCTCTACCCGCTACGAACGGTGCCTATTATTCTTCTCCTTCCATCGTCAACTGCTGCGCTTAAGTAGCGCCATTGCAGTGGATGATAGGAAGCTAGAATATATATAAAAGGCCTGGCTAAGGGGTGTGCACCCAATTGGGGGTCTATTACTATAAATATTCTAGCTTAGGGAGTAATAGGAGAAAGATAAGGAATTTTCTACCTGCGAGCAGCTAAAGAGCTACTCTGTGGGTGTGGCGTAGCGTGCATGTCGTGTGGCGCGTCGTGTGGCGTTCCTGGCTTCGGTGGCTGCCGAAGCCCCATACACGGCCTCAGCCTGTGACATTTATATTCTAAATATATATTTCTAATATTAATAGCCTCTTATTAATTAAATATAGAGGGTATAAAATATAGCTTTAATAATAAGAATAATAAGAAGAAATTCTAATATCTATAAATATAGAATAAGATAATTAAGCGCTAAGCCTAAATAGGCAATAAAAGATATAATATAAATAGATTCTAAATTGCTAAAGCTAAAGATTATAATTATATTAATAATATATTATAAAAGAGTAACTATAAAGCTTAATTCTATCTATCTAGGCTATCTAGAGGTTAAAGAGAAGGTTTATTTATTTTTGAACGATTATAAAAAGGCCTTAATTAGTTAAGGAATAAATCCCTTAGTCTATATGCATTAAACGCCTTCTAATGCCCTCGTCGTTTGGAGAGGGCGACGATCGTGACGATCGTGAAGATCGTGCCTTATTCATCAACATCAAGGCCGGGATCTCTCACATTTAAAAAGAGCAACTCCTATGTGCCCCATATGCTTATGTCTTATGTGCAGCATCCCTACCACTCTTGCTAAATCACTGTAGGAGCAATGCATCGAGCCTCGCCCTTATACTATTCGAACTTTGAATCCCTTTTCTAGCTAAAGTTGCAGAGCAGTAGTGTTTTAGCTTCATAATTAGTGAGCATCCCTTCCTGTAGATAATATCCCTGCCTGTAGATACTACCCTTGCCTCCAGATACTATCCTGCCTATTAAAATCACTTGTAGTAGCAATTACCAAGTACCTCGCTTGCGAAGAAGTAAGCTACACAGTATATTTCTTTATCACATGTTCAGCTTTCTAGGTAAGGACTACAGCTGACATGCATGTATTTACACTTCTGCCTAAACTGCTACAATCGCAGCAAATTCCAGCTGACATTGCTACTATCTATGCAAGAGTCCTTTCGATTCCAAGACCATTATATGATAGTTCAGTTCATTGGGTCTTTATAGGCTGCACCTCAGGCGGTCCCAGTTTCAAAAATCCTCTGTTAACAATAATACCACCTAGTTATCTCGAGTAACCACGAGCAACGTTATTCAAGATGATCAGACTACTGAAGAGGGACTTGGGATTCATTTAAGTAAGAAACAGCTGCCATCTACAGAGGCGGATTGGGAACATACCAAAAGCCTACTCTACTACTTATATATCAAAGAGGGAAAGTCTTCGAAAGAGGTGATTGAGGAAAGTAAGTGTGCCTTCTGGCTGAAATTCAATTGTGAAGTTTCCACCATATTTGCTCTTTCCGATGCTGCGGCTCTATGACACTAGAAGAATCGCAAATGAATTATTACATTCAGCTTCAATCTTTGATTGGCGACTAATCTCTGAAAGCAACCGTGAAATCCCGAAATTTCTGTGCAAGGTTGAATAGCGCCACTCAAAATAATCAAGATCCTCTGTTCATTGTGTCTTGCTAACATGGACAACAGCAAAAAGGTGTTTATCCGAGGATTTAAAAGATGGGGACGGAGCAAGAATGTTCCTTATGAAAGCTTGAAGCCAGTCCTGACTATTGAGCAAGTGGAACCTCAAAGGAATGCAACGGCAAAAAGCCAAAGCGCTTTAAGGCGACCCGGATCGTAAGTTAATCTTAAAGCGCCCTGTCCACCGGAAACTTCTGTGGAAGGTGATCCAGTACTTATCAAAGCCGCTGACGCAATATTGAAGTGCTTCGATCCAATATTACGCCATTCCTTTGGCTTGGGATTAGTGCTTTCCGTTCAGATTCGTGGCAAGCTTTCGGCACGTATTGACCGATCACATCAAAACAGCTACCAGACTTCCCTGCGGTGATGCTTTGGACTATTTTGATTCGAGCGTCAATCAAGCTGTCGAGAACATCATGGAGGGCGGCATTGCACTGTGGGACGGAGCACATATCGAAGCCTTTGGTATCATAAAAGCGGGATTCGACAACATTACTACAATTTTGGAAGAATTTAGTCTCTATGCAATACTCGATATGGTACGAAAGATTTCCCAGGACTGCAACAAGGGTATCGCTACAAGTTTCTTCCGCTTCTTGGTAGGGTATTGGAGACGAAATCTTCACGAAGGTCACCGGCTAAGCGACTTATTCGAGCAACTCAATGTACTATACTACCGGTACTCAATATCATCCATTGGCGAGGTTCTGAAGTAGACTTGTCAAGTCATACAAGACCTTGTACGTGAATACAGTCTTCAGCTAGCAGACGGCAAGGACCTATCTCCACTTTACTGGGTCGTCTCTGGCAAAGCATCTGATCCTACAAATTCCCAGTAGACAAAGTTTCTAGAACATCGGATGTCAGAAAGTCGCATATCTACAAATTCGAGGATCTCGATCAGTAACTGGGATTACTTTCAATGCTCATGGACTCATTTGCAAGTTCTTGCTCATTTGTATGAAGCAGGGCATGAAAAGGTCTTTTCATTAGCGACGGAAATATTATCGAGATGTCCAGACTTGGAAACTCAAAATCCGCAGCTTTTCTTCTCTTGCAGGGCTTTGCAAGCGCATTATTATATGCTGAAGTGGCGGGAAGGTGGTTGCGATGCTTTGGACATGAGGCCAAAATTTTCAATACATTGGTACGAACGTCTGGCAGAACACCGAGAGAAAGTTTGCGGGCCTAAGCATCACACAGTTGCAAAAGCCCTGCATATCTTAGAGCCATGGCAAAGAGATTTTAGTGATTTTTTGGGTGCCGACAAGACTAAACAAAAGTATCTTGATATTTTGAAGCGAACTCATGGCGATATTCTGTTATAATGCTCTTTACTTGGGCAAGCCTGCCTAAGTGCCTATATAGCTAATAAGAATTGATAATTAGTTATATCTTTTCCAATTAAAATTGACAAAAGATTTATTCAATCTTAGTACGAGAACTTATAGCCGAAATGATAGACAAATAAGCTGGGAGGAGCTATTATTCATTCCTCGAAAGCAAGCAATAGTGATACACGCTGATTATCATACCTGAATGAAAGAAATAAAAAAGATCATTATAAATAGTAACCTAAGAAAGAGACATAGAGTTATCTCTTATAATATATAATTTATAGAGAAAGCATAGCATAATAGCTATTTAGAATAAACTTTATGAATATAATAAGCACTGGCCTAGCTCAACTTGCAAAGTTAGTAAGCGATGGGCTGATATGCAAGCATAATGTTAAATTGCTTTCGAAAACGACTAAAGATGGCAACCAGTAAGCATAATGGTATCCATATGAAGGGGATCAGGAGTTCGGACCCTCGGGGCGTCAATGTGGTTGACCGTGGAAACAAGCTGGTGGCATAATCGTATTCAGAGGATGCAGCTGGTGATGAGCAGCTACAATGGCATGACAACAATCCTGGTGCGGCAGAGAGGCAACGTCCAACACAGCATAATGGTATCCACTGGGAGGACTAGGAAAGCAAGGGTTTCCGCAGCAAGTAAGGACAAATGTTGTGATAGTAGCTAGCTAGTACAGTGCAAATCAACAACCTAGGAGTATAAATCAGCTCTGATGCGATGGCCATCGAACATTTGCAAGTCACGAAACGTAGACTAATAGCGCCGGAAGTGATGGTCCAACATGGACTAGAAGAAAGGAGCACTTACGTGGCACAAGGATAGGTTTGTGGGAATTGCTTTTGCGCTAGCTTAGAGGCATTCATAAGCTTAACTTAATAGCAGGTACATGATAGGGAAACGAAGCAACAACAGGTTACGGTGAGTAGCGGAAACCGGAAACGGAGATAACGAAACGGAAAAGAACAGAATGCGATGCCGTAATAATCTGAACATGAGTCTTCGAAGAGGTCATAGTCGAAATCGAACTTACAAGCGACGAGAAATGCGAAGGAGGAATAGGACATGAGAATGCGACATTAGCAGAATAAGCGAATGATTATTATCATTTCATTATCATTTCAGAGATAATTATTATATAACGAAGCTCAAGATTTGGGTCAAGTATACCTACTCCTATCTAATTGATTCAACCACGATTTGGATTGATATCTCTATCTGGCTTCCCGAGTCTATAGAACTTCTCTGTCTCTCAAGTCTATTGAGGGGTAATTAGGTAGTTCTCACAATGGTAAACAAAAGCGGTCTCATGCCGCAATGAACCCGATGCATCCATCCGCTCTGCATCTTAAATGCTCTCCTCGTTCTCAACAGAAACATAATGCATATTGTTGCAGTACTCTAGGTTGCAATTATGCACTTGGTAGATTAGACATGAGCAAATCATTAGTCGATAATTGTGAACATGGACTGAAGAATAAGAACCCAACTGGCGGGTTTTGGTAGAATGAAGAAGACGCTTCGTTCCTATTTTTTCCTGCCTTGATACAGATATAAACCGCCTCGAGTAGATGCCCGCTAAGCGGGCTTGTAACTCACAAAGTCAGGGTGGTGGTGACATTTGGAGGGAGGGAGGGAGGGAAGGAGGGGGGGGGGGGGGGACATCTACACTGGATGTGCCATTCTAGCTTCCAGTCAGTATCACAGCCTATTACTTACTCTACATGGGAACGCTGCGGCGGCTTAAGAGAAAACCAGTTTCGAGCAGTATTATGCAGACTTATAAAGCATAGAGTCCCAACACAAGCATTCATCAATGGATAAGAGTGTACAGATAAACCATGGACTCAGAACATTGCATAAGTGAAGAAGCACTTTGCGTGGAAGGATGGAAAGATGGCGGAATCCCTAGGCCTAGCACGTCTAAGTGCACTAGTGATTCTGATGGTCCGTAAGCCGCGGCCTACTCCAGCACCAAAGGTGGACATGAAAGAGTCAGGCCATAGCGGCGACGGGGGAGATACAATTGGGGCTAAGAACACAAAACAGTGGGGTTGAAACGGCAAAAACGACGCCGCCATGATTCGAACATGGGCCTCCGAAGAGAATAGATCACGTAGAAATGGTTGATTTCTAGTCTATCGCATTAGACCGCTCTGCCACGGCGCCTTACTGGATGACAAGCTTGATTCTGTCTAAAACATATAGACAATTCACAGTCAATTTTCGTCCTAACTATTCTTGCCAATGTACACCCCGATTTTCTGATGACTACATACCCTTACCCGACCTGACATCATGATCCAGGTATAAGCCAAGTATATGTGTACACACAAATCGCTTCGTACTGCTTCCGCGCTATCGGGTGCCCTTTCAAAGTACCTAGGTACAGGTAAAGAGCAGATAAAGGAAAATGTGCTCGCCAAATGGATCATCATCTCCAGCCTTCTAAATCATCGTTCATGCGGGAGCTTATCAGCCTCCCGAGGTCGGCGCCTCCGAGGCGTTGACGATAATACATGGTGTGGTTGTGTAAGTTCCCTGTTCTTTCCTCTAAATTCCATGATATCCGTAAGAGTTCAGCAATGAGGTGCTGGAGAACGGCTACTTATGGGATCAAGTCCAGCTGAAATGCATGTCTAGCATGCCATCCTGCTCTACGCTTGGAATTGTGCTCCGTGATTTGCGTCAAATACTATTCCTGTGCATGATTCACCTGGGTCAGCCCCAGCGGCCCCGCCTTGGTTTATTTTATTTTATTTTATTTTATTTTTAATGTCTGACCGAATATACTTGTAGACACTCTTCTCTGCGGACAATGGGAATAGTCTGATCGAAATGGGTTATGATACGCTTGGAAACAGGGAGAAAGTTTTTAAACTACAGTTGCACAATATAAACTGCAGGAAAATATCGTACAAATATTTGATCCGAGTTGTTTATAGAAATCCAATTGAAGATTGTAGCAGAGTGCATTAGGCTGTAGATAAAAATGTTTTTTATTATTATTCTAGGTCAGGGTACATTCACCAGGCCTCCGAAGGCATCACCACGCTGCAGCACTGACGATTTCGACGGTCGCTTCTTCCACTCAACGGCTTCGTCTGAACTCGACTTGTTGCACTCCTGGACCCATAGACTCTCTGCGGTTCTGAACATGATTCAAGCCTACTGTGAAACGAAATGTGCGCGTGAGCATAGTGAGACCCTCTGTAGACTGCCGAATCCTGCTGACTTTGCGAGGAGAACGTGGGGGAGAGTGTCGCTGAGAATGTCGATGAGGATCAGGTGTGTAATGTAAGTGATAATGAGTTGACTTGCGCGACTGTCGATGAGGACGCCGCGGCTTTCTCCGCTTATGATACTTGCGATGACGTCCTTTGTTCGGGAAGGATTGGCTGTGTATTCTTTCCAGCCGGTCATTTTGGTGCTGAGGTGCCGGTATGTTCGTTTCAGGTGCTCCATCGGCGGCTTGCCCCAGTTCATGGCTGTTGATGACATGAAAGGCCTGCGCATGGCCACCTTTCGCAGCACCCCCATGCGCGGTGATGATGTTATTGTTCAAGAAGGGGGTATCGAGCAAAACAAGCACCATAACTCCGAGAAGAGCGATGAAAACAGGTTCCAGGGCGTTGTCCTTTTGGGTCCTTATCCTAGGTCGAGATACAGTAGATCCGCTCATTCTGTAAGGTTGGAATTGCATTGCGCGATATATATGCAAGCGCTAAGAGGATGATACCTTCTAGTGTAAGCTGGCAATGATGTAGTCTATATAGATAGGACTCGCACACCCTTTCTTAGCCTACTAAGAGGAAACTATATAGCCAGCTAACGCGAAGCTGGGTGCCACATTTTGGGGCTTGTAGCTGGACATATCGGATTCGCAGGTAGGAGGTATTGACTTCCTACTGTTCTAATTATTTGGGTGTCGATAGCCTATCTACAAGTATCAAAAGAGAGACTCCCGGTCTAAAACCTATACAAGCACTACAAGGGTAGCCATCCCCAGGGCTCGCTAGCATTGATGTGGTCTATATAGATAGGGCTCTCACGATACACAGACATGCTCGAAGAGGTCACCACGGTTGGTGGTGACATCGATTCTTTGACTGTGATTGCTACGTCGGTATGGACAGGAGACATCTCTGAGTCTAATTGTAGGTCCCGCGGCAGACCTTATGTTGTGCCTATGGACCTGTTCGAAATGGCAGTCACAGAGCCTCCTTGGGGTAGTCTTGTGACACATTTCATGGTCTACAATTCGCATGGGAGAAGCACGCAACAACCCCCTCAGCTTAGCTGAAAGAGATCTCAACAAAGCAACAGCTGGAATACTTGTCTGATGCTTCAAGATCTGGCCAGAGACATGCTTAAAATCCCTGTAGAGCCCTGCTTCTGGCTAGCTGCCTCAGAGAGACTCGGGGCAGCCGTGAGCCACGTTATCTCACTTTCCCACCCAGTGGTTCCCAAATACTCCACACGTATGCGTATGTGTCGTACACTTGTTTCTGACATGCGTCTCCTAGTACTATGCAATGTAATCAACCTCCACCCACAGGTGTATGCTCTCGGTACCACGGCACACCACCTACCGCATATGACTTAGATCTCCAGAGCCTTGCTCAGACCGTGCTTCCCCTCATGGAACGCAATCGCGACAAACAGCCTGGAGCGAGAGATGCGTGTTGGAACGTATAAACAGTATCCGATCATTTCTCTGGCTATACGCTCTTCCCTAGGCTTCATGCTCAAATTGGCACGATTATGAAGCTTTCGACCTCGCTAGAGCTCCCAGGGGCTACCAACCACTTAATATGAGGAGATCGGATTTGTGACTTCTTGCTATCAGTCAGTGTACTCATTCATTGAGTTTTAAAGCACTTGGAACACCAATAACGCTGAGCAATGGCACATTGGTTCTGGGCGTGGATAGTAGAGAATACAGTCAAGGGCTGAGACTGAGGAATGGAAGGACGGGAAAGATGCAAACGGAGAAACAACAAGTGACTTTGCTGAAGGTGGCGCAGGCGGAGCAGGCAGTGCGCAATCCGAGAGACCAAGCGCTGCCACAGATGGCATCTGCAACAATCCTTGCATCGGAGGAGATGGTCAGGGTGAGAATTCAACAGATATTGGGGCCTATGGCATCGGTGGCACCGCCAAAGGAAAGCAAAGTCGAGGAGGAGCGGGACGAGGTGGTGATGCGCGGGGCAATGGTGCCGAAGGCGGACCCGGTATTGGAGGCCATGCTTTTGGTGACTCCACTGCTAAAGGAGGCAAGGGATATGGAGGGAAAGTGTATGGGCATGTTGTGCAAGGTGGTATCGGGCTCGGCGGTAGTGCGGCACAAAGCATGCCAAACTCTTTCCATAAAATGTGGCGTGGGAGGAAAAGCCAATAGGCGTAGGTCTGACTGTTCAGGCTTCAAAATCTTCGGGATTTCAAGATTATATCCGACGGTTGCATGGTATCTTGTCGCATTCACTGTCGGACGAACGAGCACACGGGGATAAACAGTTCACAGTATGATGCAGCAGCAGTCTGCCTTGTCAACTTGAGCGGTGCCTCCATGCGCGCCACCACTTTCAACACCAGCTCCAAACCCCCCTCCTCCGAGCGCTCCGCCCCCCTCTTACATTTGCTCTGCGTCTGCGTCCCAAACATGAAGCTCCCCCCGCCTCGATCTGACCACCTTCGCCTCTCGCACCCTCGATAGCACCAAATTGAGCTCGACCTCTCCCTCCTCTAGCCTTAGTTTTTGTAGTTCCTCTCTGAGCTCTGGCGCGGCGTTGGTCAGACAAGCTGTCGTTTATGTTCATAGGAGACTGAAGTCGGCTAGATTCTGGCAGAGATCCTTGCGCAGCCGCATAGGATGGTCTTCCTGTCACTGCATTGGAGGGGTTTGTCACCGCGGTGGAGGGCGCATTGAAGTGTGATACCTAATGGTTTGTCAACTTGAGCTTTCTGAACTACCCGCATCGGATCATCTGCTCTGTTACCATTTGGCCAACTGGACTGGGACTTGAAGTTCCTGAGGACATGTTTCCATGAAAAGGGGTCTGAGGCTGAGGACTCCAGGGCTGATCTGAACGATTGTTTGTAAGAGTGGACATTGTTGGGGATCTCATCGAGAAAGGCAGAAGATAAGTTTTATCTAAAACATTGCTTGAATACAAACCACGGAACCTGTTCGTTTCGTAGGTCTGGATGCAATCAGCGCACTATTTATGACACTTCAACGGTTCAGCCTCCCATCTAGCCCCGGCTTCTTGAGCCGCAGCTTCTGTTCAAGACAGGATAATTCAAGGCTTCTTGAGATACAATGGTTGGAGTCTATGGTGCAGTCTATGGAACCAAAGGGCTTATATCAGCATATGTCAGCTGAGACATGGCGAAAGCAGGTGATGGTAAGTGTGCAGCCGAGACAAGTTACATCTCTCACCTCCATAATCCGGAACGTATGAGGAAAGTGATCCGCTCCCACCTCCCTCCGGGTTGCAGTAGTGCGTATTGAGTCTGCGTCCTCGTTCGTTCAAAGATACATACATGGATGGCCGTGCAACCGACCACCCAGAATCTGTTCCGACGTTGCATTATTGGATCATGGATGGGTGACGTGGCTGTGTTGCCCACCGTCCTTACCACCTACGTTCTGTAAAATGTCACCCTCACAGAGTCGATCGTCCTAGCCATCGAATTCATCCTCTAACTTTCTACCATCTCCTCGTGTCCAACATGTTTTCTCACACAATTCAGACTATCAGAGTTACAGGCATCTCACGCGAGGTCGAAGATGAAGCTTTCGCGGAGCTCTCTCAAAGCGCTGCTTCTCCCAAGGGCCTGGGTAGGAGAAAGGCCTTCAAACAGCTCTTCAAACGGCAGTCGGTTCCTAATGGCTTCTGCGTCACGACTCTTGCGCCTCAGCAAAGGAGCAAAGTCGGGACAATAACTTACCCATCCAGAGAGATGAAGGACGAGGTACTAGACAAAGGTAGAATAGGTAACTGGCATCTCGATGATGTGTTCAACGGGCCGACAGTTTTGTATTCTGCGGAGAACGCAAAGATTGAGTGCGTTGGGCCCCATTTATGGAATCATATGTCGAGGTGTACTGATGATATTTAGCCTGTGTGCTGTTCATGGACTCAATGGTAATGCCTTCGACACTTGGGCGTACAATCATCAGACCATGTGGTTGAGAGACTTCTTACCAAACGACGAGCGTTTCAAGCAGTCTCGCATCATCACATTCGGGTACAGCTCACTTATCAGCGATAAGTCTAATATTTCGAGTCTTTCCGAGTGGTCTCAAGACCTTTTATTAGCCATGTCTTCACTGCGAAAATCACCCGAGGTTGGTACAGGCAGAAGAGACTCGACATTCCAAATCTAACGCCGGATCAGGAACGGCAACGACCCATCATCTTCATATGCCATTCGTTGGGGGGATTAGTCCTTCGTGAAGTATGTTGTTCAGCAACAAGACTCTTAACACAACATCCGAAAACTGATGATTGAAATAATCAAAGGCCATGATCCGACTGTACCATTTCCCACAAAATTATGGCGGCCTTGATCTCACATACTGCGGCGTCCTGTTTCTGAGCACGCCACATTCCGGAACAACTACTGCGGACTGGAACGATTACCTTGTCGAGCTTGCAGGACACGGAGGCCTACGGTCAAAAGACTTCACAAAATTGTTGAGTTCTTTCAACAGCGATTCGAGAAGCAGCAAGGAACTTTTCAGGTCCATCCAGCCACCCGTTAGATTTGAATGCTTGTGCGAGACAAGGAAGACAAGTGTAGCCGGGTTCCCCAAATTGGTAAGTCGACTTGCTCTATCATATGATCCTCCCCAGGATCGGATCGTACGCACATACCACACTGGAGTAATTATTGCCGTGAACAATCATATCACCCTGGGTTTCTCCTTTCGGCCAGCTAAGAACTTCGACAACAGATCGTCCCAGCAGACTCAGCAGGCCTCAATGGGCAAGTTGCTCATCCGATGAACGACACTGATCACAAGTCCATTTGTCGGTTCCCGCACATGGCAAGTGAGGGATACAATCGTGTGACGGACTTCCTCTTGAAGATATGGAAGGACCTACCAAGCCAATGTGACATGGAAAGGCCCCCCTCTCCTCAAAAGGAAGTGGGTGCCTTGAACACGGAAAAGCCATACCGGGAGGGTAGAGGGGCTTTACGCGGCGGGAACGCTCTTGGTGGGGGAGGCCCTTGGAGCTCGTGCTCTAGGGGGATCTGCCAGCGGCGGGAATGCCAGTGGCCCCGGACTGATGAACGACCTTTATGGCGGCGATGCCCGTGGCGGAGGTGCATATGGCGACCAGGCTATCGGTGGTAATGCTTCAGGAGGCAGTATCTTCAGCCGTGATGACTTCTTGCGCAAGTTTACGATTCAAGGAAATGGCGTTGGTCCGACGTTCTACGGGCAAGGAGGTAGTGCCGTTGGTGGGACTGGCCAGGGTTTCGAGGCACGAGGTGGTGATGCAAAGGGTGGGGACGCCCAAGTAGAGAGATAACGTAGAAGTCCGCGAGTATAACCATTTCTTTGTGTCCTATGCCGTGTCGTTGAGACAGCAGGGCTTTGAATGTGTATGGTACTTAACAGAAGCCACTGAGCAGTGACAGGGAACTCATCATGAATGCTTGAGCATTGGCTGGATCGGGAAACTTCGAACAAGGCTTTACTGGCTTTAGCTTTCTGTTCAAAGAGTAGAATTGAATATGTGCTTCCCGATAATTCACAAAAAAGGAAAAGAAAAAAAGAGAATGGGGAAGAGAGAGAGGCCAGCAGGGCGAAAGACAGGGACATGCGAATCATAGACAACACTCAATGTATGCCGAACTTGTAGCCAAGCATATTCGAACGTAAGGATCTTTCATTTCAATCTATATGCTAGTGAGAACTCCCCATCAAGCACCGAGAAGTCCTCTTGAAATGAACAGGGTCGCATGAGTCGTCGTCACGACCAAACAGCCCAGCGCCTGCACAGCCAGATCCTACCTCCACAGCTTTCCCTAATAGGATGAAACTCAGAGCCGGGCAGGTGAGAATAATCGATTTATGAAGAACAACGAGGTTGTAGTAGAAGTGAAGAAGTGGAATGTGAATGTTGATGGTGTTGTTTATCGTGGCTAGTGGCCATCGAGCAGCAGGCCTTGCGATGATAGTCGCTGCAAGTGGAGCTGGGTTCAGAGCAGCATAGAGGTGATTTGGTCTGGAGACCACATTGTCGCGTCTTTTGATTTTGTCTGGCTCGGCTGTCCCTGGGATTGCGAGGGGCAGCTTGTCCTTGGGGTTCCAACTCCGTCCTTCGCAGCGCCGTAAGAGGCTTGGTGAAGCCTCTTACATGACAACGCAGTAAGAGTAGCCGTTGACTCCCATGGAGGAGTTAGCAGTGGTCTTGGTGGGGGCCATTTTGGTTGTTTGAGGTGGAAGCTGAAGAGCTGAAAGTTGTAGAAGACAAGATGATGGATAAGAAGATGTTGTTGGTGTTGATGGTGATGGCAATGATTGACTGGACAGAGTGGGATAGCAGGTATATTTATATGCAGAAGAGTTTAATGCTAGGCTGTGGATGGTGTTTGAGCTGTTTGCTAGATTCCAAATACATTCAGGCTGTTCAAGGGGACTGATCAAAGACATGAAAGCGTTCATGGATCGGCAAGAAGTGGGCTCAGAATTCAAGGCAACGGTATTTCTGTGAGGCTGGCCTAGGTCCTGAGGGCTGGTTGGTATTGTGCTCCTGGGCAATAATGTGCCCGACTGATCCTTCTGACTTGGTTTGCCAATGGTCCAGGACTTTAATCTCCCTTGCCTTTCTTCATTTGGTCTCTAGGGATCAGCATGAATATGGCCTTTTGAAGTTGCAGCCGAGGTTTTGGAATTCGATAGTATTGTTCCTTGGTATTGTGCACGACTAGAGCAGGTTTCTGAATGGAGGGTTTTGTCTATGGAACAAGTCCTTCCTACAACCATTTGGTGTAAGCCTATCCTCTCCTGGGTCTAACTTCAAAATACTGAATATTTTCAGGCGCCGGCGAGAGAATCCAGGTTATTGACAGCTTCCCATGTGTGTGGCTTCCTGGCGCTTTTCTGTATCTGGGCTGGTAATTATTCGAGGACTACATTGGGGACACCAGAAATACACTTACTCATGCATCATAGCACAAATAGGCACGATGAATGGCTCCGTAAAGTCTTGTGTGTCTTTTGGATGGAGAATCGTAGTGCAAGTCACCATATCTGGTCATTATATTGATGTAGAAGCCTTCACACGGGTCCGCCGTTGCCCAACCTTCAAAGTCTACTGGCCTGGTCTTGCGGGCAGGGCTTTGCTCTCCGTCACAACCTCTGTTTCTCGTCGCTTGAAGAGGAACAGAAAAGATGAATAAGGTCGCCAAAACGCCGCGTCTCGGTAGAATCGATGGTGTTCGAGTGCTCAGGTGCCACTCCAGAGGAAGAAAATTTTATTATCACCCGAGAATTGGTGTGCAGCAGCCCACCTTCGATTTTTCAAACCACGTAGTGTTTCTCCCGCGTTTATTTTAGTTGCAACGAATAGGCGTACCCGGGTTTGACGCGAGAATCCACATCCTCCTGCTACGGCGCCTCAGGCCAGGGCCACCGGGGGGGGGGGGGGGCTCGAACCATGGCCACGATAGTTTAACTATATGACATCACACAAGATGCCCAATATATGCTGAGATATGCTTTTTCTTATACGTCTTCATGAACTATAAAAAGAAAAGCGCATGGCGGTATTATGGAATGTGATCACCGGGAATACCTACTTTGTTGGGAAAACGAGGGTGGTATGGAAAGTCGGTCACACTAACAAACCCCACGTGCAGCAATAATACGCCCCGTGCAACTGTGCCACATTTCGACCCCATTGCGACATGTGGGAAGAAAAAGAGGAGGCGGGCGGCGAAGCTGAAAGACTGATTAATAGCTGAAGCAGACCTGTTCCGTGTTCGAGAGAAGCGAGCCTCATTGCCCTCACTCGAACAGGTTCATTTCGCTGCAAGGCGTCCTCGTCTGTTAGACAGCATTTGATTCAGAAGATGTCACGGGTAATCATCATTCAAACAAGGTGGTCGATCTTGGAAGTTTCATCGTCAGGTTGGCTGATGACCCAGGTTTGATCACATACTACATACACAAGAGGTCTCTGTAAACATGGTGTGTACATAATTATGAGAAACTTGGCTGGCAGAAACATTCAAAAACGGTACTGACACACTCCTGAACCAGCGTGTGGTACAAGCCGCAGGCTTCTGGGCCTCGCTATACCAAGGCAAGTCTGGACAAACCCGAGCTCATTTTGTCAAGACTGTCATGTGCTTTGCCCGCTGCTAACACCATCCCAGGCCTTCTCTCCCTCTTCACCACCACTCCAGACGATACCGCCACATATTACACCACAAACAACCTGACCTGGACCCCCAACAAGGTCCGCATGAACCAGATCCAGGTCATCGGCACCCACAACAGCTACCACCGCGAGGTCACCCTGGCCGAGCAAACCTGGCACGCCCGCCTCCTCGGCGGGCCCGAGAACTACTACTACTCCCACGCCTCCCTCGCCGTCCAGGCCGAGCACCAGGGCGTCCGCAGCTTCGAGCTCGACATCTGGGCGGACCCGGACGGCGGCAACTACGCGCACCCCGTGATCCGCCGCCTGTCGGGCGTGGCCTACCCGCCGGAGGAAGAGATGCAGCGGCCCGGCGCCAAGGTCATGCACGTCGCCGACAAGGACGTGGGCACGACGTGCTACTCGCTCGTGGGGTGTCTGGAGGGGCTGAGGGCGTGGTCGAGGGCGCACAGGGACCACGTGCCCATCTCGGTCATGCTCGAGTTCAAGACGGTGAACTCCAACCTGGGCTACCTGGGCGGCGCGAGGTCCATCTCCTGGAACGACACGGCGCTTCTCGCGGACCTGGACGCCGAGCTGCGGTCCGTCTTCTCCCTGGGCGAGCTCATCGTGCCTGACGACCTGCGGCGCGGAGATCTGACGCTGGAGGAATCGGTTCTCGCGCACGGGTGGCCTGACCTGGATTCCGCGCGGGGCCGCATCTTCTTCCTCATGGACGACGGGCCCAAGACGCTAGGCGTGGTGCGCAACGCGTCTGTCGAGGGGCGGCCCAGCCTCGAGGGCAGGGTGGTGTTCACACAGTCCGCGCCGGGCCAGGCGGACTGCGCGTTCCGCAAGCTCAACGACGCGAGGAAGGACGAGGTCGTCGCGGCGGTCCGGGAGGACGTGGCGAGGGGGTACTGGGTGCGGACCAGGGCGGACATACCCATCGAGACGGTGGTGGGCAAGAATGTGACGGGGATGCGGGACGCGGCGCTGCGGAGCGGGGCCCAGGTGGTCTCTACGGACTGGCCTGCTTGGGGGATGAGCGCGAGGTATGATGTGGACTATGTCGTGGCTCTCGAGGGAGGGAGGACGGCGGCGAGGTGCAATCCTTTGAATGCGCCCGAGTCTTGTACGGGGCTGGGAAATCTGGAAGTCATAGGTCACGGGATATAAGGATAAAGCATGTTGTAGAGGCAATTGTTGTTGTTCATATGTAACAAATGATGATGATACCACCACAAGCAGTGGCCAAAAGGAAGCATATACGATTCCATGCAGGTGCTGAGAACGAGTAATGTGGAGCTCCAAAGGGCTCACGATGCAATCAATGTACAGTAAGTAGCAGCTTGCACGGCTGGACGACGTTGACAAGGCCAGACAAATAAAAAGATTTCCCACGTCAATGGATATCAGACCACACTCGAGTTGGTCAATTGGGGCCTATCTTCAGGCAGGCCAAACATCGAAGGTGAAAAGAACAAAATAAACAGAAAATAAAAAGGATACCAAAGGAAACCTACATGTCTCGTCTGCCATCGAACCTCCCCATCCTCCTATTCCAAAGATGCTCACACCCATCCATCCACTCGAGTCCCGTCATAGCAAACAAGGCACACACACACAGAAAGAGAAAAGTGTTCCCCTTCGGCCCAAAGAAAAGAATCGCAATGAAGAAAATAAAGAACAAAAAAAAAAAAAAAAGGAAGTCCACCCTCGGCACGAGGCAACGCAGCTCGGACTGCTGATATACAGACGATATTTCTCGGCCTTCTTCTCTTTGTCTCTCTCTCTCCAGCCAGCCAGCTCGTGAGTCTGCTGCTTTCCAAAAAGGTGACCACCGCTCTCCAACGCCGTGCAATGCAACAGAAAAAAAAAAGGAAAATAACAATGGATAATTAAGAAGGCCATACAGGATTTAACGAAATGGGGAATCGTTTCAAAGACCAGCCCAGGGCCGAAGTTGTTCTCTCTCTCTCTCTCTCTCTCTCTCTCTCCCCCGTTTATGTGTGCGTGCGCTGTCTCTTTACTCTCTACCTTCTCTTTCCTAGTATTTCTTAACCCTCCGTGAGAACCTCAAAGATTCCACTGACACTCGGCGCTTCCCTCTCGACGCGTCCAAACACGAACCGGCTCCGGGGCGTCAGAGGCTCCTTGAGCATCTCCTCCAGCGAAGACGTAGGCTCCTCGACAGGCCGCGAGATGACCTGCTGCTGCGCTGCCGCCGGCGGCGACGTGATCTCGCCCTTGAGGTACGCGGAGAGCTTCTGCGCCAGGTCGTCGGGCGCCGACACGTTGACGGGCGACAGGAAGGTGGGCCTGCTGATGCGGCGGAAGGCGCGGGGGCGGAAGAAGGAGGAGGCAGTCCCGGCGCCACCGATGGAGGTGTTGGGGCGGGGCAGGTCGCGGTGGACGTCGAGGGACTCGGGTTGTTGCTGGTGGTGCAGAGAGGCGAGGGGGTTCGTGCTTATCCTGCTGCCGAAGTCGAGGGGCTGCGATGTGGGAGCGACGATGGACTGGCGGGGGCTGACGGGGCGGTCTTGTCGCTGGGCTTGTTGTTGTTGTTGCTGCTGTTGTTGTTGTATGTCACGACCGAAGCTGAAGGAGGCGAAATCAGAGGGCGCAGGGCGCGTTGCTTGTTGTTGTTCCTCCTCCTCCTCATCCCCATACTGGCTCTCGTCGTCATCGTCGTCGGTGCTCCGTGGCGGGCTGACGGGGCTGTCGAGCGTGGCCACCGGCTGGACGTCGACCCGGGCCACCTCCGTCTTGAGCATCGGTGCCGTGACGCTCCTCCTGGGGCTGCCGTAGGCCAGGGCATTCCCGGGCGGGCTCAGGGGCGGGCTGGCTGGCGGGCTGGCGGTCAGGGGCGGGCTGATGGGCTCGGTCTGGTGGCGCTTGACGTTGGCGTAGGGCGTGGAGACGATGCGCATGTTGCCGCGCCACTGGGAGCCGCTGACGGGCCTGGGCTTCTGGCGCGGCCAGTCCCGGGGCTCGTGGGGCTGGTCGAGAAAGGACGGCGTCGGGCGGAGGGTCTTGTTGGCGAGCTGCTGGCGGCGCCTCTGCTCCTCCTCGAAGAGCTCGACGCCCTTTGCGACCTGGATATTGTCGCCGGTGCTGTTGATCTCGAGGAGGAGGTCCTGCAGCTGGTCGTCCTCGAGGTCCTCGACGAGCTGGAAGATGTGCTCCACCGAGGACCTGGACCGAAGTCGAGTTGTTGCTGCCGGGGCCATTTTGGATGATGGTCTGTTTTGTTTTTGTTTTTATTTTTTGTGTGGCGTGGTCAAGGCTTTTTTTCTTCTTTCTTTCGGTGTGTCTGTCTCGTTCGTCACGGGGTGGTTGTTCGTGTCGCGATTTGCGGTCTATTTTCTTTCCTCTTGTTCCTTCCTTATGTTGGACAATGTGATTGAATAACTTTGGTGTTCGAAAAATAAAAGACAGGAAGAGGGAAAAAAAGAATGAGGGAGCGTCGGTGTTTGTTGACTCTCTTTTTCTCTCTTCGTGTCCAGACGCAGATGGAGGAAAGAAGCGAGTTATTGTTGGCCTTCAAGTGAGTGTTGGTCAGGTAGAAAGGGGTAAGCGAAAGAGAGAGAAAAGAGAGAGAAGAAAAAAAAATATCAATATAACAGAAGAGAGATGGCTTCAGGGCGCTGGAATCAAATGAGTGTACATTCCAGTCATCGATGATGCTGAAGCGGGAGTTGTTGCTATGGTCGGCAGTGGTGGTGGTGATGATGATGGTGGTGACCGTGTTTGAAGGGGGGTTTCTTCCTCTTCTCAGACGCGTTTGAGGGAGTCAATGGGGGGGGGCCAAGGTCAGGAGAAGAGAGAGGGAGAGTGAGGGAGGGAAATCGAGACAGACAGATGTGCAATGCATGCAATAATTCATTACTTGCTGCCCACAATAAATCATGTCAGGGGGGCACCGTGTCTTGTTTAATTTCCCATCCCCCATCCCTCTCACGGCCTCTCTTCTTCCTCTCTTGTTTTTTTTCCCTTTCCCTGGCTGCTGGTCTTGGTCAAAGCTTCTTCTGGGGAATCGCAATCTCGCCAGACCACGGGCCCGAGAACACAGTTTCAGCTTTATCATAGGAAAAAGAAAACCCCAGGCGACAGGGGGCCTAGTC
Organism: Aurifilum marmelostoma; assembly: GCA_027559495.1. Lineage (NCBI taxonomy): Eukaryota > Fungi > Ascomycota > Sordariomycetes > Diaporthales > Cryphonectriaceae > Aurifilum > Aurifilum marmelostoma. The sequence goes on along the minus strand of JAMXSV010000019.1, from coordinate 382,570 downwards.
CCTGCTGCTAGGCCAGGACGAGGAGCCTTTCAGAACGGGGGCCATACCCATTCTAATAGATCATGCCAGAGAGGGTCCGCTTTTGGGTGCTATGTTTGTGCCCAGCCTGCCAGTCTGGTTGCTTGCTTTTTCTTATTTATTTTTTTTTTTTAAATTTTTATTTAGACCCCAGAGTGGACGAGATTGGGATCGTGGATTGACATTTGCACACACATTTTGTCCATGGTATATGTATGATGTCCCAAGGTTCCTGAACCGATCGACTATTTGTTTACACATGGCTACCAATAACCAGATGACAACAGTATTATCAATACTAACTAACGAGAAGCGGTTCAGACGTCTTTTGTCTCTCTCTCTTGCTGACCTCTCAAACACCTCGCTTACAGCAGCGAGACCTTCCCGCCTCAGCACCACACCCTCCATCCCACCCCGCCCCCGCCCCCCTTCCCAATTGCCCGGATGATTCAGGGGGCCTAGCTTACAGGCTATGGAAAATTCCCCGGCGCCGGCCTGCTGGGCTAAACCAGCGCGCTGTTTCGGATCAGCGCCAGTAGATAGCAGCGACAAGCCTTAACCTCCAGAAAAAGAGCCGAGGGTCAAATGCTTCTTCACCTTCATACTCACCATCTCGAGACAGTGCCACATGACGAAAAGTCAAACAAAAATAAGAAAAAGGAAGGGGAAAAAAAAACGTAAATTATATGGAGTAACGTAATGGTTACCCGACAGTCTGGTTCGCCAAGATCGGGAACTTTGCTGTTCTCCTGCCATGCACGCACAAGTGCTGTGAGGCCGTGCACAGCATGCGTTCTTTGACGAAAGAAAGACATTCTACCATATGCGCCTAGAGGATCCGCGTCGCGTCGTCGAGTCGTGGACGGACGGCGTTGAAGGGGGAGAGGGTGCGTGCGGGTTCGTGCACTGGAACGCCCCAGCAAGCCCGTGACGACATAGTCAGGTCGACAGCAAGCATGATGACCCCCATCAGAACATTTTGTAACCAATCACTCATCAAGATTCGAGAAGCCCATCAAAGTTATTACCAAATATGCTTGATTTATTCCTGACCTCATGGATCGAGTCGGTTCTGAGCCAGGCCCACACGTCTCTCACTAGATCCTCGAGGCACCACCATTCGTGACCTCGCCCGCCCGGACTGACCATCCCTTCATCCCCTTCAATTGGCAAAGTACAACAGCTGTCCCTCCTTGCTTGCCTCCTTCTCGGTATAGCTGACCTCGCTCACCGTCGTGCCCGATGCATCCTTGAGCACAATCTTGCCGCCCGCGTTGGACAGCGGCGCGTCGGGTACCTCGATCCCCTTCTTGCTGTGCGCCGACAGCTCCACCCCGCTGCCCAGCTTCTGGGCCTCGCCGTTCTTGTTCTCGATGGTCCACCCCTCCAGGCTCTGCGCCTCGTTGCTCTTGTTCTGCAGGTACACCGTCTCCCTCTTCCCCGCGGGCGCGTCTCGGTCCGGCCCGCGCGGGTTCACAATCGCCGCCTCGATGCCCACCATGCCCTTGGTAGGGTGCGACGACCTGGCCTCCGAGGTCGATGTCGAGCTCGTCGTCCCGCTGCCCAGCGCCTGCGCAAATGTCTCGCCCTCGGGGTTGCCCTTGTCGTCCGTCTTGAGGGTCTGCGTCGCAAAGGCCAGGAAGATGCCCTGCCACGTGCCGTTGGCGTGCTGGATGACGATGCCCCCGTCCTGGTACGTGCCGTTCTCGTCCTCGAAGCTGCCCGCGTTGCCCTGGTTCATGTGGATGTCGTGGATCCCCTGGCTGCCGTTGCTGTCCTTGTAGTGGCTGCCCCAGAGGTACATGGTGGCCTTCTCCTGGACGGCCTGGTTCATGATGGGGTTGAGATACGACAGGATGTCGCCCTTCTCGGTCGGGTCCTTGGGGTCGTGCGAGACCAGCATGCCCGCGCTGGGGTCGAGGAACCCCTCGCGCAGGAAGTCCAGGGCGAGCGAGCTGCTGCCTGACTGTGTGCTGAAGCCCTGGCTGAGGCCGGTGAGGTCGGTCTTGGAGGGTTGCTTGGGGTCAAAGTTGGACACGAGCCAGTAGACGAGGCGCTTGTCCTTGTCCGAGGACATGATGTTGACATCGGCCTCGTAGGTGCCCTTGTTGGCGTCGGTGAACTCGAGGTGGCCATGATCCGTGTCGGCTACGGAATTTAGTATATCATGTCAACAGCAGTAGGATAGAAGGATAGCTGGGGGAGAAGAAAGAAAGAGGGGAAAGCCCCGTGTAGTGGCTGCGTACCTGTGCCGTTCCAGCTGGTGGGCGTGCATTTCCAGAGTCCGTAGTCAGAGATACCCATCTTGAGTGATTTTCGTCTTCGTGTTTATTTCTACTAGGACCTAGGGTGCGTGTGATAAAGCTATGAGTGCTTCTCCGATGTGGTTGTAGGAAAGTCAAGAGAGAGGGCGGAGATGTAGAGGGGTTGAATTGCGTTGAGAAAAGGCAGGAGCCATGTGTACAGGCAGCACAGGCTCCCACCACTTATAGAGACGGAGAGCGATCAGGAGGCCACCGGCAGTTCAGGCAAATCATCTGCCACCGGAAATCAATAAAGTGACATCACAATCCCGCCGCTGCACGACACACACACACATACACACCCACATGCACGCCTACACACCTAATCATCGAAAGCTGAGCAAGCCAGAGCAAGGGAGGAGGTGGTGGTAGTGGACCCCCAGCTGCCCTGCCCCCCCCTCCCCACCTCTCTTTCCCCGTCCTCGCGCGCATAAGACATCCAGTCAGCAGCAGTCGATAGTCCGACCAGATATGGGCGGGGTTTAGTCAAGACAAGGTTGGACTGCAAAAAGAGAGAGACAGTATATGCACAGCAAGCATGAAACGGGGCGACGTGCACGAGGCAGCGCTCTTGCATATCGGTGGACTGCATGGAGGTGCGACAAAAGGTGGATCTGCCCATCAACAGGTACCAAGCAGACAAATCAAGTTTACGGTGACCACTAGATCAGGAACGTGCCCAGAATGCGTTCTTACTGGTCTCCTGGGGTGGATAAGGCTGTCATGCTTCCTTGCCACGAAGGTGCCGTTGTTCCAGGCAAGCTCATCAGCACTACGACCGAGGAGGTTGTCATATGACCAAGTCTGCCAAGGTGTCAAAACGTGATGCGATGGGAGCAGGATCTGTCCTCTCGGGTCGGGTCGAGGCGAAATGAGGAAAAGGCAACGCGCCCCGGGGATCATCATGCAGAAGGGTGGAGGTGGTGTGGTGCGTATACGTCGGCAATGCTGGACCGGGGAAACCGGCAGAGACGCGGGAGATACGAACACCAAACAAGTTAGTTGAAGGTCTGGGCTGCTAAGAGCACGGCACTGCTGATGGACACAATCCTCCCAAGCTACAGTGATAAGACAAGTCGAAAGGTGAGCAGCATGTTTCGTGGGCGTGGAGGGTGGCTTGGAGGGATAAAAACCAGGACCAAATGCAGACGGTGACGTATAGGGTAGCATCGGCGAGGGGGCAGGGCAAGCGTCTGGCACGGCAGCGGCAGGGCGGCACTTGTGCCTCGTGGTGTGTTGTGTGTGTGTGTGGGGGCAAGCCACCGGTGCGAGTGGGACCACAGTACCTCGATCCAACACAAATAGAAGGCGCTGCTGCTCGTTTCTAGATACTTGCAACTGCGATGAGGCAAGCCGCTGATGAATTGATTTGGCCACACTGATGCGAGGTCTCTTTACTTCCTGGCCTGCTATTCTTGAGACGCGGATCATCGTTCCAGCCCTCAGTCCACCGGCCTCCCGTGGTGGAGGAGGCCACTGAGGTAGCTGGCGTTGACTGGACTATGAACAACAAGCCCTTGTAGGCCGAGGCATGAAAGGCAAGAAGAGTCGTTAATCTGATGACCTTTCCGCTTAACGGTCCAGAAGAGACGAGGCTGGGACGGACACTGTAATGTGAGTGAAGCTGAGAAAGGCAATGGGTGCTGCGAAGGGTTGTCCAGTGAACCGGCTGTATGTAATTACAGTTGAGGGAGAGGTCCACATCTCCGCATCGATCAGTCCACCTCGAGCCCGGTCCACCTTTCTCTAGACCAAGTACTGCGACTCTTGTCTTTGTCATCATGCTGTTGTCTATGTCTTCGAAGCCGTCTACCTATGTCTATTCTCCCTGCTCTAGTCTAGTCTATCATGTAATGCTCTATGTACGTCTACGGTCTATGTTATATGTATAAAGTCTTACGGGTATCGTCTCTACGTCTAGTCGTTTTGCTCTTTTTTTTTTCATTCATGGTCCAAGTGATGCGCCCTTTTCTTTCTTCCCTATGAGCCCGTCCACGTCCTCTCATGACGACGACGTCTCAGCATTGGCCCAGCCAATCCTAAACATCTTGTAGCCAACCTCATCTGCCCGCCCAATTCCCTTGCGCTTCTCGATCTCGACCTTGTCCAGAATGCGAAACACCCTTCGCCCGTCCTCTGACCTCGGACACACCCCGTCGTTATCCGCAAACGCCGCCTCGACCGTGTCGGTGACGCCCTCGAACCTGCCGTTAGGCCGCACCGACGCGACGAGCCAGAAAACACCATGCGGGGCCAGCAACCGCGCCGCGCAGTCGCGCAGCCAGGCCGCGTGCTCGGGGGCGTAGACGACGTCTGTCGCGATCAGCATGTCCGCAGGCCTGTCCAGCAGCGGCGGCTCGAGACGGGGCGCTGACCAGTCGAGCAGGCAGGTCTGGACTGGGAAGCCCTTGTCCTGAGCGGCGCCGCTGTCGTCGCCAGGGAGGAAATTCATGGCGATATTGTCACCGAGGTTGGCGAGCACGGCCGGGTGGTAGTCGGTGGCGATGAGCTCTGCGCCCGTCACGCCCAGGCGCGGGAGCAGCTTGGCCAGCGTGATGCCCACGAGGCCCGTGCCGGCGCCCAGCTCGATGATGCGCGGCGCGGGGCCCAGGTTCTCGGCGGACAGGCCGAACCGCTGGGGGCCGGAGCACAGCAGCTCCGAGACGACAATGGACGCGCCCCAGCTCTGCAGGCCCACGTCGGTATGGTCTGACCCCACGGCCGGCGTCCCGTCCGTCAGCCGGACCCTGATGGATGCGCTCTCGTCGTCGTCCTCTTCCTCGCCCTTCTCCTCTTGCGGCCGCAGCCAGAACCGGAAGTCTCTCACTATGGCGCCGGCCTCGTCATCCTCGTCTGCATCGGAGGCGTTGCTGAAGGAGGCGAGGATATATGAGGCCTCGTCGATCAGCCTCTGCCGGGCATCATCGTCGGTGTCGCATAATAGCTCCTCGGCGCGCGCCACAAAGGTCGTCAGCCAGCGCACGGCGAATTCCCGCTCGAAGGTGTCGCCGCGGAGGTCGGCAATGGCGTCCGAGTCGGCAATGTCGCATACATGCTCTCCCTCTTGTCCCTGCTTTGTGTCTGCGTCCTCGATCTCGTTCTCCTCGCCAGAGGCATAGCCGGAGTCGACGGGCAAGGGGGTCGCAACTCCACTAGTGGTGGGTGTGGTGGTGAGGTAGTCGGCTCGTTTGGAGGGCAGGGAGGGTTTGTTGAAGGCGGCGGCGCGGGGCAGGGGGCAGTAGATGTCGGTCAAATTGCGCAGGGCGGACGTGATGGTGTTGTCGTTCACTTGCTCGTGGTCCGGGCTGTTTCGCAGCCGAGGCAGGCTGCTCGTCGGCGCCAGCACAGGGTGGACAGGACTCATCTGAGGGAGGAAGAGGTGGAGCCAAGGCACGAGAGGGCAGGACACAGCGCGGGCGAGGGACAGATGAAGAAAGAGGGAGAAGATGGGCAGAGGTGAAGGCGGAGGAAGAGAAGGGGTCCGGGGGAGGAGGGAGACGATGGTCACAGGGCGAAGGGGAAACGAGAGTCAAGAGAGTCTGGACCCTACCGCCAGAACCTTACCACGTGGGGCTTATCACTGATCGCTGAAGCCATTTTTGGTGGTCCACTTCCCCGTACTCTATCATAGTAATAGATCGTGAAAGGACAGAAGGGGGGAACGGGGGTGGGGGTAGATGGGCTTACGGTGTATGGTGCAAAGGAAGCCGAACGGGGAGGAAAAAAAAAAAAAAAAAAAAAAAAGGGGGGAAAATGACTAGTGCCCTAAATTTTTTGATTAGCGGGTGAGCCCCTGCAATGGGACCCCTGCACTCGTGCTGTCGTTTATCGCCCGTTGTGATTAGCCCTACAAATGCACCATAGTTCCTATTGGGGTCAATATTGATATCTAATGCAACGCCTGGTAATGATTCATTTAGTTACACTTATTTCATTTAGACAAGATCCAAAAATACTGGCATCTTGTATGTCTTATTGTTCCTGTGTGGTAGACTTTATGGCGAAGGAGGTTACTCATCGCCGCGTTCCAATTGCTGTAATACAGCGACGAATATTCACGTCCAGGCTATGGTGAGCTATGGCTGAAAGCGACACGGGGTCAACAACCAGCGTTGTCTTGCGTGATTTTCTATATTATCTGTCTAGGGTATGCTCAGGAAGAGCCTTGCTTTCTGTACACATGAGGTTCTCCATTACCTAGGTAGTTGCACATGGGGAACGTCGTTAAATACCAGAATATCGAAAGTCGATCAACATGAAAGCCAGTGGTGGTTGGCCAATAGGACAACCGAAATAAATAGATGATGCAGTCAAGAGGAAGAGCATAGCTGATCCGCCCTCATGTTCTCTGCTTGAGCATCTATAGAACATGACCCGGTCGCCGTCACCATTCGTGACATGATAGACGCCATCCCCTTGGGGGATTTGACAGTCACCCTACCTATATGAAAAGCAAGTGGAACGGTTGCGTCTACTCGAAGACGCACTGAAATGTACTTGTCATTTTGTAATGTTCATAATAGAGGCATAATTACATCAAGTTAATCAGTGGCCACCAGACATGATGTCCCAGAAGGGTAATGTGATAAACTTCTGAAGTTGAAGTATGAGCCTATGATAGGATTCATCCAGGACCTCCAGATGAGTTTGGAACTTCTGTAGGTTTTAGTCCGGTGGTAGGACATTGTTTCTTTGTTTCCTTTTGCCTTTTCCAATCATGTCTGCCACGTTACATGGCCGTACGTTTCCACATGGTCGCCTAAGCTATTATATCAGGGCGTCAATATACGCAAGCTAAGCCTTCGTATGTGAAAGCTAGTGGCATCTTTCCGCCAGCACCGTCGCCTGGAAGCTGAACTTCTTCCAGGCACTTCTAGCACGCCAGGCCAGAACAGGGAGAGCATCGGAAGGGCAGAGGGGGCAATATGGCTCACCTCTTCTGATTGGTCTCATCCTGGCCCTCGCCAACTCATTTTCAAGCTCACCCTGCTGTTCTAGCGCAACTAGCTTAGGCGCAGCTTGTCTGATTTGACTCGGCATGTTCAGATAGGCCTCTCAGTGTCTTCGCCTCCTTTCGTGGTTGATTCTTGACATCTCCGCAGTCAGCTAGTCTACTTTCTGTAATAGCATGCCTTCTTTTACTCTGATAGTACCTATAAAAGGCTGCGAAAATCCTTTCCTCGCTTCAGCTGCCTCTTGACTCTTTCTTGACAGGCTCCTTTCCTATGATACTGGCATACCTGGAACTCCTTGGTATTGATTCTTTCCCGCTCTCACGTCTTGTTCACACTGTATGACAAGCTCTAATATAGATATCAGCAAGATGTTGAGACGCCTTCGAGTCCGATTCAGACATATTGCCAGAAGGTCTCGTTGCAGATCTACAGCGAGCCAGAAAGAGACGCCTTCGACTCCACAGGAAGACCCAAGCACTCCTCCACCGCCATACCCCTCCTCAGTTACCGACAAAGTTCATTATTCTATTGTGTTATGCCCTTCTTGTCACAGTATCAAGAAGTCGTACCCTGTCTGCTTTTGTTTTCACTGCTTCTCTATGCTTCATCATAAGCTCTGTCTAGAGAAGGACAACGTTGTGGGATATCAAGATTCGATTCAAGCATATTGCCGCCTGCAAGGTGCCGCCAAACAACGAATACAGCTTCCGTTACTCTCCGGGACCCCTTAACAAGACCGGAGCGATCCTGAAGTCAATATGCAGCCTATCTCGTAATCTAGGCACCACGCTGCCGCTACCACATATGTCACACCACATTCTTGGTAACATCCTTGACACCGTGGCTGCCAAAACATGCTCTCAGACCGCTCATTTGGATTCATCAGGGAAGGTCCGAGTTTGATCGGTGCTGCTTCCCGGAATGAAATTGAGAATGCACCAGTTGCAGCCATGGCAGGAAGTCGCTGTTGCTCTAAAAGGAAATGGGTAACGGGCAAGGAAGGCGGGGCGCACCTATACTGTTGCGTAGTTCACTTACGCTTGGAGGTAGTGAAATATTGCATCATTGTAAAGCAGCTTCCATGGATGCTGCTCTTTCCACCCTGCTTCGCGACGGAAATAAAACAGGAAGGAAGGGGTTATGGGTGGGGCGATCGGGGGGCAGGTGCGTTGCCGGCGCGGAAGGAACACCTGTTGAATCGCTGAGTTTGTTATTCTTCTCACCACATTTAGAGGTCGTGATGCAAATGACTTCTTCTCGACTCAACGTTTATCACAATGAAGAATCGAATTCTCTACATACTCGAAATCCATTCGAACCAAAGTCTCAAACAGCCTTGATCTCTTTCCTTGACACCTGATTTCTCTTCTACTCTTCGGCATTTTCCAATAGCTCACAGTCCACACAGAGTCCGGCGTCCGGCGTCAGTGCAAATGCCGCCATACATCAAACCCAACACTTAAGCGGCGGAGTTCATTTACCTTGAGTCAATTCTACTCCTGATTGCTTAGGTCCTGAGCCTGTGGATGCTATACTGTCGACATCTTGAATTCAATTCACCACGTCCCACTCCGGAACAATCTGAATTGTCTCTACATTACCCGTCGTTGTTCCTCTTTCACCGCGAACCTGGACGGAGAATTATCGACCTTCATAGGCGACAGCACTCTCGTTGGATCGTCAAGTGATAACGAGGAGGACGAGGTCAAGCGAGATAGCTCTCCTTTTCCCAGTGATCAGATCCTTCGTAGGAATATCCCCTCCCCCTTCCACAGCCTTATGATACCAGCTAGGGACACAGGCATGCCAGCGAGCACATGCTGACCTGGTAACCCCCCTTCCAGACGCACTGAACACATTACTGCCATTGCAAGCAAGGCTCGTCGAGCGCTATATCAATCCATGGTAAGGCAAATGGAGTTGAGCTTGTTGGTAGAGAGGCTGTCTCCACGACCACCACTGACAATGATCAAGGCCCAATCAGCCTACAGCGCCTCGGTCATCTCGACCCAGCTACAGCCTCTTGTCCGAGCCGCGGCATCACTGTCCTGTCCCCGCATCTTCGACCTACTAGAGCTCGAACTTGCAACAATGCTCTCGCTGCCCAGTCTCACCGCTGTTGTCTCCTTTTGCTCCTTCTCGTCCGCCTCTTTGTGGTATCAGGCTTGCCACTATCGACGAGGTCAGTGTGTCCCCCTATGTGTGCATGTGTATGTGTGTGTGTGTGCGCGCGCGCGCGTCTACTCTCTACCGTTCTTCTTCGAACTTTGTTCTTCTACCTTTCTCTTCTTCAAAAAGTTGTTTTTCTACTTTTCTTTCTTCCTCTCTTTCTTCCTGACGTCGAACGGGCATCTTCTTCAAATAGTATCAAAGTTGGTTTGGACTAAGGTATGTTCACCGGACTCAATTACCTTAACCATTTGTAGTGGACTCTGAGACTGAGCTTACATCCTTTAGGCTACATAACACTTAACGGGACCCGTTCTCTGCTGTCGATGCGCATCACACAAATGGTGCCTCGCCCGAGCCACGCAAAGCCTGCTCCCCAAATCACACCATGGCGAGATAAGTCTGCCGGTCTCGTCTAGAGTCTGTGATTTTCAGCGCCACCACGCCATTTTATCCCAGAACGGCGGAGTCCTACACTCTCACTTCTCCGCCACGCATCAGCTGGTCTCACGTCAGCCAGGATTGGGAGCAGAGGGCGGAGGTTACTACAGCTATCAAGTCACCTAATGCCCTCCGACACCCGCACTCAAGCTCATGACTGCGCAAGCTCTGGCTACAGCTGTGCTTGAAGCATGGGAAAATCAAGTGTCGGCCGACTGAACAAGACTGCGGGGTGTCAAAGTTGGATCCTGGCGCTGGTAGCTGGCTATTGATACTCAGTCAGCTGATACGCCTAGCTATGCGAGTGAAAGACACGAGAGAGGAACAAGGACGTTGCAGTTGGGGAATGAACGTTGGCCTCGGAGCTGAGCAATGGGACAGAAGAGCAAAGGCAGACATATGAACGGGTTGATCGGACCGTTAGAACCTCGACTGGAAAGAACTGATGAAGAAAAAGTTGTCTTGCCTTAGCCCTTCCGGTGACGCGGTGAAGCCATCTTGTTGTGGTGCAATACTCATGTAGTATCGTTTCTACGGGAGCTCTATAGATCGTGTGCACATTATGAATTTGATCTGCATAAGGCCTCTGGCACAATTACCACAATAGTCCTCATCTCCCCTCAGAACTTACTTTCTTCATTTTCATCAAGGCTACAGACATGATTCTGGATTGAAGCAGCTAACACCAGTATCCGAGATGCGACAAGTTATTCACAAATTTCACGTGGGTTGTCTGGGTTTCAGCACCGCCTCATGCCACCGTACCTTAAGCGACTAGACCTGCTTCATCTCGACCAATGCCGATACAACTCCTTGCTTTTCTCTTCTTTCTTTGTTTGGTTTTCTTCTTCTTTGTGTTCAAGGACTAGGGGCAACTTATATTTGCTCCCCTTTAAGAATCATGACAACCATGTTGCTGGCCCTGGAGTCTTTCCCAAGTTTGTCGTTGACGAGACCTCTTACCTTGATAGCTCATGTCACTTCAGGTCATTAGCATGCGCGCACGAGAACTTGCAAAAGGTTTTGGGGCCAAGTGGCCAGGGCAGCGCGCCCAACAAATCTCATTAGAGATAAAAACTAATTAAACGATGAAACATATACATAAATATAATCCACCCTCCCCCCCCCAAAAAAAAGAGCAAAAAAAAAAAGAGCAAGAAAAAAGAAGAAAAAAAAAAAAAAGGAAGAAGGAAAAAAAAAAAGAGGAAACAAAAAACAGAAAACGCAAAGAAAACATAACAAGATCATCCCACCCCACCCACCCCCCCCCCCCCACGCCCAAGCAAAACACACACACACACCAAAATAAAAAAATGAAGAAAATAAGAATATTACCCCTCCCTCTCCCGCTCCTCTCCCGACACCACACGGTGTCGGGGAACCGAGGACCCCTCAGGGACCGTCAGCCGCCCAGTGACGGCGACGGCGCGGGATTGGGAGGGGGCCGGCGGGGAGGGGCTAGGGGCGCCGGGGGGGTGCGGCGCCGGGGGGACGGCGGCGCCAGAAGGAGAAGGGGAGGGGGGCGGCGGCGGCGGGAGGAGTAGGCGCCGGGGGGACGGCGGCGCCAGGAGAGGAGGGGCTAGAGGCGGTGGAGGAGGCGGGAGAGAGAGGCACATTGACCTCGGGAGGAGGGGGGGGTTGACGAAGGCGGAGGCGGCGGCGTAGGCCGCCGGGTTGATGGCCGCGACCGCCGCGACCGCCGCGACCGCGATGATGGCAGCGGCGTTGGCGGCGATGGCGGCGCTGACGGCCGCAGCGGTGGTGGCGGTGTTGGTGGCGGCCGCCGCGTTGACGGCGGCCGCCGCGATGGCCTCCACGTCGAGGGACCGCGCACACTCTGGTCGACGGCGCGACTCCCTCGACTGGAGGACCACCCCAACCACCGCAACCAACACGCTGACGAACATCAGCGCCACCCCGGCCCACGCCGCAGCGCCAACCGACACTTCCCAACCCCCCATCTTCGTCGTTGTCGTCGTCGTCGTCGTCATCGTCATCGTCGTCGTCTTCTTCTTCTTCTTCTTCTTCTTCTCCTCCTCCTCTTCGAGAGGAGGGATGTGTGCGTGTGTGTATGTGTGTGTGTTAGTGTGTGTGTGTGTGTTAGTGTGTGTGTGTGCGTGTGTTTGTTTTTTCAGGGACGTAGGCTCCTGGGCATATCCCGAGTTTTATTCTCCTCAAGTCCTGCCTGGATGGCTCGTGGCTTCCTTGCTGGTTTGAGTTGATCCGTTCGAGATGGCAAGAGCCTGCCTGGTGATTCCATTGTAGATGGTTATGGGGAAAGTACGCCCTTGTAATCTGACTAGGAAGGAATTACTGTAAAAAGGCATCACGCGTCATGCCAACATGCAGCGAGAATGGAGAAGGAAGGAGGAAGAGGAGGATGGGTGGAAAGTTCTGTCTCTTCTCGTAAACTTCCCAGAAAGAACAAATGAAGGTGCGTCTACGTTCCTGCTCATAATTACAGGGCGGCAGACATCTGGTCCCAACCAGCAATGAGCCCGCACCGAACATCAATGATATATATATTTTCTCTTCCCTGCGGCTACCCACAATAAACATGGCAGCACATATTACAGTATCAATGAAGCATGGAAATTCCAGGGCAAAGACACTGCTATATGAGACACGTGATTGTAGCTCTTACCTTGTATACTGAATACTCTACTGGGCATATGGTAGAATAATTAGAACACCACAATACTGAGGTCAACTCGCCGCGAATAAGTGTGTAGGAGTTGAATAAGAATCCCATTATAGTATGACCCAGAGAATCTACTCGGCGACGATGTGAGAACCTCAAACCTCTTCAACGGTGAACCTCATTCGACTAGAAGTGACCTACGATGAACTATTCCTTTTTCTTCGTCGTCTTCTTTTCGCCCTCTTGTGATTCTTGCTCCATTCTAAAAATCCTAAAGTAGTATCATTATCAGAATGGTGTATTGGCTTGTTATAATGTCTCATGTCCCCTGAAGCCGCTTACTTCTTGACCTTTCGATGGTCAAGGGGCACTGCGCATTTCATGGTATGATTATGCAGCAGCCGGGCTGAGTGCCCTAGGGTAGTCCTGCCGTGCTTACACTGGACTTAGCTGCAGATCCTCGGTATCACATAGGCAACAATAAGTAGACACCATTGGATAAGGTCTTGTTCGCCTGTATAAATTTGATATGCTGACCCTGTGTGAGACTTGAATCCACTCCCTGACAAGTGCCACAGTAGGCTCCTGTAGTAGGTAGTGTCCTTTGCACCACGCTCTTCTTGTAATATTTATTTCCAAGTTGGATCTCTCAGAGTATTATGGAAGGACGAAAGATCAGAATTGAGAAGCGTGACTACTGTTGGGTGGACAGAAAAGCAACGAAGTGGAGGAAAGGAAGGGCAAAGGGAAAACAGAGTCATGAGAAAACCCCGGCAACGCCGATCCATAAGCCAGACTCACACAATGAAGGCTTTTTAACCGAGCAGGAAGAGTGCGGTATAGGTTTTCCGTTCAAGGATACTGTGCTGATATTAAATGCAGCTGTCCACTAATGGTGAGGTTATTCAGATGATGCCGAATTGAGGATTGAAAACTAAGTACGCAAGTTGACAACTGAATAGCTATGAAGGTGCACCCATCTAGTGTGCCGTCCCCTTCAGATCCCACAATTCGCTGCAGAGGGGAAAAAAGAAAGACAACAAAACAATGGAACATCCATTTCATAACGACATGCCACAACGATCAATATGCATGGGAGCGGTGTGTGCTCTGCTGCTGCGGTCTGGTGGGCAGCTCACGGGCCTTCAGCAGTGACGAGATGCCAAGACGCGTCGACCGGGATAACCAGAGGCTTAAGTTGAGCCTTGAATAGCGATCTTCTTGGCTGTGGGGCCGTTGCTAGCCAACGCCGGCAGTCCCCGGGGGTCGTTCCTGGAGCCGTTGTGCTGGATGTCGTCATGACAAACAATTTCCAGCCCCGTAGTGGATGAACCTGGTGGTGGGCTGGGCTGGCACAACGTCTGCTGTGCTCAGTGGAGGGAGGCACAATAGCAGCGGCAGCAGCAGCAGCATCATCATCATCATTATTTTATGGTTCTGGTTCTAATTAATTAATGTGGTCTTGACTATGCTCAAAAAAGGTCCCCGCCTGGACCTACAAAAACGACCATGGCGCCCTCCTTACCTTGGGTGAAGTCGAGCTGAGAGCAACCTTCTAATAATACACACCTGAGGTTGACACCCTTGCTGCCCTTCGTTTCCTCCTCTCCTCTCCTTGCCGAGAAACCACCTGAGCATCTGATTGAATATTACTGTAATTATTTACATCTGCTATGGCAAGGCTTCACTCCCTCAGCAGCGGTGCCGCCGCCATTTTTTCCCTGTCTCAGGCCGCCCACGCTGCTGTGCCTCTCTACAGCAGCTACACCTTCAACCCCCTCGAGCACTTGGCCGGCGTGGCGCCCTACTTCGAGCCTCTCGATCCACCGACAGACCCTGCCACTCCCCAGGGCTGCTCCGCCGTCCGCGCAGCTTACCTCGTCCGCCACGCAGCCATCTACGCCAACGACTACGACTACGAAGAGTACCTCTCGCCCTTTGTCCAGAAGTTCCAGAATTACACCTCCATCGACTGGAGCAGCACGAGCCCGGCCCTCAGCTTCCTCTCCTCGTGGACACCGCCCGTCACGGCCGCCGAGGAGGAGCTCCTCACCCGCGTGGGCAAGCTCGAGGCCACCCAGCTCGGCGTCAGCCTCAGCTTCCGGTACGGCGATAGTCTCGCCTTGCCGCAGCGCATCTGGGCGAGTTCGGCTGAGCGCACTTACGAGTCGGCCAAGGCCCTGATTCGCGGGTTCGAGCCGGCTGGAGGTGATGACACTATTGGCCTGGTGTCTGTGTACGAGTCGGACGAGGGCGGTGCCGACACGCTCACGCCGTACTCGAGCTGCCCGCTGTACGATGGCGGCGCGGGCAGTGACCAGTCTGGCGTGTACCTGGACAAGTTCACAGCCCCCATCATGGCTCGTCTGAATGCTGCAGCTCCCACCTTCAACTTCACGGCCGATGACGTGTACGGTATGATGGAGATGTGCGGGTACGAGACTGTCATCCGGGGATCTTCGGCCTTTTGCAACCTGGACCTGTTTGGGCCAGACGACTGGCTCGGCTGGGAGTACACTGCCGACCTCCAGTACCATTACAATGTCGGCTACGGCAGCCCTGTTGCGGGAGCAGTGGGTATGCCGTGGGTGCGCGCCACTGCCGACCTGCTCATAGCCGAGAGTGCGGAGCAGGATCTCTACGTGAGCTTTACGCACCGAGAGCTGCCGCCCATGGTGCTCGTGGCCATGGGCCTGTTCAACAACTCGGCCTTTAGCGGGTCATCAACCGCTAATGTGAACGACACCATGCCTGAGGACACCATCAACCATCGCCGCGCATGGCGGAGCAGCCACGTTCTTCCCTTTATGACCAACGTGGCCGTCGAGCGGCTGAACTGCAGCGGAAGCTATGGATTTGACGATGGTGATTACTACCGCGTGCTGGTGAACAATGCGCCACAGCAGCTGCCCGACTGCGGCGATGGGCCCGGCACAACCTGCTCGAGGGCGACTTTTGAGCAGTTTCTCCAGCAGAGGGCTTCTATGTTTGGCAACTACTCTGAGGTGTGCGATACTGCGTCGGAGTATGATAACTCGACAGATGTCTTGACTATTTATACGAACCCGGCAGTTGGCAACGGCACCTTTGTGGGCAAGAGGACTATGTGGGATGACGACGAGTAAAAGGCGGGCAAGGAAATAATTAATCTTTCAAGTTCATGAGAAAGATTCGTAGTCATCTCCACCACTAGAACTTTTGAATAGAAGAGTAAATAATGATAATTAATGCGAGACATGATATACTCAGTTTTTTCATTCTCCGATCCAATCATTTGGTCCTCTGCCGATTCCCCTTTTTATCACTTAAAAAATGGCAAGCCCCTGAGCGGCCAGGCTGCCACCCAGACCGCTCAGATCAGCATGCTGCGCCTGTCCCATCGTCTTGGTGCTCACCACCGTCACAGCGGCATCCGTGGTCCCGTTTCCGGGGCTGAGCGCATACAAGAAATGCCCAGCAGCCCCGATATCGATCAGGCCAGGGTCTCCGTTCGCACTCAGGTCAACCTCCCCCAGGATCGTCGCGTTACCCGTCGACACCTCCACGAGCCTGTTGATCCCCGCGTCCGTCACGAATGCCGTCCCCGTCGCGGGGCTGATGGCCGCCCAGCAGGTCGCGTGCTGGCCTGTGATGTTGGCCTCGGCCACCACCCGGGCGCCCTGGCCTGCGGTCTGGACCCCGACGACTGCTGCGCCAAAGGATGCGTCTGTGATGAAGAGGTTGTTCGTCGAGCCTGGGATGGTGGCGGCTCCGAACAGCACTGCCGTGCCTGGCGGGGGAGCTCTGCTGGGCCGTCGTGGCGACGGAGGCAGGCTCGTGCTTGTTGTGGCCACTGGCGGTCACGGCATACGAGGCGAGGAATCCCGTGTTGTTCACCGTCGGGTCGCCCTTGACCGTCGCGAACAGCGTGCTCTCGTCCCGTGAGAAGAAGACCTGCGACACGGTGTTGGGCGGCCCCACGGGCGGCGTGGTTTGGCCCAGGTCGAAGGGGCGCAGGTCGTCTGCCTCGCCGCAGCCGGATGACGCGTCGAAGGACACGCAGGAGACGCCTGCCGTGGCGCCTGTCAGACCTACGCAGGCGAGCTTGTTCTTGGCGGATACGGCGACGGTGTTGGGGAACTCGCCGGGAAGGGACACGGGCTGGCCTAGGAGGGTGAGTTTGGTGGCGTCTTGGGGGTCGATGGTGAACATGGAGAGCGAGTTAGAGCCTGGGTTGACGGCGAAGAGGGTCTACGTGTAAAGTGTTAGTGACTGACGCTCTGCCCTGGCCCTGATTTTATTGGTTCGTCCTCTTGCATCAGTTGAGGAATGAGAATGTGAGCTCTAACGTACATTTCCAGACACTGCCAGCGCAGACTGGCTGAAGAGGGCATCCGGTCCAGCCGACTCGTTGGTCGCGCCGTTGATGCCGCTGGCTCCCGCGCCACCCGTCAGCGTGGACGTTCCGGCTGCCGTGTTCAGGAGACCATCAGCTCCGACAGGCACAGCAATGACTGCATTGCTAGCCTCGTTGCCCAGTATGTAGATGGCCTTGGCTGCAGCACCGCTGCCGCCTGTGTGGCCTTCCTTACCACTCCCGCAGGATCTGGTGGAGGGTGCTGCAGAGGCTGGGAGCAGGAGGAAGCCCAGGAGGGCTGCAATGGTGGGGAGTGTGTACATGATGACGCGGTAGGCGGAGCAAGAATGGGATGATTAGGCCCAGATCTATGAATTTGAAA
Organism: Aurifilum marmelostoma; assembly: GCA_027559495.1. Classification (NCBI taxonomy): domain Eukaryota; kingdom Fungi; phylum Ascomycota; class Sordariomycetes; order Diaporthales; family Cryphonectriaceae; genus Aurifilum; species Aurifilum marmelostoma. Next base: position 365,325 of record JAMXSV010000019.1, on the reverse strand, counting down.
CACAAGTGCTGGTCTCCGAGATGTCGACCTCTTTTTTCCCCTGGTATTTGATCTGATAGTCTGTTGGATGATTCAATGCCGGACTCTGGATTCCGGGCCAAAAGACATTTTCACATCTTGGGAGCCAAAGACCTATTTATTATATCCCATCGTTTTGTAACACAAATGTCTTTGGTAATGTATTGCCATTCTCCAGATGCTCGGGTCGACATTTCATTTGTTGCAATCTTGTCGGAGATCATCGCTGCACCATTCGTTCATAACTACCTATGGCTGACTTTTGTCTGTTGATATGATCAGAATTTCCATTTTGGGTATAAAACTGATGACTTGCAATTTCGAGGACGCCAACGGGAATACAGACACTGCCGCATCTGATTGGATACATGTCTTAATATCCTGACACGTCAGGCATACCCTGTGCTGCCACATGAATGCAACGACGTTGCGTGTGGGGTACGCTGATGGGGGCCTTTTTTTTCTCTCTGTTCTACTAATCAGTATTTCCTTTCTGGGAAGAGTTTCAACGCCACACATCCTTGAGTCCTCGCCCCCTTTTTTTCGGCCTGGTATCTTTCTTTCTTATAGGTGCGACAATCTTGCGCCAATTTCAAGCTCGTTGGTGGAGAGCCCGTCTCGAGGACACCGCCCTTGTCTTCAAACCTTTGATGTCACCTCTTGTACTTTCTGTCCGTTTGTTCCGCTCCACGTCCGTGTGTCCCTTGGAAAGGCCTTCTTCCCTCGAGTACTTTACGATTATACTAGCCGTTGGCGGGCGCCAGCTTCTTATTGGACTCAAAACGCATCTCACGTCAGCTGTGGCGTTGCCGGCTCAGCCCCATTGTGAAAGACATACGCCAGAAGAGACCCGTGCTAACCGTGACCCGAACGTCGATCCTCCTACTCCCTTTCTGTGCCCCTCCTCTGCGAGTGCTCTTTGCCGCTGTATCATCTTTTTCCACCCATCCGCTGCTGCGACGCACATCACACAACGCGATCCGTTATCTCCAAAGGCGTCATCCTTCCCAGATATTCATTGTCCCCGCAGGCGGTGTTTTGTGTCATTGTTGTGAGGCGAGCAAGTTCCGAGCCAGCTGTTCACCTGTAACCTGCCGGATCCTTCGAGATGCCCAATCCAATCTTTCGGATTTTCAACCCTGGTGGTGCGTGTGGCCTCCTCCCAGGGCTCCTCCGTCTTTCCCCCTCTTTCTCGGTGTCATCCCTGCAACACTTGTCGTGACAAGGCTAGTCGAAGTTCTGCAAAAGGTTCTGACATTGTTGCCTCATTCTTTTGGCACTTTCAGCTCCCAAAGAGGACCGTGTACAGAAGCGCCGCAAGCAGCTCAGACAGGCACAGCAGTAAGTGAGATGTCATCACATGTCCCGAATCTCCCGGTCTGATTACGTTTTTTGAAATGATACAAGGACACACCTTCTTCAGATTGCAACATGAAGTCATGCTGACTGCCACAGGACCTACCGTGAACGCAAGGAAAAATACGTCAAAGACCTGGAGAAAGCGGTGGCAGAGAGCCGAAGCCGCGAGACGGAGCTGCTGAGGGAAAATGAGCGGCTTCAAGCCACCGTCCAGAGCCTGGTGGGATCGCTGCGCCAGCAGGGCGGGGCCGTCCCATCTGACCTGCCAGTGGCAATCTCTGCTTCTTCGCCCCGGAACAGGCGGACCGGCTTGCCTCATGATACCAATGCTAATAAGCCTCTTGCTTCCTCGCCGAGTGTCTTCTCCGACACTACTACCATCGACTCGGGCCTGAGCCCACCTCAGCAAGTCAAGGATGTCTATGTTGCAGATGTTGATGATGTAGGCTTGGGCATGCAATTTGTGTTGACGTGAGTATCCTCGCTCCTCTTATTTCTTGATATATGATTTTTTTTTTTAAGAGATATTAACCCAATAAATCTTTCAGACTTGAGAGACCCTGCCTCGGCCATCTTCACGGCAACCCGGACAAACCAGATGATCCCTCAGGCCACGCGCTCACCGTCTCCTCCCAAGTCTGCGCCATATCATCACCAGCCTGCGTCACGTCGCCGGTACCAGCAGAACGCCTAGACTACCTCGCACTCCCGTCCGCAATCCTCAACAACCTTCTGAGCCTGTCCAGGGCGGTCTGTGCCTCCGACCGAGAGGTCACGCCCGTGCAGGCCTGGGACTATCTGCGCTCTCAGCAGCAATTTGGTTCGTTGGAGGTGCAGCGCCTCCACAACCTGGCGCAGCTGTTGAGGGATACGATCAAATGTCATGGGTGAGTTATTCTCGAGGGGTTTCTTTATTGTAGTTGTCTCTAATAATGAGTGTTGTTTAGATTCGGCGCCGTCATCGATCACGATATCTTTATGCGGCTGGCCTTTGACACTTTGCAAGGAAACCTAGTTGGGTTTCCGTCTTTCTGAGTACTGCAGGTAATTACAGAAGATATTGACTTGCTATTACAAAAGTGAAGGAGACTTTACAGGATCTCTTTACAGCCAACCTTCAATTATTGCTCCTCTTCATTCCTCTACCCAATTCCAGCAGTTGTCATTTCTGTAAGCATGACTTGCAGTGCTGGATCTCATGAAAAGTCAGGCCGGTCGGAAAAAGCTTCACATATCATGTTTCATTCAGAAAGATCTTGTATGAAAATGTTCCAATAAAAGCAGATATCGCTCAACAGAAACGAGTCGAGATGAATCTGTCTCCATGCACACTAAAGTTCTGTCTTCCTATTCGCCCAAAACATGCTCGTCTATTGTAATTCAATCATGATAACTCCTGCAGTCCTGGTTCCTGCAAATGATTACACAAAGTCCTGTCTCCCTTTTTGCTTTTGTAGCTTGGCCCGAAAATCAACCTTCTTATTCCTCCGTCCCAACCCGGCCACCCTCCTCCTCGTCCTCCTCCTCTTCCGCCCCGCGAAGCTCCTCGGCCTCCCGCAGATTCTTGACGGCAGCGTCCAAGTCCCCCTCCAGCCTCTGCGCCAGCGCCTCCAGCTCTGCGATGTCGCGCGTGTACGACTTCACCGACCCCCGCAGCCTGTCCATGCCGGCCTCGAGCTCCTGGATCCGCACGTTCCTCAGCTTGACCTTGCCCCTCAGCGTGGTGATCTCCTGCCGCATGTCGTCCATGGCCTCCGCCCGCGCTGTGAGCTGCCTGCGGAGCGACACCTCCACCTCCTGGTACTCGTCGATGGTGTCCGCGTGCTCCAGCCTCTCCCTGGCCAGCTCGCGCAGCCTGGCCAGCAGCAGGTCCAGCACGGCAGCGCCGGACGCCGACAGGGGCAGCGTGCTCTCGCCCGGGTCGAGGTACTCGAGCTCCAGCCGCGCCGACCGGAACGCCGTGGCGAGAGACAGCATGGTCTCGGGCGCATCGCTGCCCCGGATGCCGAGGCTGTCGAGCGACATGTTTATCTTGGCCAGCGCGACCCTGCGGTCCTGGAACGCGCGGAGGAGCTGGTTCAGCTGGGCCTCGACCTTGACGGCCGGCGAGCGCGAGCCCAGGATGGCTTCGGCTGCGGAGCCGCCGTCGGGGGTGAAGGGGGCCAGCTTGTCGGACAGGCGGTGGGTCATGGCCTCGTATGCCTCGAGGGTGGCCTTGAGCTTGTCGACTTCAAGCTGCAGCGACGCGAGCTCCTCTTCCCGCGCAGCTGCCCCGGCCTCAGCATCGGCGTCAGCGTCAGCATCAGAGCTCTCGTTCTCGCTGGGCAGCTGCATCTGCACGGCCGCATGGGAGGTCGGAGGGGTGAAGAGCTGGCGCATGGGCGGCGTGATGTTACGCAGGGGCATGACGGGGCTGGTCGACGGCGGCGTGGGAAACGAGTTCCTGAAGTCTGCGCGCCGAGGTCGCGTGGGTGTGCTGCAGGCCAGCTCGGCCATGGTGCTCTCGTCAAAGAAGTGGTCGCCGTCGTCCTCGAAGTCGACGTTCATCTCGAGGCAGTTGTCGTCGTCGTCGTTGCCACCCCTCCAGTCCACCTGTGTGCTGTCGCTGAGATCACTGCTCGACAGCGCTGGGCTGTTGAGGGCGGCAACGCGCCGTAGCTGCTCGACCTGCCTCTTCTTCGGGTCGTCCATGCTGATCTTGGCGCTGCCGGCTTCTTCCTCGGCGGTGGAAGTAGCAACCACTGTCATCCCAGACAAGCGTCGGATCTCAGTGTCCCTTGCGGCCACTGCGGCTCGGAGTGAGTCCATCTCTGCCTTGTCTTGCAGTACCTTGCGTCTCTTCTCGGCACTGATGACGTTCATCTCTTCGCTCAGGCCGTTGCGCCTGATCCTCCTCTTGACGCGGCCGTCGAGCACTTGCCGCATGGGTAGGAATGTCACCATCTGGCTGCCGTACCCGGCCTCGCGGTCGGGCGTGGGGGTCTTGTGGTCATCTTTGTCATCATTATGACAATGGTCCACCAGAGTATCGGTATCAGGCCCTGAATGACGACGTCTCTTGCGCCCATTCTCAGAAGAAAGAGAACATATTCTGCTGCTGCCACTGCTGCTGCTGCTGTTCCCGAGCTTGGTACGGCGCATAAAAGGAGTCAAGCCCGTCGATAATGATGAAGGTGTTGATGGTGAGTATGTGATCGAGTCACTCTCGGCCACGGCATCTCCGGCTGGGCCCGGGTCCGAGAAGCGCACTCGCTTCTGCTTGTTCTCGCGGCTGGGCGTCTGGGGCGGGCGATGGGTCTCAGTGGGTCGTTGTCGGCAGCTGCTTCTGCTTCTGCTTCTGCTTCTGCTCACACCGCTCCGCCGAGGCCGCCGCAGGGCGAGGGGGAGGTGATCCTCTTGTGCCAGCATGATGGGCGGGGAGGAGGCAGACCAGCAGAAAGAAAAGAAAAAAAGGGCAAGGTTTGCTTTTTGATTGGGTGCAGGTAAAATGAATAGAGATGGATGATGTGAAATCGAATTGATTGATGATGAGGATGGAATTTGGGCTATCTTCTAAATAAGAGTTATAGAATATTTACAATAATAACAAGGCTAGATAATAGAAGAGAGAGAGAGAGAGAGAGCAGTGAAGGGTTTCAGGTTTAGAAGAACTATGTAATGTACAATACTCGAGAAGAAGGGGGGGGGGTAGTTCACGGAGTACTCCGTATTAATAAATGAATATTTTGACCCTCCTTGGGGGGGGGGGGGTTGTGGAAGAGGATAGGAGAAGAAAGAAAGCCTGCCGAGGAGTACGAGGGAGGGGGGGATGGATTATCTGTCAGCCAGGGGGGGGTGGGTGGATTTGATGGAGAATAACAAATCGCGACAACTTGGTCAAGTGTTTGTTTACTTTTCCCTGCTTTCCGCCTAGCGCCTGAGACCCGCTCTTCTAGATTGCGCCCGTCAGCCAATCGTTGCATCGATGTGTTGGCTTTATGGGTTTTAGACCTGTTTCCTCCTCAGCCTATCGACTTTGTTGGGCACATGGCTGGCTCTCTGTCGTGTTTTGCTGTTCACTTCTGGTCTCTTTCTTCTTCTTCTTCCTTCTTTTTTAATGGGTAATGGAGGTTAGAGAATATTTCTCTCGTCTTCATTATCTTTTCTTTTTCCAACGAACCCCCCTTTTAATGGACTTTCCATTCCTCTTTGAGCCAAAAGAGTATTGAATGAAACCCCACCCCCGCATTGATTAATTAATTACCGCGACGCGCTGCAAAAATGAAAGGAAAGGAGAAAAACAAACACTCAAGACCCCCAAAGATCCCGGCCGGTGGTGAGCTGAGAATTCTGTATCCTAGCAACTTAATTCGATCGTCGATCTGCTGTTCTCCCGACGAACAAGTAGAAAGGACAAGAAAGAATCAAAAAGTCTCAAAGTTTGTTGTCTCGAGGATGTGACGTGGCAAGATTTTTTGTCCACGTCAGTCGAATAATTATCATTTCTGCGGCAACACAGGCTGATGATTGGGGAGTCCTCGAAAGCAACGCACTGATGCCAGTGCTGACAAGCATCTACTACGGGTCATGGTGCTGATTTTCCTACCCGTAGGATCTCCGTCGAAAACCTTGTTGGCCTTTCACAGGCGCCCACGTAGGCTGTGACGAGTCTCGGTGCGATGGCATGTGGCTTGTGCACAAGGACGTGAGCCACTTGTTACACATCCTTCTCGCTGCTGTTGCCCCGGTTTCGCACCTCTCAAAGATCCGAGCCCTGTGTGTTTCAGGTACATGAGTGGACTTGGGAGACAACAAGTCAGTCTGAATGTGTTCTGGAAACATTCGATTGAGGAAAATTGGGGTTTGGGTTCCGCAATCCGACAGATCTGTCTGTACACCTCACACGCCCTCTTTTTTTTTTTTCTTCTTCTCTTCTTTCCTCTCCGACTTCATTTATCTCAATGGCCATGTGAAAATTTACAGTTCATTTATTCCTTTTCGCGCGAATACCCATTCATTCGCTCCTACACTCTCTGCAATTGTCGACCCACCACACTCGCTCAAAAATCCGCACCGTAGGCTACTTCCCTCGATGCCTCCACATCGCTCCTGATCTTGTCCAGCTTCGCCTCCATCCGTTCCACACAGGACCTGCCAAGCGGCAGCCGTTGGATCTTGCCCCTCAGCGACCCAGCCTGTCCCTCGCCCGACACCACCTGGAAGATGGCCTCGGCCCCCTTCTCCGGATCCCCGGCCTGCTTGCCGTCCCAGGCGCTCCAGTTGGCCATGGCCTGAGTCAGCAGCCCGCTGGGCGTGTCCTGCCCGACCCCCTTCTCGTTGGCCACAAAGGCGCCCAGGAACTTTGTGCGGAAGGGACCAGGCTCGACGATCAGGACCGAGATGCCAAACTCGGCCTCCTCTAGCGCCAGCGACTCGCTGAGCCCTTCCAGCGCAAACTTGCTGGCGCCGTAGATGCCGCACGTCGCCAGGCCGTCCTGGCCCGCCGAGCTCGAGATGTTGACAATCGTCCCGGTTCCGCGGGACCGCATACCGGGGAGGACGCCCTGGATGGTGTAGATGCATCCGTACACGTTTGTCTCGAACTGACGTCGCACCTCGTTTTCTCTAAGAAGGCGATTTTCACTTTAGCATCATTCTCAAGATTCATATTGCTGTGCTTCCCTTTCTACACCCCCATCAGAACCTACGTGAATTGCGCAAGCGGGCCCAGGAGGCTGAACCCGGCGTTGTTGACCAGATAATCGATCCGCCCGTAGACGGCCTCGGCATCCTGCATCTTCTTCACGATGTTGGCCTGCGGTTCCGTCAGGTCCATCTCAATAATCACCCCGCCGGCTCCCTCGATGGACTTGACCGCATCGCTCGAGCGCGTCCTGCTACGGACGGTGCCGATGACCCTGTGCCCAGCTTTCAGGGCGCGGAGGCACAGGATGAGCCCGAAGCCTGCTGAGGCTCCTGTGATCAGCCAGACTGGAGTAGCCATTTTTATTAAGACTGTCGAAGTATTGAAGGAGATTTGTCGAGGGTCTTTTGCTGATGAGATCAAAGTCGTGAGGGGGGTTGTTTCTCTTGTGACAAGTGTATATGGAATATCGGTCTGTGTCTTTCTACATCATCTCAATGCCTTTCTTTCAATTGTTGTTCGTCAACTTTATATATTCAATCATCATATCCAGAACTAGTATCATTGGCATCTTTCAGTAACCATCGTCGCCACCACATTCCTAAGGCCGCCATACAGAAAGCCTATCGCCGATGCCCTGCGGCGTTACTTGATCGGTGATTGTCATATGGACTATGCCGTTTTCGGGAGTCGACACTACACAGGAAAGACGAGCCTATGCAACTTCGTTGATCTCCGAAGGAGATACTATATTATTTTTTTTTTTTTTCAACAGAATTCTTTATGATATTACGAACTGAAAATCCATTATGTCATACAACTTGGGATTCAAGCAAATCCATTAGCAAATTGTGGTATAAATCACCTTTATAATCTAATGATGACTATGGTGAATGAATTGCAGTGCATGAACATTCCCCATCCAGTGAAAGGCCGAGCCAAAGAGTGATTTCCTTGTTACGAAACCGTCCCCGAAACATGCTGCTACAGGCCGGGGCTTTTTGGCTCTCTATACAGGATCTGTAAAGAGGGGCCAGAGTAGGCATTGCTTGAGCCTTCTCTCGCGCTCAGACCTTCATGAATCAGCACATGCATTTCATGCAAGTCATTTGTCGCCCCACATCACGCCTCTCCTCATGCCTGGATTCTGCATGTCCTTGTGTGCTGCCCTTTTCATTTGATATTGGGGTTAAATGTCGATAATATGTCGGCTGTCCACCGCAGTCAAGGCACATCAATCACACAGAGTGCCAACCATTTGGACTTGTGATGGTGACCGTGACCCTGCTACTTCCTTCTCCAAATACCAATCTGGATAGGACGTTTCTTCATCCCATATCATGGCGGTTTCGTTTCTGCTGCATCAAGATTCGCTACAATTTTCCTTATTAAGTTTGGCGCCTACGAGTCTCGGTGGGCCGCCAGCTCTACGTGGTTCGTTCCTATGTTATGGTACAGGTGGTTTTACTAGGCGTTAGCGGGTGGGTCAGACACATCTTCTGGTGGCTTCCTTCACTATGGTGACACTCTATGCGTGGAAATTCCTCAATCGTGCCCATGAGTTGGGCGCGGTGTTGTCGAGGAGCTTCTGTCGTCGGTGCCCGTTGCCACGTTCCGCTTTCTCGATGGACAGAGAATGAGATGATGGTCTGAGGAGATCATTCTCGCGCGAATGATTTAGAGAATAATAAGGGAAACGTTGGTGGGCTTTACAGACAGATTTTCGATACGGGTTTTATGTTTAATGTATACATATAGTCGAATGAAGGCCAATGAACAATTGTACTGCGCGGCATTTACATTCCAGAATATCAAATTTACGATGAGAATAGAATCAACATTTAGCAAATCAGTTCAGCACAGTCTCTGAAGAGCACTGGTTCTCACTACCATACCCTATTGCTCTCCTCTATCCATTACCCCTTCGAGGCATGGTAGTTAGCGCCTCTCTCAGCTGGTCCTAGGAGATGTCCAGATAGTGTCATTGGATAGATGCATGATACTGCCCATACCTGGAAATGTATAGCCCAGGGCTGTTGGCAAGTGTGTGATCGCCGCTTGTGAGATGAAAGGCTCGTTTTTACTGCTGTGCATGTCTCCTCCTTGAGACTGCACTTTGCGCCGGCTCTTTTACTCCGGGGACTTGATCAATTTTTTGCTTCATCCTCATACCTGTAGTCTGCCCGAATCTTTTCTTTCGTGACCTTCCGCGACATGACCATTGCTGAAATCTTGGGTCAAGCTAATGAAGATCGGAAACGTCTTCTTCTAGTGCTAGCTTCCGATGTCTGATAATATGGGATGACACCCAAGAGAGACCGCAAGTCCAATCAGAAGCTTTGGGGGGGGAAAGAAGACGACGAAAGCCGGGGTCAAGGGACGACAAAGTCCAGACGAACCAAAGATGACCGTGCTCGGCGATCTGACATCCTGGGTGCCTGTGAAGATCAATAGATCACCACGTTCAAGACGGGGTGGCAATCAGAATCGTCCCCGGCGCTCCCCCCCCTCCGTCTTTCTTTTGGGCCAAGGGAAAGGGAAAAACAAAGAAGCAAAGAGCAAGACGGTGGCTGAATTCCCTACATCTGACGGTGTAACCCGTTATTATTTTACCACACAAAGTCATTCATTAACATATCACGCTTCTGCCAGCGGATTCTGCATCCTATATAAGTCTCCTTATCGCAGAACCGACAACATATAGTCCGTATTAGCGTTAATAAGAGCGCTGCTGCATTTCACCTCGACAGCCAGCCACGACTTTTGATACGGGCGGAGAAATAACGAGTCAAGCACTATACGGGGGTTTACGGTGCTTCTTGACGTAAAAGTCGACGATGAGACCAGGGCGCTGGAATGATCGCCAACCATTTGCAAGATGCTGGTTAGGACCCATGAATCCATTCATCTTCGTCTTCGGCAGCGGCGCCATCCGCAGCACATAACGTCGCGACCATTGATTCTCCCTCTCTAGTTTGTGTTCTCTTCTTCTCATCCCTAGCTCAGGTTGGCGTATTTGAGCCTCTCTTGTCCACCTTGCAATGTGTCTGTATAACTCAGAGTTCACCCAGAATCAGTCGTCTTCGCACCAAGAGGGATCTCTTATGTTTTGACTGTTGTGGCCGCCCCAGGAGCACATAAAAACGTTTTCATGATGATCTGCAAGACGCAAGATGGACGCTCTCGTGGAGGGAAAAGAATTCGGAGAATACGACCAGACTTTCTCCATATTAGAGTGGGTGGTGATGGCGGACGCTCTTCTGGTTTACACACATTACAACCTCGAGATGAGGGCGCCTTCGTCAACGACGACGATGAAGAAAAAGATGGGGGTAAACTTGAATATCAAGCGAAAGGTTAGTAGTCCGTATTCTCAGCACATTCTGACAAAGTGTCAAGTTTGAACAATCCAGCATATAAAGATGAGAAATATGTCCTGGCTAACAACGCATCACCCTCAAAGCATTGTCTCTCGCTGCCCGACCAGTAAAGTGTATGTCTACGACGTCAACGGCAGACAAGTCGCCAACAAATTCGCTACCTATTGCAGCAACTTCGTCAATATCAAAAGCAGCACTGAATACGGCTTCTACAACTCCACACTCATTCGCGTCGCCTTGTGCCAGCCATGCGTCCCACATCTCGGCTGGCTCAAGCGCCACCACGATCACGACCTCCACCGCTTTCACCATGGCAAATACCACCACTTCGGGGGTTGCATCTCCTACAATGGCTGGTAACGATTACCAAGCGAGAATATCATTAGGAGCCATCGCAGGAATAGCAGGTAAGTAAGGAGGACCTCCAGTCAGGAAGCTCCCAATTCGTATATATAATTACACCACGTAATATTACCAAGTCTGATCCAACGTGACTTAGCTGCCCAGGTATCTTTCTTTATAATCATAGCTGCCGCTATATACATCTGCTATCGACGATATGCACGCTACCACCTTACGTTTTTATTCCCAAAATCGTCCGAAGAACCCGAAAAAGTCAGTGCACCACGCAGTTCGTCTTATACAGGTCGACCCACCCCATTCGATACCGACCCACGCCGGGCTCCCACGCCCAATGCAGTGTCATCGGTCAGAAATGCAGACCGGAATCGCGAGAGAGCCATCACTAGAACTGCCAATCCAATGCGAATTGCAGAGCCACTACGGCTGAATCCAGTGACGACGCCGCCTAGACATCATCCCCAGTTGTATTCCTGGCCCGCGGGCGGCACGCTTTCACCGGGCCAAACTCCTTTGGTGCAGACCGACCACTACAATGAATGGCCACCGCTTCTACCAGAGCTCCCATATCAATCCCGCGCGAGACAAAGCGATTCTCATGTGCATCGCACGAGTGCTACCAGCTTGGGGTGCTCGACCACGTACAACTCCACGATGAGCCGCTCCAGCGCTACAGCATGGCGCTATGGCACAGGACTCACTCCAGCTCCACGGCTTAGGCAGGAATTACAGACAATGATGGGAATACATAGTTCGTCCGGCGAGCAGAGCAATGAGAGAGCAAAGGTGGCAGCATTTGTGGGAGAAGAATTAAAACAACCGTGCAGAAGTTGGTTGAACGGTAGCAGCAGTGAGGGCTCGGATGCAAGCTCTGCTCTGGAAGTCACTGAGATTGTACCATATCCGCCCTTGATGATGCCTAGGCGGTCCTTGAATCCGGCTGCGTCGAGGGAGGGGAGGTATGTCACCTTCCCATGGGACGGTGGTGAGGGGGCGAGGGAGGAGAGGTAGAGATCTGGGTAAAACTGCTGATGTTTCCCGGAGTTTGTAACAATGTTAAAAAATTTGCTAGAAAGAGATGATCTTACCACGCCCCCAGATAAGTAAGTCTGGCACGAACGATTTCAGCCTGTGTTGCTATCTCATCCAATACATGTAATCAATATGCGTGCTCAGAAGCCCAAAATCTTATTCACCCTTCGGATAATCTCCTTCTCTCCCTCGCTGCCGCCCACAGGCTCTACCAGGGGCTCGAGACCGGCAGAGGCTGGCCCGTCCTCTCCAGCGACGGACCTGATAAAGGCCTCGTCTGGTCGGCCGACGTGCTCAGACTCACCCTTACCACCAGGAAAGTCGGGACCAGGGGTGCCTCTGGCACATGCATCCCTCATCCTTCGGACATAATCGGCATTGATCTCAGTGGCTGGGCAAATGGGAATATATAGAACGCTCGAGTCTGCTTTGCCCTTGTGCTCGAAGTCAACTGCGTGAATTGCTGTGAATTTGTTGTGTTAGCTACGGTAATACACACAGTTTCTTCAAAGGTGGGACATAAACTCCGACTTACTGTCACAATGCCATGCCACATAGTCGCCCGGCTTTATTCGGGGCACATGTACCATAGTCCTGTCCAGCTCTAGATGAGGGTGCATGGCCAACTTGGGAAACTCCATGCCGTATCCAGGAGTCGCCCCAGGTATCTCGCTCGTCATGTTCTCACCGCTGGTAAATTCCCAGTTCTCGGGGGCGAGGAATCTTTGCCTTGCCAGGCTCTCTGGCTTTGCCATCTCCATATCCACGGTGTTCCTAGGCCGGAAGAATGGCCGCAGCAGCGCATACGCTGTGGCCAGTTTCAACAATGGGCTCACCAGCAAGGTCCCCTCCCTGGGCCCAGATTCGCTGATACTCATCCAGCCTTGAAACATCCTGAACGCACTGCAGGCTCCCAGGCCGTTGTACAAATCGTTCACGGCATCCACTCTCGTGCTGGCATCCCATGGGTCGTACTCGGACTCCCACTCTCCTTTGAGTATGGCGTTATATGTACCACCCCGACCATATCCCTCGGGCATCCACCTCTCCACGCTCCCACCGTCCACATGCGGGCCGAGCGCGAAAGTTGCGTCTCCTGGCTGCCGTATGCGCAGGCGATCTGCATAGGAGAGGGGATTGGAGATGGATACGAGAGATTTTGGGTCTGATGTGTGCCATGTTGATGTCATGAGCGCCTTTTGGAGGACCATGAAATTTGGATGCAAGCGGGCGCGCAGTTGTGGCGCCGACCAGTACAATTCCCATACCTGAGGATCGTGTGCAGGGAACCCTTTCAAGAAATTTGGGTGAGCAAAGAGACGCACAGGTGCCCAAAGTTTGAAGAGAATAGCGCGATGGGTTGAGTGAGAGGAATAAAAAACAAAAACCAGAAGAGGAGAGACACACATATATATATAGAGAGAGAGAGAACGAACTTATGAGGACTTACCCTTGGTCTGTGGATTCTTACGGATATACTCATCCAGCTCAAACTTGTACCCACGGGCTTCCCGCTCCGGGATTACACCCCTAACAACCACAGCGCCACGCTTCTTGATTTCGGCCTTTGTGGTTTCGAGGTCGTCATGAAGCCGATCAAAGCGCACTTCGGGGATAACGTTTGACCCCTCCTCGGCGATGATATCGTTCTCGATCCGGAGGCGCTCGAGCAGAGCGTTCCAGCTTGCCTTGATCTTCTCCTCGCGCCCTTCGACCAGTGACAGCTTGAGCAGCCGGAACTGGTCCGGCAGAGGTTCGTCTTTAATGCCGGCCAAAGATGCAAAGGAGTCTGATATATCGCCTTCCCTCTTGGTATGGGATGCGGCTGCCATTGCGCCCATGGCGACTGTACGCCTCTGACTGCTGATGACGAGTGGTGTCCATGATGGCTGGACAGCTCGTCTTACTGTGGTTCGGAGCATGGGTCTGATGTCCTGGACAGAACCGAGGATGGAATTCTTTTGCCTTTATTCGTTTGCACCGTGATAGGCACCCGTGACTGACGATGAAGATGATGATGAGAGACGGATAAGGATATGGTTTTAAGTTCTACAGTAATCGGTTCTCAGCGGGTGGCGTTTGCCTTATGCACATAGATTGAAGGGAGACGACAGCGGAACTGCTATTTCGAGTAAGTTACTAATGCAGTAATTGATACAGGATCCTGATTCAGCAGGGTCCCCAACTTTACAGATAGTCTCTCTGTCTGGGGTAAAATAATCTTCCCCACGACCCCGCGGACGGGCGGAAAAGCCGAACTCGGCATAGCTATTTAAGGTCTACATAGACGGCGGAGATACCATAAGTAGTAAACCTCCGTCTTCACATTCTTTACCAAGAATCTTGCCTCACCTCACCTCACCTCTCGTGAGATAGGCTCTCTGGGAAAGAAAAGTGCTTCACGATCAGGTTGGTTTTGTGGATGGAATAGACAATTTATCGGCTTTGTATGGTCCTCGATATGCCGACGTTTCTGTACCCGTCTCTTTTCCCCTTCTTCTCGCTGGTGAGGCCCGCCGGCGCATCATCAATCATACGATCATCATCAGCCCTCCTCCTGTCAAGCCTGGATCTGCAACTCCGCCGCCTCTGCCGCCGCCTGCATATCAACAAACACCGCAATGGAACCTCCGGAGAATGCCAGCGGGAGATCTCCTCCTTCTGGACAAAAACGCCCAGTCCGCTTTGTGGCCTCGGATGAGGATGGACTGCCTGTGAAGCGCCGCCAGGTTCAGCAAGCCTGTGAGGCCTGCCGAAAGAAAAAGGTCGGTTGCGGTTAATTCATTTGTACCTCTCCGTCACTATCGGCTCAGTACTGAGTAGATGGAATAGAAGAAATGCCCTCATGGATGCAGAGACACTGGCTCAGTTCAGAAAAGTCATCTGGGGTCATTGTCCCAAGTGCCACAGTCGGCGCCGCAACATCGTGGACAACATATAAAATCGCGCACAACGGGCCCGTCAGCTTCTTCTTCTAAGACGAGCAGCTCCCTAGGCATCGAGGCATCAGTAGCCTCGCATCTTCTGGAGCTTTCGACTTCACGTTTCGTCGGAGACCTACTTCCAGAAAGCGTGTTCATCCATGCAGGAGACGGACAGCCAAATCCGAGACAGCCGTCGATCCATCGAAATCACTCCGGAATTGGAACCTGGATGCGCCACTTGACCCAGAGCTCGGATGGACAGGGCCAGAGCTCGGAGATGTTGTCCGGTACGGCCAGAAAGCAGGTTCAGGCGATGCTGCCTCTTGGTAGCCGTCAGCGAAGGCCATTCGACCATGTCAGAGCAGACGAGGACCTTGTTGTCTGCCCGCCCGCCGCAGACTACCGATATCTCCACCAAATTTACTCTGAGCGAATCCATCCTATCCTGCCCATACTCAACGATTCAGATCTCTCTGCCATCAAAGAATCCAACGTGTCGTCTATCAGATACAGTGTGTTCAGGCAGGTTATTTCCCTGGCAGCTGGCCTCGATCCTTCCGCACAAAATCATCTCCACCTCGCCGACGAGGGCGGTTCCCTCCTGTCCCCTGCAGAATTCCACCACCAGCAAGCCAAGGCTATCTTCGCTTCCCTCGACGCAGACGTCTTGAGCGATCGTGTAGACCGCATCCGTGTCCTCCTCTTCATGTTCCTCTTCTACCAGCCGCGCCATGCCTCGGACAGAGACGTGTCGCCCTTGATCTTCAGCCAGGCCGTGCACTATATGCAGACCTTAGGTATCCACCTTCGTGGGTACGGCAAGGGCTCTGACGATACCGACGCGGAGAGGCTATTTTGCTTGCTCTGGGCTTTCGACCGCATGAGCGCAGGCTTTCACGGCCGGCCTTGCCTCTTGCATGAGCGCGACATTGACCGAGATGTGGAGGCATGTATTGAGCGACAGGAACCGCCTGCTTTCAAATTGTTTCTGAAAGTGACAGAGATACTCCAGAGGGTCATCTCTTTATACCGTCCCCGTTATGAAGGAGTTGACTCGGTTGAGCTTCCTGTCTTTGAGAGCATGATTCTTGACGCTGGTGCCGAGAAAATGCCCTCTTCGCTTCTTGGTAAGCTCTCAATGGGCAAGGAATGATATGAAGATTGGCAGACATTTACTGACAGCTAATTGCAAACTTAAGCCACCATCGAGGTCTTCTACCATGCCGTCTCCATTATGTCCTGTCGGAAGCACGCGAATCGCAAGGTCATCTCCCCAGAAGACCCATCCAACCACACCAACAACCTTCCTCACCCCAGCATCAATGCCCGTCGCTCCCTGTCAGCAGATCGCATCGTCGACTCGGTCGTGTCCTCGCTACCTCCCCATCAGCCGTCCTCGGCTATTCCCGACAGCATCTACATCCTCCCTTTTGTCCCTTACGCCGTCGCTCTGTCCCTGAGCGTGGTCTACCTCAAGATGCGCTACTCAAAAATCTCGATGTACAGATCGAGAGCTAGGACCCGCTTCGTGGAAATTGTCGGCCTGCTGCACTCCCTGGGAGACGTATACACCGGCGCGAGGCTCAACGCGGGCCTGGGTATCGCTATCTTGAATGAGATGGACAAGACAGTCAAGGGGCTTGCCAACAATAATTCGAACCATAGCGCTACAGCGATGGCAAGTACGGCGGCTGGGACGGGAGCCCCCACGCCGCGACAAGCAGCGCCGACGAGACTAGAGGTCCAGAGCAGCAAATCAGGTGATGCTCAGTCTGGTGAGGTGGGCAGCCGTGGAGCAGAGGTGCAGCAGAATGAAGAGAAATTGAGAAGCGCAGGGGAGACAAGTCGCCTGGGTGGTGGGCAACGACCGAGCGAGGATCATCCTGCGGCCGCCTTCGCGTTGAGCGAGGTCACCAACCCACAGACGCCGACAGAGCCAACTCCGACAACCATTGTAGACGAGAGCGCATCTACGGGGCAGGATCTACAGCACCAGGGTGAGAAAGTTGAGTGTGTGCCGCCATTGTTGCCGCCCTGGGATGACATCTCAGACGTGGATCTCTTTGTACACTTTGATCCTGGTTTTGATCTGAGCGCAGTGGATGCTGCTTTGGAGGCGAACCTTGAGATGGGGTATCCGCAGACGTGGTCCATGCAGTGGCCGGAATGACGAAGAGATGATAAAGAAGTGAGAACGGGCGGGGTGATGCTGACAAGATGCATCATGCTTTGGGCTCGCCTATTTTGCATGATAGCGAGAACTTGTCAACGGTGATGAAATGACAACCCTGGCCCTTCTATCATCTGATAAGTAAGTTAAGAAGGTAAAAAAGTTAACGATAATATTGATACCATTCAATGGCTTGATTATATTTATGCAAACAACAGGGTGCGTTGATAATAAGACAAAACGTCATCTTTTCACACAAAAGCTGCTACGGACTACCTAAGTAGCATTTGGAAAATGTTACAACCGATTCTGATTCGATGCCAAAGCATATCACATTCACGTCGATTTTTTGCGCAACGAGATAATTATGCCTTGGAAAGAATACCTTGGCTAGTGACGGCGATGCCCCGGAGAGGGTGATGCGCCATATCGGTGCAGCTGAGACCGTTTCCCCATGTAGCCAATTCCAGCCCAGTACACAAGTAAGCGAATGTCGAAATGACTTGTGGTGACCCGCAACTCTGCCGTGACTGATAATCTTGTTTCCTGCACAGCTGCCGAGGTTGCCAAGTGGGTCTGCTGAGCTCCTTTTTAAGGCCAGTTAGGTAGACTTTTGATGAGCCTGCGGCAATTTCCCGGCTGAAGGACTGGCAATAGGGAAAGGCCAAAAAAAAAAAAAAAAAAAAAAAAAAGGAACCATCCAATGCCTTCCATCTCCTCTGAAGGAGACGACAGTCCTTCAAGTGCAGATACAGCGGAACGAAATAACAAAAGCTTCGTCTCGCAAGATGACAACACCATTCTCGCCTTCGGCGTCCGATCCTGTATCCGATGCTCGGCGGGTCGTCTCGATCCTGGGCATCATGAATCCGTTCATATTCGCGATCACAGTATGGATTCTTCAGACAGTTTTGACCAACCAGCATAGGTCGGACCATAACCAACCCCTTGGAGACAGTGTGAAGCGGATCAGCGCCGGCGCCACGCTCTCGATTGCTCGCACATTTTTATCTATGTCGACAACACTGACAGCCATCTCGGTCGACTCATGCTTTGATATCATACGATGGATTTTGATGCGTCGTAGAGCTGGGCTTTCACCTGATAAGGTCTTTGGTCCGCCAGGAAGTGCGATTGGGCCTTTCGTGATACTCCAGCTATTCACGCAACCCACGGCCAGCTGGAATGACAGGCTCTGGACCTTCGTCAGGTAATGTCTCAAACCTACGGACCCTTTTCGACCCATGAATGTGAAGGATGCTAAGTGATATTTGTTATATCAGAGGCACTACGCAAGCTGTTATGTATATTTCAGCACTGGCATTGTTTTGTAAGAGCTCCACAGTCCTTGGGCGCTCATTATTCATTATTCAATATTGACTCCGTGCATGATAATAGTCCGGATCGACACGTCAACCATCTACGACACTGCATACACCTACGACGTCACAGCAGGTGTAGGGGCTTTCAATGGCTCCTACGTGTTCCCCTTCATCAACAATGTCCACGTGCCCCCCAGCCGATTCTTATGACCGATACCCAATTTTTCCCGACACATATCATGGCGTGCCCTACAATTTAGTGAAAGACTCTATATATTCCGTTCCCTCCGACCCTATTTCATGTCACGGTCCTGGATGCTTCTCATATCTCATCAATGGAGGTTTCCACATTGTAACCCCTGTGAGTACATCGATTCAGCATCGACGGATTCCCTCAAGGACGGGAGGTGCTTTGGGTGAAGAGAAGAGCGTTAAATGAAGATACTGGAGACGGCTTAATACTGTGCATCGGCCACCCGTTCTGAATTGACTTTGCAAACTCACATTCGATTAGCCACAACCCGGCGGTTACGTGTCCCATCCTCTCGCCAAGATCGACAGCGCCCCTGCCCTCCAGCTTGAGTTCTCCCAGCCTGCTCCCAGCACCTTCACCAGTGGAGCCTGCAGTGTCGTTGAGTCTTCATCCGGTGTTAACATCGCAGCTCGCATCTGCGTAGGAGAAGTCGACGGCGGAACTACAGGGGAACTGAGCGCCGGTCTTTTCGTGTGCCTCAATGGCATAGCTGACCCCAGCTGTGATGATCCGTCAGCCTCGCTGCCCAATGTTACTACCACGATGACGTCCTACGCCAGAAAAGCCAGCGTAATCATCGACCGCACGACCTTCAGAATCGTCTCTATCCACGCTCTAACCGAAGCCCAGCGTGTCACGAAGATCGACGACATGACAACGTACAAGTACGCGCTACACTGGCTAATGCATCACACCACAACCAACGTTCCCTACCCTGTTGAACATATTGTGGAAGACTTCTGGGATGCGGCAGCCCACTTGCCAGAGTCAGACGCATACGACTTGCTGTTGCTGAACCTGCAGTCCATTCTAGCGTTCCCAATGTGGTTCTTTACTGCCAATAATTACGGCAACGCCGGCTCGAAGGGGCCTGAAATCGTGCAGGGCTTGCCTGCTGAATATTACACACAGGTGTCTCTCGTGGCGCCTCACGAGAGCATCACGTTGGATCCTGTCAGGTACAAATGGTTCATCATAGTGGAGGCAGTAGCGCTTGCCTTTGTGTGGATCGTACTACTATGGTCTTGGAACTCGGATTCAATAACATGGCTTCATGCAACATCCAAGTCTGGCGTCAAATCATCTGATGGGATGTTTGCAGACAACATAGCTGATCCGGGTGATGATGAGGTTTTGAAGAAGTCATGGGAAGGCATCGGAGCAAGACTGAAAAGTGACTGATAGTAGCCAGGAATTGCAAAAGGTGCCCACAAGTGAGAACTCGGCTGATTGGGCTTCTTCAAGGATGCCTTTCATTCAGGACGCGACCTCGTTGGGTATCAATCCATTGGTGTACTTAGAGCCTATTGCTAGTCCAAGCATGACCTGTTCACTACCACCACCACTGCGATTGCTGTAGTCCGGCGAACAAGGTCGACCGGCTCATATTCTCCTTCTCATCCTCACTTCGCAGAAAGGGATGAGACTTTTCCCAGTCCACTTCGAGAATCCTACTCCGATATGAAAGCCCCGATGTAATCCATCTTGCCCAGAGGCACACCTTTCATCCGAAGGATGTCATAGGTGGTGACAAGGTGGAAGAGAACGTTCGGTACGAGCCACGATGAAACCCAGAGACCCACAGTTGCCTTTCTGTCGGTACCAGGCGTCATGCTGGTCCATCCGGGTGTGTCAGTCTCGGTACAGTATCGGAATTGTCCTAGTGAAGGGAAGACAGAACGGGACGTATAGCACCACGTGTAGCTTACATATCGAGGACTTCGTCTTCCCTGCCGTTGAGCTGCTCCGGCTTGACCTGCTTTGCCAGATCACGGGTCTTCTCTATTACGGCGTATACCTCCTCAAAGGTCTTTCCGGGTTCCAGACTCCACTCCTCGGGCGCGAGGCCGGTCAGGTGTGTGATGGATCTCTTGATGATCCTTGACACTAGTTCCCGGTTGTTAAAATGCCCTAGTGAACGATTAAGCAAAGCGGAAGACCCATATACTCACGAGTTGAAATCTGCTTGGCCAGTGGATACATATCATCATAGAGCTTCGCGTCGATGTACTCAGCATCAGCCTCAATTCCCTTCTCCTTGGCATGTGCCTGGGCCTTTGCCAGGATGATGTCGGCCGAGTCGAGGGTCTTGAGGACCAGGGGGAAGTAGGCGTCGTAGAGCGTGTGCTTAGCGGCCATTTTCGATAACGTGATGTTGATTCTAATTACTGGCAAAAGCCTTGAGATTTTGACTTGATATTCGTTGTTGTCGTTGGTGAGATGAACCCTTCAGATTCTTCGAGCAGCGGACAGAGGGTCTACTTATAGAAGTAGGAGGTGCCTCACAAACTCTAGACTTCATCGACTCTGTGATACTCGTATAAGTCGAGCGGGAGTCGGTCCCATATCCCTGAGGGGAAGTAAGGCAAGCCTCTGCACAATGACATAACACTGAGCCAATTGTTAACGTTTTGTACTTTGTATCTCCATATCTTGTGTCAGCATATGACTCAAGGATGCACCAAAGCTGTCGCCGAGACACTGCGGGACGACCTGGGCCTCACAAGCGCTGACAAATTCAGGCTGTCAAGGGATATAAGGCGGCGAGACATTTGTGCCGCAGATTGCCAGTATTGGTGTACTTGCACGTAGGCGAGAGCTAGAGTGTAGACTCATCCCATTAAGAAAAAAAAAACCAAAAAAAAAAAAAACCCCAGACTTGCACACGGAGTTAGGCCTAAAGATGCCCTGTCAAAACCGTCTGCGCGGGAATCCGAGTAGTCTCCTAGCCTAAGTCCGTAGGCAGATGTGACTCTGCATTATGCCTGCATGGAGGTACTGTTCAATGACGTTCCAAGTATAAACATTGGGCAAGTCATCGAGGGGACTAAACTCATAATTGAGACCGATTGTTGCCTGGCGGCGCGGGCCGACCTGGTCAGATCAGTAAGTCAGTATTCTTCACCCACTTATTTTAAGGTTAAGTATTGTCTATGACAGGTATCCAATTTTTTCTCGATCTAAGCAAGTTGTAGGGTATTCTTCTTTAGTTGTATAGCTTCTCATGTTGTTTTCCTGTACGAAGCACCAAGCAAGCTTCTAATCACAAGTCAGTTATGACCTCTAGACTCTGTGAAGCAGGGAAGTTGTGACGAGTACGCTACTTGGGCGTCGATGTTGTCCCTCTTCCCGGATGTGAACGAACGGCGGCATGATGCTCAAACGGATGAGGTGTGCACTTGTGCCTCTTGCCTTGGATGAGCGAGTGATTCACATACATCTGCCCACTCTTGCACGAGAACGAGCCGACCTTCCGCAGCAATGCTATCACAATGATATTCCGTCTCCATCACGGCTCTCCTCAAGCTCCAGGGAGTAAGACACATCCTTTCCTTTCTTTTGATCAAATCCACGAGCTCAAACTTAGGAGGTCAAGGAACTGTGAACGCGAAGTGTAGAAATCAAAGTGGCCAAGGGATAATCAAACGAAGTGCAGGATAGTATTTGAAGCTCCCGAGGTCTCGATCATCTTTTCCGTCTGCTTCTTTTTGTGCTTCCCTCCTTCGTTTTATCTTCTATCTCCTCATCGCATCAATGTCTGGATTCCTGGATCTTGTTGGTTCACAGCCCCAGTTGGCTTCATTGACCACTCTGTTTAAGAAAAATATGCATTGAAACCATAATTACTTGGTATACTTCTCTACGGGTACTCCGGGTTACGCTTGGCTACCTTACTCTTTGGTGCACTAGGTAACGGTCTATGTTCTCAGTCTCCATTCGATAGTGTCTCAATACTAATGACTTTAGGGGCTGGTCAAGAGACATTGATTGATGAGCATCGTTCAAGACCCCACTTAGTTGTTCTTCAATAGTTCTCAAGAGTCTAGCACTACTTGGATTCAGAGTCTCCTTCGCCTTTAGTATCGGGAAGATAACAAGATCGCTGCGTTCGTAAAGACCAACACCATTCGATCAATTGCCGAGCCCGGGTGTCCACACCATCCCCATACGCGTTGAGCCTCCTGAATTTGTCTTCTAAATCAGCCCTCGTAAGAGTATTTCCCGGGTCCCCCTTCGGCTCGTCGCAGACGCCCCAGACGACTCGACCATCTGCCAGCTTGACCTCAACCCTGCCTAGCCACCTCTTGGGATATGCAGTATCGACCTCGGGATTGAGGACCATGCTGATGCGGTCCCGGAAGCGCAGTACATCTGGATCCGTAAGCGCAAATTGCTCAAAGTCCAAGAGGCTGGCGCTCCCCTTCGACGCGATGAGCGAAAGCGTCGATTTCATGCTGAACTTGGCCGCATGTACCGTCTTTGGCGGCGACGAGGAGTCGTCAACCGGACCAAGCACATCGATGGCGCCCTGATGCACATGGGCCGTAATGGTCTCTATCTCTGCCATGTGGTCCTTGATGCCATTCTTGGCTACAGCATCGAGCAGTGCATCGGCGGCAGGATGCGTGTGCCGGCAACAGGCATGAAACTTGAAGCTCGTCTCCAGGACAGCCCACCTCACACCCAAACCACCTGATAGCCGCGCTCCATCCGCGTCCGGGCCCGACATACCTTTCATCAGACCCGCGGCTCCTTCGATGACATCCTGCGCCCCCTTCAGCCCGTCACGCACCATGTACGCGCTCAACAAACCATTCGCAGCGGCGTGTGCGCAGTGCAGCTGTTTGCTGTCGCCGGCCCCGCTGCGCATGAACTCCCAGAGCCCGCTGGTCTGCGTGCCTGCGGTGCCTAGGGTGGATGTTATCTGCTCGTAATCGAAGCCGAGGAGCTTTGCGACAGCTAGGGCGGCAGCTACTGTGCCGACTGTGGCTGTGGTGTGAAAGATACGGTAGTGGGAACGGCCGAGAGACTCGGCAATGCGAATCCCGGCCTCATAGCCAGCGATGCTGGCGAGGAGCATATCATGTCCTGATAAGTTGTTGTCTTGGGCTGCTGCTAGGACAGCTGGGAATATCACACTTGATACTTGCGACGTGATCAGCTTTCCGGGCTTGTAAGTCAGATGTAATTATTGATGCCGGCTTTCCTCACGTCGCTGGATGCATCACGCTGCTATTGTGCAGGTCATCTTGCTCTAGCGTATGGCTGGAGGCAGCGTTCACCCAGGCGGCCCAGTAGGGGCTTGATCTCAATCCGCTGGTGGTGAGAATTTGTGCCGAGCCATCACTCGGTCCCATCTGCCTCGCCGTGTTCTCAAAAGTCGGGATCGGGTGTGTCTTGGAGGCGGCGAGCGCAGAGGCGAGCCAGTCGAGGAAGAGCTCTTCGATCCGGCGCCACACCTCCTCGGGGACAGTGTTGGCTTTCAGATCATTCGAGAGATATCGGAGCAGGGCTGCGGTGTGTTCAGAAGGTGCCATTTTCTGAGAGCTTTAGTCAATTTATGTAAAGGCAAAGTTCAACAAATATTTTCGAGGGAAGAAATAAACTTTTCTCCTCCTTGTAATAGCATATGAATGGTTATTTCGTCAGGTGGGAACATTTTTATGGTGAAGACCTTGGTGATCCTCGGTCCGTTCCTCGGCTTCCAAGCTTAGAATGCGGGGTGAAAATGCACCTCCTATTACTGTATTTCGTTCTCACTGTGGTTGGGAAGAACCATACAGCCTATTCACTCACCAACCGACCAATTACCTACTTGGCGAGATGATGACTTTCTCGACTCTGGATCCCAGGGAAGATCTGGAAGATCGTAGTATCTGACGAAGTCAAGACTTTCAGAAACTGAATTATACTATTTAGGAATAATAACGTGCGTCTTCAGCGTGACAATTCTTTCGTACCGTTCACGACTGCAAGGACTACATGCTTGAGGGTCCCCGCAAAAATGCCTACGTTGAGGCATGACGGAATGTGCTATTAATAGGTCAAGACAACCAGAATGTTTCTCCCTCTACCGGGCTAGATCGGCAATTCCTACACGGGAGCCCTCACCTACAATATCAGCCAATACTGAAAATGTCGGTCACCAAACTAAAATGTACCGTAATACATTCTTATGCTATTCTAACAGCCTGGCAGCCCTGGCTGAACCTAAGTTTTTGGAATGTGAGACTATCCGCACACACCCGCCGATCAGTCATATCAGCCAAATCTTTTGGGGGGGGGGTCAAGGTGTGCGCGAGGGCTGGCATCGAGGCAGAATCCTCAGCCCCGAGGAAGCCAAGGAAAGCTTCTACAGAGTCTTCCCCGCCACTTGCTGCGTACTTCAAAGCCGCAGGAGCGGCGCCGCCTTCTTGGCTCCTGTGCATGCGGGGCTTACTAATGGAGGACGACTTGGATGCATGCATGCAGCCCAGACTGTTTCTTTAGGGCTCTGGGAACGCGAATCTGGGACCGAACTGGATGAATGTGGAAAGGATACGTCTATTAGGGGTGCTGTAGGGCTTTCAGCAGGGACTCATGTCAGACCTAGACATGCCACTGACCATGCTTGCCATGCCTATCTTAGTGGGGGGTGTATGGATTCTTGGGGGCCAGATGTGCCCGGGGTACACGGTGATTGGGCCACGGCTTTTGCTGGGCGGCAAGCTTGTGTTCAGCACGGAGAGCCCTGGTGTGGTCTGTTCCACAGAGCCATGTCAGCAGCACATGGCCAATAGCATCAAGTTTACAGAGGCAGTTATCTGAATTGAGACGTGGGTCTCACCGTCACAGAGCGCGCTATCCGGACCGGAAGTCCTGGAAAACGAAATGTCGGTCGAGTCAGTCAGCTTGAGCAGTAATCACTTGTTGCATACAATAATCCATGGATCCTCTTGCCTTTGGAACAACGGCAGCGTTGGCTCGATCTTTTTCTGCTTGTCGACGAGCCCGATGTAGCATTCCTTCTCCCGGCACTGACAACCAGCAAAAATGACATTACACTATGAATCGTGGTTTCGATACCCTCTCGAGCGGCCATATCCCTTCCGCTGGTTCACGCCTGTGTTCTTGGGGATGGCAGTGGCATCAGCAGTCCTCTTCACATTCATCAATATCGCGGCAGACGGATACACCCAGAAGGTTGTCTACACGACAAATCCAAACCTGACCCTGCATGAGCACCACTGGTACATGGAAGCGCCCTGGTCATGGATCAGCACCGCTCAGTTCTCTTGCCAGTCGCCCGGCATCTCCATAGGTAGCCCTTACTACACCTCAAATCAGGAGACAGCCAGCTACACCATTACGAATATGAACACAACCCTGATGCCAGACGAAGCCTCTGTCTACGCCGACCTTGGTGCACAGTCGCTCGGTATTACGACATACATGAACAATACGTTGCGTGGTTGCTCAATGGGCGACATGCAGGTTATTTTCACATCGGAGCAACAGCCGAGCTCTGCTGAACTTCAGATCCAGGCAAGTAATTTGAACCACGACTTGCAATAGCCTTGTCTAGAGCACAGAGGCAGGACACGGGGAGGCTGACTTTTATCTGGATAGACTGGACCAGTATACTGCTACATTGACACGGACAAACGTGTGAATATTACAGTGCAACAATCGTTCAGTGGTACCGAGTTCCTCTTTGAGCAGCGTTCCAGTCTGAGCCAATATCTGGTTTATAACTTCATGTAAGACAGTCCCAGTCAATCACTGTAGATGTATTCCCAATATTAGGTACAATGACTGACTATTCGGGGCATTATCAGGAAAGAGAGCTACACCGCATTGATGAACGCCATTCAAGCCATGAACAGCACCGTCGGCTATACTGGCACCACTCTAGGTTGGTCAAATGACGGATCCGATTAAATGTCGACTGCGAGCTTGACAACTAACAAATTTCTCTACCACAGCTTTGCATATTTCAGAAACCATGGATATCACTTCCGACGACTTCTTCTCAGTATCCATACTAAGCCCTGGCGCGAGCGCAAGTCTTATCTCCTCCTCTAACAACGAGACCGACGGAGAGCCCTTCGCTCTCGCCCAGGGCGAGCCACAAGACCTGTCGAGGCTACTCGATGCCTTCGCCAAATCTTACTATTCCACCGTTATGTGGGACCTGGCCTTTGACGAGAGCAACGCTTTCGCAAACGAGACCGCAGTGCAGTACCTGCAGACCACCATCAACGATACCAGTGGCGGCGAGGTTATCAGTACCAGCAACATATCCATCCTGGGCTCGTCGGGGCTGAAAGGAACACAGGCACAGTTCAGCGTGCAGTACATCTGTTCTGTTCCCCGCAAGAAGGACACCGGATCCATGATTGTCTCGATCATGATATCGGACATCGTGCTCATCTCTGCCTTCTGGAAAATCTTCGACTGGGTTGCGCGCAGATACCTCAGGTCCCAACACTCCAACTGGAACCTGTGCCAAGGCTGACTGGAGCGCAACCTCAGCTGCAGCCTTCCGGGTCGGAACATCAACAACAATGCCAGCGTGCGGGTGTGGCAGCTGGACCAGGATCCTCTCTGCCAGAACGTAGACCCGGACCAGCAAACACTGTACAATACTGATAGTCAGTCGAAAAACCCAAATCCTTATTGTGGCAAGGCAGGCGATTCAGAGTCCGTGAAGACGAGGGAGTCACAAAGCACGATCAGAACGCTCGATGAGAAGAATCTCAGGCTCGATAAGATCGCAAGTGGGCAGTACCTCGCCATCTCGTGAGATGCTCTGATGCAAAAGAGTCTGCGGTTTTTTGTGTAGGACGTTATAAAAGGTACAGAAATACATTAGACTAGGATTGTTCGCACTGAAAACTGCAGAATAGAATAGTTTAACATGCTGTATCAAACCGGTTATGTGTACTCAAAAATTGCAACAAGTTCTTATACAGTCCTTTGAGATAGACCAGCTCGTGAACCAATACTGTATTTCTCGTTCCTCCTACAGGCAGCGGCCACGTCCAGCCCCATCATGACCACTACGACGAAACCTCTCGAAGCTTTGACTTCTTACAGACCGCGATGCTCAAGGTCTGGATGCTGCCGCTGCTCAGCAGCTCCAGAACCTGCAGGCTCGCCTCATACTCGCGGGCGATGAAATTCCGAATCTCGATAGCCGTCAGGGAATCGAGAGGATAGTGTGTCAAGCTCCTCGTCACGTCGAGATCTTCGGCATCCATCATCAGCACTTGTGCGATCTTGGTCACAAGTCCGCGGCTGACCACGTCCTCGGCCTCCGTCTGGCTGAGGGACGGGCTCAGCGAGGAGATGACGATATCTTTGTCGGGCTTGTCTTGGTCTGAGTCTGTCTGGGACAGCAAGTGAGCGAACTTGGCATCGCTCGCCCAGAACGGCAGGGAGTTGTTGGTTTTTGTATTTTCGCCGCCCTTGCTGACTGCTACTCCGGTGATAACATGGTGCTGACAGGAAGCAGTCTGTCCTGTCACGGCTGCCTGCAGCAGTGCCAGCACCTCGGACTCGCAGATTGTATTGTCAATCTCGCCGCCTAGGTTCCGGAGGACATCAGCTGCCCGATCCGCACCGCCGCCTTGCTCATTATCAGCGAGATAGCCGGCATCAGAGACGGCGGCCAGAGCAAGCGAAACTCCTGGCAGACCTTTCGATATGCGGTGCTGGATCAAGCCATCCATGAAGGTGTTGGCAGCTGCGTATGCGGCCTGTCCTCGATTACCCACGACAGCGGAAACTGAAGACATGACAATGAAGAAGTCCAGTGGGGCTGTCGCTGAGGAGGAGCTTCCGCCATCATCACGTCCATCAAAGGCCTTGTGCAGGTTCCACGAACCTCTAACCTTGGCCTCGATGACCGCGATGTATTCTTCGTACGTCATCTTTTCAAAGAGAACATCGCGAAGGACCATGGCGCTATGTATGACACCCCGGACCGGCGGAATTTGAACATCGGCAGTATCGATCCAATCCAGAAGGGAAGCCAAACTGGACTCGTCGGCGACATCGCACTGCCGAACCAGCACGCGAGACCCCACAGCCTGGGCATCCTCTAAGAGCCTCTCGACTGCTGGAGTCAACTTGGCGCTCCTTGACAGGAGGACAAGGCTCCCTGCGCCATGGTCAATCATCCATCTGGCCATGCTCCTCCCCAGTCCTCCGGTGCCACCCACGATCAAGTACGTGGCATCGGATCGCAGCAGCCTGGTACGTGTCAAGTCGTGCCGTGGCGGTGCCCTGATTATATCCTCGGCAGTAGGCACAAGGACAACCTTCTGGCTGCCTTGGCCTCTTGTAAGTGCGTTGAGGGCTTCGTGCGCCTGGGAGAAAGGCATGGTGGGTAAGTCGTTGATTGGCTGGATTTTACCTTCTTTCAAAAGACTTGCTATCCTGGCCACAACTCGCGCGAGGACTTGTGGCCTTTGAGATGCCAGGGACAACACATCGACGGCGATGTGAGAAATGTTCCGGGGCACTTGAAGATCGTCGAGAAAAGACGATGGTCGTACGTCTTGGAATTTGTGATGGTTATGCCCTCGCCTGATCTGATCGTCTTCAGAAAAGCATTGCTCTTGGATCTGCAAGAGGCAGCCGAAATCTGATAGACACGCGGTCCAAAGCTCCCTGAGGTTCGACTTTGCGTGTCTAGACGTGGTTGAGTCCAGAACCACATCTACACCAGCCTTGTGCGTTGCCGTCATGATGAAGTTGTAAATTTCTTGACTCAAATAAGAACCACTGCAGAGAAGTCTGTGTCCCTGAGATACAAACACATGGTCCTCGGTGATAGTCTCTGAGTATTGGCAGAGAAGCTTCTCTTTTTCTTCTGCAGTCTCAATGATAACGTAGACGATCGCCCCAGCCTGAAGCGCGAGGCAGATACCGGCCTGTCCGACCGGATCCGAGCCAGTAATGAGCACTTTCTGGCCTGACTCCAACCGTGCCTGGTTCATGAGGCCGTAGTAGGCTGTGCAGTACGCCAAGGGGAGAGCAGCCGCCTGCTCGAAAGGTATTGTGAGGGTCGGGAGGTCCCCTTCCGAGGACAGGGGGAGGGACATGCTCATGGACGCGCGAGTGAGGCTTGCAAAAGCACTCTGAGGTTTCGTGCCATTAATCGAAGCCATGAGACAGGCGACAGGATATCCTACTTGGAGTGCAGGATTAGTCACCGAATTTCCAATCCTGGTTATAATCCCGGACGCTTCGAAACCACCCGGAGGGGAGGGAAGTCCTCCTGGCTGCGCTGGAAAGGCATCATGTCTGTTTGCAGCAACAGCTTTAACCTCGAACTCGATCTCGTCAGCAGCAAGTGGTACAGCTTGCGATGAGCTATCATCGATCAAATGGATACCCTGGATGCTCCTGTTGTTGGCGCCGGAGCCGTGAGTGGAAAAGGATGACTTTGCAGCCTCGAAATTGAGCCTCATAGCTCGGCCCCCAGAAGTGGCTTCACTGTATGCTTGGTATGTCAATGCTTGAGGGTTGGTATGCTGATGAACAAGCTGGTCCAGGTCGTCGTCGTTGATGATTCGAGGAATCAAGATCTTGCCAGATCGGTAGACAAACTCCATGTCGTTGTCCCTTTTGTTTGAGACCCCAAAAGCACAAGAGATGACAGTGGGTATGACTCTTGAAAATTCTTCAAGATCAAAATCGCTGCTTTGGGAGGCCCCTTCGAAGTCCAGATGCGCGAATGGAGTCATGGTCTCGGCACGAATGGCCCTGCCCAGACCACTGACCATGTTGGAGCCGGGAGAGGTACAGTCGAAATATGACCCGCGAGTTACCCACAGGATCCGGCTCGCGCTATCGGCAAGAGTCTTGAGAGTGTTGAACTGAAACTCTGTAGGGTTGACAAGGAAGGGCCGATCCAATTCCGTGAGGACGATACAGGTTTTATCTGACATAGTCGCCTTGACGTGCTCAGGAGTATCTGCCGTGGCCCTTTCTAAGAGGCCTATCTCGATACTAGGTCGGGTCGAGAACATGGTGTGATCAAGAACCTTGACGAGCTCATGTGCCAGCGAATGTGACAGTGTCCTGTTCTCGCTCGAGATGATCACAATGCCAGGGTTCTGCACCACATTCGGGAGAACTACCGGCACGATTGTGTCATCATTCTCAAGAAGTTCACATTCGTATCTGTAGCAAATCTGACGAGGAATGTCGCCATCATCGTCACCTTTGCTCGATTGACAGTCATCTAGTATGGGTGAAACGACCAGCCCTTCAATGGACACGATGGGGCAGAATGGATCCGCATTCTCGGAGGCTGCCGCAGCGACTATGTTCACATTCGTTGCGCGAGGCATCTGAGCATCGAAATGAGCTGTACAGTATGTCGTTAGACTGCCCGTAGTCGTCTTTCCTATCGCGTCGAGAGCGATTGTCATGTGTCTCATTGAGGTTGGGAGGTAGACTATGCTGTGATGGCTTGCCGCACTCTCTTGCAAAAGGATTGGCCAGTACATGTCGATGATCGACTCGAGAAGAGTTGCACGCAATAAGCCAGAATTACTGGCAATATTTTGCGCTTGTGAGGCTGGGGGCTGACAGAGGCGTCCGATGGAAAAGTCCCCTGCGCTTTTGCACTCCCGCATGCATTGAAACGAGACACCATATTCAACACCAAGAGTTTCAGACAGCTTTGCGTAGAAGTCTGCTGTTTGTTCCTCTTTGATGTGAGAAACAGTATTGTTCTGGGTATAAGCGATAGCCTCATCAACATGGAGCTGCTGATGTGTCTGGACCAACGCTGCGACTTGATGTTCGATCCTCACAAGCCCGACGCAGTGCTGTGTCCATTCCGTGTCGGCAGACCAGGAGCAGATGCGGAATTCATGCCAATGCTCGCCAGAAGCTGGATCATAGCGCCGAGTGAGCAAGGTGCTCAACTCGATGTTATCGTTCCCATCGACCACATCTGACGGGAAGACAAGCGGCTTGAGCACCTCAACGTCCTTCAGCTCCACGATGTTCTTGGAGCTGCAGTTGTTGTGGTCGTCCTCGTTCTGCAGGACGGCTTCGACGCTCATGGCGATGAAACCAGCCAGAGGGAATACAATTGTTCCCTGAATGCGGTGGTGTCTTATCCATGGGACGTCATCTAGAGAGATGACGTTGCGCCACGTGCGATTTGTACTCGTTGAGTAGATAGCCTCGAGCCCAATTAGCTCACTCCGGTGACCGTTTGAGCTTCGGTGGGTATGCATGCGTGACAGTCGCGAGTCGTGCCAGTATCTGGTCTGATGATTCCATGAATACCTAGGCAGGTCCGTCAGCAGGCTAGGTCTATCGACGCCGCCGGTACCAGTGGCAAGGTTGACAGCATCTAGGTGAAAGAGGCCGCCATTTGTGGTAATGGTGCCAGCAAGAGCAATGGCGGTCTCGATTGCGTTGCGGCTTCGGACCAAGACTGAACTGTAGACAATGTCTTTTGATAGGCCAGCAGCTTGAAGAATTTGTTTGACTGGTCCTTGCAATGCAGAATGCGGACTCAGCTCAACGAGCATGCTCACAGATGCCTCTTTCTCGACAAGATCCTTGCCCATGAGCTCGAGTGCTTAGCTGAATTGCACTGGGCGCGTCAGATTGTCGACCCAGTAATTGACGTCGCATTCGGAACCATCAATGAGACGTCCATGGAGTGAGGACAAGAATTTGGCGACTCGGCTTCGTCTGGGTCTTGGTAAGGATTGCAACGCAGCCTTGTACTCCTTGGCCACAAGATCCATATGATGTGAGTGGTACGCAACGTCGACTTGAAGACGTCTGTTAAAAGTAGCCGGCTGTGTTGTCTTGATGGTGTCCTCGAGCAGTGCAACCGCTTCAGCGTCGCCAGAAATTGTGAGGCCGCTAGGACTGTTATAACAAGCGACACGGATCTCTTTTCCCTTGTCTTTCATCTCGGCCTTCGAGTTCACCATATCAATGAGAGGCTGTAACTCGTCTTTCGAGCCACCGACGGCCATCATGGCGCCTTGCAGGCGAGGAAAGTCGGACTTGAGCACTGGAATCATTTTTCCTCGGTGATAGGAAATCGCCATAGCCGACTCGAATGTGATAATTCCAGCCGCATATGCTGCCGCGATTTCACCGCTCGAGTGCCCTGTCACAGCGTAGGGTCGAAGCCCCCACGAGTGTAAGAGATCAACAAGACACAGTTGTACCGCTGTACAGCTAGGCTGGCTGATGTGTGCTTTTGAGACTTTTGATGATTCCGCGTCTTCTTGCATCAGCTCCTCGATCAGGGACCATTGGGAGCCCAATTTTCTCAGGCATGTGTCTGCGCGATCCATGGCGGCCGTGTATGCCGGGAAGCCACCTGGTCCATACAGCTCTCGACCCATGGCATGCCACTGTGCACCCTGGCCTGTAAATACAAACCCAAGGTTGAGGTCTTGATGCTGCCCCTGACCAGGCGCTGTGGTTCGAGTAGAGATGATATTCTTGCTGTTGAGCGCCTCGATGAGCTCGAATGAGGTTCCGGCCGGAATGGCGAGACGCCATTTGAGGAGAGACCTTCTGCTTAGGGTGTAACAGAGATGTTCGAGAAGGTCCGACTGGAATATCCTAAAGAAGCACTTGTCAATGAAAATTGTTTTATCAACCATCGCAGCCAAACTATTGCCAGAAACTATGCTTACTCGGGTCTCTGTTCGAGGTAAACAACCAAGTTCGCCATGGTAGCTTCGAGCGACTGTCTATCATTGCCAGAGAGAACAAACAATTTCTTCCTGCCAGATTTCTCAGCGGCCGAGTTGTCCTTTGCTGTAGTTCGCCTCGACATAGCCGGCTTCTTCGTGAGAGCCGGGCCTTTCCCGAGAACAACATGTGCATTTGTGCCGCCGAAACCGAAATTATTGACGCTCACGTATTTTTTGCCCTTGGGCCACGGACGCTGGGTCTTTGGTACCGCCAGATTCCACTCCTTCCACGGGATCTTTTTATTAGGCGTCCTAAAGTCGGTATTTGGCAGAATAAACCCCCGTTCAAGCATCAGTGCGGCTTTGATGACCGCAGCCACGCCAGATGCCGCTTCGAGGTGGCCGATGTTTGACTTCACGGACCCAATGAAGAGCGGATCTCTGACAGATCGTGACTCTCCCAGGGCACGATAGATGGCGCCTGCTTCGGTAGGATCGCCAATTTTTGTGCCTGTGCCGTGTGCCTCGACAAAACCACAGTCTCGCCGATCCAGGCCCGCACTCCTGTAGACCTGCTTGATCAAGGTTTCTGTGGCGTGAGCCTATCCGTCAGTTCTGGTCCAATTCGAAAAAACGTTTGTGACTAAGTTTAGGGAATCGGGAATCGGCCTATCAGCAACAAGTGTTGTTACTCACCTTGGGCATCACCATTGGGCATCGTGATACCGGGAGTGTTGCCGTCTTGATTTATACCAGTCCCGAGAATAAGGGCGCGGATCGCATCCTTATCCGCAATTGCTTGGTTGAGAGGTTTCAAGACGATGATGCCACAGCCCTCTCCTCGACCGAATCCGGTGCCACGCTCGTCGAAGGCTATAGAGCGACCAGAGTCGGAAAGCAGCCTGTGAGCCAAAGCAAGAGTATCAGTTTTGTTATGTTTTGATCACCCTTGGTTCTCGTATTGATAGTAAGATTGGAGGTACGTACCGGCCAGTCGAGAAAGAAATGAAGGAATCGGGCATCAAGTTCAGGTGGCAGGCCCCGGTGATAGCCATGAAGGACTCTCCGTTCCGTATACTCTGACACGCCGCATGAAGCGCCACTAGACTAGAGGAACAAGCCGTGTCGAGGGTGAAGCTCGGTCCTCGCAAGACGAAGAAGTGTGATAACCTGTTAGACTGCATTGCCTGAGCGCATCCTGTGATGTCGAACGAGAGTGTGAGCACTGTGCATTATCTACCTGGCGCAGACTTGATCCGTTTTGAGACTGACCTGTGGATTGATACATTGGCATGGAATCGGAATCACGCGAGAGGTGAGTCTCATACCCAGATAGACTGCCACCAATGAAAACTCCAACCTGTTGTCCAATGACAGAGTGCTTCGGTATGCCAGCGCTCTCCAGAGCCTCGAACGTGCACTCGAGCAAGAGCCTCTGCTGTGGATCCACTGTGAGAGACAGAAGATGGTTAGCACGTGTGATGATACCGAAAAATCAGAGCTGGGTGCTTCTACTCACTTGCGATGGCCTCCTTCTTCGTTAGTGAGAAGAACGGCGCATCAAACGTAGCTGGGTCTTCATGAAGAAAATATCCACCCTGTGAATGATAGGCACCCGTCTTCCCTGGGTTTGAATGGTAGAATGCCTCGTGGTGGAAGCGCTCTTTAGGTGCGCCCGCCATGAATCCACTTCGTGCTCTCGAGCACAGTTCCCAGAACTCGAGCGGGTTGCTGACGCCTCCAGGAAGACGACACGCCATGCCGACTATGGCAATGGGCTGTTGTTGCTGCCCTTCCATGCTCGGCATGCCATCTGAGGGCATCGCAGCAGTGTTGCTGCTATCGTTCAGGCCGTCAACGAAACTTCCGTCCTCTGTTGCGGTGGGGTAGGAGATTCCCGGACTTGTTGCTGGCGACGACTCGTCGGACGAGGAACTTGAGAAGGTAGCAGGTGCCATGGTAATTAATTATTTGATGTTGACCAGCAACGTTTCATGGACCTATAAGCGAGACAGCGTAGTCTTTGGAGGGGATTCCACACCAAAAAGTCTGCTTCAAGCTGTCATCTTTGTTGAATTGGATCGTCAGTACTCGAATGACACCACAGCCGATTCTAGTCCAGATCTTTCGCGCGGCATGATGCTATCCAATCGCAAGATCTCTTCTTTATTATATTGAATCACGCCAACGCCACCAAGACCACAATCAAGATCACTAACAAGCCAAGCCGATCTGTGGCGTTGCTATGACCCCCTTT
The DNA here is from genome assembly GCA_027559495.1 of Aurifilum marmelostoma. Taxonomy (NCBI): domain Eukaryota; kingdom Fungi; phylum Ascomycota; class Sordariomycetes; order Diaporthales; family Cryphonectriaceae; genus Aurifilum; species Aurifilum marmelostoma. Next base: position 330,168 of record JAMXSV010000019.1, on the reverse strand, counting down.
CTGGTTTGATAGAAACAGTTTCACAGGGGCCGTGACAACACGAACTTCTCTCAACATCCATCTCTGAAGTTTCCCCGGCCGCCATTCACTCTGTAACACGTCGCTTTCTACACATGACTCGTCCATATAGATCTAAACTGACGAGTCTGAGCGTTGAACTGGAAACCAGCCCAGTTCACGGGCCGCGAGGGGCTAAGTCGATGGAGGTTTCATGTTTAAAGGGAGGACTGATAAGGTCTCGACCTGAACATACCGATTGAGTGGCAGAGTGAATCGCCAAGTACAATTACTTGTGAGTCCAGCTGATTGTTGTTTAAGACCTGGAGGCCTGCTGCAGTGTTGTTCCCTGTCGTGGTTCCCGCCAGGTCAGAATGTAGATATCAGCTATTGAGAGGCTAGTCTCGATGCTCGGAATGTCTCTCAGTGGACGTCCGATGTTGTTCTAACTGAGGCAGTGACGCTGGAAAGCCCAATGTCCGGGCCCCTGATCCACACCATGGTGGTGTTGGGAAGATTGACAGAACCAGCAGTAATGATACCAACACTGTGGTGTCATATATCGTGGTCTATATCTTCATTACCTCATAACAGGCTCCCTCAGCCTATCTGCTGAAGTCCAGATTCTCAGGTTCAAATTCAGCCTCAACCTGTGTGTTGTTGAAGTCAAGCAAGCCCCCATACACCCTTTCTTGTTGACCGTTCATCCCTTCTCCTTTCAACTTCTTTGCCCTGCCGCGAACGTTGGCGTGTGCATTGTTGCCATCATGCGGTTCCTCTGCCTCAACGGAGCATATGGCAGTGCCGATGTAAGTTAAGGCACAGGAATAGTCTCCTTGGGTAGGCCTCTAGGCTAATGTAGAACATAGAAATTTCAAGTCCAGCTGGGTTAGTCTTCATCTTCAGGACAGATTTACCCTATGATCGCGTATCAATCCCCAATCACACTGACTTGAAGCAGCCCCGATATTGAAAGAACTCGGCGATGTTGGTGATGGCCGGCCTTCGACATTCTATTTCGCCCATGGTCCATGTCAAGCTGTTCCCCCGCCAGGTTTTGAAGACTACTTCGGCCCAGCACCTCACTACAGATTCATTGAGCCGGATGGAGCCGCCAGCAAGGGCCAGTCAGACGATGTCCTTTCGAGGATACGCGACTTTCCCGAGTGTGAGATCGCCGAGGACACAATGCGTGAGTTGCTGCGCGGATGCGACGACTCTTCAGAATCCGATTCAGATGCTGGAACACCGAGCGCTGTGGCGACCGCGCATCGGTCTACCAACAACGCCATCAAGTACATCCTGAACATTGTCAAAAAACATGGGCCCTTTGATGCTGTTGTGGGCTATTCAGAAGGTGCCACCATAGCGGCAACAATGCTACTCTATCAACAGCGACAGCAGAAACGATGGGGGGCGAAGCCTCTCTTCAAGTACGGCATCTTCTTTGCAGGCTGGCCGCCTCTGGACCCCCGCACGCATGACATCCTCCTGGCAGATGAAAGCGACGAGAGGATCGAGACAAGAACACTCCACATCGGTATGCTTTTACTCTCTCATTCCAGTTTGTAATGCGTGGCTCCCTGATTCATCTACTAAAATGTTATTATTCACTTTTGCAGTGGGCTCACTTGATCCATACATACATGGATCGATGGCACTTTACAACGTGTGCGACATGGATACTGCAGTTCTATTTGATCACGCAAAAGGTCACACGCTGCCCAGGGACAAAGAGACGATCAGGGAGCTTGTGGACGTGATCTGTGGGGCGGTGGCCGAAATGCAAGAGGACGGCGATATGTAGACGCACAGACGCTATCAATTAGCAGGAGAATGATCAGATGGGTAATGAGAACATGACAAGATGAGACACGAGAGGATAGCTGGCTAGCCTTGAGAATATGGAGACACTATTGACCCCCTGTATCAGAGCTGTCACAATGGATGGCACCCAGCACAGTGACAAAAGGCCAGATGATCTGTGCCGGACTTCGAGTGAACGATCTAAACGGTCTGAGCACCCGCACAAACACTAGTATCCAAGATCTGCGGCTGTAACGCTAGCTCACCTGCGTCGATTCAGAATGTCGCGATGAATCAAGTCTCCACTTGGGTACTCAAACTACGATGCGCGGATAGCGGGCTCGGACCACGAACCGTTGCCAATGGCTTCGTTTCGTTAATGACACTTTGTCTCCTCGAACAGCGCTCTGTCTGGATGAAACGAGGCGTTCAAAACTAGAGTCGATAGATGAAGATGGCGCCAAGAGCTGAATCTGATGCTGTCCGTGCAAGATAATCGGCGCCGAGACATCCAATGATTCTTTATGCCTCGTGAGACATTGTGGCGATCAATGGTTCAAGCAGATCGTCTCTGCAGGCCGCTGTTGACTGTTGTCCAGGTGCTGCTCCGATTGAACTGCCAGCTCAGCAATCTTACCGTCGACAACTGGCCTCGAAGTCCCATTTTGGTATTGCCGATCCAAGAGCTTGATATTCACATGTTGTCTGCTCAGATGCCATATTCGACTCGCAGAAGATGTCGGGAGCTCGTAACGTTGGTGAAGGAAATCTACTAGGAATCTCAGACGAGAAGAGGGCGGCCATTGGCAATTTCATTGTAAGGAATACCTATGCTGTTGCCCTGAACAATATCAAGATACGACGAAGGAAAGCTGACCAGGACATAACCAGTCAATCTTCTCGTACGCGAGTCTGGCTGACCAGAGTGTGGTGGCAGCATCATGTCTAGCTTCCTTCGCCGCTGGGCTAACTATGCCTGTGACCTACATTTTATTCGGTAATTATGTCCTCATCTGTCACCCTCATTATACGGATCACTAAAACATATCTCAGGACAGCTCACTGCAACGTTCACCAAGTTCTTCAAGCAGAGCTCTCAAGAAACTGAGGCCGACTTTCTCCAAGGAGTGAACGAGACAGTGTACGTATCATCCTGGCGAGGTGTAATCATTGACGGAGGGCATTAAACACTTTGGTGATGACCTAACTTTGGCATCTTGCGGCGCAGAAAGAACATTGTATTCGTATTTCTGGTCAAGCTTGTTCTTACCTATGCATCAAACGTTCGTTTCCCCTTTCACCTGACTCCCTGCTCATTATATTGCTATCTCTGAAGTTAAAATTCATTTGCTGAGCTTGCGTAACAGCTCGGTCTGCGCATGACAAGTCTGCGGATCTCAGCCACCGTCAGAACAGTGTATCTGCGGTCCTTGTTCAAGCTCCCAATATCGACATTGGATATGCTTCCTACAGGCCAGACTGCATCTATAGTGACCACCGTGGCAAACAACTTGCAAATTGGCATCTCGGAAAGAATGGGCCAAATATTTTCGGCTACCTCCATGATCATAGGCAGTTTGGTCGTTGCTTTTGCGTACGACTGGTACCTGACGCTTGTGACAAGCCTCGGCTTCATCTGCATTGCCGCAATCTATACTTCTGTGACGCCTCAGATTGCCAAGATCGTGGCAACCGTCCTAGAGCAAGACATCAAGGCAAGCAGTGTTGCTGCTGAGTGTTTGACACCCAATGCTGCGCGTATGCTTGCGGCGCTTGGTGCCAGGTACAGGATTGAGAATATTTATGCAGGAATAGTAGACGAGGGCCACCGGAAGGGGAAGAAGATGGGCTCCTTAGTCGCTTTGCAGAACGGCCTCAGTAAGTCTACCCCACCCGGACTCATTCGAGAGTTGATAAAAGGATAGCACACTAATAGCGAATAAGTTCATTTCATCGTATATGCGTAGGTGCCCTCATGAGTACATTCCCGTAAAGGGGGTAGTGACTTTTGCTGAACTGAATGCGCATCCAGAACATTTGCACTCGCCTTTTGGTCAGCTCTCGAGATGTACATGCTTCTGGAAATCACAACTCCGGAGCCACTCATAGTGTAAGTCGATCCTTTCAGGAACATGCAATACCACGTCCAGGCTGACCTAGGTTCCCTTCTGCCTTTCAAATCCAGGGTACTCCTTTCCAACGTCCAGATGGCAACATCCCTAACCCAGTTGTCAACACCCATAGCCGCTGCATTCCAAGCAGCAGACGCCATTGCCATCTTTCACACCATCATCAAATGTCCCAAGCCAGTCCTTGGAACATCGAGAGAGATATCTCCATATGGGGACATCGCCTTGCAAAACGTCAATTTCGCGTATCCTGCGCGGCCAGACGTCAAAGTACTTCACAACTTGACTGTGAGCTTTCCGGCTGGGAAGGTAAGTAGTCATGTCGTTTTCGATAATTTCTTAAATTGATTCCCTGACACTTCAGCAGGTCACAGCTCTTGTAGGGCAATCAGGCGAAGGCAAGTCGACTATTGTTGGGATCATTCAGAAATGGTACGAGTTCGACGGGGATCCTGTTCTCAATCCATTCGTAAGTCATGTGACGCCCAAATCTATCTGCACTCAGAGATGAGCCAGCATTTAACGGGCAAAGTTGTAACGTGCTCACACTTTTCAGGTCCTTCATCTGAGGAACGGGCTTGTGACGATCTCAGGGACCAAGCTCAACGAGATTGATCCGAGATGGTGGCGTACCCAAATCGGGCTCGTACAGCAGGACAATGCACTTTTTGACACCTCCATATACAGAAATGTGGAGTACGGGCTTGTAGGGACTGCCTGGGAGCATGCTGGTGACAATGTGAAGGCACGAATGATTGAACAAGCATGCAGAGATGCGTTTGCAAATGATTTCATCTTGCGACTGCCAGAGGTAAGGAACAAGGCAAGATCTGGTTGTCTTTGCGATGATATATAATCACCGTGTCTCGTCTTGATTACAAATACTGATCAAAATATCTCTAGGGATACCAAACCACTGTTGGGCAGGCTGGCTCAAAGCTTTCTGGTGGCCAGCGCCAACGGCTGGCGATTGCGCGTGCGATCGTTAAGCAGCCAAGAATTCTGATCCTGGACGAAGCTACCTCTGCCATTGATGTTCGGAGCGAGCAGATTGTACAGGCAGCCCTCGACCGTGCTAGTCGCGGCCGCACCACCATCGTCATTGCTCATAGACTAAGCACCGTCCGAAAAGCCGACAAGATTGTTGTCTTGCGAAAGGGCCAGGTGGTCCAGCAGGGGACGCACACAAGTCTCCTGGCTGAGGTTGATGGGGTTTATTCTCGATTGTTTCTCGCTCAGCGATTTGAAACGGGCCAGGGTCTAGAGACTGAGGGCAACGATATACAGCCAGGTTCGACAACCTTGACAGACACAGATTGTGCGTCAGATGATGAGGGGCTGTGCTTCAGTAGGCAGCAAGATACCATGCCTGAACGGTTCCCAGACCAATCCGCGGCCGAGGATGAGAAGGATCTGGTTGATGGCCGCGTGAAGGTCCTCGGGAATACAACGTCATCGACTCGACGTCGGAGGCTGTGGTCGATTCTATCTGAACAGTCCTTTCGCTGGAAAGCATACGCAGTCATGGCTTCTGGGGCCCTTGTGGCCGGTGCAGCTACGCCACTTCAGGCGTATCTGTTTGCAGAGCTCGTGTCCCTTTTCTCGTTCTGGGATGCGAATTTGTCAGCCGTGGTCAATTTCTGGGTTCTGATGATGGCTGCCCTGGCTGTTGGTGTAGGCCTTGGTCACGTTGCCCTGGGTTGGTCAACCACAAATTTGGGGTTTGCTATCACGAGGGCGTACCGAAAAGAATATTTTGCCAACATTTTGAGGAAGCCGGCATCATTCTTTGACAACGACCAAGACAACTCGGTCGGGGCCCTGACCGGTCGCCTGTCAACGGACCCGACACAACTACAGGAGCTGGTGGGAATGCACATGGCTTCCGTCGTTACATCTTGCATCAATCTCCTCGGATGCATTGCTCTAGCCATGGCATTCGGGTGGAAGCTCACAATTGTCGCCCTACTGACAACCCTCCCGGTCGTCACGGGATCTATGGTCTATCGGATGCGGTATGAGATAGGCCTAGACCAAATGAACAAGGCCGTCTTTTCCGAGAGTGCTCGATTCGCCTGTGAAAGCATCGCGTCGATTCGGACTGTCGTGAGTCTCACCTTGGAGGACAACATATGCCAGGTGTATGAGCAAATGCTGCTGCAACACATCAACAAGGCTTTCCGCACAGCCACGGTATCCGTGCTATTGTTCTCATTAAGCGAGAGCATCACTCTGCTCTGCATGGCCTTTGTGTTGTGGTACGGTGGGCAGCTGCTCGGTGATCATGAGTATTCTCCCTTCCAGTACATGGTTGTGTACGTTGCTGTCCTTCAAGGCGGCACAAGCACCGGCCAATGGCTCAGTCTGAGCCCAAATATTTCCAGTGCGACTCGGGCGGCCGATCGTATCCTGGCCACTAGGGAAGACGACGACGAAGATATAAGTTCTTGCAACAATGACTGTCAGAGCTTCACAGACGCGATGAAATATGAGAAAGATGGTGTCACACTTGAGTTTCGAGACGTCGGCTTTAGATACCCTACGCGGTCCGCCCAAATCTTCAGTCGGCTGAACCTGAAGATTGGTAGAGGGCAGTTCGCTGCCTTTGTGGGCCCGACAGGAAGTGGAAAATCGACTATCATATCGCTCATCGAGAGGTTCTATACGCCGCAACAAGGCCAGATCCTGCTAAATGGTATCGACGTCGTCCATATGAGTTTAGAAACCTATAGACGAAAAGTCTCGCTGGTGGCTCAGGAGCCGTGCCTCTTCAGCGGCACAATCCGCGAGAACATCACACTGGGCGTACACACCCAGAACGATAGTCACGACAATGACGCGAGCCTTACAGCCAACCAGGAGGCTGTCCACCACGCTGCTCGCGATGCCGGCATTCACGACTTTATTGTGTCTCTTCCTGATGGTTACGAGACCAATATCGGAGCTGGTGGTCTTGCGCTGTCTGGTGGACAGAAGCAGCGCATTTCCCTGGCACGTGCGCTCATCCGCCAGCCTGGTCTCTTGCTGCTCGACGAGGCGACCAGCAGCCTCGACAGCGAGACCGAGGCACGCGTTCAGGCTGCCCTAGCCGCGACCAAAGGCAGTCGAACCATCGTTGCGGTGGCACATCGGCTGACCACGATACGAGACGCAGACGTGATATTTGTTTTTGGGGATCAAGGAGATATTGTTGAGCAGGGCACTCACGCCGCTCTCATTGCCAGGAAGGGTGTCTATTACAAGATGGTGAGCACGTCTTTTTTTCCCCCTCCTTGTCTCCGTACTTTGATTGTTACGAAACTCACTCTTGGGATGTCTCCCAAAAACTTCACCTCCATGCTACCTATCCTTCGCTCAGCCATCTACATATATGCGTGTGATACTGACCTTGGGGAGCAGTGCCAAGTCCAGACGTTGGATTAGGATCATGATTAAGTGGAGAGAGCTCATTTCCGAGTTGGAGGTGTTCTGGGGTAACGCAGTGGAGCAGGACCAACCACCTTCCCCTCCCCACGCAGGTGCTCGCATCATTTTGCTTTCAATTCTGAGATCCGATGTCAACGATGGTCATAGTAGACAACAGAGTGTTAGACAGTGGTTGTAGAAGTATTGAAAATTGCTCATTTAGGTCTAGTATAATAGCAGCTCTGTTGCATTGGTGTACTTTTAAGAGTCAGTTCCCCCAAATATACCCGGTCATAGGCTCGGCCGAGGACGCACGACGACGTAACTTGAGTGATTCGTGATCATGGATCTATACATGGTTCCTTGCAAGATTGCAACCCCGAGCCTATATCAAGGCGGGGGAACTGCATATATGCGGAGCGGTGAAATCCTTTAGAGGCATGTCTTGTCCCGACGTCTTCCCCTCCCCCACCGGATCGTCAGGTACATACGCCGTAGTAACAATCACAGCCTCGGAGAAGACGGCGTTGTGCGGTTGGGAGTGGGGATTGCCGATATCGACAAAGTTTTGTACATCAACAAAGTTTTGTATTCGTCACTGCGCGTTCAGTCATATATATTCGAGTGCAGGGACGAAGCTTTTCCTAGGCCGCCCTGAGCTGTGAGACACGATGAAGCTGGCTTGTCTGGCTTGCACTCGCTCGACCTTCTTCTGACAGGACAAAACGGGCAGCATCTCAAGTCATGGCCTTCTCGCATCTCAGTGGTGCTGCCATCGCGGCTCTCGCAGCCTTCGTCCCACACGTCCTCTGCTCATCGGCAAATCCCATCGTACGCACGAGCTATGGCCATATCATGGGCGCCACGTCCGAGTTCCGCGACGGTGTCTCGACGTTCAAGGGAATCCCCTATGCGGAACCACCCGTGGGCGACCTGCGCTGGCGACCACCCGTCAAGCCTGCGCCTTGGGGCACAGATACACTCAACGCCACAACCTTTGGAAATCAGTGTATTCAGACGTTTTCCAATATCAACCAGAGCATCTGGACGGACATGTACCAACCTGTCAGTGAGGACTGTCTGTACTTGAACGTCTGGACCTCCAATCTGGATTCGGCGGCCAAGCAACCTGTTTACATCTGGATGCACGGCGGCCGCTTCTGGGACGGCAGCGGTTCGGTTGCCACCTTTGATGGCTCAGGACTTGCTGCTGAGGGGATTGTGGTGGTGACCATCAATGATCGGTTGGGTACGTGTTCAAGTTGCCTCTTCTATGAACCCAACAAGATGCAGAAAGGAGAGGGGAGCTAGAGAGAAAATAGGCGTAGGAGTCGGAACCTAATTAGGCATCAGATGGCTAACAATGCTCGAAATGGCTATTACTCAGGCCCTCTTGGCTACCTAGCCCACCCTGAGCTGGCCGCAGAGTCCCCACACAACGTCAGCGGCAACTACGGCGTAATGGACATGATTGCCTCTGTCGAGTGGGTTCGAGATCAGATACAGTACTTTGGCGGCGATCCTCTGAAGATCACGGTCGGCGGGCAATCCTCAGGTTCGTCCTGTGCGCTGGATATGCTATACAGCCCTCTGTCCTCGGGAATGATTGCAGGTGTAATCCCCGAGAGCGGCGCTCGCTCGCCCCTCGACCCCATGACGGGCTCCCTCGCGACCTCGTATCGGACCATGGACACAGCCCTCGCCCAGGGCCAAGAGTTTATCGCCCAGTTCAACGCCACCACGATCGAGGAAGCGCGCCAGATCAGCGTGGCAGAGCTGCTCTCGGGCAACGGCATGTACTATCTCGAGGATGACACCACCTTTGACGACACAGTATGGTACAACCAGTCGAGTTCCATGATGGACCCGCCTCTGTTTAGACCAGTCCTCGATGGATACGTGCTACAGTCTACATATGGAGGTTCGTATGAATGATTTACTACTAGTCCATGTGACTTACCTAGCGGCATCAAGTATCAAGACTGACACAAATTCGTATTGTCACTACTACTGTTAGACAATCTCAAGTACAACGGACACGCAGACGTTCCCGTCTTGACTGGCAACAACGCTGATGAGTCCGGCTCTACGCCGGCCCCTGGTCTTACTGTTGCAAGCTACAAGCAATACTTTGACCAGTTCTTCTCGAATACGAACCTGACTTCGGCTTTTTACGAGCTCTGGCCAGGTGACACTGATGCGCAAGCAAACAACAATAGCAATGATTTCTTCCAGGTTGTCGGACGAGTATCGTCGTGTGAGTTGAAACAGTCAATTAACTTTACCCTCCCCCAAAGTTTTTAGTAATCAAGTTCAAGTCCAGTTCTGACAGTGGGCTGGGCATCACAGGGCAATGGGGACAAGATTTCTATGCGGGCATAGCGAATGACTCAAGCGTGCAAGAGTATGCCAGCCTGAACAGCACAAACGGCGCCAATGTTTATACCTACTATTTCACCCACTCGCCACCCATTACTTCTGGTCTCACTCCGCCCAATGACGGAGGTGCATACCACGGCGCTGAGCAGCTCTACGTGTTCAATAATATCCCATACAGCTACCCTGATGCCGGCTGGACGTCGACAGACTATGCAGTTCAGGCGCAGATGGTGCAGTACTGGGTGAACTTTATCAAATACGGGAACCCGAACGGGAACGGGACTTCGGGCAGCAGCAGTGGAAACCTGACGTACTGGCCCGCGAGCGGCGACGATGGAACCACCATGTGGCTGGGAGACACCTGGGGCGCAGGCTCCATTGCCTCTCCTGCCAAGAAAGAGTTTGTGCTAGATTGGTTTGTTGCAACGGGATATACTTACTAAATGAAAGGGTAAAAAGGCATTGTATCATGTATATAGATTGATCGACTGGACTGATATAATTATCCAAGTCAAAAAGTCAAAAATGTTTTTCTACCGTAGTATGTGCAAGAAACAAAAATGCACGGCTCACTTTTGTGGGGACTCCCATGTGTCACCTTCATGCGATGAACCCTCTCTGATCCTGGGGGCACTGGATTGCAGTGCTTGTAGGGGGGCCGACGGGCCGTGAGGGTGTCTTAATCTATCTGGATCTGCCGCAGGCCACTTCTGTCATTGCTGCCAAGGCGCACACCCAAGCAAGCATAACTTCGGAATGCGGCTGTGTGTGTTTTCTCCTGACAGATCCTTACTAGGAGGGATCCAGCCTGACGTAATGATTTCTCAAGAGTGTGGGATCGTGAGGGCGCTGGCGCTACTATAGTAGATGACATTGTGGGATTCTAAACTGCCCTCTTGTCTCGTGAATGTTGTTGGCACTGCACATTTGATCGAGATTCTATCACCTCAAATCGGTGGGTATGGAAGTGGCGGCGGTGTGAAGCTGTCAAGAAAACTCCAGAGGACCCTTTGATGTTCATTTCGGCACTGCTGCAGCGGATACTTTTTGCTGTTCGTTGTCCCGCTCAGGCGGAACCTTGCACGTAGTTCAGCAGAGTCCGTCCCACCCCTAGAAACGCTACTGTACCATTCAACCACAGCTCAGTCGGTCCTGTTTGTGCCAGCCCACCTTTTTCTTGCACCCGAAATTAGTAACACAGAGGCACCTTGAGGTGGTCGATCACCCCGTATTAGCCGAAGCTACAGGGCCCTGGTTTTGGGCGAAGCAGGTGGAGATAGGCCCACCGGCAGAAAAAGCGCCTTGAGCAACGGCAACTCCGTCCAAACCTTAACACAGATAACCGTGCGGGAGGAAACAAGCTTCAATTCCTAGGGGCTGCAAGGGAGGCTGTGGACGGCCCGTTTACACGGTGTTGATAGGTGCAGCAGGGCTGTTAAGTCTCCTGTGCGGCTGACTTGTCAAGTGGGTTTGCTTAAGAGCAGAGCCTCCGAGCCGGACGATACCTCGTATTGTCTTCGAGTCTCCAGAGAATGATCGTCATTCATGGATGGGCACAGCACAGTGCTGACCTAGGGGAGGCCTAGGGTTGCCAAGAAGAAAAGTGACGAGAAGGTCGCCTTTTAGAATGACGGATGAATCGATATAAAGACAATCTCGTCGTCGTCTGCTCTTGAATTTCCTCGTGCCTATCATCATCATCCTCCTCATCAAACCAGTTCAGTCTTCTTCTAAGTCACGCTATCCAACCAAATACTCGTCGACACACTCTCTCGTATTCTTTCTATCACCCACCCCCCCAAAAAAACCAACACCCCATTCACAATGCAGTACAACATGCTCGCCCTTCTCTCCCTGGTCGGCGCCGCCGCCGCCGCCCCCCAGGTCAAGGTCCGCGACACCATTGCGGCCGGCGACGTCTTCGGCCTCACCGCCCTGCACACGGGTTCTCCTGTCCACCTGTCGAGCTTCTCGGCCTCCAAGGACTACTTCTTCGCCGCCTTCAAGGGCCAGAACGCCACCTGCGACACCGAGACCGACTACGCCTCCTTCACCCTGAGTGAGGACAGCTCGCTCAACCTCTACAGCACCTCCGCGCCGTACCAGCAGGCCTTTGTCGACCCCTCCGGCATGGGCCAGGGTGTCTTCGGGTACACCACCGGTGCTCAGCCCGCCCCCGGCGTGCGGACCGGCTTCGTTCTCGACGAATACAACGACCTGACCTTCAGGAACTTGTCCTTTGTCGCCTGCCCCGACACGAACGGTGCCTACAGCATCTGGGTGGATGCTGGTGTCACCAAGCACATGAACTGCACAGGCATCTCAGTCCGGGCTACCAAGGCTTCGACCCCCATCTCGTGCCTGTACACCGAAGCCTAAGTGTGATGGATTTGAATTTTGGGGCGGAAAAACTGTACATATGATATGGAAGGATAAGGTTGGATTTTGAATTACTTCGATGATACATACTTCAGTAGCCATGACTATACTATTCTCATGTATAAGCAACGACTTCCCCTGTCCAATGACGATGTGATGCTTACTCGAGAATTGTGTTTTGTTGTTCTGTAAGCTCCAAACGAGTGATATCAATTCTAGGACAATAGGGTAACTTCTGCGCTATTCAGTATTTGAGTTCACAGGCTGTTTTGTTCCTGCATCACCATCCAATTGGGTATTTCCCTGTGCAAACTGTCGTGAATGCTTGTGCACCGACATCCGAAAATTGGCTGATCACGTCCTCCGAGAGTCCATCTCCACACACTATACCCTGGGACTTACCAGCGCCTACTATTTCAAGGTTGCCAACGCAATCTTGCTGGACGCTGATCAGAATATCGTATGATCCGATGAGGAACGACTTGGTGATCTCGACCCACTGTATGAAGTCATGGAAGGAAACAAAATCTGTCGACAGTCTGCAAGGTACCTTTTCTTGCGTATTCGTTTTCATACCCACATTCATGACCAGAGGTACCTAGGTAGCGGGTCCAGCAAGATCTCGGCAACGTCTCTCTGAAACCAAAGGCACATTAAATCTGAAGGTTTTTCTGAAATACCGAAGTACGTGAGTCAGACTTTTCATTTACCAAGAACTGGATTTCTGAGTTCAATACATAGTATTAGTAGATGTAGACCTATACCGGACTCATGGTCCTAGCGAGGACTATGTGATATCTTACCAGTTTGAAAAAAAAAAAAAAAAAAAGGAGAAAAATAAGAAGTGAAGATAGAAGAAAAGGAGCCACAAAGTTAGAACATCAACACCCATTTCTTTCTTATTGTAAGAGCAAAGGAGAAGGCTGATTCCTTAAATTCGACATTATATGCATAGGGCTGAAAGAAATTGCTAACTAGAATGAATAATCAGAATCGAAGTACGTGTCGTCTTCCTCAGTAGTGACATCCTCTTCCTCCTGTGATCCTGCAAAGGACTCTTCGATGAGCCACTTGTCTAGACTCTTCCGCTGCTTTTCGGAAACCCTGAATTGTTCCAAAAACGCCTCTCTGACAATCTTTCGAGTCCTTGGCCTGAAGATGCGGGGATGTGATACCACAAACAAAGTTGCATTGTAAGCGAGGTTGGTGTTATAGGGTCCAGGGTCAGATTTGCCCTCGAGAAATAGATAGACGAGTCGAAAGGCTGAATCTCGCGCAAGGCTTTTCAAGCCATCAATCCGTCGCCTCTCAAGCGGATCCCAATCGTCCTTGCCTTCTCTCATGTCCTCTAGAACGTTGCCAATCTGGCGTCCTCCCAGAACATCAATGTCGAGGTGCTCCAAAGTGTCACAGAGGACGTGATAGTCGGAGAGCCGGGTTGGCATTCGGCGAAACAATTGTCGAAACCCATGAGTCACCCCATAGTTGATAACGTCGAAGAATGGGACGTCCTCGTTGTTTCCACCCTTGATCTCGATTTGTTCTGGAGCAAAGTTGCCTTTTGAGTCTGGTCTGGGCTTTGATCCGACCTCACCACCAACCAGATCGGCCCAGTTGGAGTACAAGTCTGCGGGTAACATCCCCCCCGTTGCTGCCTTTCGGACCACCAATCTGTCTCCCTCAGCATCATATTGTATAGTAGCACGCCCATCATCGTGCCTCACCACATCGATCAACTTAGTGACCAGCGCCGCCAAAATCTTGAGGTCTCTCTGATTGTCATCTTCCCATCTCTTGATATCATCACTAACATCTTCTACCTGGGGTTTTTCAAATATTCCTTTCTCGTGGTAAGCTCGCACGAGCTTAGTGGTTTGTGACACCCACAGCTGTGGCATGACCTCATGCATCCCTATGTGCTTGTTCCAAACACGAGTCTTGATTTCAAGAGTCGATTGGAGCGGCGTGGCCTGGCCTTGCCTTTGGATCGTTATTCTGGATCCGGCGGTATTAGTAGTAACTGGGGTGCTGGCGCTCGCAGATAGGGACAAGCTTTCGAAAACGCCAGAAAGATCGTCGCATCTCTGCTCCTTGCCATTGCGCGCAGATAAACCTGCATCAGCGCTCACGTATCCATCCGCCTCGTACCGTACGAGGAACTTCAGACTACCAAATTGGTAAGAGATGATCCTATGATGGCCGGTGCTGTCACAAATCTGGTTCGCAGTATATGCTTTCTCAAACTCGTGGCCAAAGCCCCTGAAATCGTGCGGTCCTATAATCTCGTGGGTTGCAGTCTCGTCACGACAGAACAAAGCAGTATTCCCGACGACTTCAACGTTGATAGAGAATGCCTCGATACCGTTCCTCGTCGAGATAGGATTGACAAATGCCAAGAGCTTGCGAATGTTGTTCCGGTCGGTCACAACATCAACGGATCGCATATCGAAAGAAGAATGTGTGCTTTGGATTGCACGGAAAAAGAGGCTCAAGAGGGCTTTCAGGGAGACGAGCTGCATTCTGAGCGATGTAGACAAGGCCCGAGTCCTTCTTCAGACGTCGGGGAGTCCTGGGAGGGGACCAGAGAGGCGGAGTGCCGGGAACAGCAATGGTGGGTGTTGGTCTCTCAATCCAGTTGTAGGAGGACACTTGCTTTACGTCTTCGATTGACGCTGTCGGGGGAGTGCCCAAATTCTGGAGATCTGAGCGAGAGATCTGAGCTATGGTAGCGCCAAGTGTCATGATTTGGAAGTGAATATATAAGACTAAATGGTTTCAAGATGCTTCTGTGTATCCTCGATAGGCTGCCACGTAGCTAGTCGTCGTCAAAATGGAGATTCTGTGCGGAGATGAAAGGGGATGAGACGCATATATATAGATGTGCCAAAACATCCCTTTGCACATTCTCAATTTGCTATTGCTGGTAGGTAACTGCAAGTTCCCATTGCCTTCTAGATCTGGTAGTTTGGTCATATACTAATGCTACGCGAGCGCTAATACTGCCAACTAACAACCAATTCCTTTCGAGTTTGCCCGAGGAATGCAGAAGGTATCGGGCTACGTTCTTGATGTCTTCTGCAAAGCTATCATAGCAGATCTAGGCCCTCCGTCTGTCTTTATTCACTCCTCCCTTGCGTTTAATCATCATCAAAACAGTTCAGATCAGCAAACTATGAACGTCATAGTGTTTGACGAATGAAACAGTTATTAAATCCGGTTTTAATGCTCATAAGGTTCTTAGGTAGATATTAGCCTTGAACGTCAGGCCTGTCAGGAAACTTAAATTCTATTCTGAGGTTTAAATGAGAAATCTCGCCCGTGTGTGCTATTGCAATGCCTGTCTGATCTGCTTCCTTATATAGCTTCATTCACAATCTCTACTGCTCCCAATCCTGCTGTCACATATTGATTCCCACGTCCACCTTTCCGAGAATTGTCATCTGATAACATCCGTCATCCCGGCTACTATTCGCAATGCGAAACCTGGTGGTCTTTTGTATCCCTGGAGGGGTAGTCTGTACATTGTGTTACGACATCAATCTCAATTTTCGGCAATTTTAGACAATGTTTCTCAAGGAATTGTAGCTATCAAGCCGATGACGTGTTGACGATGGCCCTGAATTATGCATTTGCTTGAATGTAGTACATATAGCGATAGGAATCTCGATCCAGGTATGTTTTTCTTTGAGGTCTGAGACAAGGGTTGCGTAGATACATGTAAGGAAACAATAATCGATGACGCATCTGATCATGCCTTCTGTGGTCTACGGTATGCTCCAGATCTCGTCTTTAGGTTATCAAAAACTAGATGAGTTTCTCCCTTGAGTTATGTCACAGGCGAAAGGTTGAGTAGCGCCTCAGAAATGGGTCGTAGGACCAAGAGAACACTGCTCTCACCTCGTTGACAAGGTCAAGATACGTTGTTTTATGATGTTTCGGCATCATGCTATTATTCTCGCACTGGCATCATCGCGGAAGATCAATATCCTAGATGTCAGAGCGGGGCCTGATGAACACTTTGTCACAACTCTTTGCACCCTCTGCAAGCCATTGAGAAGGATCAGCTTAGTTCTCCATATGAGAGGCATTTCCCCGCGTGCTTCCGAGTGGCTGAGCACGAAATGGTGGATGTATGAAAGAGCGGACCAGGGGCTGAGGATAAGTACTATGCAAGCCCATAATGAAATGTGTTCGAAATACAGGACATTGTGGGTAGCGATTAAGCAATATGGTTATAACCATTTCACTACGCCCTTTCCTGCCTTCTTAAGTTGCGGAGTCAAGACATTCCTTTTATAGCAGGCAGCGTTGGACTGATCAGCAACAGCTCCTAGTAGGCTATCCACCATTGGTGAGCCTGTTGAACAGATCTTTCCATTTCACAATGCGTTTGGGAGAAATACTCTAGATACTCTAGAATATGTTTATACATTAGAGGTGATGTATTCCACGATAATGGATATGATTCCTTGTCCCTACTAGATCATTCTCTCCTGGTCAAGTGACAACGTCGCACTGAGCATAAGGATAGATTGTGCTGTGGTCAATGCTATTGCTAGCCTAGGTCCTCAACGCTTGAGTGCTAGATGGATGAAGATGCTTCACAAATCAGTTCGGGAGTGAATTCGCAACAAGTTGTACCCCAAAGCCTGGCCGCCTGCGGGCGCTGGATGGTTTTTCATCACCTCTATCGTAGCCAAGTCAGAATTGTAGTTGGATTGGGAAAGTCTTCGCAGTGTCGTCGAGCCCTTCTTCATTTTGATCCCATTCGTACAGATCGGGAGAGCTTGAAGACACATGCTGGGCCGGCATTTCAGAAGCTCCTGGGGTTTCGAAATGTTCGGCGACGACCATCAATGTCATCGTTCGAATTAGGATCTATAACATTCTTCACGGGACAGACCGATTTTGTAAGTAGGTTCTTAGACAACTCCATCATATTACAGAATTGTAAATTTCAAAGATTATCTCCAAACAACATATGAATGACTTCTCAGCGCCACCGCAACAATGCAAAGAGATCATTCAGCCCCATGGCCAAAAGCTATTAGACGCCCGGTGCTTTTTCTCGAGATATATCAAGCTGAGGCAAATGTAATGGTAGCCGTATTAATGATACGAAATTGTGTCAAATGTCCTCTGCGCATAAATCATTTCTAGAATCTTCCACTGAGCCTCTTGCAGTCATATCGCGGCGTGGTCATGCTGATCACTTGATCACGTGCATGATCTCGTGCAAACTGACACCTGCCGGTTATAACGTCGCCTCGCCGACGTCACGCCAGAACGCATACCCGGCATACAGGTTGGACAGCCTTCTTTACGTCAGCAGCAAGACTACATATTTCATTGCGTCTGCGGCCTCCAACCGCAAAGCTATTACGAGCACGTAGCCAATTATTTAGCAAGTCAGGATTGTCCTTGTATTGCTTCAGGACATGAGAATCAGAACTGTTTGGATTATTCACGATATCAAAAGCGTAGGAGTGTAGCGCTGATGAGATGATCAATTTCCAAAGTATATTGCTATGGACTTGTTGATATGCTAATAAACCCCCCCCTCCTCCCCGATTGAAACTATTGAAGTGTGATTCTGGTAATGAAATGTTTGCAGTCATGAGTTATGTCGTTAATATGTGTTGTGGGGGGCTTTTGGTATCGTTATTGGAAGGCGGAAAGGACAATCTGCTGATATCCGCTCATAAATAAGACATGGACTTTCTCTCAAGTGACATCAACTTGGAGCGGTCAATAGGTAGTGGGCTGCTGGCCGGACAGAGTGTAAAGGCTGTTACCATCGTCTGCTGGTTGTTGATGCTGGTGGCCAAGGTCAACTGGCACGGCCATGCGGCTCCCGGGCACCTTGCAGCGCTTCTCCTCTGCCAGGTCGATCTCGTCGAGTCTGTACCGCTTGGTCGTCTTGTGCATGTGGATGTAGCCATGTAGGTGATCTAGCCAGGCAGACCTGTAGGGCTCACGTCCTTTAAGGACGATCTCGATCCGTCTCTGTGCTTCTATACACTCATCGGCAGCATCCTTGATGACGGAGATGACATCTCTGCCTTCATAATTGGCTCTCTGGTGGATGTAGTTCTTGGTGACTCCGGCCTTTTCTTCTTTATAAAATCTGGTTGATCTTGTTAGCGAGGGGGTGATAGAATGCACCGGTTTGAGTTGGATAGAACTTACGAAAGCACATCGTTGCAAAGGTTCAGGACTCGACCCATGTCTGGGATGGCCTCTAGGAACTGGCCAATATCTGGATGGGTAGCCTTAGGAAAAGTGAAATATGAATATGCATCCGGCACTCCTTCTCTATCCCGGAAGTAATGAGGCCAACGACGACCCCCTTTGGTGGGTACCATGGACTGGAACTCCTGTCTCTCCTCCAACACATTGCAGTTGATGAATGCTAGGGACGATATGATTATAAAGTTGGCCGTCACGTTGTCCCACTCGTCATATGTCGACCGCAGGACGTTGGCGTATCCTTCCAAAACTAGGTTGGGTTGTTTTTCGCCAGCGTAAAATCGTTGTTGGAATTGGCGCACATCTTCCTTCATGGGAACGTCGTCGATCTGGGTGCCAAGCCATGTGTGAAGGCCTGTGTATACCTGTGCTCCGAGAGGTAGGGTAGGGTAACAAATCTGCATCGAGACCAGTCAGGACAACGTTCGTAGTTATATGAAGTCTTAGGTAGGTCTAATAGCAAGGCGGAGGCAGACAGAGAAAAACGAAAAAAAAAAAACCACAATAAAGAGAGGGGAGAACAGGAAGGATACGTGAGTCTTACGGCTGCGTAGGTGAAGCCAACTTCGAAACACCGCCGTGACAGCGGGCTTTCCATATCAACTCCAGTCTGCTTGGCTCTTTCGAGCATTGTTTCCCAGAGAGCATCATTCTTGACACTAGCAGGGACTTTATATCCTATGTCTTTGAGAAACTTGATGATGACGAGTCGCAGTTCTGACTCTAGAGTCTTTGGCTCTTGTGGTGGCTTTGGCACATCTGGGATAGTTCGTGGCTTATGCTGCTCATCGTGTGATGCCACAACACTCACCAGCTGCGAGATGTACGGAGCGGATGGAAACTGGCCCATGATGAGAGGAGACATTGAATGGAATTGGGATGTGAGAGAGAGAGGGATAAGATGAGGGGCGGGGTTGAAGGGAAGAGTGAAAGAGGGGGAGAAGAGGAGGGAATGGAAGAGGGAGAGAGGAATATAAAGTGAAAGCCTTCAGCACGGAAACGCAACGGCTGTTGCTTGACCTTGGTTTTCCTGGCATCCAACGGCTCAGTCCATCTCACCCTGCCGACGGCCCGACCAAGGTGGACCGGACTGGGGCGAACCGTCCTGCTGGGACGCGCGCCGTCGTGGGACTGGCTGATACTTGCAATCGCTTCCTGTAATGACCCAGGCTCGGCACCCTGGAGCACTCGTATGCATATAGTGATTGGCTGATCATGGCCCCATGCTACATCAGATGTTCTCATCTCCATTGTACTAGCCGGACGACGCTCACATTCTAACACCTTATCGGTCCTGAGGTACACAAAGCTAAATCACGAAGCTCAGTCTTCCCCTCCTGGTACTTTATAAGGTTTGCTGGTGGGGAAAAGCCATCATCTCTCACTCTTGCCACGATCTAGAGGCGGGAAGCTATCTTGTTTGGATTTGTGTCACATGCATGAGAGTATGATGAGTGAGTCCAGAAAGGCCATTTTGACGCAGTATATCTCGTGATAATAGGGCCAAGGGATACTGCCCGACCAGCGTTTCAAATAACAGGCCATGGATGTACCTCTGTAGCCTATGACATTGGGTCTGTTAGATGGCCATCTGCGCGTGATGCGGGAGGCAGTACCAAACTAAGTCCTGTCGTATTCCTCATGGCCCTATCCACACCTCAAGTGGAGCGGCGTGAGTTCAGCATATCCCTGATACTTTTGTCTAATAGCAAATGTCGGCTATAAAAACGTGGAGCCGAGCCCGGGCAGCAGACCACACGGGCAGGACTGGAAATAGCAGGCGAGTACCGAGACCTGCCGTTGGCTTGTCAGGACGCATGTCTGTGGCCACGCTCATGATACGTACATAGTCACACATACTGACAGAGAGGGGAGTCGCTTCGGTGTGTACCCACACCGTTGGCTGTCTCAGTCCCTGGACCTGGAGAGATCCACTCCTCCCGAAGCGGCACACCGTGACGGCTCGAGGTTTCTTCTCCACCTCAACCCTCGTGCCACGCATGCAGGACAAAAGACATTGTGGTACCCGAAGACCGTATTGCGCCATATGCTTCCCGCCGTGGAGAGAGACAGAGGAGCGAATTGCTTACCTTCTTGGCTAAAATCCTTTCGAGAATTCTGAATGCACATAAGACCCAGACTGTTCTTTCTTCAATTTCGTTATAACTTGGGGACTGAATCCGTTCATCACACTGACACGAGCAGGTAGTACCAATTACTGTCCACGGCACATGGTACGGGGTACATACTGCACTGTGACGAAAGAGAAACCCACCACCACTCATTACTGACCGTATATGATCGTTGCTATCGTGCCAGGCTTTTCCCACACACGCTGTGCAGAATCTGGTCCCGGTGTGTCGCCACCGAGGAGAGGAGAGAGAGAGAGAGAGAGAGAGAAAAGAGAGCGAGAGGCCAAAAAAAAAAAAAAAAAAAAAAAAGGCCCCGCCGAGCCCCAACTTGGAACCAACAGCATATACAGCCCCATAGCATACCCATAGCACTACGGCAAGAAGCGCGTGGTTATCACATCTCATCATGCCTCGTGGCTCTGGGAACCCTTCACACCGCAGCATTGAGCCCGTATAGACCACCCTAGCCTTGGCAGACCACCTGCACCGGTTGGTGGGTCTGTCTGGCCAGCACACTCTGGACCCGTTTGAAAAGGGGGTTCTCTCCGCGCCGTTCATGATTGGACGGAGGACCTGGATCTGCAGACTGCAAGAAGCACGAGGAAACTGGCATAATCGGACCATTCTTTTTTTGGACACCTGCCAACTTTGCGGTCAGACAGTTTTAGTTCCTTTTTTTTTTTTTTTTTTTTTTTTTTTCCCCAGTCCAGGGCAGCCCGCACAACAGCCTCTGCAGGAGGTAACATTGGACTTCTAATCTCTTCTACCTCTCGCATCTTTTCCGTTTTTAGTCCGCCCTTGAAGGTGAATATCTATGGGTTCTCCCCCCGCTCTTGATGGATCGTTACTACACCGTATCCGTCCTCCACATCACCGGATGACCACTGTATCATCATCCACCGTGGTATCGTGTGCATGCCTTGCCTTGGCCTCTACCAGCTTTTCTCCTGCTTGGTGCCGCTATTAGGATCCAGAACAGGTAGGATCCTCCGGATAAAGGCGGCCAACGGATTGGACCATGTGGGCTGCGTTATGGACTCAGAGGAAGCGGGCCCCGCCCTGGCCACCTCCTTGACACCTCTAGTGATCGTCTCCAATTCTGGGCCGTTCGAAAAAGAGAGAGAGAGAGAGAGAGAGAAAGCGAGAGATAAAGTGAGAGAGAGAGAGAAGAGACAGAGAGAGGGGTCGTCCCTGGTTGGGCAGCGATGCGAGAAGAGGGGAAGAGAGGGAGGGGTTCCGACAAGCATTGTCGGTCAGAGTTTGTCTCGAGCCCCTGCTCACGAGGCATTCTGGCTTCACCTCTGTGCCAAAGCGAATGGGCAACCGAAGTCAGACCGCTTAACAGATAATTGCCACGTTGGCAATAGAATCCTGTTAAAAATTCACACCCCACTTATCATGGCCTTTGCGCCCTTCACCCTGGCAAAGGAGATAAATCATATTTTCTTCACAGTGACGAGTAAGTACGATCAGGGATACCATCGTGGCTTGGACAGAGATCCGACAACACAGAGGGAGGGCGTTTGGACGGGGGCCCTCTGAGGGGTGAAGAGGGGATAGAGCCCCGATATAATCAGGTGGTTCGCAAAGGCAATATATCCCCCTCCCCAAACTTAACTCGGTCCCAGGAGAAAAAGATCCGCTGCAATGTGAACCGATCGCTGTTATAGATCACACCTCGAAACATCAAACCATCGCATCGTCGTCCCCTCACCATGGCTCTCCAAATCACCGCGGAAACGATTCCATCTCTGGAGGGGAAAGTTGCTATCATCACCGGTGAGTTCACCGAACTCTATATAATACACTCTGACCTATCACATAAGCCCGAGCGGAGCCGAGTCATGTTCCACTCTGATCATCACTAAGGCGAACCAACTCTGCAGGCCTGGATCAATAAGGTGCCGGAACACAAAGCTGACTTTTTTCGCTCCGCGTGCGTGCGTTGTCTGTTGATTAGGAGGCTCATCTGGCATTGGCCTAGCTACGGTTAAGCTGTTGCTGGAAAAAGGCGCCGAGGTCCACAACCTGGACATCACCGAGCCCAACGCTGAAGATGCAGACGACTGGGAGGAGTGGGGAAATTTCCACATCCACCGGCTCGACGTCACGAACTGGGCCGCCCTTCGTGACGCCTTTGACGGCATCGGCCGTGTGGACATGGTTTTTGCCAACGCAGGTATCTCAGACGTGGGCCACAACTTTCTTGATGATGAGTTTGGCGACGACGGCCGGCTGGCGGAGCCAACGCACAGCTACGGGGTCATCGATGTTGATATCAGGGCAGTGCTCAACACTGTCAAGCTGGCTCACCACCACATGAAGAAGCACCACGTCGAGGGAAGCATTGTCCTGACGGGGGGCTCAGCCGGGTACTGGGCGGACCCGCTGGTCAAGATTGCATCTTTGGCCTGGACAGGAGTAAGTTTCTTTGTTGTTTATTTCCGACTACACATTTCACTTTTCCTTTTCATGGATGGATCTTCCAAAAACAAAAAGAGAAAAACGAAACAAAAATAGAACAAAACAGGAGAGTATGCTAAATAATGATCGACAGCAACTTGGTCTCGTGAGGGTCCTGCGCCATGTTCTCGAGAAGGACAAGATCACAATCAACGCGGTCACCCCGGGGGCCACCGTCACGAGGATGGTGCCCTTCCGGCCCGTCATAGCCTGGATGCGCAACGAGCTTCCCCTCAGCACGCCCGAGACCGTTGCCCTGGCCCTCCTCTACTCGGCCACTGCTTCTCAAAGCCGCGTGGTCGATGTCTACGGTCTGGACAGCGAAGAGAAGACGAGTCTAGCGGACCGCTGGAATGGTCGGGTTATCCAGGTGCTGGGGGACGAGTTCCGAGAGATTGAAGAGGCCCTGGCAGATTCTAGAGAGTCCTGGTTCGGAGAGCGTTTTACGCGCTTAACGAGAAACCAGCAGGCAGCGTGTGATGTTACAAACCACAAGGCCAAGGTGCGGGTGCCTGATAGGGGGCAGACGGGGGATACGAGCGAGTCTGACGCCTGATGACGATCCGGAGGACCTATCTTAACTTGGACGAGTATTGGCGTGTTACAACCATGGTTTTCTTGCCTCCTCTTTTACGCAACTTGGGCAAGAAATTGTGCGTGCCCGCTGTGATAGCGTCAGCCCACCGCGGGGGGGAAAGGAATTATGGAGAGGAATGGGGACTTTATTGAAATGACAAGTCAGGTAGAAAAAGAGGGGAGAGAAAGAGAAAAAAAAAGTGAGAAGGTACAAAACAAGAGAAATAGTACAGAAAAAATAAAAAAGGAAGAAACTAGGACACTAATTTTCAAGGGCAGTCATCCTACTTCTGGTCATGCTACCTTCGTCTGCATAGATAAGATGACCTGTATCGGCGAGGTTTGGCCTCCTCTGCGGCAATACGAATTCTCCTCTTGTGACCCTTGCCGCATGGGGGGGGGGGACGCAAAGGAGGCATTTGCGCTTGATCAAGAGAGCATAGTACTATGTACATGCAGAGGTGGTGGCGCTGGTCCCAATGAGTGTAAGACCCGTTCACTGCCCCAGGGTGCATGAAGTGCAACAGCCTATCTCTACTATAGTACTACTCCTTCTCGTCTCTCTTCCTACTATGGCAAGTACAAACAGCTACGACATATTTTTCGGCTGCGCCTCCAAGTAACAGTATCAGTGGGGACCGCCAGAACCATGCGAGGAGACCCCACAGGAGCGCAACCAATGTGCGCGAAATACGCATAACGAGGCACTAAACTAGGGGACAGCCAACGGTCCAGGCCCAGACAAATGGGGACCGTCTGTTCTCTCTCCCTGCTGTGACGGCAACAGCAGACCTAGGCTGCGGAGAGTGTCCGGCAAACTATTAAGTGATCGTCCAAGCATGTGACCGTCTCTCAGGGTCTCCGCCACTTCCTGCTGCAACATTTCCCTCCTCCTCAGTGCTCCGACGAGATAGCCCTTCCAGAGTTGGCAGTGATGCTGCCGCCGTGCAGCTGCTGCTTGATCCTCTTGCCGGCAGTGCCCTGATAGTCAGCGTCAGGCTTGGCGTCCAGCGGTCTGTCGAGGCCAAGACGATGAGCGGTGGAATAGGTCGCGATGCCTCCGTCCGGGTCCGCCTCAGTGATCAGCTCCTTTCGCCTGGTGTCCACCAGCAGGCGTATGAGGTCGGGACGCATGTAGTGACCAGCAAAATCCGCGAGGGCCTTGGTCAGGTGGGTCTCATCGAGATCGATGTCGACAAAGAGCAGCCCATCAAAGTCCTTGTCGGGCTGGACGGCCAGGCTGCCGTCGGGGCGATAGATGCGCGCGTGGCCATTGTAAGGAGACGGATCCGTCTCGGGCTCCACGCCCTCGGGCGTCGTCTTCTTCAGACCCTCGACGCTGAGCCGTTGGAATGGGGCCAGGGTCCATGTCCCTGTCTCGACGGCATACGCAGGGGTGACCAAATTTGACGCAGTATCCGCATAGTTTGTGGCAGGGTCGGGCGCAACCTGGCGCGCGACTTCAGGGTAGACAGGCCACGCAGCAACATGGATCTGTTCCCCGGCGGAGACATTAAGCGACTTGAGAAATGGATTCATGTTCTCCCAGCAGTTGAGCTGGCCGATGCGCCCGATCCCCGTCTCCGTTACGGATAGGAACGTATCCCCGGATCCGTCCCCGTAGACAAGCTTTTCGACATGGGTTGGCTTGATCTTGCGACGGTGATTGATCACGTTGCCTTCAGGATCGATCAGGGCCTGGGCCAGGTAGAGGGTGGCGTGATCAATCTCGGAGAAACCCAGCGAGACGTAGATCTGGTTGTCACGAGCCGCCCGTCGAATGCGGCGAAACTCCTCAGAGTCCACTGGCAGCGAGCTCTCGCGATACTTCTTCAGCATCGGGAGGCTCTGGAGGTAGTTGATCTTCCACATCCAGTAGGGGTACCCAGGAATCCCTAAGTATCATCTGTGTAAGTTGGCGGCGAGAAAGGGGAAGAGAAGACAAGACAGGAAGACGCAAGGATATACGCTTACAAACTTCAGGGAATGCCACAAGCTTGCAACCAGCCTTGCCTGCTTCGTTGATGAAGTTGATGGTCTTCTGGACACTGGCTTCAAGGTCGAACCACTGTGACACTAGATGTCAGTACACATGCACAAGCCTCAAGGCAGGGCAGGTTGCTGCGGCGGAGATGACCTACTCCAGGCTCAGAGGTGACGGCAGCTGCTTTGTACTTGGTGATAGGCATCGTGCTAGACTGAGATTCTCAGTTATGCTGGAATTGAAGAAGGAAGATGGCGATAATTCGAAGACGACCGTTGGAATTTCGACAAGTATTCTCGTGGACTCGCTTGTTGCTGCTCCCCATCCAACCTCTCCCTTTCTCATCCACAGATTGCTTGATCTTTATATGATTGATTCCTAGGTTGTTGACCATACCGAAGCAAACAGGCCTCCTGTCCGTCAATCGGAGGTCATCGCCAAAGCAATTCAAGTCGCATCGGGATCTGAACGTCAAAGCCGAGCAAAAGCCACAGAAATTCCGACCTGTGTGCACGTCTTCGAGGTACGATTCGGGCAACATTGATTATTGATATGGCACCATCACGGACGCAGCCGGCCACACGATGGGGCATTTAGGTAATTATCGTAGACCTCAATGACGTGTCGGTGCTCCGGAATGAACCGATTGCAACGCACACCGGTGACTGCTCTCGGGCGGCGGTGACTCGGTATCTGGCGACGTCGTTGACCGGTCTTTGCTCATCAAAGACCGTATGGGCCCACTGCTACTGCAATTGTCTCCATGGCGTGATGTTTCATGCATGCTGTCAATACACCTGCTACCGCGGGTAGATGGAATGAAAGGTATCTCCCCAACGTCACAGCCGAGCGGTCCATCCGCCAGCCCGAGCGAAGACCTTATGCAAGCATGGTTATAAATGGGCGCATCGAGCCGTTGAGCGATGCATCATCGCGTACCGGATATTCTGTACTGGTTTCAAGGTTATAAATTATTTCGGAATTTGTCGGAGTTGTCTCTATGTCTTTTCATGACGATTATTGATATTTATAAGACATCGTGCCTGATCAGAACGGTCGTCTGTCTCTCACGACGGCTTGAGCATCTCTATTTCCAGTCGCTCCCAGCTACCAAGTGGTGAGAAGACAATATGCACCAAGTTGAAGGACTGGGTCCAAGTCATGTTTCCGTAGAGCGCAAAAGCTGTTGACCTCTTAAGGACGCTTGATTGATATTCTCATTTGAGGGTACAACACGACATAGCTTATCCCGTCACGGTCGCTGAGTCGCAGCCCGCAAAAGTGTGTTGATTTCTATAATTAAGAAGAAGAAAAACCAAACAATAAAACACCAAACCCATCTCGTGGTCTTTTTCTATTACCAGTCAAGGAAGGATAAAACGCGTCCTGAATAAGTGGCAACCTCACGAATTACATACACTTTTCTATGTCCCAAATAATTACTTCCTGTTTGCCTTGATATCTATCATCTTGTTGCCTTGTGTCTTTGATGAGTTCAGGACGAGCAGAGAGACTACACAGAAATGCTCTCGGAGATACTATGATACTCATTGAGGCAGGTCGATATGGCCCGGCCCCTCACCTTAGCCGACGTCACAACGTGTCTGCTGAATTGAGACTGATTGGGTGCGACGCCAAATTCTTGACAAGCTACGATGAATCCACCCAGGCCGACACGGCTCACATTAGTGAAGTTAAAAAAGAACGCGTAAGAGAGAAATAGAAGCATTCAAGTAATATCCTAAAATCCCGAGGTCACGGTGAAGACTCATATCAAGGTCTACAAGAACCTGTCCCTACTTAAGCCAGGGGAAAAAGAAAGGAAAACCGGAAGAAACCCAAGGTGCATCAGCTACCCAGTGTCCATGGTGGTCATGGATGTCCTCGGACCACAACGCGCCCCGACTGCGGCCGCTTGGCCGGCCCTGCAGTTCACGAACGACGGCATCTTCCAGATTACCATCTTCGAAGACTTGCATTTCGGTGAAGCAGAGGATACAGAGTGGGGACCGTTACAGGACGTCGATACCTTGGCGGTCATGCGGACTGTGTTGGACAATGAGGACACCCAGCTTGTCGTGCTCAATGGAGACTTGATCACGGGCGAGAATACTTTCAAGGAGAACTCGACCGATTACGTGGACGAGATTGTTGCGCCTCTTGTGGAAGCGGGTCTGCCTTGGGCATCAACTTATGGCAGTAAGACAGCGAAACCCTTTGACTGCCCTCATGTATTTTGGTTTGGGGCCCCGAGTCGAATTTGCTGACCGAAGCTCAACTTCTTTGCAGACCACGACTCGGACTTTAATTTGTCCAGGGCCGGAATCTACGACAGAGAAAAGAGGTACGCAAATAGCCTGACTGGTAACATGGTACAAGCCAACGATTCCGGCATTTCGAACTACTATCTACCAGTCTACGCCGACAACGACACCTCAGCCACTCCGGCAATGCTCTTGTGGTTCTTTGACAGCCGAGGCGGGTGAGTGCGCCCCGGCATGACTCTGAATGCCCACGATTAGGGTTGGTATGCTGACACCCATCTTCAGAAATTACTATCAGGAGCTCTCTGCAGATGGCGCGAGCATAGGTCAGCCAAACTGGGTCGGCAGCAGTGTTGTCTCGTGGTTTGAAGATACAAAGGCCGACCTCACCACTCTGTACGGAACATGTGTGCCCTCGCTCGCCTTTGTGCACATCCCCGTGGATGCCTTCCTCGCCTTCCAAGACGCAGGTGTCAATGCAAACCAGGAGCCAGGCATCAACGCGGACCTACCTCTCTCGCAGCAGGGCGTGCAGTCCGGCGAGGGCTCCTCCGAGACGGTGTACACATACGACCGCCAGGACGTGCCGTTCATGCAGGCCCTGCTGGAGACGGAGACCCTCATGGCCGTCTTCAGCGGACACGACCATGGGAATGACTGGTGCTTCAGGTGGGATGAGGAGCTTGTGGTCGTGGGACTTGCGGGCAGGGGACTGGATCTCTGCTTCAGTCGTCACACGGGGTATGGAGGGTATGGGTCGTGGACCAGAGGATCGCGGCAGATACGTGTCCGTCTTGAGACACTCGGGAACGCTACAGAGACGTGGACAAGGCTGGAGGATGGCAGTGTTATTGGCGATGTGGTGCTGAACTCGACTTTTGGCTCAGATGAGTATCCTGCAGTTCCTCTGACTTACACAAGCGAATATGATGAAGGTCAGCCTTATTCCAGGTAATTAGATTGTGCGTAGGTGTTACTGAAATCTAAGTAGCGAAATTCGAATATCTATATTTCTACTATACTGTGCACCTTCCGTCCCTCTATGCTCTGTAAACACGTGTCAAGAACGCTGCATCCTGATCCCGACCTCCCCCCCCCTCTTCCCCCGAACTTCTTTTTCCACGGAAGATCTAGCCATTATGACCAACCTTGGAAGCGATGATGGTATCAACAATCACTGCTCCTGTACAGTTTTGAACTGAACACCCGTCCGAGCAGCAGTAGCCCGAATCTTGTCGACCACAAGCCTCACATCGGCCGACTTGATAGGCAGGCGATGATCCCCCTCCCACTCGACCAGCGTGGCCGTCCTCGGATCGCACCACTCCTCCAGCAGGATCTGGTGATAGCCCAGGCCCGGGTCCTGCATGCCGTGCACGTGGATCGTCGGTATACGAAGAACCCTCTTGGCGGCGACATTGCTTTCATAATCAAACCTCTCGTCCTTGTCCAGCCACGAGGCCCGGTCCGGGGCGTACTGCAGCAGCGGACCACGCCCTGCCATCAACACCCCGAACCTGAACCCCTTCTCGGACCTGCGCAGGCGGCCCATCCCCTCGGGCAGCTCCTGCTGCCGCAGCAGGATACTGGCCGCGACCCGACCGCCCTGGCTGAAACCCAGCACGGCGACCCACTCGCCCGTCGCGCCAAGCTTGTCATCGGCGTCCATGGCATCCCCGATCTGCCTCTCGACGGCGGCCCACGTCTCCCTGGGGTACTCCTCCACGGCATTGGGGCCCGGGGTCATCAGCCAGCGCTTGAAGGGGCCGTACTCGGCAAACACGCTGAGCACGTCGGGTCCCGGAGTGGAGGCGAAGGGGGCGCAGGCGTAGACCAGGCGGAACTGCGACCTGAGGTGGTGCGAGATGGACCGGCACTGCATGTGGAAGATTTGCGGGTTGGTGCCACCCCCGTGCAGGCAGAGGATGCGCGGGAGGTGTAGCGTCGCCTCGTCTGGAGGCGGGGCGACGGCGTCGCGTCTGGTGGTGGTCCCGCTGATCATGATGGCCGGGTTTTGAGATACGGGCTTTGAGTGTAGATGATCTCTGCCTCTCTCTCTGCGGTGGGTTCTTTTTGTGGGGTTTGCTGCTGTGGCGTGGGTTTTTGTGATGCCGTGGCTGGTATACTGAAAGCCCCGAGATAATATCAGGACGGCCAGGTGAGAGACGCGAAGGAGAGCCGCAGAGGAGTGGGAGATAAGCTGGAAGGATTCAGGGACGGGGCCTAAAAAGATATGATGAGGAAGCAATTCGTAAGATGGCTTTCACAACCAACCCCCTTCGGCGATATTATTGGGCTACCGGGGATTCCAGCAGCCTGCAGAAGAGAGATTATCCCGAATGCTGCATGGTAATGGTGGGTTATCTGCATGACGGTGTCAGCAGGCCACGTATGGACTGAAGATTATTCATATAAGTGGGATAATATGTACTGTGTACACTGGTAATCGGCGAATAATTACATGCCAATTAGGTCTGTATTTATCCCTTGAGACGCACAAATTCCTTCTGCGGGATGAGTAAGAACTTTGCCCCCCTTGCTGAAGGCTACCCCGAATTTTGTGATGTATGCAAACGGAGTCGCCAGCAAATACGTTGCCCTTTCATCGCGTCAAATAGATTATGATCATATAAGTGTTTTCGCCTCTTCTATCCTCTATTTTCGCCGTCTCAAGAGGGCCTACTGTTGGCTAATGGACGTACAGCATACAAGCGAAAGCTTGGGATCATACTACCTAAGCCCTTCACATGTAAAGGGACGACGCAATGACACTGCATCAAAGTTTTTCTCTTGCGTCTTTTTCTGTTTGTTCTTCCAAGTCAGTCTCTATGGCCGGAGGATGTAAGCCACAACCTCTCAAGATCATACTGTGTCGGGTATCAAGTATGAGTCGGCCCCACTTCTTGCAGCGGCACGAGAGACGGTGTTAGAGGTGGGAAATTATCCATGATGTTGATTTCTTGTATTTGATTAACAGCATTGCTTAAGTAAGTTGGAAAGAAATATAACAGAAACAAGAATCGGAAACTAAAATCCTTCGCTGCCCAATGCTCAAGGCGCACTGTAGGACATCAGTGTTGAATCGCAACCAATAGAAAGCAGCCGATGTCGCCCTCTTGGCACAGCTGCTCCCGATCATGCCACAGCAGAAGTGAAATCTCACCCCCGTGCGGGTGTGGGTGGGTGAGTGTGGGTGTGTGAATGGTATACTACACGGATGGATCATCACGCTGAAAGCGCCATGGTTGCATCGCCTTGGCGGAATAAGGAGGTGGATGCCACTTGGGGGGGGGGGGTTGGTTTTCCGGGGAGGGGGGTTGTATTTGCTGCTGATGAGCTGGGAGATAAAAAGAAAAAGAGGGAAGGAAAAAAAAGAAGGAAAAAAAAAAAAGGCAACTGCCTCCAAGGCCCATAAGGTTTCCCCCTCATTATTATAGTACTTATGAGGCGGTCGCATATAGGGGACAGATGCTGACCCTGCACCCCCCCAACCCTTATGTTATACAGCGACAGCAAAGTCTATAGTACGTCTTACGAGTGAGAGGATGGTGCTGAACCTCTGGTGGCTCCACCTGGGGGCGCCCGCTGAGTCGGTACTGGCGGTCCAGAAAACCTCCGCCAGCCACAGCCGGATCACGTCCTATCCGGTGAGCTGAGAGTTGGTCATAGCCAATCCGGGTACTTGTCCTCTCCGCAAGCACTGGTGGTGTGGTGTGTGCATTTGATTCTCCCGGCCTGGTATTGGTGGGCGTTGAGTACAGTGCAGTACTCTGCTACATAGTACATATTTACTCTTTGCCTGGACAAGGGGGTGGGCAAGTTATTATGAATACATACCTCATACTGAGGACTTGCCTTCAGCCCCTCGAAACCTTGTAGCAGAAACGGTTCATTACTCATCCGCCTCCTCTGTCCTGTCTATCTTATCTGGTTTTTTTTTACCTGCTCTGTCGTGAATACCGCCATCCATCTATATTTTCTTCATCCCGTCTCGCTTCTCCCCCATCCAGTATCAATTCGACCTTCGTCGACCCACTTTGCCACCTGTTCAGAACCTCCCGGGACAAATCTGCCCTGCTACAATCCTCTCCCGAAGGAGGGGAAAGAAAAAAGGCACCACCCGCAGCTGTGGACCACATCAGAGCCTGCATCCATTCCATCTTCCGAAGCCCACTTGTGCCACTCGTTGCCACTCACTCACTCCTCCAGCACACTGACACACACACTCACATATATATATACTCATAAGCTCCATCCATCCGCTCCGACGGCCTTATCAGTCATGACGGAGCCTGCTGCGCCGGCAGTCCCTCCCGAGTTCGCTCCGGCTCCGGGTACAGGTGGGCACGGTGGGGTGACCAAGAGGAAGTTCGCTGCACCCCCCGTCAAGTCGGCCTGTCTTTCTTGGTACGTCATGTCACGTCAACACGTGTTTTTCATCCCCTGTGCCGCCTTCTCACATGCATTGCCTGTTGGTGTTGCCGATGCCATCTGACTAAGACCCGGCTCATCCCCTCGCCCAAACCCCTTTCCTCCCCATCGGGTCTCTACTCCTGTCTCTCATCCCGCGTCCAAAAGTGTGCGTGTGCACACAAGAGGCTGGTGGGCATGGGAGTAAGAGAGAGAGAGAGAGAGAGAGAGAAAAGAGGGATGGGGACAAAAGAAGAGAGAGACAGAGGGAGAGAGGCGAACACCATCTTGTTGTCGTTGGTACTGGCGCGGCTGCTGACGATGTTGCGTGAAGCCGAGCTGCTCGGACCCGCTGCGATGGCGGGAAACCATGTTCAACTGTACGTAAACCTACCTCTCTGTGCACATAGAGGGCACCTTTCCCGCCGCCCAAGTAGATGGGTGTCCTCCTCGTCGTCCTCTTCATCACTCTGTCCCATTCAAGGTGGTCATCTCTCTAAGTGTATCTCTCTCCTTCTCTGTGTCCTCCCCTCGTGCAGTGTCAAAATAGAAGCCGAGAATGTGTCTACCTGCCCAGCCGGCGGGGCGGCCCACGACCTCGAAAGAAGCCACGGCAAGAGAAGGACGTAACAGACGTGACGGATGCGACGGAGATGACGGATGAAGATCCGAAGCGCATTCCCAACGACGTTTTCACGGTCCTCTCACAGGAACCAGCTGATGCACCTCGGGCTCGTAAGTTGCTTTTTTTTTTCTTCCTCTGGAGCCGCGGTGGGGTTTGAAGGCCAGCCCCAACCCACGCCATCCTTTGGATCGCTTGCCTTGTGGATCAATATTGACAAGACGACTTGTAAAAAGCTATATCCATACAAGATTACATCGATCCAGGAGCCGGCCTGAAGCAGCTCCAAGACTGGGTGCCGGACAGCGACTTCATCTTCGACAGCCTGTTTCTGAACGGCATAGACCCCGCCATAGGTGGTAGTGGCTTTACATCGGATGTCTCTGGGACCGGGACGCCGTCTCGTGCCGTTCCCATGGTGAGGACGTACCAGAGCGACGCAGCAATGTGAATGAGGACCCTCATCCCCAAGGCGTCATCATAGGATAGGGACATGCTAATACCCTCTCTCAAGACTCGAGGCGTACTACGTCTTCATACACCCTTTCCTCCCGATCCTGCCACCGCCATTCAGCATCCCTGTGGACCAGCCTGTGCCCCGTTTGCAGGACCAGCTCGACGTATTCGAAGGTGGCTATGAGCCCACCTCGGCCGTGGCCCTCGCCATCTCGGCAGTCCTCGCCCTCATCCCGTGCCCCGAGGATTCCCACTCCCAGACGCACGATTCGCAGCTGTTCAGGAGAAAGTACGCCCAGTTCCTCGCGCAATCCGCCTTCGAAACCATCGAGAGCGACGAGGAGAATCCCGACTCGGCCATCGAGCCGCCCAGAGCTCTGAGCGAAGAGCCCAAACAGCCCTTTCGGCAGCCTCTGCACCCGCAGGTCCCTCTTGAGCTCGAGAGAATCGTTGCTCTGTGCATTTTGAGCATCTACGAGTATGCGCAGCGTGGGAACCTCAAGAAAATGCAGAATCGGGCCGGTCAGGCTCTCATGTCTGCGATGGAGCTGTCTCTGCATTCGTGTACGGTGCAGGACGAATTTACCGAAGCGAGACGGAGGGCCTGGTGGATGAGTGTATGTTGCCCGTGCCGTCAAGTTGCCTTGGTTTTGTCAGAAGAAACTGACTGTTGATCTCTTTTCCTCGTATCCAGTACGTGTGCGTGGCGCAGGGCGCTATTGTCAGCAACTCGGTGAGCACTCTTCGACCCCGCACAAAAGGAGGCGCACGAGCTGGGCCCTAACATGAAGCAGAAACCAACCTTTCTGGCACTCTCGCCTAGCTACACCGCCGAGTACCCGACTTTTCTCGCCGACCCCGAGGTACGTTGTGCTCTCCAGTGGTCATTTTGTGCACGTTCACAGACAACGTAGTTGTGTATCAACTTACCAACCCTCATAGGCGTTCACTGTCTTCATGCAAGCCCAGCGTGCCATTCTTGCGGCGACACAATTCGTGATAGAGCTCAACAAGTCCGTGGCGGAGAATGCCGACATGAATCCCATCTTCGAGAGGATGGTCGAGCTCGAGACCCTCCTTGCGCCGCTCCTGGTCCGTAGCGAGAGCTGGCTGCTTCCGACCACGACGACGTCGCCTGTCGACCCGGCCGAAGCGGTTGTGGCTCGCTCGCTCAGATGCATGGCGTCTATCAAGCTGAATAGGTATGTGCTGAGCGGGCATTGTCTCGTCCTCCTTCCCAACCGGACCGGTCACATAGGTTCTAGGCATGTTACAGCTGAACTCACACACGCGTGCTATCACCACCAGTGCTAGGATCAAAGTCCACCGCTATTGCGCCTTCTTTGATATCCCCGTCTTCTCTCGCAAACACTGCGACCTGAAGCCTCTGAGCTCGGGTAACGGCAACAGTAACAGCGGCGGGGACGAGCCGCGACAGTGGCCCGCGTGCTCCTGCAGCAGCTTCGTCACGCCCTACTCGGCGAGCGCGAGCGGGAGTGCGACCACGCCCAGTGGTAGCTCGTTGTCGGCAGGGCTATCCCCGGCCTCGGACGGCACCACCGCCACCACCGCCACCCAACAACAGCAATCGCAGCCGCCACCCCCATCCATCCCTCACCCTCTTCCCCTTCAGCAGCCACCAGTCCGCCCGCACCTGTCTCAAGTGCGCGCTCGACATCGCACGCGCCTTCGAGGAGCTACCGTTCCCGAACCCCACAGGCGCGCAGCAGCCGCAAGGCCCGCCTGTGTTCCTATCACCAACGTCAGGGACAGTGTGTCCGCGGACCATGCCTTCCTTTGCGTGCTGTGCTATGCAGTGTGCTTATGCGCTTCTTATGGTGCACCAGAAGACGAGGGCACTGTATCCTTCCTATGCCGCTCCTGGGGTCGGAGCTGAGGCAACAGCGGGAGCCCTGGGCGGCTCTGATGGTAGTGGTGGTGGTGGTGGTGGTAATAAGGCGATGAGGTTCGATATGGTAGGGGCAGGAATAGGCTTGCAGCAGCAGAAGCAGGCTGATTCAAGACCTGCGGTCGTCAATAGCCTTCTCACCAGGCTGCAACAAGGGTTGACGAGTATTTACGCCACGCTGTCAAACTATGCCATGGCATCTGAGGCGCTGGGCGGGATGAGGGGTAAGTCTGATCTCTTTGATCGTGACCTTTGGTGCTTCTTCTTGTGTCGCTGGCTGGCTGATTTCATCCTATTTGCAGACCAGATCAAAAGCGCGATCGAGGACTCGGCGACATTTTCGGTCGGGTGAAGGGACGATTCCTGGCCTGGGCGTAAGGAGGAAGACCATCACGTGTGAGCAGCAGCTGCGTAGATTCAGAAGAGTATACCTGGACTCGGGCTCACCCTGTGCTGCTGTGGATGGGCACTATGATAGACGGTCGGGATTCAAAAGGATCTGAGGAGTTCATGAAGCTTCATAGCCCACGGTCTAGGGAAGAACTGGATGAGATGCAGGAAAGAACTAGCCGCGGCTCGTAGTTGCCATGGAAGAGAGCGTTCCTTCTACAGGACACACCTTTCGGTATCATGACCAACCCTGTACATCGACCCATCTCAACCCCATAATTTGGCACCTATTCACATGGGCAAGCATGCTGTGGAAGCTTCTTGGCTCTCTCTACCTTTTCCTGCCTCCTTTCCCCTCTCTTCTGTTTCTATATTGTTTGATGAAACCCATTCTTAATCAAGCCCTTTACTCGGCTTATCACTTCAATGTTGTCCTTCAGGCTCGGCTGGTGAGCCAGCGGAAGGTCGGGAACGCTAAAAATAATGCCATCACTGAGCCCAGCACGCCGAGCCATACCTAACTTGCCAGTGTGCCCTGTATTCCCCCCCCCCCCCCCTGCTCCTCCCAACCCCCGCCCCCAGTACAGGAACCATCCCTCCATCCTCCCCCACCCCCCGGTACTGGGCTCCAGTACCCAGCCACCGAGCATGGAGGTACAAAAAATAGAGCCTAGATTTCTTGATTCAGTGCCACTGAGTGCTTAGACACGCTTGCGCTGTCGACGACGGGGGGCTGGGCTGGGGCTTCTGCTCCGCGATCTCTTGTCTTCAATTGCATCTTTCCATCCTGATTTTGAGTTACGTCCAATCCTCTCCATCCTCAACCATCACAACATTGCGACGCAGTGTCGACGGACCAGTCCAGCGCGCACGCACACACGCTCTCTCAGTCTCTTTCTCGCATCCTGCCTTGCTCGACTTGCAGCCTGGACATCCCCTCGCTTCCTCGTCGCAGGGTCTCTGGTAACAGTAAACAATCAGGTGGACACCCACATACGATAGCCACCACTCAGTCGCGATCCGTCCTCTTCGCCTTGTCCTGCGTTTCGAGAAGAGACGACAACTTGTCCATTCGCCCGCCTCACTTCTGTCGCGAGTCGACCTCCCTCTCGACCTACGTGGCAGCCTGTTGAGCCACTTCTGCAGTACGGCACCAACCCCGGACGCGCTTACCCCGGCACCACCTGAACCAACAACCTCACGATCGAGGCCCGACCAGCCGCCGCCGCTTCTCTTCAATACGCGATCCTCGATCACTGCGAACCGTAATCTACTTGGACCTCCTCCTTCTAACGAGACCGCCGACCATCCATCTGTCGTACCGCGGTCTGGAAACAAACAATACATCATATCTCGACGCTATTAGGGTGTGCAAGCTGAGCGTGGCTATCTCCTTAGCAAATCGCGCCCAGACGGGTACACGCCCACTTCTTGTCCGACCAAAATGGCTACAACAGAAACATCAGACAGCGATGTCGTCTACGAGCGGCGAGTGGAGCGCCTCCACAAGTACCACTGGCCTGCGATCCAGCTCAACCTGTGGATGCTGTTCATGCTGGTCGCATCGTCCGCGATCCTCGG
Source organism: Aurifilum marmelostoma (assembly GCA_027559495.1). NCBI lineage: Eukaryota > Fungi > Ascomycota > Sordariomycetes > Diaporthales > Cryphonectriaceae > Aurifilum > Aurifilum marmelostoma. The sequence continues at coordinate 293,037 of JAMXSV010000019.1, read as the reverse complement.
TATCTTTGCGAGCTTCATCCAAACACAATCACAATTAAGGCTCGGAGTACCATGGTAAGCAGACACTGGCTAACTCGCTCTCTTCCTCTCCTCTGCCGCAGCTTCTTTGCCTCGCCGTCCAGCATGTTCTAATCCCCGTCCTCTCCATCTGCAGGTACTTCCCCTACTACATCACCGTCTCCGCCATCCTCATCATCTTCATATGGCTCATGCTTTGGCTCATCTTCCAACGTCGTCTCCTCCCGTCTATTGTTATGATCGGTGGATTCATGCTCTTCGTGCTGTGGCTAGTCGGCCTGATCGTCGTATCGGTGGAGCTGTGGGGTCCCAGCGGCGTGAGCTCGTCGTGCAACACCCAGGTGTTCAACAAGAATCCAACCGGCCAGTCCCTCGAGGCGCTGGCCTGGCTCGAGCAAAAGAGCATCTGCCAGAGCTGGCAGGCCGTCTTCGCGCTGGGACTGGTCGGGTCGATATTCCTTCTCTGGATCATGATCATGGCGTACCAAGTGTTTGCTATGGACCGCTGATTACAGATTGTTGGTTATGACAGGAGCCAGACTGTGTTTTATTTTCTCTTCTTCGCTGCAGATATGTCGTCTGGGTGACTCTGATTAACTACGTACAAGTTTGATACAATAGTCCCATTGGTCGAGGCTGGAGGGGTATGGCTGATGACGGTTTCAGGAGACGGGGAAAGGTCGCACGACCCATCTTTGACATGACACCAGGAGTGATACCAAAAAATGTTGGCCAGTGAACATGATGTAGCATAGCCTTTGTAATGACTCAAGATCTTCACGGGTTACGATGTCCCAGATAGTCATGAAAGGAATAGGGTCCGACTTGTAAATTCAAAATCGACAACATCGACAGCAATGTTCAGGCTTTGGACGTTTGTTTTTTAACAGTTTATTGTGGTATCGACCTTGTTTACCAGTCATCTTCTTCTCCGATCCCAATTACGTATTATAACGCCGAGTTGCCCACAAAAAGAGTTAGGTCATGTAGGTTTATTCACATGCAGGAGACCCGCCAGGCCTATCTGCCAGCCTTAGTTGGAGATCTTGGAGTTGACCTGCTTGCCCGTCGCCTTCTCAAACATCTCGCGGGCACCGTCGGTGATCTTCTCGGAGGTGTTGCGGTCGATGTTGTGGCCGGACTTCTTGGCGCCCATGTCAAAGGCTATTTATTGGAAGAAAAAAAAAGGTTGGGATTTGTTAACATCATCTCATATGAGCCTGTCTTGGGGGAAATGGTGACAAGAGAAGCAGGAGAGAAGGGTGGAGGAAAGCTTACCCTTGTCGAGGTAGTCCTCCTTCTGCGCACCACCCTGCTGAGGGGCAGCGGCTCCGGAACCGCCGGAGTTGCTGACGGAGTTCATGGCGTTCTTGATCTGATCCATTGTTGGCGGTGGTGGAGGAGGTAGTGAGGACGGTGTATTAAGATGCAATGTAAATTGTTGTTACTGATGATGATGATGATGATGATGAGTGTCTGTCTGGCTTGGGGAATAGTTGTAGGAGGCAGAAGCTGCCAAGGAGAAGACGGATTTATATATACTCAGGAAAGAGGGGTCAGTGTACCGCATCCAGTGGAGGAGGAAGGCGATGAAGGAGGGGGAGTAGCTAGGGGGTCCCTCGATTGAAGGCCTCATTACATCACTGCCAGCAGCTGAAGCGCGGGATAAGGTTACGACTAATGTAACAGCCAGTCAAGCCGCTCAGCATCAGGGGCCCAAACAGGACTTGTGAAAGGCTTGGCGGAAAGGCCATAGGAAGAATCATACATGCTATGGTACTAACAAAGCAGAGCCACCGTTCTGAGAGAGGGGGGACTGCTCTGGTACGGTGATCCATGGCAGCTTGGCTCGGCCCTTTGGACCCTTGCGTCTCAGCAGCTACGTCATCGTCATCGTCCGCTCGCGGCCCCTGTCTTTGTGTGGAGGGGAGCCGACCCGTGTCGGACCTGCGATGTCTTATCGCCACCACGTTGGGCCTTGCGATATTATGGAGTATAACCCTGACTGACTGTTCTATTCATAGCTGAGTGCTCATAATGTCAGTATGAGCTCGTTGGGGCAGCGTCAGAGTCGAGACGGGGGTTCTGGCGGCTCTCCCTATATCCGGACAGAGAATCCGGGCACGCTATCCGCCGTCCAAGACGGCTCCCTTAAGACGAACATCGTCCGCCCGCTCTCAGCCATCTCTTGCAGGTAAGATGATGACTTGTGCGACCAAACTTTCTGTTTCTGTGGTGCCACCTATATCATACATGATATACATGCAAGAAGGTGGGGTGATTCGCGTCATGCGTGTCTCTGTGAGTACCTGTGTTCAAGGCTTGGTTGGCCTGGTTCTATGGTGAGATTTCGTCGTCTCGTGGCCTACAATGACATACCCATCTCGTTCTTGGGTCATAGTGATAAGTGATCCATAGTTATTCCACTTTGGTGCATATTACCAACCAACACTAGGAAGAGGATCAGGACGAGAGAAGAGTAATTCGATAAGGAGACGAGACAAGGAGAGGAATGCCAATGCTCACACGCCATACTTACAGTGCAAGGGGAGGGGGGTGGTCTCCCGATTTATCTACTTTCCGCGCAAGCTATTCCCCCCCCTCATGGACGGACCATCGAGAGAGAATGAAGAAAATTGACCGAAGCGCATCTATCTTCCTTGGACGTGCTCATTACAATCCGGCGTTGTCTTGTAGATGGTCCTGTTAGCGTTACCGGCCGGTATTGCTCATAAGCAACGAAGACAGGCCTATAATAGATTGTATGCCTAGGCAAAAGCAAAGAGCACTACGGCATTGCTGCTTGGACATACTATATACCATATTGAACGATTGCAGTATACTCTCCCAAATATTGTGATCAATTAACTCAGTTATATACTGATATACTGCCACAAACCTCGGCTCCACCCAGATCTCGGCTCGGTCCCGACATCTCTACAGAATCCCGAGCCGGTTGCTATTCCCACCAATGCTCCCCTTTTCTTCACGCACCGTAACAAGATGAAGTTGGGACAGATGGCCTTCGAAGCTTTCTCCCCCGGCGGGGCTAGTTTAAGGGATGTCTTTGCTCTGCACTGGTTCAAAAGGGTGCCTACCCCAGCGGTGTAAACATGGAGGAGACGACCGTCGGGAGTTACCAGGGATCAATTAGGCAGCAGCCTGTACAGAAATTACCGTGCAGCAAGGTGTGAAACAGGTATCTTTGTACACAATTTACTGTGGACAAGTACATCAGTGGAACGAGTAGCCATGGAGAAGGGAAGTTCGGGTAGGTGGATAGTGACATGTAATAAAAATATCGCTTTGCGGATCTGGGAGCGCAGGAAAGCTACTGAGCCTCATGGCAGGCTGCACGGCGAAACACCGAGCGAGTGTCGCTGGACCCCACGGCTGTTGAGTCCATTGATCCTTCGAGCGGTCAATCTATTCCTTGCCTTCTATTTCGAACATGGTAGCGGGATTGCCTTAGAAGTAGCCACTGGTCCGTACGTGTGCTCAAGCACCACCATACACGCAAACTTCCAAGGTTGGTCGTCCCAGTGACACCAACGTGATCGCCCCTGTGAGTGCCAGCTCTAGCCTGGGCTTTCGCGTACTTCTATGCAAAGGGTCGTTCCGCGTCCGTATGACTGCGCGGGAAAAATCTCCGGCGGAGAGATGGTACCCGAAAATGGATCTCGCATCGTTCACATTATGGAGTCGAACCAGATACGTATCCTCGTTATCGTTTACATTCTCCCCTCTCTTGAGTTTCCTTGACTCGTAAACTCCTGACACAATTGTGCAGATATGTATCGATCCTGAGGTCTATTCCGTGGGAACTGATCCAAGACTGATGTGGAACTTGTCATTCTTTCCGGGTGTATCCATCTTGTTCAAAGAGGGGGATGCATACGAATTGAACCCCTTTTTTTCGTTGTAAACTCCTCCTCCTCCTTCTCCCATCGCCATCATCCATAGTCATCCCCTCAGAAGGAACAAGGGGATGGTGGGTTTTGCGAGCACATCACAATGTAAGACTCCAGAAAATACGCATCGTGTGGTGAGAGTGTCGTGGCAGTGCTGGCAACATGTAATTACTGTCACTACTGTAGGCTACGGGAAAAGTGTAGACCTCGAGAGTCTGCGCGGTCAAGCTGTTGAGACAAACAATGATAATATAAAGCCCACAGCATCTTCCTAAGTTTCCTCTAATCATCTCTGCTTCTACATCAGGCACTAGCTTGCTCATACCAAGACACTCATTCACTTAGGAAAAGGCCATCACTCTTTTCTCTGCCCTCACAGCCTTGCATATTGCTGCTCGTTCGGAGAAGTCCTTCGCAATTATTATTATTCAAAACATTTGCCCTTCCAGATCCCTCCTTTTTCCATCACAATGAAGACCACCGCCAGCCTCTTCGCCGCCCTTCTGGCCTACACGCCCATCCTGGCCAAGGCCGCCTGCGACCCCAGCACCCTCGACAACTCCACGTACAACTACCCTATCACGGTCAAGGGCACCACCGTCGCCGATGTGGCCAACGCTACAGGCCGTGGCCTCTGCGACATTGGCCGCCACAACCTGATGGCGGACGTGACGATCACGCCCGCGGTGGGCCAGATGTTGCTGATTCCTGCCGAGACGTGCTATCCGGACAGCGACTCGTGCCTCCTGAAGCCGGAGGACAACCCCAAGAACTCGTGCCTGATGGGCGGGCCGGGGCAGTACTACACTTTCGAGGGGGACACATTCGACAAGGTTGCGCTGCGGCTGGGCATGGATGCGGAGGCTATTGTGAAGGCCAATGTTAACGAGTCCATCAGCACCGCCATCGAGCTTGCGCCTGGCCAGCTGATTCAGATTCCTCAGGTAAGAACCTTTTTTCCTGTCTTCTTTGTATCCCAGTTTTCATGTCCGCGTGCATGATGTGTCACAGTAGAGCTGAAGCTTTGAGAAATCAATCATAGTGCGCCCCCTCTCAGTGCGTCCTCGAGCCCTACTCTTTCTCGTGGGGCGTGTTCAAGGACTTGGCGGAAACGTACAACACGACCGTGGGCCAGATCATGATGTTGGCACCTGGCTATAACTATAGCTCCAAGGCCATGGAGGGCGGCCCGACCCCTTCTATCACTCTGCCCGTCAACTGCACCCTGCTGGATCGCAAGTTCACCGTGTTGGAATAATCTTTCGAGTCCCGACTCGAAGACGGCAGAGAGATGGCGATAATCACCATTGCAGTATTCAGGGAAGTCAGAGCTTTTGACTGGCGTGGAGGAGTAACTTTATTTGTAAATATTTTCAAGACTCATAAAACCTTTTTCGCATCATATCACATGTCAGCAGAATCTTGCGTCAATACATCACTTGCAGCGAAGGTTGACTGCTCAGCTTCTCCCCTAGGGAGCTGTTCCGCCCTTCTCACCTGGACCCGGAATCATTCTATCAATCCTGGACAGGGATGCACATCCGTAGGCAACTTAGACCACCTGCTACTATACACCCATCCCTCTTTAATGACTGCCAAAAGATGGCGCTGAGGCTTCTCAAAGATCGTGACGTCCTCCAGCGGGTTGGCATTCAACACCAGCAGATCAGCCACGAACCCCTCCTTGACCTGTCCCAGCCTATCCTCCTGGCCCAGCATCCGCGCCGGGTTGACAGTAGCGTGGCGCAGGACCTCCTCGCCCGGCAGCACCTGGGCCCTCAGCCCAAACTCGCCGAGCTGCTCCACGCCGAGGAAGCTCAGCAGGTCGCTGCCCAGACACATGGTCACGCCGGCCTCGTGGGCCAGCTTCAGGCTCCTGAGGCCTTCCTGCAGGACCATCTCGTTCTTGGCGCGGTTCTCCGCCGGCAGGAACGCAGCATACTTTGGGTCCGCCATGGCTTTATACGTGACCAGCGTCGGCGTGAGGAAGACCCCGCGGTCGGCCAGGTACCGCGCCGTCTCCTCGTCGATGAAATTGCCGTGCTCGATGCCTCGGACCCCGTTGTCGACGGCGTGGCGGATCGCCTTGGGCGTGTACGCGTGCGCCGTAGCAAACGTCTCGGCCGACAATGCTACCTCCGCGGCGGCACGCATCTCGTCGGCCGTCAGCTGCACGCCCGCCAGCTTGTCCGTCGGGGAGGCCACGCCCCCGCCCGCCATGAGCTTGAGGAAGTCGGCGCCCTGGCGGAGCTGGTCGCGCGCTGCACGGAGGACCGAGGGCACGCCGTCGACGACGATGCTCAGGCCTTCTGAGGGCCCTCCGGCGCCACAGCAGCCACCGCCTCCTCCTCCTCCTGGCGCGGTGGTGGTGTCGTTGGCGCCTCTTCGGTCGCCATGGCCTCCTGTCTGGCTGAGCGCGCGGCCTGCGATGAACAGTCGTGGCCCTGGGAAGACGCCGTCGGCGATGGCCTCCTTGAGGGCGAGGGTGGCGCCGCCGCAGTCGCGGGCGGTGGTGTAGCCGCGGGCCAGCATGGCTCCGGCCTGGAAAGGCTGGCGGAGAAGGGAGACGGGCCCTGGGACGGTCATGGAGGAACGCAGGTCGGGCTCGCCCGGGACCGAGGTCAGGTGGACGTGGGCGTCGATGAGGCCTGGGCTGAGGTAGTATCTGCCGGCGCAATTGATGAACTTGGCATCATCATTGTTGTCCTGTCTGCTGACGTTGTTGTCGATGGATATGATCTTGCCGCCTGCGATGCGCACGGTCTGGTTTGGGAGAACCCTGCCAGCTGCTGTATCAATGATGTTGATGTCCACAAAGACATATGCCTGCTGAGGGGGAAGAGTCCATGGTCTGGTGATTTTCTCGGGTATAGTGTTGTCGTCGTCACTGTGCTGAAATGCCACGTCTGTATGGCAAGGGAGAATGCTGGAACCCTGATCTACCCGGATCTTCATGGTGATAAATATGCTCAAACAAGTATTCTCTGCCAATATTGGAGAAGTATCAAGCAGTAATCCAGACTCGACCGACCTGATCATCAGCACTGCCCGGATGATGAGATGGAGAGGCGAGAGAGAGACATGAATACGAAGTACATCTGGGAATAACAGACAGTTATCTTTCGACTCCACCTTCCGGCTAAATAGCACACTCACAAGGAACAAGAGTCCTTCCTCTTTGGTTGAAGATTGTGGGTTCAACGATGGGAGGTGTGTAAAGTTTGAGGAATCGGCAGTCTTCGGAATATACATGTATTGCAGGTACTGTATTGCGGTGGAATCGCCATGACTGTCATGTGCCGAAGAGATCATACAGTTAGGGTACCCTGCTGGTTGCCCTTTTCCATCGTCGAGCGCTTGAAACGGAATCTTCACTTTATGAGTACTTCATTTTCCAGAAAATGCATGTATTATTAAATTCAAAGTTGTCAGCGAGGAGGAATGCAATTGGTCGAGATGCTGCAGAGTTCCTCCTTCGGCAGTAGAAGGGCTCATCAACTCGCAGCAGATGCTATTAATACAAACATAAGGGTCTCATAAACACCTTCATATTATCTAATCCGGCCCAGATCTTGATACAGAAATACTGATTTGAACCCAAGTTGGCTGGTGCTTGGGTCGATGAATGACACACGAGAGAGAAGAGGCCTACCATAATTAGCAGCGATTTCAACTCTGACAGCCTGGTTGCCTCCCAATATGGAGGTCAAATTTGAGGGCCTGCAAGATTCTCGGGCATTCAGCTGTTTAATCGATATGGTGAGGGGCTTGATTATCCTTCCACGATAACTTTGATTAAATTCTCGTTGTCCCTGTAGCAATCAAAGCCCCAAGCATTCTCTCATTTATTCTGCGTACACAGCTCGGAGGGAACCAAGAGCCCCAGAGAGTGGATGGACAGCAGGGGGGTCAATAAGGAGATTGAGGTCTGCTAGCTAGGAGCCCGAGTGCTCATGAGTCTTTTCGCAATAAAACAGTTTGCTGCAGAGATATCCTGTCCATATCTGCAGTGAAAGGTGAGGTGGAGTAGAGACAAGAAACCAGAGTACAGGGCTTGTTGAAGAAGGACGACTGTGACAAAGAAGTAGGCTGTGTACTAAAGTATATAGCTACAAAGGCTTGACTGATAGCTGCTGTTGCTGTCCCCTCCCCCAGTACTGGGCAGAAGGTCAAGTACAGGGGGTGACTTTATTCTGTGTGGGGACCCTTCAACTGAAATGTACCCTGTGCTTCTGGTACAGCAGTAGGTGGGGTGTTGCCCCTGACGCCCTCAGGGCCCCTCGGCGGCCCCTCTCTGTTGGTGTTGGTCCCCTGGATGAGAGCCCCAGACCCCTGGCTAGGGGCAACAAACGCACTGACTGCCATCATCGCTGTACTGCAGCACTAGCAAGTATGCCCTTATGTAATCATATCGTCAAAGCTGCATTAGCTATAGCGTGCTGTAGTGTTGATTTAGTACTTATGCTTGTAGGCATGTGCTGCTGGTCCAACCACAGCACCTCCCCAGCTGCATTGGACCTTGCTATGTATGTCATGTCAATCAACATCATCCATTGGCTCAAACCACGCGAGGACTCGATGACCTCAAACAGCAGTTACCACGAGATACCGTCCTCCTCCACGTGTAGTACACCTATATTCAACATTTGCTACCGTCACACGACCGAATACCCCGAATTCTAATCCGCCGAACACGGTTGTCGCATCGCCCCTGAAGAAGAATCCCTGGCTGGCAGAGCAGAGCAGAGCAGAGGAGGAGAGAAGAAGCAGCAGCTCCCAGCAGCTCCCAGCTTGACTCGAGGACACACGGCGCTCTGTGTGTCGCGCAGAGCTATTCCACCCCCTCGACCACACGCGAATGCGCAGCAGGCGGAACTGAGCCCATCGCACGGGTCCGCCCCCAGACGAGACGGCGCCACGCGCGCAAGGGGGAGCGACCTGGGACACAGGCACAAGAACGATGGACGACGACGGCAGTACCAGCAGTGATGTGGCTGCCCTGGCTGCCTCGCAACCCCTACCCCCTTCGTCCTCGGGCACAACAGTCACCAGCAGCGCCTCGGGGGAAGACCTCGACTACGAGCACATCGGACGTGAACTGTCGCGCCCTTCGACTGCATACCGAGTCCCCGACGAAGACGACGATGACCCTCGCAATGAGGAAGACTGGCCTGGTCCAGAGGGAGACGACGACGATCCCGACGACATTCCCACCCCGACCGACGAGATACGGACAGGGCCACAGTCCGCGTTCACTGCAGATACCATTCCAGACTTGAGGCCTCCCGTGGCCTCACAACAACAAATGACACAGGAAAGAACAAGTGCCCACCACAATCTCTCACCAGGAGAACCAAGCTATGCAGAAGGAAATAGCGAACTGCCCGCAAGAGATCCAAACGACTCCTACACGGCACACATGGTCCGGCACCGTCTCCAGGACATTGAATCGAGCTTCACTACCCCAGTCTCTCCCCTCCCCACCATCAACTCGCTCGGCTTCGACGACACCTTCGTTTTCGACTCTCCTTCCAAGCCTCCCAGGTCAGGCCCTCCTTCCTCGACCAAGTCCTCCGCTGGCCCCACGTCCCACCCAGTACAACATGACGAGCCATCCCTGCCTACATTTGCTCCGCGCAGCGAACACGCCAACCAGCAGGGCCCTTCTTCTGTGAGGAGAGAGGGTGCGTCTTCTGGGGGGCGGCAGCAGCAGCAGCAGCATCAGGAACAGGGCGCACAGACCCCAAGCGAAACCTCCGCCCTCGAGGGCTTCTCCTCCTCGCCAACAGGTGCTGCCACCGCACGCACCGTGTCAAGAGCTATGTCGCGACACAGCAACGTTAAGGACGAGCCTGCTCACGACACCCGAGAGGATAATGCATCTGCGGATGACTACTTCCTACAAGCCGGCAGCACGGCATCCACGGCACTGAACCCTCCGTCTGCACAGGGAAACACGGAGCGGAGCATGCCCATACCCAGAATCAGCGTGGACGCTGGCAGCACGCCTGGAAATGCCCTCAAGAGCGGACAGCGCCCCAAGTATCTGCGCAGTCGCATGTCAAGCCAGCGATCTTCCGACTCCGACTTCGCCGCAGGAGACACCGAAAGTGATGCTACCGTCGGCACTGCAGACCTTCGTGCCGACTACGCCCTGCAGTCTGGGGGTGCCGTGCCTTCGATGAGCATGTCTCGGAATAGCAGCGTGAGCAACATGATCACACGCCAGGTCAGCATGGGCAGCATGGTGTCAGATTTTCGCGAGGACTCGACTGGACGCATAGGGATGGAGCCGCTGGAACCGTTGACCGAGGACGAGGGCGTCCCTTTTGGCGACCAGGTCAAGACACCGAGGGCTCCGAAACAATCTCTGACCGAGCCGACCGACACGGTCATCGCGAGACACGTCAGAAATGTGCAGGTGCCTGAGTCCCTGGCCAAGGAATACAGGACAAAGAGCGGCCTCGTGACGCCTAGGCGGAAGATGTCAGAGGTGAACCTTAGCGCCAGCGCCAGCACCACCCGCACCGGCCGGAATCTCACCCTCAAGGAACAGAGCAGCACAATAGAACGGCTGTCCAAGGAGAACTTTGACCTGAAGCTCAAGGTCATGTTCCTGAGCGACCGCCTGGACAAGCTCTCCGAAGAAGGTATTAAGGAAATGATCTCGGAGAATGTCGAGCTCAAGACCAGCCTGGCCGTTCTGCAGCGCGACAACAAGGTCCTGCGCCGCCGCACGAAGGAGCTCGAGAGAAAGCTCAAGGACGAGGACGAGCGGCCCGGGACAGCAAAGAGCGGTGCGTCCTCGGCCGGCCAGACGGCAGAGGACTACGAGCAGCACGCCGCCAACGAAGAGGAGCTAATCTACCTGCGCGAGCGTGTCGACGAGTTCGTCTCGGAGATCGAGCGCCTGAGACAAGAGAGCCTGAACAAGGAGGCCGAGAAGAGGCGCATGGCAGAGGTTGTCAAGAACCTCCAGGCCGTCAACGCGAGCCGCATAGGAGACTCGCTCGGCCAGGATGACGAGACCGAGGTGTGGAGAGAGCTGTACTCCCAGGAGTCGGGGCGCCGGGAGCAGGCAGAGGAGGACAACCAGAGGCTGGGCGACGAGAACAAGAGGCTGCGCGACGAGGTCTTCCGCCTGAAGCAGGAGCTCACGAACGGCACCATGAGCTCGACCGGCAACTCGGCCGGTACTGGTCTACAGCATACTACCAACATCTACAACATCTCGAGGAAGCCCAGGGCCGAATCGCCGTCGAGGTCAAAGTCGAGGATGTCAGAGTCAGAGATGACAGGCACTATGAGTGTCAGCGTCACCCTCGTCGAAGAGCTGCGCCGCGAGAGCGAACAGCTCAGGCATGAGAACGCGGAGCTGAGGCGCGAGGTCGGTGCTCAGACCTCCATGCTGACCTCGAGAAACCGAGAGAAGGAGAGATTGTACCAAGAGATCGAGGACCTGAAGATGGCACAGCGCCGCAGTGGTACGGCGAGCTCCACTCTCGACAGCATCCTCGATCGGTCCGCATCCCGTTCTGGTGTGCACGACCGGCCGCCATCTCGAGGCAGCCAGGCCACCCGGACGGCGACCCTCGACGAGGATCCTGAGCGGGAGGAGCTTGAGAACAAGCTGGCTGAGCTCCGCGACAAGCTCAGCGCGGTGAAGATGCAGAACCAGGACCTGCAGCAAGAGCTCGGCACGTACGTCGAGGAGTACGAGGCAGAGCTGGAGGCCCGGAAGGAGGTGGAGACGGCAGCCCTGCAGCTGCAGCAAGAGCTCGAGGCCGCCCAGAACGACCTCATCGCACTGCACCAAGAGCGGGACGAACTTCTCCAGGAGAACTCCAGCATGGACCAAGAGTTCAACAACCTGCGGACGGAGGCCCAGGACGAGATCGACCACCTCGAGGCCGAAGCTGAGCAGCGAGACGCCGAGATCGCCCGGCTCAACCAGGAGCTCGTCGAGCGCAGCGAGAACCAGGAAGCCCTACAGGAAGAGATGCGCCGTCTGAGTGACGACATGATCCGTTTCGAGGATACCCAGGAGGCCCAGCTCAAGCGCATCAAGCAGCTCGAGGAGGAGCTCACGCAGAGCAATACCGAGCTCGAGGACCTCGAGGAGAAGCTCGTCGCTGCCAACGACAAGGTGTCCCGCCTCAGCGTCCAGCAGGAGTCCAACCAGGGCGAGATTGCCTTCCTGCGCGAGGAACAAGAAGGCGACAAGCTCAAGATCGGCGACCTTGTCGGGCAGGTGGCACAGCTCGAGGTCGTCCTCCGGGAGGAGAAGGACAAGACCAGAGAACTCGAGTCCCAGATGCAGAACGAGAGACAGCAGCACGAGATCGTCACCAACCAGGAGAAGGAGGAGGTGCAGCAGGTGGTCAACCAGCTGAACCGGGAGCTGACGACAGCCAAGGACGAGTCCAGGAAGCTGCGCAAGAGCCTCTCTAAGCAGGAGATCGAGGCAGCCGAGTGGAAGGAGCGGCTGCAGGAGCTCGAGAACAACCTCAGGGAGGCGCTGGGTGATCTCAACGGCACCAAGTCCACCTTCCTCCGGGACATCTCCAAGCTTCAGCACGATCTGGAGAGGACATGCCGTGAGCTCGACACCACGCGGTCAGCTCTCAACGACAAGGAGCGCCTGCTGAAACAGCGAGACGAGCTCCTCGAGACATCCGCCCTCGAGGCCCGCCGGCTGGCCGAGATGTTCGACAAGGAGAAGCAGCTCCACCGCACCACGAAGCACGAGCTCGACACGTACCAGAAGACGCAGGTCCACATCCACGGGAACATGTCCAGTGCCGAGCTGCGCATCAAGGAGCTCGAGTCCTCCAAGAGCAGGGACAAGCAGCGGCTCGCCAAGCTCGAGTCCACGCTCAAGGAGCAGCTCAACGAGCGGAACAGCCTGCTCCTGGTGCTCTGGACGAGGCTGTCGACCATCTGTGGGACGGACTGGGCGCACGACAACAGCCTCATCAGTGGGCGCGCACTGCCCTCGCTCGAGTCTGTCGCCACCATGCTGCCCGGCTTCAGCAAAAATCTGCTGGCTGCCGTGAGGACCATCGAGTCCATCGTTGGCAAGTTCCAGGACCGCGTCAAGAGCATCGAGCGCGAGCTGTGGAAGGAGTATCAGCACCTGGAGGAGACCCTCGACAAGCGCATGAAGAAGCTCGATAAGCTCGAGTCGATCGTGCGGAACGGCGTCGCCACCGGCACTATAAGCGTAGGCGGCGCGGCGTCGCAGGCTCTCGTGGAGGATCTGCGCCAGCGCATCGTGAGGCTCGAAGACGTGAACAGACAGCTGCAGGTGGACAATGCGACGCTGCGGACCGCCAACGAGGTACGCGCGCGCACAGCACAGGAGGCGATGCTAGAAACCCGTGGCGACAGGACCTTTGACGGCGGTAGCCCCAGCCCGGCCATCCCGACGGGGCCACGCGATCGGCTGTCTGGATCTTCCGAACGTTCGCGTCCCAGCCGCCAAACCAGCCGGACGTACGGGCCAGCCCTGACGGCGTCATCCTCTTCCTCGGTCCGCCGCGATGCCAGCCGACCCTCGACCATCTCGCGCTCGCGCACAGAAAACGAGGCCGTCACGCTGTCCAACTCACAAGACTACGCACGTGACTACGACCCGGGTCCAGCATCAGCAGGCGCGGCGCCGCTGCTGTCCCCTGGAGCTCCGTCCGATGCGGACATCAAGTGGATGCACCGGCTGAAGGACCTCGAGGGCAAACTCAAGGCGGAGCGCGAGGGCCGGATGCTAGACCGGACAGAAGCGAGTCGTCGGCTCTTGGATCTGGAAGAAGTCGCGAGGGAGGCGCAGATGAGAGAGGCCAAGCGCGAGAAGCACCGCAAGCTACAAGCAGCGCTATCATTGGGCAAGAAGAGCCCCGCAGCCTCACGATCGGCCTCGAGGGCTGACGACTAAAGAGGTTCGTTGCCTGCGATGGAGCCTGTCGAAGGGACTGTGCTTGGACAAGGTAGAAGAATGGTGTCGTCTCTGGCGAGGCCGGCAGCATCGTGGAAGAAGAGATTAGTCTCATTTGTTTCGGATCATGGGAGGAAGCATGGGCGTTTTGTGGGCGGCGGGCGAAGGCAGGTGGAGAGGGTTACTGTATGATACCTTTTGGTGATTTGGTCTCTGGAGTTATTTCTTATTCTCAATACAGTCTGCCATCCTGCCGGCGGCCTTTTTTGCTAATCTCGACCTCTAGTCTCTTTGGAGGGACGTTCTCTGCATTGTATCTGTATCGGGTAAGGAAGACGACGGGGTCCTCTCTCTACGTCTCGTCTCACAGTGGCGTAGGAACAAGAAATGAAAAGGGCACGAGGGCACAAGCTGAGGAATAAAGAATACGATACCATTAAGATTATCCGTATTCTTTACTTTGCCCTACTTCTTATTCCGACCACAACGCTGCTGGTCACGAAACCAAGAACAGAGGGCAGACTGAGCCCGGCTCGCAGCAACTAAGTACATTACATGCGCATTAACCATTACTCGAGGCTGCCTTGCTTTCCCAAATACTATACACCAGAGTCCAACCATCTCTCACGCAGAAAAAAAAGAAAGAGAGGAAAGAACTCCCTTCTTTCTTTTATATTTTCTATTTACAGGTCCATTTCGGTTCAAACACGTCCCCTGACGTTGCGAGGGAACGGGCGGGTGTGGCCATTGTCCGAGTGCCTCTTCCTCGCAGGCCTGCTCTTGGGGCAGCCCTTGGAGGAGGAGTCGTCGGAGGAGGATCCCTTGGAGCCGACCTTTTCGGCACCGGTCAGATCGCTTCCCTTGCCGGAGCCGGCGGCCGCGGTCGAGGTCGAGGTCGCAGCGGCGGCGGCGGCAGCGTTGGGCACCGTCTTGGTCTTCCAGTGGTAGCCCTCGCCCTTGCCGTCACCCTTGGCGGCGCCGGGAGCCGTGGGGGTCTGGGTGGCTACACCACGGTCTGCGTGGGGGACGCTGGTCAGCGTGACTGGGTGGCCGTAGTCCCCCTTCCAACCGATGGTCGAGGGGCAGGTGCCGGAGAAGCCGGCAGCCGAGGAGGTGACAGTAGCAGCAGCAGCAGCAGTGGTGGTGGTGGCGGGAGAGGAGTGGTTCAGGGCAGCAGCAGCACCGGTGGCGGTGCTGAAGGGTGATGATGATGATGATGAGGAAGAGTTGCCACGCACCGTGACGGTCACCGTCGCGGTGGCAGCGGCCGCGCAGACGGACGAGGTGGTCACCGGGTCGACGCAGCTGGCGCCGCCGATGGAGAACTTGGGGGTCTGGGCGTAGATGACGTAGACATTGGTGCCGTTGATGGCGTTGCTGTTTGGTTGTTTATTGTCTGTCAGTGTGGGTTTGCGATATGGCAGAACAGACCTGGGGTGAGTTATTCCGGCTTGGGGAAGGGGGGGGGGGGTAACACTTACAACTGGTATCCGTACGAGGCATCGATGTCGCAGGGGATGCGGACAGAGGCCTCACCGGCGCTGGTGTCGACGTCAAGGTCCAGCTCCTGGTAGTAAGGGGGCCAGTTGACAAAGTTGACCAGGTAGACGCTCAGGCTGGTCGGGTCGGTGTCGACGGTGGACCACTGCAGGTCGTAGGTGGTGCCCCTGGCCAGGGTCGCGTTCTCGGCCGGGTTGAGGAACTGGATGGCCGAGGCGGCGCCGCTGAGGGCGAGGAGGGAGAGGGTGGAGGCACGCATGGTGATGGTGATTATTATTATGTAAGTAAGGGAAAATGAGTGTCGTCCTTATGAGGGAGGGAGAGAGAGAACGAATGGAAGTGCTGTGGAACAACACACAGAACGAGCGTGAGGATCTACTTGGGTCTCGTGAACCTGAAGCTGGCTGTCAAGAGGAAAGCAGGACAGGCCGCCAGAGGAAGAGAAGGACGGCGGGGAGGGTTATAATATAAGAAGAAGGAGGGCGGGATTGATCGTGTTCCTCATCTCTCCTCCCCCAGAGAGCCAAGACCTTGGAGTGTGTTTTATGGACCCATTTTAATATTTGACAATGTTAATCTCCCCTGGCATCCCTCGCCGAGGTTGCATCGTGACCTCTTTACATAGCATCCCATCGTCCTCCTTATCGACGACCCACCTATAGACACCAGCGTTAATACCTTTTCGGAGAATATTAAGCTTGCTTGAGTGACATCCCGAACCTGTCTTTTGTGGAAGCCCTTCCAGTACTATTCGTCTTCTACCAGACGTTCTCGTGAAGTGATAAACACAGAAGATCCGGCACTCTTTTACAACGGCTGTGAGGAGACAAGTATGGAGAGGGGAAAAGTGAAGACGGACAAAATCCTCCTCTCGAGCTCGGACGGCCGAGGCCCTCACGATAAGCACTGGCCTGCTTGTAATTTCATTCCCTCTAGTCCCGCCCCATCTCAGCCGCAGAGCATGCTCTTCGCCCGCTAGGCATCCCGCATGGGCACCGCTTGCACCAAACAGGCCTGGTCGGGGCCTGTAAGACTCGTTCACGACAGCGTCAATTTCTGGGTACGCGCCCCGGATCTGGTCTGGTCAGAGTCCAGCCCGCCCACCCAAGCTGTCCGAGTCAATGCTCCGCTCTCTTTCCCCTCCGCGCCGAGATGCGGAAACCATTGGAGCTTGCGATTAAGCCACAAATAGACCCATCGCGTGGCGTGATGTTGTGAAGGGTGAAATTTCAATGGTTGATTTTACTTACTGGCCAATTGACAAAGTGTCTTGAAATTCTGGGTTCCTCAGTGAGGATGCCGTGCCTCTTCTGGTGCTGTAATACGGCCTTCTCGCGATCCGGAAAGCAGATAGAACAAAAAGGGAATAAATCAATGAACAATTTCCTGTTGCGTGGCTTCTAAATTTGTGCTTTTGTCCATAGGATGATATGGACGAGGCGTGGAGGGGAAAAGGAAAAAAGGCTATTATCGTAGCAAGCCATTTTCACGGAGCAACCTCAATACAGTTTAGCTAGGTTTCTTAGCCAAAATCACCCCTTTCCGTGCACAAGAACGGGGGAAAAAGTAGAAGACAAGAAAGAGAGAGAAGAAGAAGAGCAGGAATAAACTGCACTGGTAGAATTGATTCGAACGTCACGATGAACAGAGGATGATGAGCGGTTTAGTAACGGAATGTGGAGTAATTAGGTAGTGGAGGTGATCTTCACAATCCTGGGAGCAATCTTGATATCAGAACCCTTAGTGATCACACTCTGTTCGTGACTACAGAGGTCAGTCACCATATGTATTTAGGGACGATTGCCATGCTGAATGCCTTGAGTGAAAAGTGATGTGCTTTTCGTTCAGCAAAGCTAAGGGCTTCGCACTTTTCCTTTCGGATTGTGTGATGTTATCCTCAGGGTCGCCGTCCACCCAGGGCGAAGGCGAGCAGCCGCCAAAACTGAGCCCGTCAGATTAGGGAAGGTCTAGATTTTCGAACTAATGCCCGAGGACCCAAGCATGGAGTGGCATTGGCGAAGACGGTGGCCATTGAAAAGCGCTGCGAGGCATGCAGAGACCACTCAGGCCGGTAATTCCGAGGACAATGTTCCTCCGAGAGCAAGCAGCAGCAACCAAACTTCATTTGTCATCATCTCTATGTTAAAAAGCCGGTGTGAAGCTCTCCTAGCAGGCAATATACGGAAGAAGTACCGAGGATCGTTTGATACTAGATAGTCTCCTTGAGCATCTACTATTTGGAAGACAGCCCGTCACACTGCGAGATACACTCTGACCTGCTCATAAAGCATACAGTGACGGGACACATCGAAGGCAACAATTCTTGGACAGGAGCCAATACTTGCCCGACAAGAAAGAAGAAGAAAAAAAAGGCTGCCGAATAGAATCCGACCCTCCCGTCCCAGAATCATGGCGCATCATTCTCCCACTCATCAAAGGCAATGGATACCGCAGCAATGGCGGCATAGTCGACTCCCGGCGCAATTGTGACGCTGTACGTGTTTTGATCGAACAAGAAGGTGCTCAGGCTCTTGAAGGCCGACTTGCGGTGCACGAGAGCACACACCTCGCCGCTGCCATCGCGCTTGATCTCGGCCACCGAGTCGCGCCAGTTGCCTTCCATCACCAGGACCTGCTCTGCCCCGCCCGGCTGTGTGAAGGTGATCGTATACTTGCTCCCGAAACCGACTGTCGCCATAGTCAGCATTTGTTCGTTCGTCGAGCGGCTCAGGATTTCTTTTATCTCCTCTTTTTCTGCCCCGTGTCTTGATTGAGCACGTCTTTGTTAGGCTTACTTGAGATGTTCTTCTTGATCTCGCAGAACTTGTCGCCGTTCACGTCGACGAGCTTCATGTATTCGTGGACAAGATGGAGATGTTCCTTCTTCAGGTCGAACAGGTGGTTACCCTTCATATCAAAGAAAGCCCTCTTGCTCGTAAAAGTGCTGGCTGCTCGGTGGTCAGAGAGACGTTCTCTTCACAAGCGGTATTCCGTAAACGTAACGGTACTGGTCTACCGCACGTGAGTCCCACCACTTACGATCGACTTTCAAGACTGAATACGGATCTTGTCCATTTCGCGGATCGGCTTTAATATCAAAGGCGTCGCCGGTGAGCGACAACACCTTCTCCTTGAGGATGAGGGTAGTCTCCTGCTGATGATTGATGAACTCGGGGCGCCCCACAGGCGGATTAACAGGGCGAAGCGCCGACATCGTGGGCTGCTGATAACGTCTTTGCTGGTTGCGTTTCACTGCTCAAGACGGAAGAGATGAAGAAGAGCACTGAACCCGATCGATCCAAGGGATAATATTTATCTAGAGGAGCTTACGAAGGATTGCGAACCTTGGTAAACCTGCGTGTGAAATGGCATCCAGCGGGAGCTGGTCTGCTGCTGAGAGATGCAGTGCTAAGGACCAACAGATTCTCTGCTGAGGCACAGAGGCGAAGCAAATGTGGGCCCCCCTTTGTCACAGCTACAGAACAAGCTGAAGCTGCTGCGGATGGAGGCCTGGGTGGGGGGTTGCACTGTAGGACGACCTAGTGAATACACAGCCCCCCACGACGGCCTGTACAGTGATATCGCGCCGCCTTTGCATTCGTTGAGAGGGCGAACCGATCAAACAATATCAACGGGATCGGGGCCAAAGGACCAGCTGAGCGGCACAGCGCTCAGAGGACCATCTCAATGCCAAGATAGGCTCCCTCATTTATTTTAAATTACCCGAAAGCTTCGGATTAACGTCATGTTTTGGCATCCTACTATGAGATGAAATTTTCTTCCCAGGCGATCCGAATAGGCTACTGATCATGCAGACACGATGTTTATTCAATTAAAATTGAAAATAAGAAACACCCAAACAAACACAGAGATGATAACGATAATGATAATATACAAATCAACACAATCGATACAAGGGGAGGTCAATGAAATTGCGCGGAGTCTATATAAGAATTCCATAACCTTTGTTAGTTCTTTGTTCAGCAAAATCTGAGAGCATTGTGGATCTCAGCAAGTATGTGATTAATTACGGCTGGCGGATGTCTCAGCTATAACATGATCACTAACGTCGTATTGCATGCCCTTTCATTTCGTCGCTCATAGCACAGTATACTATGAGGGGGGGGGGGGTAAAATAAAGAGAAATGGAGCCTGACAAGATAGCCTTTCGCATGACGATTCGCTTCCACCCCGAGACAGGACCAAGGGCAGTCTGGTCTGTATCCATCTTATAAAGTTAATCGAACGATAGAGTCGCATCGCAACACGAGGAACGCTCTCATGTCTACCTGGCCACCAGTGGTGTGTCATGTCTCAGTGATAAAAAGAAGAAAAAAAATTGATATATCGCTCTGTATGTTCTAGCCAAGGGAGATGCGTTGCCACCTGTAATTGCCGTATGAATCAATGCAGAGCCGAGTTACTGCACTTTGTCAATTGATATTCTGGCAATTGAAGACTACATCAATGGAGTCTATCGTATAATACTTTACATGTTGTGATATATCGACATGCAGCTTTACTAGATTAACCTGAATTCGGCAGCAGCATAGTCAGACCGGAAATCCAACTATCACTCAGTATTCTAATCATATGTACCCTCTTGCCTCTTTGATATGTCTGGTGATATTATAATGTTAGCTGATTCTACTGTCTCCACTGCGCCAAAGGCCCAACTCCGTGGCATGATAGCGGTCCGCGTACGTCCACAGCAATAAGTAGTTAAGACTGAGACACGGTGGATCGTACGAGACAACCCAGACGCTGCACGTGATTCTGTGATAGATCCGTATATGGTACGTGAAGAATAAGAATGATTGGTAATAAGTTGGTATGCGCAGGTTGTCGGTCTAATAAAACTTTGGCAAATAAATTATCATATTACCTGCACATTTCCTCCCGGCATGCTAATCAATTGGTTCACAAATCTGAGACATGCAGATAATTAGTACGCAAAAGACCGAGACGACCTTCCGGAAAATCCACCAAATGCAACAAAGATGCAAGTGGACACTGAGTGCAACTGTAAGCTGCAGACCACGGCACACAAATACCCGTGGACGAGCTGACGGGCTTTGCAGATCGGAAAGAAACAGACACCGGTGAGACAAAGACGATAAGCAAACAGCCCTACAGGTATGAGCCCAGAAAGAACGTGGTGTCCTTGCAGATCAAAGAGGAAGCGCTTCGCCTGGCATGCAGCATAATGGTAAATGATCAACGCAGCTATTGAATATAGGGTACTATGTAGTCTGAGAGCTTCCCAAAAGCCCCAAAATGGTTGATCAACGATGCCCAACCCAGCCTCGTAGAACAGCTCTCACCCCCGCTCCCCTCCCACTCCCCTCCCCCCCCCAACCTCCATCGAGAGATCATCTTTTCCATCCCCATTTTCGTATGATGACCAATGGAGCCCGGGATGCGTGGAAAAGACAGACCACTCTGTCGTCATTCATCCCGGCCTGGCCCAGCCACAATATACAGACGTTTGTACGATACGGCTTTAAGAGCGAGTCCGCGCGGCGAATCTGATTGAGCGTCCGCTGCCGCCGCCACGATCATGCATCGGATCCAGCAAAGTAGTGGTATCCACGAAGAAGCCAGCCAGAAAGAACAATCTACGCTGTTGCATTCGAATTGGCGGTGAAATATTCCCGTCTGGTACTACTACCTGGCTGCATACTCTGGCGCATGCAATGTATACGAAGATGCGGTGCTGCATCCCAAGTGTGTAGCTTCATGCAATAGTGGACGAATTATAGCCGTACAGGGTGGTGAGATCTGCGGAAGCGCCCGTCGGAAAGTGGCACATTGTTGTTGAGCGAGTCGTGCTCGCCTGTTGCGATTGGCAAGCAATCTATAGAACCCTGTATAGTATTTACATAGTGTACAGGCCTGCAGCGAACATCTGCTACGTAAACAGATCCTGTCAGTGTTGACGAGCCCCACACAGACCTCACAACCAGTATTGTCCACATAACATCACGAGTGGATGCACAACTGCTTCTAGGCTGCGAGATAAAAACTGCTGCAGGCGACCAATCGCGGATCTGGACGGAATCCCTCGATTGGGAAAAGGGGAGCTGCTCTGGATCCGCTCGGATCCCGTCGCAACTGCTTTTTTCCTCCTTCTGGCCATGTCTTTTCTTTTTTCTCTTTTCAGACGTGTCACCAGTACTATGAAACTCTCTCGCGTGAGCCACCAAAACGACGGTCTCTCTAAGCGCGCCGCGCGTTGTTTCTTGACGCCGTCCGGCGGAGGAATTCGTCTCTTGTGACAGATCGAGGATCTGAGATTAGGACGATTTGCACCCCTGTGGCTGTACCAGAGCACAGCTGCGATGAACGATTTGTCCGTAGCCGGGGGGGGGGGGTGGCTGGAAAGACACTTCATCCGAGCATGCATGTCCGGATCGCCCGTGCCCAAACACCTGCCCGTTTTACACTGATGAGCTGTATAAAGCCCGCCCTCGCAGCTCTGGTACCGAGTCCGGCATTGTAGAACTCAAGCGGATACCCAAGAAATACAGAAGACTCCACTCTCAGAAAGAATGGGAGGAAAAAGCCAAGAAGAAGAAGAAGAAGAAAAGCGTGGTTCCAATGACCTTCCCCCCCCCCCCCGGCCGGCCGACCCTCCCAAGCGCACCGTTTTAAACGCCTGGAGCGGATCTGGCCGCTCCCCGGATGACGGCCATAGAATCAGCTGGGAGGACAAGAAGGGTAATTGCCACACCCCTGTCCCCTTGCTACAGGAATCTATCTATCTGCTACTCGGGTCCTCTGTCTCCCACGTCACATCATCTGGCGCCATAGTTTTCAGTTTTTATTTGGTTTCCTCTTTTTTTTTTTTTTTCTTCTCTCTCTCCTTCCCACGCCCAGAAGCTTGCTGCTGTTGCCATGCACGTGCCGGGATGGCTGACTGGTCATCTTCGCCTGCCTAGCTGTCAACCTCGGAGGAGGAAGACGGGAACACGAGAAGCACCCCTTGATGCCTGATTGTCCGTATGTGTGTGTGTGTGTGTGTGTGTGTGTGTGCTTCGTGTCACTGTTCCGTGAGTAAGCTGATGTTCAGGTGGCGGACAGAAAAGGTAGGGGGCTGCAAAGAAGTCTCAATCTATTCCCAGGCCAGGATGTCCCGTTCAGAGGGCCGCTGTCCGCCTTGTCGCCTAGGGACCCCCAATCCTGAAGAAGGCTCAGACCCGTCTGGCCTCAGGCGAGGTCGTCGCACGACATGCGATGGAGAGTCATTCCGTCGAATCACACCACCAGAATCTTAACGTAGTCCGCTGCCAGGGTGATGATTTTTTTTTCTCCTCCTTTCTTATTATGCTTTTCTGCCGTGGCCCTTGTCACCTTGGCCCCCCCCCCCTATAAACCGGAGAGATGGGACGGGGAGGGGGGAGGGAAGGGAAAAATCCCTTACTTGCTACCTGCTTCTGCAGTTTTTGTGGAGATATGCTCATGCATACCTCTCTGGTCCCCTGTTTGAGGCTGAAGGTAGCTCGGTTCGTGATCAAGTTGGGCACCCATGGGAATGTGATAAATGATAGAAAAGGCCCTGGCTGATTTCTAGCCACTGTCACTTCTCTCTGCGGATGCCGGAACCGGGGGGGGGGGGGGTCAGAAATAGGAAGATGCACACACCCTCCCCTGATAATTATACCATCACGACCACCTATCCCACCTGGATCCTATCTTGGGGCGGTTGATTTCCCTTTGATCGATTATATGTGGTCCAACTAACCCGACTTCCTTCTGAAGTGATAGTCTGGTCGAACAGGCTCCTTCGTTTGTGAATTACATGCCAACCCGTTTGTCCGGACGTGTGTGATTTGGAATGAGCCAATATGGTCCCACCGTGGGCTGGAAATGGTATGCCTTCTTCCTTCTCCACTGCGCAGACGACGACGGCGGCGGCGACGACAACAACAACAACTCCATCCAGGCTGGCCCTTCGCGGGCTCTCAGAGAGCCAGGCTATTCTCCTGACGCACCTGGTCACCTGGATCCTAACCATTGTGGCGGGGATCTTTCTTGGCCTGCGATTTTCTGCAATATGGTTCAGAAGGGTCGGTTTGGTGGCCGACGATGTTCTTCTTATTGTAGCGTGGGTACGCAGACAATATTTCTTACTTTGTTCCTTCATGGAACATCCATCCACAAAGCCGCAAGGGCAAAGGCCCAGGACTGCACTGACACGGAAACGTTCCAAATAAAAAAAAGGTCTTTGTCGTTTTCTACTCTACCACCTCGTCCCTCGAGCTCGCCCTCGGGCTGGGGGCGACGGCCGCACAAACCACCTCCACCACCGACCCGTCGCCGCTGCTTCTCCTCGATAATGTTGCTCGCACCCTTGCGCTTACAGCAGCGGCGTGGAGCAAGTCTGCCCTGGGCATCTCGCTGCTGGAGCTCGGGAGCACACGGCGTGCGCGGTGGGCTCTGGGGGTGGTGATTACTTCAGCCAATATGCAGGCCATCGGGACTGCTGTGGCGCACTGGGTGAGGTGCAGCCCTGTGTTCAAGGTGTGGTATGTTGATGTGGACGGAATGTGTTGGCCTGGGAGTGTTGATGTTGCCATCCAGATCAGCGCCCAAGGTAGGCAGTCCTTTGGTTCTTGGTCTAGATATCCCATGCCGTCTCAAGAGAGGGTAACAGACAAGCTTACTTTCGGTGCTCTTCGTCAGCCTATTTCGCATTCTGCGACCTGGTCCTCGTCGCCGTCGGTGTCATGCTCGTCTGGTCAAACGATCTTCATCGCGGGGAGAAGATCGGCATCAGCTTCCTGGTGGCTCTGGGCCTGCTGTGAGTGTCTCACCTCTATATATATCTATACAAGCAACGACAGTTGATGATACTAATACCTACTGCACAGAGTCACCGCAGGCGCAATCGCCACGGCAGTCGAAATCTCTTTTTTGACAGACAGCAACTTCAAAAGTAGGCCTCCCTTTCACCATCACATAATACAAAAGAGAAAGAACAGAAGAAAAAAAAGAGAAATCCTCACCATAGATGAGCCACGTTTCTCCTCCTTGCTGACCCGTTCTCTCCAGCTCAAAACATCCACATCCTCCTCACAGCCGTAATAGACCCAACCCTAACCATCCTCGCCTCCTCCTTACCCGCCCTCCGCCTCTTGCTCCCAGCCTACGACCGAGGCCTGTCCTCGCCCAAGGAGTTTCACCTCATCCAGCGGCAGAACGACGACGACGACATGATGATGCACAGCGAGCTCCCGGGCCTGCTGCCGCACCCACCGCCGCCGGTGCGCCCAGCCAGGCCGTCGAGCAGGCAAGACTTTGTTGGACTAATGAACGATGCGTTTGCTGCTGCCGCTGCCGCCGCCGCTGCTGCTGCTGATCCTTCAGCTTCTCCGGCGATGAGACAGGGCTCAGTGGACTTCCAGCAGCAGCAACAGAAGCAACAGCAGCAGCAATATTACAACGGGAGCAGGGAAGTCATGGACTATTTGCATCCTAGCGGATGTTACCGCTATAACAATAACACGCACACGACAACGACACCACCGCCTGTGACGACCAACACACACGGATTCACAAGCACCAGCCCGGCCGCCGGCATCACCACCAGCAGCAGCAACAGCACCAGCAGCCGCCACAACAGCGACCAAACGATCGGACAAAGATCACCAGTCACGGCCGCAGCGCCAACAATGATGATGATGATGCCGCCATCCGCCCTGCGCAGCCCAGCAGGCTCCCCTCATCCCTACTTCGGCACGCTGACGACCCTCGAGGAGGAAGACGCGGCGTCGTCATCTGCGCGCCCGAGCTACGTCTCCACGCCGCGGTCGTCCACATACAGCGCGGGAAACATGGTGCGGTACCTGGAAGGCATGATGGGGATGGGGACTCCCACGACGACGCCGACGATGGAGCACCATGGTGATGTCGACGGCAGCAGCGATGCCGGGGAGGAGATGCAGAGGAGGAGAGGCATCGGGGCGCTGCTGAGGCCGCGGGACTCGCCTACTCTGGGGCCGTACGGGATGGCTGACGATGATGTGAACAGGCCGAGGGACTTGGCTGATGACTATTTCAGCCGGGTAGGTGCGAAAATGTGATCACTAATATAATGGGGGGATGGGCGAGATGTGTGACGAAGTGAGTAGAAACGGTAAGACTGCTTGATGTTTTGATACATGTCCCATGGTTGGGTGGGTCAGCATGGCGGGTACTGTGGTGTTTGGCTGGGTCTGGATCTTGAAGAGATGCAGCAGAAAACAAAAAAAGTAAAAAGATAATCGTATTATGGGCGTGAGAGAAACTCGATACCCGTACATGAAATGCGTTCATCATCATGGTTCATCATTGAATTGTCCTCCTTCCCTTTTCCTTTGTGCACCCCGTAGTATTGATCATTATGGCCCCGCTGTCCGTGTCGTATCGTCGTCTGTGAAAAGGAGAGAATCTGGAATCCTACCCTAGGTCATGATATTGGTGTGTTGTGCATGTGCATGTCCGCCCAGTTCCATGACCTTCCTCCTCTCCCTCACTCGTATTGTCGTGCCCTGACCCTGATCTTTACCCTCAAAACGCCATCTCAAGAACCAATCCATTTCCCCTATCCAGCCCTGTTCCATTCATTCATTCATTCCATCACCCCTTTTGATATTCTCTCCCCCCTTCAAGGATATCTTCTTGCTCCTCTTCGTCTTCTTCTTCTTCACCACCACCACAGCAAATGGCCCGTTGCCAGGCCAGTCGGCGTCAGACGCCAAACAGCTTGCTCCAGCGGCCCCTCTTGGACCCAGGACGACCCTCGCCGTCGTCGCTCTGGTAGCTGACGGTCCTCTGGCTCTGCATGCCTGGGTGGGGGTTATTGCCCCGCAGAAGGTTGCCGCTGCCGCTGCCCTGGCCGTAGTGGTGCAGGTTGGGCATCGACGGCACAGGAGGAACGCGCCCGTCACCGTCCTCGTCGTGATCGTAGCCTCCTCCGTCGCGCCCGCCGCGGTCCCTTGCTCCACCGTACTGACGCCCTGCTCCCCCACCTCCTCCGTTTGCCAGGGCACCGCTGCTCCCACCAAGATCGCCGCGCAGGGCCCTCTCGACGTCGGCGTACTGCCGCCTGTAGTCGTCGTGCTTGGCCTTGGCCTCGAGGAAGCGCTGCTCGGCCTCGCGCTGGCGCTCCTGCAGGTTGCGCATCTCCTCGTCGAGGCGGGAGGTCTCGGCCTGGGCGTCGGCCATCAGGGCGCCGTACTCGACGACCTTGGCGTCGAGGGGCTGCAGGACGGAGCTGGCCAGGCTCGGGGTGGGCATGCGCTGGATGCCCGGGCCCAGACCCAGGCCGGTGGGCGTCGCCAGCAGGGAGGAGTCGGGCGAGACGGGGCGTCCGCTGTTGCCGCCGTTGGAGAAGCCGGGAGGCGGGTGGCCGTGGTGGATGCCTCCACTGCCTGCGGCCATGGTGCTGGGCGAGGGACGGCTGCTGGACTGCTGCTGGGAAGGGCGCCTGGTGCTGTCGCGAGGGTCCTTTGCTGGTGGGGGTGGACGCTCACGACGAGATTGAGATTGCTGCTGCTGCTGTTGTTGTTGTTGTTGTTGTTGAGATTGACGGTAGCGTGCAGCGTCGATGTCAACCTTGTTGGGTGGGAAAAGGTCATCTGCAGGCGAGCGGGGCTGTGACTTGCCATCCATCATCATACCAGCAGCGTACGAGGGAGGCTGGTGATGCTGGTGGTGGTGTTGGTCACGAGACGACGAAGCTGCTGCGGGAGCTGCTGATGATGAAGTCGACGTTGATGTCGAAGCTGTGGTCCCAGAAGAAGGTCTGGTATTGTTGTTGTTGTTGTTGAGGTTCACCTGAGGAGAAGCAGAAGAAGAAGCAGCAGCAGCAGCAGCAGCAGAAAGTGCTCGAGGGCCTTGGATGGGGTTGACAGGGCCACCAGCACCAGCGGCGGCAGCTTGGGCGGCACCAGCAGAACCAGGACCCGCTGATGTCGACGAGGAGCGCGGGCGAGAGGAGCCGCCGGCTGGGTGATCGACCAATCGGTGCTGGGGTGGCTGCTGTGGTGGGATGGGAACCTGCATGGCCATGTTGATCGGCTTCCGTCTTGGTGAGTCCTGGTGCTGTTGCTGTGACTGCAGCTGCTTCTGCTGCCGCTGCTGTGGCGCCTGCGGGTGGTTGGCGGCAGCAAGGGAACCTGGATTGGTGGTGGCGGCGGCGGCGCCCTCGGAGTAATCGTAGTAGTTTGGATATGCAGGGGAGGCAGAAGAAACAGTGGGCGAGTCCTGCTGGGATCTGTCGGAGCCAGACGAGGGTGGCGAGCCGGAGTAGCAGGAAGTGTTGTTGCTGTTGTCACGATGGTGGTAAGAGCGATGGTTATGGTGACGATAGGACGTTGTTGGGTTTGTTTTGAACGGGGCCAGCACTGAGGGGGGCATCTGCACTGCTGGGGCGAGTCCCTGCTGGCCTTCTCTGCTGGACCTCGCCTCCAGTTCTTCGAAGCGGTCCCTCTCCCGTCGTACGCGGGGTCTATCGGGCGGTGAGCTCATCATTTACAGGGGGGGGGGCGGCCAGTGGAGTGGCCCGTCAAGAAAAGCAACTTGTAAGGTAGGCAGAAATTAGACGGGAAAAGAGAAAAGAAAAAAAAAAAAAGTAAAAGAAGGTCACGTCCGTGCTGGGTGGGAGTGGAGACCTTGTGACGGGGACGAGAAAAAGAAAAGAAGAGAGAAGAAAAAAATGGGAAATGGGGGAACCTTTGAGCATCAATCACATCGTCACCTCTTGTTTCTGGTGCTTACTGTGTACTCGAATATTGTGTACGTACCATGGTGAGGAGACAGGAAAGGCAAAAGAAGAAAAAAAAAAAAGGCGGTGGTGGGGGAGGGTCTGAAGCTTGCATCATCTGGTGGCTGGTGGTGGCCATGGCCTCACCTCGTGTTTACGAGCCTGCAACTCTATTCACTCAGTCTACCAGATACACCACTACTTACCATACTAAGTACCTTTTTCTTAGTGTCAGGCTTTCTTTTCAGCACTCAGACAGGCGGGACAGGCCAGAGAATTAGCTCACCACCCGGTATCCAAGACGGCCTACGTCCTGCTGTCATATACCACCACTAGCAGAAACACCGCCCTCGTTTTGCATGTGCGCACTGGTACATGCTCGAGACATATCTTAGTACTGCAATGGCTGGCTGGCGTTCGAGGTGGTGGGGGGGGGGGGGGGGGGTAGCACTGGATCTCGCCGTCGTCGCTACACGCAAACCCCCGCCACCTCTTTTCATAGTTACCATCTACACATACATAGTCCTGCGCTATATGCTTAGTACATACACAGTAGAGGTCAGCTAGACTTGGGGTCTCAAGCTCATCATCATCCAGCCCAGTTACAAGTCTTTGTGGGGCCTTTCACCCTGCATCTTCCATCTTGTCCCTCAATCATATTGCTCAGTCCATGGCCCCCAAGTCACGTCAGATAGACAGACCTCAAGTCTTCCCTATTCGTATCGGGAAGAAGAAGAAGAAGAAGAAGAAGAAAAGGAAATCATTTCTCGTCTCACCATCCGCAACCAAGAACTGCCAAGGCTACTCCTCTAATCCAAAAGATGACGAGCTCAGGGCCTGGCCCTTGTCGGTCTCTGCCCGGACGGAAGTCTGGGATCTGGGGTTGAGCTTACGGGCCCTCCCGCTGTGGCATCCTGGCATCCTGGCGCCCACCAGGTGGGTGAACCTACCGTGTTTTGCCCCGTGGTAAGGGTCGGTGGTTTTACTATTATATCCATAGAAAGGAGAAGATGATTGTTGAGGTCCTACACAAGTTGAGTTGAGTGAAGGAAACTCTCAAAGCCTTGACGTAATGCTCCGCTTCTTCGTAGAGGCTTGGGGATGTGTATTAAAGACAGGCTTGCAAGCACCATCACTTCGATTTCGATATTCGTTCAGTCTGTATTCTTGGTCGGAGGGGTAAGGGAACGGAGGTTCTGCTGCTGGTCCTCATGGAGAGCCGCCTGGAGACAACATCTCGGAGGAAGAGACTGGCCAACAGGAGAGAAGCTTGATCCATTCAAAACGGCTGGTACTGACATTCTCTTTGGCAATCCAAGCGATTGTAGCATTATACAAAGGACGCGGCCACATCGTCAATTTGTCTCAGCATGCCGCGAAAGCAATAAAGTAGTATCTTAGTGGGAAGTATGCCCTGCGACTGCTGAGCAATGTCCAAGTAATAATGCCCAGGATGCCAGCTCGTTTGTCTCGCTTGTTCACCCATGATCCTCAACCACTGCGCCCCTTGTCTCCACAGCCTCGCTCAGCCGAAGAAACTCCTTACCGCACCTGTAACAATCTCCCAGTCATCCTCAACGACCCCTCCGACAAACATGCTCGTGACGCTGTAGTCAATAGTATCGATCTTCGCGTAGTTCACCCTCGAGGCATTGTAGATCGGCAATGCGCCGAGTGACGTCGTGACAGCACGGATCGGGGCGAAACCGAGCTTTGGCTCACCTGATAAGAGCAACGGAGATTTACCCGGCAAGTCATGGTATATGATACCGTGGTCCATCGGTTTGGTGTCCCGTTCTATACAACCTCGGCCATTATACGTATAGATAGGACTGAGTCATCTAATCAGTACCAGACTCACTTGAGATAAACAAGATAGAATTTGCTCTTACAGCACAGTACAGTGGCTCGCGAAAGTTTTGAAGACGATGAACAGGCGAGACTCAACCTCGAATGCCCTTTGTTGACTTGTCGAGAGAGTACTGCCGTGAGCAGGATAGCTCCTGTCTGCGCGTTTCATATCACTCCACATAACTTTGACAAGCTAAGGTATTTTCAGCAAGCAAGATGATCAGATGTCAGATTTGATGTGCGTCAAGAGTTTCTTACCTGTCCAGGTCTAAGATTCCTTGATGAGTGATCCCCAAAACCTGCAGTTCCTTAGAAACGAACACGATAGCTGTACACTGGATTTGAGCTGACCAGGGTCTGCAATTTGCCTGGATGTCAGAGGCCTGAGACTTGTTCGGGCCGGCAGATCGCTCTGTCCCTCAACAGTCGGAATGGATGATACGCCAGAAGCGCCTATAGAAGGTGGCCTCCTCTTTGGCGTTGGATCGCTGGTTGAGTGAGGACCTTCCAGGAAGTCGGCAAGCTTTCGCACTCTCTGTCGTCCTGATAAACAAGTCAGATGATAGGAGGCAGGCGCACGGGGAAGGGTGCTGGAAGAAAGGAGACGAGATCGTGAGAAAGGCGAACCTCCACGCCGCACACCCTCCCAATAGTATTTCTTTCTGAAGGAATCCCATAAAGGCTTATTTTCCCCAGGTGATTCCATCAGTGGAATTGGCAGCCTCGGAAATGTCCGTCCCAGACAACGAGATCCGAGAAAACCACACAAGATGCGATGCAATATGGCCTAGTATGCCTGTTTTGTTACCGAAGCTGGTGTCGCCGCAGATGGGGCACCTGTGAAGACAATCCGTTGGTGGGACTCGGATATGGCAGTCTTGGGTGATCTCATCCAGGTCCCCTTCTGCTACTTCATCCTTGTGCATGCTGAGGATATGTTGGCGGAGTTCAGACTCTGAGAGGAAGTCCAAGCCTGACGGATGATCTGGATGCATGCAGGTCCATGAATCTTGGCCGTGCTGCTTTGTCATGTGTGAGACCCAAGTCTCCTTTGACTGGTACATCTCGTGTGGCGCCTTGCATGGCGTGATTATACAGATATACGGCATTAAGTCGGGGATGACGTGCTTCCTACATGATCGTCAGAGTCAGACGTTTTACTTATGGAAGATGGTGCAAACTCACGGCCAGTTCTCTTTACTAAAATCGCGAGCTGGACAAACAAGGTAACAATACGGGCACTCCAGGTCCTCAACCAAGCCAGGCGTATTCTGAGACTTGCCGAAAAATATACTGGAGCAGGAAGGCGGGTCTGCAAAGCTATCAGCTTCTGCCTTAATGAGAACCCTACCAAGCTTTATCAGGCTTATTCAGGCGTAAAGGCGGCTTCTGTGGATGACCCAGGATTCCTCACATTTCTTTACGAGAACATCGTCAGAGAGCTAGAGGAAGACTACAACATAGGTCTTCAGCCACCTTGGCATCAGTTTTGCCAGGTCCGCAAAACTACTACGACAGGTGAGATCTGTTTGAGAAATTACAAATAGCCTTAGTCCACGGCCACTCTCTGCACTCAAAAATACGTCTGCGTCTTGGATCCAATTGCTAATCAAGCCACCGAGCTTTCGAAAGCCGAGCCAGCATCACTCCATTCGCGGCGACATGTCCGTAGTGGTATCGAGGATAGCCTGGGTAACGGGTATGCTTCCACAGCAGCTGCAGACAAGTGAGCATTATCTTGCAAATTCCGAGATATAATGACGCAAAAACTGACTACTCATAGTCCTCCTTCAGCAAACGATTGGTTCCACAAGTTAAAGGATGCCCACAAAGTTCTGAACTCAAGCCTGGCGAGGAAGTTCACCGACAATGGGAAGCCGGATGTCAGTGGGGACGAACTCGAGGACCTTGTCAAGATTGCTCTTCTCGACACAGGCGTTGACCTGGGGCATCCTGAGTTTGAAGACTTCTTGAATAACGGCCAATTGCACCCTGGTATTGATTTCATCGATTCGTCAAACCAAGGCGGTGTCGTGGATCTCGATGGACATGGGACACACATGTGTCATACGCTGCTGCGAACAGCGCCCTTTGCCAGGGCCTATCCTATCAGAGTTTTCAAAGATCTCCGAACATTGAATCAGGATACAGAGGGCAGTTCAGCCTGTCTCGTTGCAAAGGTACCGACCCGTTTGAACAACTGCGCCTTGAAAAGATCGACAAAATTAATATCTGTAGGCCATCCGTCATGCCGTTGAAAAGTGGAACGTGGATATCATCACTATGTCCTTCGCCTTTACTAATGAACAAGAGGTGATCGAGGATGCATTGCGCGCCGTGCAAAAGCTGAAGGACGTACTCATCTTCGCTGCAGCATCCAACAACACTGCCCTCAACATTGAGCCTGTTGGTTATCCGGCCCGCGCCTCAGAGTATGTCATATGTGTCAACCCATCCTCAGCCGCAGACGTGAAGTCAGTTTTCAGCCCAGAAGGTATTTATGGTCAGATGAATCTCAGGGCAGTGGGTGAAGGTGTAGAAGCTGCCTGGCCACGACACCTGAACAGTCGGAACTCTGACCAGCTTCACAAAGTCCTAAACGGGACATCATCTGCCACCATTATTGCCGCAGGCAGTGCGGCAATGATCCTAGACTTCTCTCGACATGACAGCCCCACCTTGGAAAGCAGTGAGTTGAAGAGTTGGACCACGATGAAAACCAGACTCTGGAAGACCAATGATATGCAGGCCGTGATTTGGACTTGCATGACGCACAGGAGAAGAGGGTCCCAGTATAACCTTATCAAGCCTTGGTTGCTGCTGTCGAAGGTGGACACTGCAGAGATAACCCGAGAATTATGAGGGCCATGAAAGGAAAGCTCAGACGGTTAGAGTAGCCTTATTTTTTCAGGCTGGAACATTGCAGCCCACTATCCATACCCGCGCGTGATTTGTGTCAGAAACAACACATCAGTGCATGAGTCTAGTCCTAAAATTAACATCCGGGGGACTCCATTTGCCAAGGAAATGCATCCATTGGTCACATAGCATGTGTTTACAGCTGGCACCGAGGTCACAGCCACCTTCAACCCCATCAAGTTTCGGAGGCAGCCCATTGCGGCGCAAGCTAACCCTCCGAAGCACCCACGACATTGGTACACGTTTTATCGAGCGCATCAACATACTGTCTGAATCTTGATTGAATCTTGATCTCATCGTCAATATACTCAACATGGCGAGATCGAAGAGGTGGATCTTGACCAAGTCCTGTGACTTCCAACCGGGTGGAAGCCTTCAACTCGGTCAGGTCCTCGCGCAGCCGAAAGATCCATCTCATGCACTGCAGCCGACTGGACCGCTGCCTCTGCCCCAGGGATTGATTGTCGAGCACACCTTTTGCGAAGACCTCGACGTACAGGTATCGGACGAGCTCGCCGCTCATTTCGATGCCTGGGCTAACTTCTACCTGGTCTCAGCAAGCTCCGAAGCTTTGTCTACACGCTCGAAGAGCCTCAGCTGGCACTTCGACAAGCTTGACAGCACGACCATGACGCCTTCACTGGATTACGTCCGAGCGGCTATGAACCACGGCGATGTGCCTGCAAGCCTCAAGAAATGGTCGTTCAACAAGAGGGTGTACATGGTCACTGGCATACGCGTTGTCAGTGGTGCCAGGATCTCACGGAGTAAGGAGGCAGAGACTCAGCTTTCTGCGTCTGCACAGGTCAGCTTGGACACCGGGATCGATCCGGTTGGTGTTGGGGCTGGACTCGGCTGGAAGGCGTCCGATGCTGAATCTGTCGGAAGAACGTCAGACTTCATTTTTGCGTATCGCCTGAATGAGATCCGATATCGCAGCAAGATTACGCATAGGCCCTATATGGGAGGAGAGCTCTCCTCGACACAGAGCAGTGGATCTACCATCTCGGAAATCCATGTCGAGGGTTTCGAGGTGCTTGGGCTTGCTGAGGACTTCTGGAAAGGGGATGCCAAAGATTTTGATCGTATCACAGTTGCTTCGCATGAAGACCTTGAGTGCTATCTGAGTAAATAGGCACAATGGACATTAAAGAAGTTGTAATTGATAGGGGGGCATAAGATCAAGGCATCGATCGGCAGAGACCTCGGGAGTCGAGAACGCCACACTCCTCTTGGACGCATTGAGACAATTACCTAGGTATACTAAAAAGGAATGCATATGACGAGTATTTCGGGGCACTTACTGGGACTAGTGAAAGCCAAATAGCACTGATACATATTTCAATACTGCTTTTTGTTATCACTTGTTGTCTACTACTGCTATCATGATTGGATTGGGACCCGTTGCTTACAGGTTTGCATTTGCAGGCGCATATACTCGCTAATAGAGTAGGAAAGATATGAGAGCCTTAGAGGCGCATAGACAGTCAAGTTTGGTAGGGAGGTACTCTTCATGTGGGACGACTATGAGCTGCGTGGCAAAGAGGCAACTCTTCAATTATGATGCCCTGAGACATGATTGAACCTCATGGCACTTGAGCTCCGTGCTAAGAGTCGAAGTCTTGGAAATAAAATGAGAGAGTATAAGGCGCCAGAAAGCACGACAGATATTGTGGGAAAGGATGAGAATGTTAGTAGCACAAGTTTCTATCAGTTCAGATTGTGTAGATTACGACAGCGTTCAAGCAGCAGCAATCAGCGTTACTACAACATTCTCTTCCTGTGGATCTATGAGGTTGACATTGGGATATTGTTGAGAGCACAACAAATCACTGACTTCCTGCCTGGCTAGGTATGGATCAAATACACAATTGGGCTATAGATATTACAGTTCACGCCAGACTAAAGTTCTTCCAATGTGCAGACTTGCTCAGGTAGTCTGTAGGCACAGGAAGGCTTCTCAACAACGCAGATGGAGTGTGTTTTAATATATAAACCGGCTCGCTTCCAGTCAGCAGGGAGTGCTCACTGCTCCTGGCTTTCATACAGTCCCTCACGAGGAAGAACATCACCGTCTCGTCCGTATTATGGCAAGCAAATCAGTCCTAATTTATACCAATCCGCAGCAAGGACAAATTGTAAGACAACCAAGCTTTGCGCCTTTCAATTCTTGCAATACTGACCAACCAAGTATTAGCACCTGACTTTGCTCGGGGAGAAACTCATTAGAACAACGAACATAGTTGCCATATCTATAACGCAGATGGAAACTTTCCCCTCCCGCACTGGAAACAACACCTTCCCTTGCCGTTCGAGACACTCTCTACGATCGGGTTGCGCAAACGAGTTGCAGCAAGTGTGTCATAATAACTGAGAATATTTCCACGACCAGCATATGTCATCATTCCTCGTGTATGTCATCATAGGAGGGTATATCTAACATGTGCTATATAGCCATCAGCGCTTTTGGAACCAGCGCGCTGAATTGTCAAACAAGTCTCCAACCCAATAAGCTCTGGAGTAGGTGGGCCACTTGTCTCGAAGGCGTTTTGTGTCCTGGCATGGGTGGGCATGCCATCCCGTACCATGCTCGGGTTGCATGCCACCACCATCGGAACTTTTGATATTAATAAATACGTGCTCGAGGAGCGTGGGGTCGTGTTCCGAAAAGCGACACAATCACATCCACTTTTGACACCTTGGCTCGCATGTTCATCTCTCCAGATTGGAAACCGGGAGTCGGTACGAGGCAAGAAACGAGACGGTCTCAATCACGCCATTGCCACCCCTTGCCGGGCTGTAACATCTTGGCAGGGTAGGCAAACGATGAAGAGAGGGCGTTGGCGGGATGTGTCTGCAGCTGTTCATACTAATGTACAACTATGTAATTAGTACGTGTCCCCTATGTGCTTTGCAGGTCCCGGCCCCCCCCGTCACATCCTATCAAGGCGCCTCGCCTGCCACCGTAGAGACCAGAGGCCTGCATCACGCCATCGCCAGTGGCTGCCGATGCGGCTGTCTGTTGCACTGCTGCACGACCAGCCCAGCTGGTGGCTCCATAGGGCTGCTGGCGTGTTTCATCGCATGAGCTCTCGTTCCCAGAGTTTCATCAGCAGACTTTTGCGCAACGACGACGACCGGCGCCGTATGTGGCGACGATCTGTGTTGAGTAGCCACGATGAGCGCCAGATGAGTCGACGACCGGGCCTCGACACGAGCGCGCCGCGTGGCAGTAATACGATGCGTGGCCCAGTGTTCTATTCTGGTACATTCTTGATTCGCCACTGGTTGTCAAACACGACGGGCGTATGTGTAGTGGGTATGAGGTCCCTCGATGTGCTGGCTTCTGAGGTCATATCCGCGTCGTCGTAATCAACAGTAAATTGGGCATATGGTGTTCATTACCAAGCTGTTTTTGTGGAGTTCGGCACAGCGGGTTCTTTTCCTGTGAGCAATGTACCAAAATGGCAGATGCAAAGGCGAAATTGGCTGTACAGCCCGAAATATTCTTTCCAGTGTCCAACAAATGCCCCACGAGGCTGTTGTGGGTATCGGTATCAGCCTCCCGGAATTAAATGAGATCCAAACCATTCGAGCAGGCGGCGTCAACAACCGTCATTAGAATAGCCACGAGATAGCGAATTGGGCTTCTCGAACCAGATTTCTACAGAGTCGACACCGGTCTGCGTTTTGGTATTCCATATCATGGTATCAAGCATCGGCTGGTTCGGCTGTTTTGTGCACATCCTACTACCATCCTTTCTAATCAGTCTAGCTAGCCACATTGCAAGTCCTTCTTCGCTTTGATGGCCAGAAAGGGTTCGGACCAATGATGGCCTGTAATAGTTGAAGATCGACAGAGGAACAAGTATCGTAGAGGTAATTGGCTGATCAGACGGATATTTACTTTACATTTGTAGCAGTTGGAAGATGTCCTTCCATACACTGATAGTTGCCGCTTCGAGCCTCAACCACGCAACTGTACATTAGGCATGGCGGACAAATACGAAGTGACATGTATAATATGACGCCTCAGCTCATATTAATTACTACTAAAAAAAAAAAAAAGTTCAAGTCCCATGTATGTAGAACAGCTCCGGGTGTGTGTGTGTGATCCACGGATCCCTTTAGGCTACCGCACGCGACCTGCATCTTGCCAAAGGTTATCCCGCGCAGAAGTTCACAGTTAGCATTGATCTGGAAGAAACATGTTCTCCCGCCAAGGCAAATTGATCGTCTGAAGGAACATCAGCGCGACAATGCCCAGACGAGGCAATCACTTCCCATCGTCCGTGTCTCCAAGGCCAAGTCCGAGACCAAGAGCGAAAGAAGAAAACAGACTTTCACCCATATAGAGCCAAGACGGGGAAAGAAGCGTCGTTACTCTACCAGAGACTCACTGTAGAGACTCCTTCCTACTCGGTGACAAGGCCTACGGCAAAACAGTTTCCGAAAACGGGCAACTCACGTGAACCACCAAGGCACTCGGGAATGACGGCATATTCTGGAAGGCCGGCTGTTTTTTTTTTCTTTTTTTTTTTCTCTCTCCCCCCCCCCAAGTCTCTCCTCCTCTCGTCACACACCCACCCGCCGTTGGGCGCGTGGGATTCAGTGTGGTAGGTCTGGGAGCTGCCCGCCTTGGCACGTTACCGCCGGCCGCCCGGGGGCTAGGGCAGCGCACCAGCCCACCTGAACCGACCGACCGGCCCTTGGGACGGGCATGGGGCTGAAGGAGGGTGACGGCGCTGACCATGGTGTGTGTGAGTGGAGATGGTTGCGTTGGGGGGGTCACAGTAGAAAGTGAAGTCGGCCGGACCATGACGACCGTCTCGCGTGGGACTGGGACCTTATCAGATCCAACATATAGCGCGGCCCAGGAAGACCCAGCAACGGACACCAACTTGATCTGACACAGCCAAGGTGGACGGAAGAATAGAATTCAATTAAAAGAAAATAAAAAAAATAAGGGTAGCAGATTAGAGAACACACAAGGTCAACCGCCAAGCCCGTTCTCCGTCCTGCCCGATCGCCCTACATACACACACACACACACACACACTTTACTTTCTCTTTCCCCCCCCCCCCCCCCCTCCTTTTACCCCTCTACTTCCTCTTCTACTCCAAAATAGGGAGGCAAGAGCAGAATAGAGAAATAGAGATGCACACACACAAAGAGAGATCGACGATGCTGGGGCCGCGTAAGCTCGCTCCCCCGATGCGGGTACATCATACGGCGATCCCCACAAAATCCAGGCCCCGCTGTATCTCTTCAGTCTTGAAACGGCTGTCGGGAGTCGGCGGCTATTCTTGGGCTGGCTGAACCGCTGTGTGTGTGATAGACAAGAAGGAGAAGGGGGGAAGGGTGAAAGAGGGTCTCTTCACGAAGACGGGCAAAGAAGATGGGCGATTCTATTGGGAACTTGGCAACATCTCCTCCCATTTGCCTCGGTGAGGTTTTTTTTTTTTTTTTTTGTTGCGTGTGGGATGGAGCCACACCAGGACAAGCCCCTGGGACTACGGAGTACCGGCTGCTTATCAGGGCCAAGTCTCGTTTCTTCTTTTGTCTTTTCTAGCCGAAAAACTAAAATCTTGGATCTTCTCGTGATAACGATAACGACGATGACGACGATGGGAAACTTGGCATATGACAATTTTTGTACTCAGTAGTGTGTATGTTTTTCACGCAGCAGATGCAAAGTCCTGTGGATGGATATACGTGGTTGAGAGAAGAAGAGGAAATGAATGAAGATAGAATAAAATAAATGCTTTTGCCCAAGCACCAGGTCAGGCATCCGAACCATGAGAGACCATCCCAAACCATCTAGCCCAGAAAAACAAAAAAATATAACGCCCAAGAATGATGATGATATGTGTGGTGTGTGTACATGCCAAAAAAGAATCCATGTGATATCATCATTATGCCCCTCCCCCCCCTCCCCCTCCAGAAAAGGTGTATCATCACCGATATGTGCCAAAGAAAGAAGTAAACCCGGTCCAACCACCACACTATGAACGCATCACCACACCCCCGTCAATTGTTTTTTTCTTCTTTTTTTTTTTCCAGTAGTCCTCTTTTGTCGAGAGGATGATCCAAAAGAAAAACAGACCAACAAGGGTGTATAGATCCATCAGCACCAATCGGATCCTCTAGATGGTGAGCATGCCCATGAGCATGTAGCACACGAAGCCGACAACGACCCACCACATGAGCAGGCGGAGGGCGACGTTGAGCATCTGCATGCGGTTTCGTCTGCGGGAGCGGCGCACAAAGTCGCTGCTGTCGTTGACGTTGGGGAACTTTTGGCCCTTGGGCACGGCCTCGCCGAGGAACTCGCACAGGGGCTCCCAGCCCTCCTGGACGCGGAACTCGAGCAGCCTCTCGGGCTTCTTGCCGTCCTGGGTGGCCAGCCTGACCACGTTGGCGTAGTGGCGGCGGTAGATGTCCTTGCCGCGGCTGGCAAAGTCGCCCTCGAAGAAGGTGTCGAAGAACATCTTGAGCATGGGGTAGTACATCTGCGCCGCCCACGAGCCCGACAGGCCGAAGGGGAGGATCTTGTTGCTCAGGGCCGCCAGCTCGTGGTCCGTCGCCCGCCAGAAGACGGTGGGCATGGTCGACTTGTGCCAGCTGTCGACGTCGCGGCCCGTCAGGACCACCTTGGCCTCGGGGTACACCTCGATCAGCTCCTCGGCAAACGCGCACGCAGGCCAGTCGCACACCGCCTGGCAGTTGCCCAGGAGCTGGTCCCAGAACTCGCGGGTGCGGATGGTGCCCTCGGGGAGAGGCGAGCGCTCGGGGAAGTACTTGGCCACCAGGGCATCGTGCCACAGGAGGGCGTCGGGGGGGGTTCTCGATCGAGGCGCACATCATGTGGTAGGTCTCGACGTAGCCCAGGTGCCTCATGGCCGCACGCATAGCTAGTGCCGAGTGTTAGTTTCTTGATCTCTCTCTTGCGTGTATATATATATATATATATATATATAAGTGTGTGGACAGAACATACAAGCTGTGCCAGTGCGTCCGACCGCCAGCAGCAGGACCTTCATGGGAACTGTCCTCTGCTGCTTGCGCTTGTCGATATCAGTGTCATTGGTGAAGACATCTGTGATGGGCTTGCGGGAGTAGGTGTCCGCGAAGCAGGGGAACATCTGGGGCTTCTCGGTGGTCGACATTTTTTATGAGTATATGTATGGGGGAATTTCTTGGGTGATTTTTCTCTTGTTGGTTCGGCTGCTGCAGGGTTGCTTGACAAAAAAATATTACAAATGGGTATCTTTTTTTCTTTTTCAAAAAGGTGGTGGGTTTTGTTGACAGCAAAGACGACGAAGAGCGTATTATTCTCTGAACCGCATATAACGAGTGGTTGATCAAGGAAGGAGTGTGTGTGTGTGTGTGTGTATGTATATAAACGGGAACGAGCTCGAGGTGAGTGACCTTGATCCGTCCGTGTAATGTTGGTGATGAAGTAAGTAGTCTTACGACTAGGTAGAAGATGGAAGGGAGAAGATATACAAAGACAAGAAGAAGAAAAAGAAAAAAAACAGACCATCCAGACGACCGAGAGGAGGCGGTCGACGAGCAGAAATAAAGATCATGAACCACCGGGATTGTGTGGGCTACGGAGCTAAGGTGACGGATGGGGTCTGTCGATTGTGGTGGGGTACGTACTCTCTCACCAAACACAGGACAGGCACAAGGGTACGTATACGCAGTCCCAGGGCCTGGAAGGCCTCGGGGTATACTGCCTCCTTGTTCTCATCAGGGGTCTCACGGTTGGGCAGACCAAGAGTGGTACTTTGGGACATGAACTGACTGTGTAACTGTGGCAGGGCCAGGCCAGTCTCTGTTTTCCTTGTTCCCCTCCTCTCCCTCTCCCTCTCTCTCCTTGTTGTCCATGCCCCAGCATCCCGGTCATCCCTGACTATCAACTAGGGGTTGACTCGTCTGTGATTTTGTGGGGGGAAAAGGGCCAAGGAAATACCAGGTGAAAGTGGAAGGGTGTGACGGAATTTCGCATGGAGATGAAATGTGGAAAACAAACCCGGCCTAGTGACGAAGAATAGTAAATGCAACGCCACATCAAACTACGTACTACGACTCCAAGTAACAGACAAGTTTTGAGACGCGCAAGGAAAGAAAGACACCCCCAAAAAAAAGACAAGTGGCAACGGGAATTAAACTACTCTTCATGCCTTTTTTTTTTTTTTCTATCTCTCCTTTCTCTTGTTGGCTTTAAATCTGACTTGTCAGATATCTTGATGCAGCACAAGCTGATGATGGGCTTCAATTTCAGGTCTGCAAACGGAAACAGATACATAAAAAAAGATGACAAGTGTGAGAGTGAGTGACAGGTACTAGGGCGGGCAGCTTTTACGACCAAGGAGGGGGCGGCCTTGACGGTGTGGCTGATTTTAGCCGCGCGTACATGCAACTATGGTACTAGGTAATATAGAAATGGGACAAATTCACATACGTACTGCTGCTATACTAAGACAGAGAGAGAGAGAGAGAAAAAAAAAAAGAAAACAAAAAAGGAACAAAGGAAATAATGGGGAATGGTGGTCATAGCGGGTAGCAGCAGCAGCACCGAGCAAGGCTCGGCCCCTCCCCCCTCCTGAGTGGCTAATATCCAAGGCGATCAGGAGTGGAGACTTGGTTTCCTCTTGATTCGGGTGGCACAGGGTGGTCCGACCCGTTTGCACGAATCGAAAGCCAAATGTGCCCATGCCCTGGTGTGTGTCGTCCCCCTTCCTGATGCTTTTTTCATCGAGGCGAAGGCTTGGAGGCGTTGTCGTCGTCCGTTCGTTCGTCCGTCTGTTCGCTTCCCGGTACAGGAATTCTCTGGTTCACGCTTAGGCAGTGCGACGTCGATCCCATCAAGCCACAAAGCACGATAAGTCGCCGCGGTTGGTCGGGGACACTAGGTGCAGCCTGCCAGCAGCTGCCGCCATTGGCTATTCATTCATCAATTTCATCTTGATTAGGGATGTCAGGGGTTGATGAAAAGGGCTAAGGAGGGAACGGGGAGGGGGAAAAAAGGGAGCCGCATTGTTCTTTAGGCGTGGGCCCATGTGCAGAAGAATCTTCCGCATCTCCCAAGAAGGGGCGCCCGGAAGTCGGAGGTGGTCTCTTAAACGAGGACAGTGCTGCTCAACGAGGCCCTACCACAGCACGGCAGTAGTAGTACGGTACCAAGCTTT
This sequence comes from Aurifilum marmelostoma, assembly GCA_027559495.1. Lineage (NCBI taxonomy): Eukaryota > Fungi > Ascomycota > Sordariomycetes > Diaporthales > Cryphonectriaceae > Aurifilum > Aurifilum marmelostoma. The sequence goes on along the minus strand of JAMXSV010000019.1, from coordinate 250,961 downwards.
TCTCGCCAAGGCCTTGATGCTACATAGGAGTAAATTGCACCGGGGAAGTGTGATCGATCACACGGTGGGACGAGGACACAAAGAAGGATCTACACCGACAAGCGGCGTGAACATTCATGCGCGCAGAGTTTTGCCTATCCAATGATTGCGCCCAGTATTGTGATCGGCTCTTCTATAGCACAAACCGCCTGCCGAATGGAGGAAGAATGGAGGGGAGGGAGCATGAAGGCGTAACCATAGTACGGTACTCTGTAAACTTTCAGCTCATCCTCCGCATTTCTGGAAGAATTACGCGTGTTTCAAAGAGAGCAGCTGGGAGGAAAGAGTCGAAACGGGCGCGCCAAGGAGAGGCAACAGTTGAAACAAACGGGGCCCACGGGTGGTGTGTGTGTGTGGAAGAGCCAGTAAAATCCATACCAGGAGGAAGAGGAGGAGACCGACCCATGGACCAGCCGGGCGGACGGTGATGGTCCAGCCAACCAAGGAGGATTCTCACACTCTTCTCCCACCCAGAGTCGAATGGCTCTTTGAGACTTCCCTGATCGGCTGACACCGCCCGGAGGGAATGCCTCCCGCTGACCAGGAACGAATCTGAACAAGGAACAAAAGAAAAGAGAGAGAGACAGAAAAGAGGCCAGGGGTCTACGTAATCTCAGGTGTCATCTATGTATGTGTATGTGTGTCTGCGGCGTGGTCATTGCTAACAAGTAGTCGGGGCGCGTTTCTTGTTCAGTTGGCTGGGACGACTTCAGACGAGATGCATTGCATACTGCATGCAGGTGATGATCAGGGAGGAGGATCCATTACTCGTCTGAGAAACTTTAGCAGTAGCAGCAAGCAGCATGACATCCTTGACCGAGGGCGCCTATACTTGCAGCTGGGCGCGGGCGGCCCCGTGTGGGCTTTCTGGTGACGACGATGGTATACTTTTTATATCCTTCCTGGCCTAGCTGGTGGCGTTGTGGATCTGGATACTTACGCGTACAGGCCACTATCATGGCACTGACAGCAAGAAGCCGAGTGGTTGGTGGGTGGGTAGCTGCTTGGGCACGGGACGGGCGGCACGGGAGAAACAGACGACAGCCAGTCAGACACTGACAGCAGTAGAGGGCCTGTCCGTCCCTGTCAGAGGCCTAGACGTCACCATCTCCAGGGCACCGACACTGCCCCTACAGGGCTCTCTTGGTGCTAAACAACCCTCCCTGGACACACACTCTTGCCGTCTCTGTACACGCGTCCGGCTCCCGTGGCCAATCTCAGCACTGACGCCGAGGCCCGACCTGCATCTCCGGCCGAGACAGGTGATATTTTCCCCCCAGGGATTCGGTAGATTATCCTAACGAGAAGGGTGGGAAGCGGCAGTTGCTCCCCTTCCTCATCTCGCTTGGGAGGCTTCTGGGCCGCCTTCTTCTGCATAGAAGGATGTTGGTAAGAGGAAGGGGGGTGTTGAGCCTCCTCTTTCATCAGGACCAGACACAGAGTAACCGTGTGCGGCTGTCATCGCTAAGCAAGCAGGTGATCTCGTGTTGAGTGCATCAGACCGGAGAATCTGTTCTCTTGCGTCTTCCTAACACCCATCATAAAAGAAAAAGGCTGATGCGTATTCCTCGGGCGGGCCCGGCGTAGGGTTCGGAGATCCGACAGAGCCTACCACCAGAACCGGCTTTGTTGAGGTTTCAGGATCACCACGAGACCGACTCGTATCACTTGCGCTGAGGTAGTAGCTCTTTGTAATACCAATCTGTCTCGCTCAACACGCGGAATCCTTCTATCCGTCTTGCTCTCCTCCTTCTCCTTTGGCTGGTGGGAAGATTAGAGAGTCGCAGGTACATTAGGACAAGAAGAAAACAAAGAGAGAAAACACAAATATTAGACCGCCCATTCAGCAGCCTTCACCACGGGAGACCGACATCCGCGATGTGATATGCAGAGTATGTCGATCTTCAGTGTCAGTAGCCTGTTCCACTCCTCCTCTCTCGAGATTTAGCCAAACCCCCATGCATGGCATACCGGCCTGTCTGACAGGGGACTGAACAGGGCCTGCAGGGCTGGCCACGGGGCGCCTAAGATGAAACGGCTGTTCCACTGCCGCCGTCTCAACCGAGTGCCGCATACCGATCAAGTGGGTATTACCGACTCCCGGGAGGCCGTCTGGGCCTTTCATGGGCCCCCTTTACTCACCTAGACACTACTGCTACGTACTATCGAGGGGGCAGAAGGGGTCACAAAGGTGGGCTCCGGGGATTCTATATGACGATCGTGAAAAAAAACATGGAATAGACAAGGAAAAAAAAAGAAAAGCGGGCGGGAGTAGTAGTAGGGCCCGGGGTGCTTGCTACAAGCCTCTTCATGTTAGGAACGGAAGCTAATCCATAGTATAGAATAGATTAATCTAGCAGTGCATGCATGTTATGAGTGCTGTGATGCTGCTGTGGTGTGTATGTAGTGTGCTGTGCTGTGGATTAGTTGAGTGCGTGCACTACTGTGTACGGTCCTAAGACTGCCATAATTATCCGTGACGCTATGCACGAGACAAGACGAACACGCCGTCCGTTGTTGAAGAATAGAAAGGACGAAACAAAATGTCTTACCACGGGCTGGGCCCCGACCTTGACTGCGTGCGTAATCATCTCATCGCAGCCAACGTACTGCGTCCAGGCTGGACCTGAAAAGAAGGAACAATAAAGGTGTGTGTGTGTGTGACTGACTACTGGTGGTTCAGACAGCTGGGGCCAGAGTACCATAGTATACAGAAAGAAAGGAACACAATGCGAGGTGACTCTATGCTCCTCCTATCTTAGGTACAAGAGCAGGATCTGTACGGCCAGACCGGATCCAGGTTCGCGGTATTTCGTTGCAGGATACATAGTACAAGTTTGGCGAGCCCCGAAGATTGTGGGGACATGGGAGGCTAGGAGCAGAAAAAGTCCAAGGTCATTAGGCATAATACCCAACACATAGAAGTACGTTCAGTATGTACAAACAAAAGAAACATGGGCTGGGGTGGCTGGTTGCTCGCCCTTCGTCATCGTGCAGAGCCCGAGGGCAGAAGAGCCCCAGAAAAAAAGGGCCCCCGCCGCGCCCCCCCCCCCCTTCTCTCCTCAGCCCCACCTGCAAAAGACGCGTAATGCCCCTCGCCATGCGGTCCCCCATGGCCTGTCCTTCTGAAGGTCTACAACCCAATTCCACTACTGCCACAGTAGCCCTGGAGTACGTACCTACCTCGGCGTAAAGGGGTGGCCAATAATGACAGGCCCAACATCCCTCCTAGGGGTCGACCTGTAACACACTCTCGACAGCTGACTGCACGATTGGCAGCCCAGAGTCCCAGACAGGGTCAGAGATGACTTTTTTTGTTCTACTGATTGATGATCGATGAGAGGGAGATGGGCCCATGATTATTATCATCATTCGCAACCAACGACGACCAACGACGACCACCACCACCACCATTATTGCCGCCCAGCTGCCTCCGCGCTGCTGCCATTTACATTGTATCAATTCCTCATCACCGTCCACCTCCCTGGTTCCAAGAGTGTTTCTTGAATTTTGGGGAAATTTTGTGGCTTCATCCACTCCACACGACAGACTACTATTGACACCCCTTGGTCTCTTAATCCTTTTACTTACCCATATTTTACTGTTTCTTTATTTACTGTACACCATACACTCTGCGTTACACACAGACACTCATGCACACACGCAGGGTATCATGACTGAACCAGGACGTACCATCGTGCCGCCCTCATCTTAATTAGGATCGCATATTTTTGCGGAGAAGCGAGTGCGTGCCACCCATCCACCCAACCCATCTATCGGGGATCGGTGGGGTGGGCACAATCTGGGTAGTGGGACCGACGACCGAGAACAGCAGGCCCGAGAGAGGGAGGAAGAAAGAAGAAAAAGAAAGGAAAAGGGAGGGGACAGGCTTCTCTGGCTGGTGGTGTGGTGGTGGTGGTGGTACCTTGGTACCTCCCGGGGGACCTGGGGGAGGGGGTGAATACATACATAGAGAGAGACCAGGTGATTTGACGGCGGCGATCGCCTGCAGGGCGTCTGAAATATCCTTGTCCTGCCCTGCGCCTTTCATCATCCCTGCGGGCGAACTGAGTTTCGTCGTCGTCTCTTGTGTGGCTCTGTTCATTCAAGCAAGACAAGGAAAAGGTCAGAGGAAGAACGGGGTCCGAGAAGGGATCCAGGGAATAGAGAGAGAGAGAGAAGGAGGAGAACCACAGAGAGAGAGATTGATTGCGCCGCCCAACATTTTGTTCCCACCCGCTGCCGTGGCTCATCAGGTCAGTACGCGCAAATCTGTTCATCTACTGTCGTCGTCGTCCTCCGCTCCTACCGGGGGACCCATCCAAGCAGGTTTCCCTTTCTCCCCCTCCACCTCCACCTCGCCTCCTCCACTTCCCTCTCGTGCACACGCACTCTCTTTCTCTCATCAAAGATCTCTCTGTCTATTTCTTTCTTGTATCTTTTACCCGCATGTCCAACCACCTTTTTTAGTCCTTTCTTGTTTTGTTTCGTCAAACCCTTTATCGCCGTTGAGGACTCCGGCATCCCATCATTCGCTTAACCAACATATCCCCACGACACTTTTTTCCTTCGCTGCCACTCACTCACATCCAACCTATTTTTTGTCTTCTTTTTTCTTCTCTGTTTCCCACCAAGCCTATAACCTCTTTATCCCTTGGCTCGACCTTGGCCTCTGGTCTTCTCTATCCCACCCCCCTTCGAACTCTACAGAGTCTGTTATCTCTTGTCCCGGATCTAATACCTAGATCTGGATTAGCCGCCTCACAGAGAGACGACGTCACAGTACTCTCAGAAGGAAGGACATAGAGGAGAGCGTTGCCGACTTCTTCATAGAAATCTCTTTGTCGTCATCTTTCTATCAACAGCATCATCAACCTCTTCGTCGCCCGGAGGAGCCGGCTCCCCCGAACAGGCCACAACCACACCAACCATGGCACACAACAACCCCCAGACGACGGCCTCGCAGCCAACATCACAACTACCACAGTCCGGCTCATTATTACCACCGAGCCAGTTCGACATAATGGACGACTCGAACGAGAAGGAGGCGGGCTCTGGTGATTTCGATCAGTTTGTCAACCAGGATGGATCAAGAAGTGGCCTGGGCTCGTCAGCCTCGTCCATAACAGCCTTTGACCCAAGGAGCAGTGCAGACCGCGAGAGGGTCTACCACAGCGACGACGACGACGAGTTCACCAAGGACTACTCATCATCCGCACCCTTTCTGCCGAGGGACGAGGAATCGGCACCAGAGGCGCCCAAGAAGGCCGCACCAGAACATGTCACCTGGATGTCGCTGCCTCACAAGGGCCAGCTCCTGATCCTGTTCCTCTGCCGCATGGTCGACTTTCTCCAGGTTGCCACCCTGCAGGCCTACATCTTTTACCAGCTGAGGCACATGGCCGAGCAACAGATACTAGAGACCGGCTCAGGTATGTTTAGTTTCCGAGTACCCCTGAATGAATGCTCCAATATATCGACCTTCCGCTGACACTGAGGATACAGAAGCGGTCATGTCTGATGCCAAGATATCAGCACAGGCTGGTCTCCTGACAGGAGGTTTCACCGGTGCTCAGGTCCTCACGGCCATCTTCTGGGGCAAGGTGGCCGACTCCCCCAAGATCTACGGAGGCCGCAAGATGGTCCTCCTGGTCGGAACGCTGGGGACAGCCATCGCCTGCTTTGGCTACGGCTTCTCCAACTCGTTCGCTACCGCCATGTTCTGGAGAGTGGTCGCAGGCTGCATCAACGGCCTCGTGGGTATTATCCGGACCATGATCTCCGAGATCACCGTGGAGAGGAAGTACCAGTCCAGGGCCTTCCTGATCCTGCCCATGAGCTTCAACGTCGCTGGTATCCTCGGCCCCATCCTCGGAGGCTGGCTTGCGGACCCGGCTGTGACCCTGCCTGCGTGGTTCGCGCCCGGTGCTCCCTTTCACTCCGCCCTGATCGAGAAGTACCCCTTCGCGCTGCCCTCGATTGCCAACGCCGCCGCCCTCTTCGCCGTCTTCCTGGCTGTCCTCTTTGGTCTGGAGGAGACCTCCAAGTCCAAGAAGGGCACCTACGACATCGGCCTGGACTACGCCGCCCGTGTCAAGTGCTTCATCATGCGCCGGCCCAACGACTACGTCTACCACGACCGCAGCGGCTACGACCAGCTCGAGTCGATCCAGCTGAGCGAGAAGAGCGAGAGGCCTGCCATGCCCGCCGCTGCCCCTGGCAAGAAGAGAAAGACTCTTCCCTTCTCGCGCCTGTGGACCAAGAACGTCGTCTGCACCCTCCTCAGCCAGGCCTTCTACGACTTCCACCTGGGCGCCTTCACCAACATCTGGACCCTCTTCCTGTCCACCCCCCGCCCCGGCTTCGTGTCTCCCTCGGTCGAGACCATCCCCGTCGAGGGCCGTGCCCTGGGCAAGCGAAACCTGCTCTGGTTCGCCGGAGGCCTGGGCATGCCCGCCTCGACGGTCGGCAACGCCACCTCCATCCTCGGAGTCCTGGGCATGCTGCTGCAGGTCGTCATGTACCCGCCCATGCACGCCCGCCTGGGAACCCTGCGCAGCTTCCGCTACTTCCTCGTCATCTTCCCCGTCGCCTACCTGCTCGCGCCTTTCCTCGCCACCCTGCCGCAGACCCAGAACGAGGACGGCACCACCTCCGTCTCGACCGTGCTCTGGTTCGCCATCGTCATGATCCTGTTCCTGCACACCGCCGCGCGCACCATGACCCTGCCCGCCAGCATCATCCTGCTCAACAACTGCAGCCCCCACCCTTCGGTCCTGGGCACCATCCACGGCATCGGCCAGTCCGTGTCGGCCGGCTTCAGGACCGTCGGCCCCATCGTGGGCGGCTGGTGGTACGGCATGGGCCTGGACTGGGGCATGGTCGCCTTCAGCTGGTGGGCCGTGGCCCTGGTCAGCGTCGGTGGCTGGATCGCCTCGCTGCTGCTGTACGAGGGTACCGGCAAGGAGATTGAGCTGGATGACGAGGAGGAATAAGAGGTTACAAACATGTTTTGTTTCAAAAACAAGAGAGAAAAAGGGATTCATTTTGTACAGATAGATTAGCATGTTAATAACGACTTTATTTCCAAAGAGCTTCCAAGGCTTGAACTTGTATACTCTGCACTAGTCCATGTCGTGATTATAAATTTACATTTAGATGCCTCTAGATTTATATGATTGGTCCAAGATGAACCCTGACATTCACAATCGACCAGCAAGTCCCTTTGCAACCAGCCCGTACGTAGATTGGTTGACCAGTACTGTTGTGAGCAAACTGAGAAGTAAACAACGACAAAGAAGTATAAACAATAACCTTGCGAGTTCAGCCAATATCAATGATGATTCACATTTTCCTGTGGTCTGTTTGCAGAAGACGGACGGGCTGCAGCTCCTTCTAAAGAGGGGCAACTATCATCAAAAGGTTCTGAGGGCTCACAAGACTGCTTGACTGCCATCCAGCTTGATGATAGAATCAAGCCACAAAGAGGCTGTCACTGTGTGCCACACTCTTGTCAGGTTGAGTAAAGTTATTGGCTTTGCTTCAGACAAACAATGCATTGTACTAACGAGAAAAGATATCTTGATCAAGTGATATGCTGTAACTAATAGTGATTACCCATAAGTAATTAATTATGCTGGAACAGGATTGACTGCAGTTGTGAACATGGGCAGGAACTTCAGCGCTCCTGGGATTATCACTATATAGGCCACTCCATTCAGTCAAGACTCAATATACAGTCTACAGCGGGGACAACCATGCTTTTGCTATTCTCACAGAACAAGAATGGAGGCTGCATTGTGTGACTGCACAGATTGACAGATTCTAGACAGCCTCAGACAAGACAAACATTCAATCCGACTGTGCTGGCCACCCTGGCAAGTCCACGGGGAAGCATAGTGACATTAATCATATCATATTATTGAAGGCATTTCCAAGGTGGTTGTCTTTGTGATATCTTCTCCTTGACTGCTAATGTCTCTGACTGGCCAAACTCTGTGACTCTCTTGGTCACCTTAATAATAGGAAGCAATGACAGAAGCAAGGTGCAAAAGGCCATGGAAGAAAGAAAAGACAACACAAGAGCATCCTTCAATAAACGATATCTGACTGTTGCGGATCAACTGACTACCATCAGCCAAAGAGCCAACCAGTCTACTGAATATTTAAACAAGTCTCCTCCCCTCCCTTGCAACTATTCCCATGGTCCTTTTCTCGACCACCCTCGCACTACTTACCTGTCTACCGAAACATCCCCCAGCCTTGTCTCCTCACATTCCGACTCGACACTCACCCTACCCAGACCTTGAGACCCGTTTTTGATCACCACCACACAAACAGTCTTCTCTGATCCCGAGCAATGCGGCGCTTCGACATCACCCGAGGCTCGATCCCCCGTCCCACGCTCTGCGAGCTCGCCGAGTCGGGAGCCTTCTTCCGAGTAGGTCCGTACCCCGACTCGGTGCGCTACCACCTCTTCACCCACAGCGGGCGGGATCCATTCTCCGGTACTACGAGCCGCCCGTTACTCTTTGTCATCTTCCCAGAAGGCCGCAACGACACTCGGCACGGGTTCAGGTTGTGTTTTGTGCATACGGGGGTTTTGGTCCGGGCGCCCAACAAGCGCGCGGGCGACCCGGATGATGATATTGATGCTCTAGAGGAGCCCATCCCACGAGGGCGCCGGGAGTTTGTCATCTTGGGCGAGGGTCTTTAGATAGTGTCATGCTGTCGAGGTATAGGGTACCTGAGTGGGCATTCAGGGAAAGGGGAAGGGGACGAAAAGCCAGGTCGGGGTAGAGGCTCCCTTACGACACTCTGGTCACAGGGTTTAGTTCGAGAGTAATTAGTGACTGGTTAAAGAAAATAGAGAGAAACTCGTTATTATTGAAGATGTGGTCCCTTGCAGGTGTACAAGTTGTTCTTCTGACTTGTATAAAGCTTGATTACTATTTGAACAATAATTACTTGGGCAGTAATTATTTAATAGTAATTACTGTCTACACCGACAGGGTACAGTATTGGAGTAACGAGCCTTGACCGCAAGTCCAGATTTATTCGAGTTCGTAGAGCCGAGTCTGATGCCAATGTTATGTACAAACTGCTCTGTGTAGAATAATTACCGCATGAATCTGCATAGTCAGAACTGCACTTTCAGGAAATGACACCTTCGAAATTCACATGCACAAGCTTCCTTACCGCCTTCAGCCAACCCTCCATTGCGATTATCCACTTTTCCCTCCCAGCTGCTTGTGTCGACGATAACAGCTGAGGCCCAAACCTAAAAATCTGATTCGCCGTCTGCTCTCCAGCTGGCGCTGTCCCCTTTGGGTGATCTCTGTGGATCCGGGGAACAAATAGATGGCTGCACGCATGCTCCACTGCCAAGCGATAACGCAGTTACGGTAAGGAAAAGGACAGCGGCAGCAGTGAGCGGATCCTCGAGCGGGAAAAAAATGCAAAAGATCAGCCCGAGGAATTCTTCTCTCGGTGGTCAGCAGCAGTAGCAGCAGCAGCAGCAAAGCAGCAAAGCAGCAGCACCAGCAGCAGAGAGGGGGCTGGATCATCTCTCGTGACCAGGGGGCGGCGGGCTGTTCTTTTTATTTTCTCCATGTGTCTACTTACCCGAGGCGCTTGTCGTGTGACCATCCATGACAACAAGCAGCAGCACAGCCTCAATGAGCAGCGCTTAACAGACGATCTACTGATACCACGGGGCAGTTTCCATTACCTACGCACCGGGGTAGCCCTGAGATTAACGGCAATATACTGGCTGAGCCAGCCAGGGAGTACCTCCGTTGCTGGAAGGCGGTGAGCAGAGAGGAGGAGGAGGAGGAGGAGTACAGGGCGCTATTATATTGCATTTCTTTGTCGGCGACGACCAAAAGACGGCGGCCATGAAGTGTCCTCACCGGTCGGACCTTTTTCTCCACGACACCAACACGCTCCAGGGCGACATCCTGCTGCATGAGGGCGCCTCGCATCTCAAGTACCAAGAGTTTGCCGTCTTTGCCAAAGATCCAGACATCGACTGCGCGAGTACTGTCCACTCTGGCGACACAGACAGTGAAGACCGCCCTTTTCTGAGACACATCCCCCAGTACATCATCTCTGAGGATGGCAGGGGCAGGAAGGGAGATGAGCTCTTTGACCAGGCCCTGAGGCATGACTATGCTGTCGACGTCGACGGCGGCTGGGGCCCCCGGCTCAGATCGTCACACCTCTTGCAGGGCAGGGTGCGCCAGGTGATATGCCATCGGCGGCCCAACATCAGGTCCAGTGAGGATCTCGACCTGGACGGCCTCTACCTGACGGCAGACGACTATGCGGCCATGGACCTCCACCCAGCGACGCTGCAGTATGTCAGGAGGAGGGCCGTCGAGTCAACGCTCTGGGATCGCCACCACGAGAAGCTCAGCATCATCCTGTCCTTTCCCACAGACCCTCAGGCGCCCTACGACTTTCTCTCCATGACATACACCGTGACAGACCGCGCAACCACCACTCTCATCCGTCAGTCGTCCTCCTTCATCCAGGACCGTCGAAACCATAACAATGACGACCTCGCGCAGTATGACACGCGCATGCAGGCGTGCAAGTCGCACTGGGCCCATCCCCTGGTGATCCCCGTCATGCTGTTGCAGGTGCAGTTTGCCAGGACCGAGAGGGCGGTCGCGGAGAACCACAGCGAGGTTCTGGCCGTCGAGCGCGACGTCAGCAACATGGCTGGGTTTGACGAGATCGACGAGCGCGCGCGGCAGAGGGAACTGGGAATCCGGGCGCCCTCCATCACCCCAGCCCGCCGTCGTGGCTCGGGCCACAGCAGGAGTGGGAGTACCAGCCACGGCCAGCAGCAGCAGGGCGTGCCGGTCTACAAGAAATCCACAGAGCTCATGAAGAATGCACACGATGTCCTGAAGAGGTCGATCCGGCTGCTGAACACTCTGGAGTGGTTCGAGCGGACGGTGCAGATCCTCCTTGCCGCGGGCGATGAGCTGGACGATGTGAGGCAGAGCCCAGCGGACAATACTGCGACGCCGAGCAGTGCTGTGTTCCCCGTTCCGCTGTCGGCTCGGGGCAAAGTCAAGACGGGCCTCCTGAAGGCTAGGATCTCGGACGACCCGCTGGCTGGGCACTGGCACGAGATCAGACAGTATCTCGAGGGTCTCTTGCAGCTTTGCCAGTCTCTCAAGACGGACAGGTCCATCCTCGAGATGCGCTGCAAGGCCCTGGTCGACATTGTAAGTACATGTTCACTACCTGATCTCTTGACTTTATATACTCTTCGACTACTGATGATTAACACTATTTCATCTCTGTCAGATATACAGCAAAATAGCCCAGGAGGACAACAACCTCAACGCGCGCATGGCCGTGGCATCCTCAAGAGACTCGTCCTCCATGAAAGCCCTGGCCATCATCACGGCCGTCTTCCTCCCGGGCGAGTTCATGAGCTCTCTGTTCGGCATGGGCATATTCGACTGGGACGGCAGCTCGGTCGTGGGCGTCGATTTCTGGTGGTACTGGGCCATCACCGTCCCCCTGACCCTCCTCATCCTCGTCCTCTGGCGGGCCTGGTGGGTCGGCCAGGACCGCTACTTCAGAAAGCACCTGTCCAAGGATCTCAGCGAGGAGCGCTACTGGACAGACGACCGGAGGCCTAGGAAGCTCGAGACCAGTTACCTCTACGACTTCCTCTACATGTCTGTCAGGAAGGGTGAGGCCACTACGACTGACACCGAGCCTGCCGCTTCCTCGTTCCTGTCTACGAGCAGGTCGAGCTCGAGTGATGATGCCGCGCAGTCCAAGTGGTTTGGGAAACGAGCGAGGGGAGAAAAAGCGGGCCTCGTTTCTCCGCCGACGTTCCGGCTGCGCCAGATTGCGACGGAGGAGGATGCTGCTGGTGCTGACGTACACCGACAGAACATCGTGTGAATCACAACACGGAGAGATGTTGCTTTTTGGTCTCGGGGCGCCTGGCATGCTGCGAAATGGTAGCTGTTGCTGCTTGCTCTTCAATAACGAGGATACGAACGAACACAAGATGGTCGCAATTTATTGGACGACGATACATGACTTTGCATAGCGTTTAGCATAGCGAGGCATCATATGTTTACATGACTGTATTTAGATCCTATTGAGGAGGAAAATGATTCAATGAAGTATGACACACACCTCACACCACCGAGTCTGGGGCAGTGGTGGCGAAAGGTGGCGTAACATCGTTTACTGTCTTCAGTGAAAAGAGTGTGCACCCACTCCTGCTCAGTCCCAACATACTCTCATCGATGAGGGCAGCGGAGTGACACTGCACCAATCTCCCGTCAGATACATGGTAAATGGCTCGCTGCTCGTGCTGATCTTCTTGAGCTCGCCCTGCGGTCCCGGCGCACGTCGAAGATTGTTCAGCCGGAAGACAGCGCGGAACATCTCTGTCAGTGCGAGAAAGATGACGCTCTTTCCGATGCAGAGTTCGCTCTCGGGTCCAGAGAGTACATAGAGCTCGATGGGGCGGTCGGGATCGACGGTCCCTGCCAGGGTGTAAAGCAGGGAAGGCTGCGGGAGAAGGAAGAGAGTATCATGGTATTCATTAGCACTGATCTTTAATCCCGTGATACATGGGTCTAGCTTTCGGACATACCGTTTCAACAAGCTTACGGGGGCCCGCATGCCCACAGAGGCGGACTGCTTCCAACGCATAGCCTAACAGCCGAGCGTCTGCCTCGTCCGAAGGGTCCTGGCGTGCCAGCTGTTGAACCTGAACAAGATGAGACTCGTTCTCTGGAGACAGGTAGAAGTCGACGGCTTGGGCAAACTGCGGCAAGCGTTAGCGATTACGGCGCATCTCCAGACGAAGTCGACATGAAACCGAGAAGCCTACCATTGCACCTTGTGCGGATACTGTCGTGACACAGGTTGGCAAGATCTGGCTCCACGCGATCTCAGACGTGCTGAGATTACGCTTGGAGAGGCTCTTGATGAATTTCGTGCCGTATGCAGCCCAAGGGTCATGCTCGTTTCCAGCACCACCGAACCAGCCGGTCAAGCCGCTGACAGCTGTCTCGGTCGACTGGCCGAGCTGAACAGCCACTGTCTTTGCCGCCTGTTGAAGCGGAAAAGATCTCACTGTATCGTAATCGAGGTAGGTGGCGATGTAGAGGAGCTTTAGCACAGCATATAGCTCGTCTGCCGTGTAGATGCCCTTGGGGTTGAACTCGGTCTTGAGAGGCAGGCTGAAGAGGCGGGAGGCGAAGTGGAGCTGCAATATTGATGGCAATTGTCAGGGCAGAGATTGAGAAGAAGAAAGGAAAAAAGGTCTATGCACGGTGAGTGAGTGATTACTTACGCCAGCCAGGTTACCCACGTCTCTGACGATATCAACGAAATGACTTGTTCCCAGCACATAACTCTCCTCATTCAGCAGCTCATCCATAAGTTGAGCATAAGAAGCCTTGACGGCATCTTCCCAGCCCTCTCCAGAAACAAATGCCTCCATATGATGTCGTGGAATAGAACCTGTGCCGTCCGGGAGGGCATCAACTGTCACTCGCCACATCTCTCTATACTGAGAATCCGTGAACCTGGCACGGAATGGACGCGGGTATGACCTGGTAGGCCGTTCCCAGGTGAACAGCTCGGCGCGGTTGAGGGAGGTCAAGATGCGTTGATTCTCCGATGGAATAACCATGGGATAGTGTGCGTAGACCGAGTTGTTCTCAAAGTGATTCGGGAACGCACGGAGGAAGAGCTTGGAGAAGCAACAGCCGTGGTTCACGTTTAGATCATACTGTACCTCGTTGTAGCCCCAGTTGGTCAGGGCTCGGGCATTGTAGTCTGTCGTGTAGAACCTGTCTCCACGAACGAGGCAGACAGCATCACTCAGCACGACCCGCGAGATGGTGTATGTCGGTGCAATTCCAACGCCAGGAACCATGGGGTCCTTGGCTTCTTCGGCCACGAGGCCAGGGTAGAGCTCGACAAAGTCGGGGTGCTCGTACAGATGCCTCAGACAGCTGGCCACCTCAGGATCGGAGTTGAGCTCCTCAAAGGTGTCATACGGCTTGAGGCCAAAGTGCTTGCGGAACTCGTTTAGCCCGGCGACGTGCCATTTTCTGCCCTGCAGGATGCCCAGGATCTCGACAGGCTTCATGGCGAGAGGCACGTTGCGTGCACCAAAGGCCCCGGCGCAGTCCTCGATCGCTGATGTGATGCACTCAACCAGGTCGTCGTCGTTGTACCGGCCTGTTTCCTGATCACGCTCAAAGCCGTCAAAGGTTCTCTGGGCAGGGTCATCGGGGATGGACTTCTCAAATTTAGCGAAGCCCATGACCATGTCTTGAGGTGTGACCTCGGTAGAAGACTTTCCAAAGAGGCCGGTGTACATCTCTTGGATCCATTTGTCGTCCTTCTCTGAGATGCAGCTGTGCCACCGGTAGCAGAGGTTGAATTCAGCCGACACAACGTTGCCCGTGCCAGATGCCGCCCCAGCAGCCGTGCCAGCGTCACGGCCCATCTCCTGACGAGGGTCCAGAGTCCAGGTCGTGTCACAGCGGTTCAGGTTGACAATGTTACGAACATAGTCTACCAGCGTGATGTTGATGTATAGCCCCGAGGTCACGAGTCTGGCCGTCTGGAACAGATCTTCGTCATATTTCTTCCATGCCTCGTCGCTCTTGCGCTCCTTCTCATCGTCCTCTTTCCTGTCCCCTCCGACAGGCAAAGGATTCGACAGACCAGGACGCGGCCCAGGAGGGGGCGTGAACCGGCCTCCTTCATTGATGGCAGCCAGATGCTCAGCCACCTGGTTGTGGAACCGGTTGAACATGATCAACAGCACGGACACACCAGGAGGCATTCCAACGAGACGCTTGTCCGCATACGAGTCCGGCTTGAGCTTGCCGTCCTGAAAAGTGCGAATGGTGTTCTGCATGTCTTGGTTGCTGCCGTAAAGCGGCGAGAGGTCCAAGTATGAAGATGTGTTCGACTTGGTCATGTCTCTGAAATCTGTCCAGAACAGATCGTGGATGATGATTGTCGCCCAGTACCACAAGATACTTGAGACGTTGTTCGGGTGCTTTCTATACTCCTCGCTGGATCGCTTCATCACCGAGTCAAAGATGAGCGACGGTTCGGGCAGTGCACCGGGAGGCAGAATGGTCGGCCGGACTGAACGCGCGTACGTCGTCCCTGCTGCGCCCATCTGTGGAAACAGTGGATTGTTGTTGGACCCATCGGCACTTCGATACATGGTCTTCTCTCCGATGAAGGTGAGGACAGGGTGATCCAGGCTGTCCCACAATTCGTCAATGAATTGGTCCGTCAGCAGGACCCGGTTGCGAGACTTGGTCGGTAGGCCAGCCACGAGCTGGATGATTCGCTCCATGAGCATGGTGTGGTCATCCATGGGCTCGTTCCCTTTGAGCTTGCTCTTGATCAGAGCGATGAGCGTCTTGACATCTGTAATACACATCAGCTGTCGCCTGTTCAATGTGACAAGCAGGCTTCATTGGTCATTTACTTCCCATACCTTTCCAGCCGATATACCTTAAGTCCACCCCGAGTCCCGTCTGCCATCTCCGCGCACTCGCTGTACCAGTTCCATTCTGCGTAGGCAGAGGTTTTCGTGGCGCGTGAATAAGCTGAGCAAACTGGTTGAGGGCATCGGTGATGCCTGCACGGTCTGCTCTGGGGATCGGGTGAGGGGATGATGTTGAGAGAGGTGCAGGATGCTCTTGCCCGCTACTCTCTGGTTGTTTCGAAGTCAACGAGTTGTTCTGCGCAGCATCATTGATGCCATTAGCTCCATTGATACCGTTGGTGCTGGGACCAACACCATTGATCCCATTTGTGTGGGACGCCATATTGACCTTGGTGGGCTGGACAACGGGCCTAGTGTCAGAACATGAAGAGGAAGAACGACCAATTTCTCGTCCTATGATTAAGAGGAGAAGCAGGTGAAACTACGTCGAGGAGTGGAGGGCTGCTCGCTTGAACGAGCGGCTGGCACGGCTAGGACAAGATTTGTGCTGATTGTACTGTAGTATGAGTGTGAGCCGTGAGGCAATGCCAGACTATTTGCTGTTGCGAGACAACACAGGAGACAGCAAGCCTCTTCTCCAAATCCAGTCTGACAGTATGGGTACTTTGGACGCGATGGCGATCGGTTTCCTTTTCGTGTGGCCATCGTCCACTAATGAGAGATGATATAAGTGGCTGCCGCCATCGATTGTGGACGGCTGAACACGGCTGATGAGTGTCTCACGGACCCCGCTCGACATCGCGCCCGGTGTGAACTGTGAGACGGCTGTCAGAGGCCTGAGATGCTTCTTCTTTCACCGTGGGACTAACGGAACAGGACGATGTAGCCATCCGCTGATCACAATAGCACACACCATGACAAATCGATAGTCGCAGCAAGCGAGCCACTCATCGGCGACGTGGTTATCAGAACCAAGGTGAAAGCGACCGAGTTGCTGTCCCACCGAAAAGAACAAAGTCCATTGAGCCAACCAGAAAGCCCAGAAACAAGTGCCACTTCTGGTGTTGCTGGAGATCAACATGATATTGTCTCCGATGCATGCCGGCCAGCACAAGGCCGCTGACACGGCGCAGAAGTGGCGCACACCATCCTGCTTTCAGCTGACAACAAGACAGCGCATCGATTGCCATTGATAGAAAGTCGGTGGAGCATTGATGGTCTCACGTGCAGCAATATTACCCGGCCCAGTGCATTCTTATTGGCATGCTCTGACACCTTTGTCAAGCCACGAGTTGCTCGCATACGTGCATTCGTGGGGACGGTCCTCGCATATCTTCTTGTATACTGCGACGGAATTACAAGCCTACGTGAGAATTGGACGGGTACAACACAGCTTGTCATCTCGTTTTCGTGCAGTGGCAACACTGCAGATGTGACGAGGGGTAGGTGGCTGCAGATAATTTGCCCGAGACACGGGATGGTGACGGTGATCTATGTACGGTCCCCAATTCAGACACGTCGGAGCCACAGCGGCCTTTTTCCATTGTTCTGATCCACCTGTGAGACCAATTGTCAGCAGCGACAAGAGCCCATGCCGCCTCGGACGACGGTCCTAACAGCTTGCCAATGGCGTGGCGCACCCAACGTGATCAATATGTCTGTCGAGCTGAAGGCAATCAATTGAAGATTCGAGTCCGATTGCTGACAATATTCCAAAGCAAAAGAACAGATCTAGAGAAAAAGGAAAAAAGGTAAGTAAGGCTGCCTGCCAAAGTTCTGATGGGTCAAGAAGGGGGGGTAGGACAAACCAATAGTGAAGATCAAACCTCAAGAATTGTTGACCGCATTTAATCTGTACACCAAGGAGGGAGTGCCCGACACCTAATTATGCAGTGTAACCACACACCTATGCAAGATGCCCATCTCGTTGTTCCAAGCTGGTGCCGCTAGACCGGCATACCAAGCGGAGGTCAGAGAGCTTCGTCAGGAGCCAATCGCCGTGATGACTGCGAAGACCAACCATGTGGATGAGATTGGTGCATGGCAGAGGCAAATGGGGTCACAGAATCCGCTTCTTGTACCATGCGCCCATGAGATCCCTCCTCCATCAGATCTTAACCCCCCGGAACACCTCCCTCTACGTGCGTTCAAAAAGGGGTCCAGCATGAGAACCGCTATAGGGGACTTTGTACCAATGGGTTCAGTCGCTGCAATAGGTTCGAACGCCGTTATGTCCCAGCGCAAGAAACACAGTCATCGGAAGCTGGTTCTCTGCTTTGATGGAACAGGGAACAAGTTCCACGGAGACGACAGCGACTCCAACATCCTCAAGATCTTCAGGATGCTCGACCGCACTGCAAACGATCAGTGTAAGCCCAAAGCCGTTCAATCTGCGTAATGCTCGACCACACGCTGACATCGAAACAGATCATTACTATCAACGTGAGCAAGCATTGGATCCTTCAGGGGCTTGCTGCAGCAAAACTGACATTCCTGGTCTTGTCCTCTGAAAACAGCTGGCATAGGTACATATGTAGTGTCCGACTCGCTCACACACACATCTCGGCGCGCGCGTCTCAAGTCCTGGTACCTCAAGGCAAAAGATAGCGCGGTAGGTTCGTCTTTTGACCAGCATGTGGTCGGCGGCTATCGCTTCCTGATGCGGTTCTATTGTCCCGGGGACGAGATCTATATCTTCGGCTTCAGTCGAGGGTCGTACATTGCCCGCTTCCTGGCTGAGATGCTCGACTATGTCGGATTGCTGTCGCACGGCAACGAGGAAATGGTAGTCTTCGCGTGGAAAGCCTTTTCTCAGTGGCAGTGCCGCCGAAACGAACGCGGGGACAACAATGAAGCACAGAAGAAGAGGATCGAGATGTACGAATACATGAAGGGCTTCCGTGAGACCTTCAGTCGGCCGGTGAGGCGTATCCGGTTTCTCGGGCTCTTCGACACCGTCAACAGCGTCCCAAGGTTCGAGACTGCCTGGATGGAGCGCAGCAAATTCCCTTACACTGCCAGGAGCTCAGCCAAGGTCATCCGGCATGCCGTGAGCATCGACGAGCGACGCGCCAAGTTCCGCCAGGACTTGCTATACCAGAGCGAGTCAAAGACAAGACAGCGCCACCGCAGCTCTCTTCATCATAGTCTCCACGCCCCCATCGGCCAGATGGTCCACGGAGTGCAGGAAAAGTACCGCCGTAGATCCACCACGGGTAAGGATGGCCCGGAGCAGCCGGAGCGAAAATCCGAGGCAACCCAAGACGAACGTCGGGGGCGCGGGTCGTCGCAGACCAGCAAACTCATGGTCCCAATGCCAGATGATATGAGCGGGCCACACGACCCAACGCCATTCCGCAGGCATTCGCGCTCAAAGTCTCGAGCCACTCTGCATACGATAGACACGGCATCCGATTATTCTCAAGTGGGACCCCTGAACGGAGATGATGAGGCAGACTCCGAGTCTGAGAACGAGATGGACCAAGATATCGACGAGGTCTGGTTCGCAGGCGGCCACGGCGACGTCGGTGGTGGGTGGGAGGTCGAGGAAGACACAAAGAGTACCAGCCACGTGCCGCTGGTATGGATGGTACGGGAGGCGATCAGGGCCGGCCTCTCGTTCGATGTAGAGAAAGTCATCGCCATGGGCTGCTACCACGCTATGACCGACCACAAGTCGACTGCTGCGCCGCATGGAAAGAACATCGACCGCCTTATAGTCCCTGACATCAGAATCTCTGCCATCAGATCGGTCGCCGGGACACAGAAAGCGGAAGAGGAGGATGGTCCAGAGGCTGAAACTGCGGATACCACCAGTAGGACGGCCACGACTGAATACGACCCGCGCTCTGAGTTTCATGCGATGATGCACAAGGCGCATGTAGCCCGCATTCACGACTCGCTCAGCTTTGGCTGCGGTCTGCACTTCATGACAGTGCTGAGTTGGAAATTCATGGAATACATGCCGTTTCGACGGATGGATCTTCAATCGGACGGCACGTGGAAACCAATTCGGTGGCCTCTGCCGTGTGGCGAAGTCCGGGACATTCCAGACAACGTGCGAGTGCACGGCAGCGTGATTCGTCGGATGAAGGAAGACGCGAGTTACCGGCCGGGTAATCTCATTGTCGGGGGCGGTGGTAGAGGTTGTAGAGTCGCCCCAGAATCTTATGGAATGGGAGACTGGGTGTGCGTGGAGAACGAAGGAGATCCAGTGACCGAGGTATGGAAGAGGCGTGAGCAGGCAGGCTGAACAAGCCGGAGTAATCGTGGAAGACGGTATAGCGAGGCTGGAGTGTGATTTGATCAACCCCGTTTTCCTTTGTTTTCTTCCTTTCCTGATTGCTGCCTGCATGCCTGAGCAGCCCCCAGACAGTTTAATATGCACACACATGTTTTCCGAAGTCGCCACCGTTGGAATCGCTTGGATCGCTAAGGCGAACGCTCAGAGGCGGAGGGCAAGGCTAAGTCCTTCCGGGCACAGTCATATGTGTTTGTTGTAACCGCCTCGGTCTGTCGTAGAGTTGACTCGTCAAGCACTTGGTATGGATTTATTCCCTCTTTGGCCCACTTCATCTGCGCGGAGGTCGAGGGGGCCCTGGAGGCGGCGGAGGGTTTGTCGGCGTGCCGCGGAACTGATTGCGGAGCTCGTGCACAAAGTGCTTCAGGAAGCCATTGTTGCTCGACTCGGGGAGTTCTATATTTGCCAAGGGTACCGACCAGTCAGCACGGATTTCGGCTTGCATGCAGCATATCTATGGATGAGGCCTACCTGTCGCCTCGCCTGGCCGCAGTGGCTCGTGAGGATCGCGGCCATACTTGTGATCCTGAACCCTCCGGTGAATGCGACGAACGGCGTTGTGGAATCCAGGGCTGCGTAGAATCTGGGCAAAAGATCTTAGAGACAGGAACAGACAGAGATTACAAGGACTTTGAACAAACCTGAGCAACTATGTAGTTCTGAAGATGATACATGACCGGTCAGCAGTGTTGTTGAAGTCCTTTCACGGCGCTTATTCTTGGGGATTGGGATGCGGTAAGGACTTCGGATCAAAGAGGGCGCGTGTTTGTGGCTGCGCAGCACGTACCTCACAGACGAGAAGAACTCTGATGGCTGAGTTGATCCAGAACGCCATTGCGCAGAAGAGCAGACTCACTGATTCGGCTAGTGGCAGAGGGATTGTTTGTTGTAGGAAAGGGGACGAACTATCACCATGCACGTCGACCCCAACGTCGTTGTTGCATTGCTTGCTCATCGATTAGATAAGCACTTCTGCCCCTAACCCTACCCTGCCTACTAAGCTACAGTACACAAGATCGAAAGGAACTGTCAGATTTGTCATGTTCTAAGGGGTCATAATATCATTTTATTTCATGTTGTGGGCTCCCAAAGGCTTGCATTCAGATATCTGGATTTCCATCTGCAGCTATCTTCCCCAGGATAGCTGTTATTGCTGAAGTTCGACGCGGGTGTGTCCAGCACTGGCGATGGTCTGGCAACCTGTGCTTAGAACCAAATATCTGGGTGGACGGGAATATTGGAATACAGTGGAAATAATAAAGACGTCGGGCCTGGATCTTCTGAGGGTAAACGAAGTTACATCCCTGATTCCAGCTTGGCCATTTCGAGGCGTCTGGTCCGACAGAACATTCGTAAGTTTCCCGTTCATGCAGCAGACCGTTGTCCGCTCATCAGAAGTCCCATGACGCCAGCAGTCTGCAGGCCATCGCCACACTCATGCATCTATTGTTCGGTTGAATCTAACGGCTTCTGAGGTCTTAGCGGGAGTCGAGGTGCAAATTCAGCGGAGCGCTGGTTGTATCAGCCAGTACAGCAGCGCTGTGGTCCCTACCGTTACTCTAGTGTCGAGGGTGTGATTCGGCCCCCAGGACTATCAAGTATGATCCATCCGCGTTTCCTTATCAAGATGAGTCTGCGACGCACCTCTCTACAACCTTGTGGAGATTGACTGAGCCCTGGTGCTTATACATCACACAATGACGATTGGTCGGTCGGGCAACATGCTGCCCTCTACCCCTCTCTCGCACATCAATAAATACACCATGAGGAGTCACTGCAAACTCCGTTGATGGCCCGTCTGGTGTGGTCTGCAACTGACCATCCCCTCACAAAATATCATGGGTCTTGGGAGTCTCACCCAGGACATGAGCGTCCATTTCGCTCTGGGGTTATTCTTCCTAATCATTCTAAGGGTCGTCTGGGAACTGCTCTTCTCGCCACTGAAGGATTTTCCAGGGCCTTTTGCTGCCAGGTTCAGCGACCTTTGGCGTGCTATATGGTGTGTTCCATAGACCCCCAACGTACATCCTGTCTGGAACGTTTTGATAATACTTTGGGGCTCCTGAGAGTAAATTTTCGCTATTGGGCGAAGCGAATGCCTGTTGACAGCTTCTCCCGAATAAACAGGTCTGCAAAGGGCGACATCGACACAACACACCTAAAGTGGCATCGCAGATATGATGCTACGGCTGTGAGGATCGGACCTAACGCCGTCAGTATAGGGAACCCGGATCTCATCCGAACGATTTACACCACCAAAGACCCTTGGAAAAAGGCAAGTCCCCTGGGCAAGTCAGTACCTTAAGTACTTGGAGCAGAGCTTCTGACGTGATACGTTGTGTAGTCTAATATGTATCGAGCCAGTATGATATAATACCTCCGCAGCCTGAACTAGGTTGTCTCGTCTCAACCTTGGTAATTCATTGGCGTTGTAATAATAATAAATCACTAGATGATGCTCTAATTGACGGGAAAATAATCTCCAACGTCTTCAATACAGATGACGATGCGTGGCATGACAAGCACATGAGGCCGATCCGCAGTCTCTGGACCATGTGAGCACCCCGAAGCCTCGTCCTCTGCGACCACAGCGCAAAGTTCATGCTCACACAATTATGTCTCCCAGGACAAGGGTTCTCGAGCAAGAACCAGCCGTCGACGAGACCCTCAGCAAGCTACTTCAGAAGCTGGAGGCCAAGTTCGTCGACGGGAAGAACGCTGGCAAGGTCTGCATGATGGACGAATGGCTGGGCTATTTTGCATGGGATGTGACGGCGAACATCAGCTTCGGTCGGCATTATGGTTTCCTTGACCAAGAGAAGGACGTAGATAATTTGTGAGTGTCTAATCATTTCTAGGAACCCAGAGATGACTACTCCTGCTTCTGACCCATGGCTCACCTCTTGGCCCCCGCCCCCCTCATATACCTTTTCTTTCCTGACTTGGCGCAGGATCGGTGATTCAACCAAGGGTCTGTACTACTTCGCGCCGATTTCGCAAATCCCATGGATCGATAAGCTTCTGGACAAGAATCCGATACTACGCATTGGACCAAAGCCAACATTGACGGGTATTTTCTATGCGTACAAAGTAGTGGCTGAATATGATCAACAATTGGAAGCCAAAGGGGAGAGAGCAACGTCTGCGGAGCACTACCTGGACAAGTACACCAAACTGTCAGTGTGTTGTTATCCCGACCGCGCCCAAACTTGTGACGTGGGTTGGAAGCTGACCGTCCCGACCATATAGAAAGAAAATATGCCAGGATCCCAAGGTTGACAACACCCAGATCGTATCGTGGCTGATGCTGAATGTTCTGGCAGGCGGCGATACAACCTCTGCTACCATGAGAGCGGCCGTATACTATTTGGCCAAGACGCCACAAGCTCACGCCAAACTCACTGCAGAGCTGGACAACGCGCGTCTCTCGCTTCCTGCGCAGTGGGCCGACATCAAGAATCTCCCATACCTAGATGCTGTGACAAGAGAGGCCTTGCGCATCAATCCCGGTATAGCCATGATCCTGGAGCGCGTGGTCCCGCCGGGGGGCTTTGCCCTCCCTGATGGACGCTTCATACCCGCTGGAACCAAAGTGGGTGTCAATCCTGCAGTGACGAACCGCAACCGTGCCGTGTTCGGCGACGACGCGGATGATTTCAGCCCAGACCGGTGGCTCAGGCGAGACGGCGAGGACAAGTCCAAGTTCGAAGCCCGGCTCAGAAGAATGCGTGATGTTGCAGACCATACATTTGGTGGTGGCTCCCGTGTGTGCATGGGCCGCTACTTTGCGCAGCTTGAACTCTTCAAGCTGTTGGCAACGCTGTATTCCGTCTTTGATGTAAGAAGTCCACTCACTCCTCCCCTCCCTTCCATTGATGACTCCAGAATGAGGTGCTACAAATATCCTCGTTCACAGGATGGTACCTAGGTACTGACGCATCTTCCACGACAAGATCAAGCTGCAGGACCCCTCTCATCAGTGGAAGTATCATGATGCGTGGTTTGTCTACCAATGGGATATGCCGATGCTCATAATAAGGCGGCATAAATGAGGGAAGCATAGGGTCAATGCGCACATGAAAAGCAGAATGGTACAAGGATGGTAGCAGCCATACAGTAGTGCAAGGACACCTTTGTTGGCCTCAGTCTGGATGAGTGAAGACAAGCTGGCTGCCTGCAAGCAAAGTCAAGGTGAACTCGAGAAGATCAGAGCAGAAACTCATAAAGCCAGCTAGTATTGGTGGAATACTTTGGGTTGAGGAAATGCCTGTCTGGACGAGTGATTCGAAACATATGTGGGTATCAAAGTACCCCAAGTACCTCCAGGATAGAGGCAAGCAGATTTGATGTCAATTCAGTGAATCACCTGGAGGCAACAGGCACTGCCTGCCGTGTAATATATTTTCTTTGCTTGATGCGTTGACTCTGGTCCTTTCTAGTTAAGCCTCCTGCTGTGACAACTCAGACCCCCAGCAGGCTTCTATTGTCCACAACTTTCGATCCACTCGACGTCCATTTCCTTCTTCCTTCTTTTACATCAACTCAGTCGTTGAGCACCACCATTCTTCTTCTTCCCTCTGCTTTCATCTACTTACTCAACAGCCTTTCTTTCCTCTGCATCAGATCCATTGTCGAACACACCAGTTCGGCCATGGATCTATCCCCAACCTCCTCTGCGCGCTGCGCTGGCAGCAACCTGGCCGCGCAGCCAGAGCAGGGCCAGACCAACACCAAGTGTCATCTGACGCTCGTCTACTATGATCATGATCTCGACAACGTTGACCACCATGATCAGAATCTTGACAATGTGGCCTGCCATGGTCAGAGTCTCAGTACCCAACCCTACTACAATCACAATGTCAACAATCCGACCTACTTTTATGGCCACAATCTGGATAACCAAATCTACCATGGTCGCAGTCTCCACACTCCTCCCCACCGTGATAACAATCTCGACAATATCACCTCGCCCACCCACGACCATGAGCCTGAGGAGCCTCGTCCACCAAAGCTATCAGAGGTCTACATGGATCACCAGCTAGATCCATTCATCCCTCGTGCCCTCCCCCCAGGCTCCTTGTTCTCCCTGCCCATCGAGCTTCGTTACATGATCTACAAGGAGGCTCTGCCTGACCCAAAGGTTATAACGGTCGCCAACGAGTACACCACGCCCGCTAGCAAGCCCAACGGCCGCAAGAGGTGGATCTTTGCTGCGAAGAAAACCGAAGAGGACCCCCACCCTCTGGCTCAGCCAAATCTGACCCAAGTCTGCTACGAGACCCGCCTGTACATGCTCGAGCATGGAGTGTACATCTTCAAGAACCAACAAGAGAACGAGCCCGGCCTGTGGTGGAACCCTGCAGTGGACACTCTCGTCTTTGACGAGGATTTCAACGAGATGTTCGAGCCTCATGCCTTCGAGGACCTGTGGGGCCTCGAACATGTACACAAGATCGGCCTGCAGGCTCTACATGCCCGTTACATTGCCTGTGAGGTCCAACGTAGCGACACGGCCCCGCACGGCGTCAAGAGTCTGCGCATCACCTTACGAGATAGCTGCCACAGGCAGGTCTTTCGTCAGCACTTCCTCACCCAGTTCTTCCCCGCCATCCGGGCCATCTGTGTCTCATTCTTTGAGGACGACGACTATCGCGGCGATCCTTGTTTTTGTTTCCAGGGCCCCGACGGTGCGGAGAACTGCGACATATGTGTGACGTTCAACATCAACAGCACTGGTCCCAACCACCTCGAGCAGCTGTTGCATCGATGGGAGTGGGAGTGGGCACACATCAACGACCAGCTTGGGACGATGGAGGAGGAACACCTCCACTTCAGCAAATACAAAACAGCTCACATCGAGGAGGATGGTCAGCAACTCCATGTCTACACCGAGCCCAACTTCACAGCGGGAGATGCAGAACGGTTCACGACCACCTACTGGTTCGATTCGTTCGACAGTGAGGACAGGGTTTTCGAAGGTTGAAGTCGGTGCGTATTGGAACCTAAATATAAACGACATGCTTTGACCTTTGTGGATACTGACCGACATGGCGGCGAACACAGGACTCGGAGTGCGGCTGGATCAGGACGAACGGACCGACCTTCCAACCTGGAGTCTCTGGACGATATTGACGACCTCGAGATGAGGCCCGAAGACAAGAGCCACATCGCTGTAGCAAGAGACGTGCTGCTTTAGTCTTGATGCACTGAGTGGGTTTTGGCGCCGGCATCGAGGCAGTGAGATGGATCTCATGGACGTCAAATGGGGCAGTTATGGAATGACAAATCAATTCAACCCTTGTTTTCTTTTTAAATTGAGTGGCATGCCACACACGTGAACCGACTTCCCGTAGTTTGACTACGTATCCCATAGGTGCTGGAATGGGGGAACTCGTCAGAACGATTCTCATTCCTCAGATCAAACCTCGAAGAAGGGAAGGTGTTGACACTACTCGCTTTAATTGCCCGCAGGAACCCGCCGTGGCTCCTCTCAAAGTTATCCAAGCTTCCAAATCTGGTTTCATCGCGGCGACCCCGACCGTGGTGCGCCAATGAACCCCCCTCCCCCCGGGGGGCTGAGCCGGGAAAACCGGGGCCCTAGCTCAGGGTCATCCGATGTCCGCGCCTGCTGCGCTGCAATGCGACTTCTTTTAACTTCCTACCACGCGGTAGAGGGCTTCTGAAACACGAACATACCCTGGACCTCTACCAAAAGGTGACACTGGCCCTTCTGACCACTCTCCTCCAGTGGAAGGGGAAATAAAACCCTTGCCTGAACGCCGCGTAACGTTCTGGTCGTAGCTTTACGTGCGCACGGCCTGTGGACCTTGCTCGAAACTTCATGCGGCGGAAGAAACATGGGAGACCATCCGGCCACCAGGGGTGGGGGTCGCCTGCTGCCACTCAAAAATACACGAGACACCACATCTTCTATCCGTGTTCAGTCAGGTCTCTGATGAGACTTGAAGTGTGAGTACACAGTATGCGTGTTCAGGAAGACCAATACATTCGGCTGCCCAACGAAACCTTTCGAAGACAGTAATATTTGGACCCAGGATTTCCGGATTCAAAGACGCAGGAGAGGCAATGCGATGATAAACATTGACGGATGACATCGAAACGGACGCGATCCAATCATCAACACGACATATTTGACCATTGAGGCAGTGAGAGCAGTAGACAAAACGTGGGTCTTCAGGTACGACACGCATGAACACAAGGCACAGACACGGAGGAATAAGTTCTGCGGGACCAAACATCCCATCGGGAGTGTATTGTGCATGCGAGTGTCAGGACTTCTGTACGCTTACCGACCATGGCCACCAGCGAGGGAACAAGCGCATTGGCGATGACGAGGTCCGGCTTCAGCAGCAGCGGCCTGCTCCCAATCTCAATACCCGAGTACAGCGCCGAGGAGATCAGGGTCTACATCGACACACGACTCGCTGCGGATGTGGACGAGCGGGAGGAGATCGCCGCCAAGATGGTCGACAAATCTGGTGGCGTGCAGCTGTGGGCCGAGATGGTAACTGCCATTGTCAACGAGGCGAGCGAGAGCGGCGTATCGGGGGAGGTGATCATGGGCATGCTGGACGACATTGCACCGACGTTGGTCGGGAGACTGGACGACCTGTACACCTGGAAGCTGAGTCGGCTGAGCGCTGTGGAGCAAGCGCAGGCCTTCATGGTGATGCAATGGGTCATCCTGACAGCAGAGCCGTTACGACTCAATGAGCTGCTCGCTGCGATGAGGCTGACCTTTGCGATACGTCAGCGTGAAGGGCGCACGGAGTGGGATGTGACCTCTGTTCTGGACATCGAGCCACCTATGTCCATGGAGGACATGAAAACCGCGGCAGATCATGAGGCGCTGGGCGCTGGGATTCCCATGGGCTCGCCTGTGCTTTTCTGGAGGTGGGTACAGCGCATCTCGCAGGGCCTGCTGAAGCTGGAGTCTCCAGGTGGCCCGGACAGCAGGATATCCAACGACCCGCTGGGCCTGAAGCGTCTCCGACCAATACATCACTCTGTCCTGGAGTTCTTTCGAAAAGGCACAGGATTTCAGTCTCTCTCGCCTCCCCCCGACGAGAAGCAGCCGAGACTCCTCTCGACAGACGCCCTCATCGACAATAGCCACTACCACCTCCTGCACGCATGCTTGAGCTATCTCAACATGGCAGAGCTCGATCACTTGGGCCGAGACATGCCTCAAGAGCCGGAAGAGAGGCTGCAGCATGCCAAAGTCCAGAGGAAGACGGCCATGTCTTCATTTCCGCTCTTGCGATATGTAGTCGACAACCTGGTCTGCCATCTGCTGTGCCCAAGGCAATACAGATATTTTCTGCCACAAGCAGAGCTCCTGGGGCTCTTCACAGCCAACGGGTGCCGCATCTGGAAGAGATGGACATATCTACAGGGTTTCAGCGTCAACGACGCTGACCCTAACGCCGTCCTCAACAAAGCGAGCCGGGGCACATCGACCAAGAAACTGCTTGCACCGGTATACGGCGCCAAGTACAGGCTGATCAGGGTTCTTCGAAAGGTGTGGAAGACGACGAAGGAGCATCACAAGACCGAGGTCTTGTCTGAGGTGGATCAAAGCACGGACGGAATGGAAAAACACGACCGGTTGGAGCCAAATTCTCCTGGACGGTTGGAATTGCCCAACCTTGTGGGAGGCGGTGACCCAACAAAGATGCTGTTGGTGACACCTGTGAGTCCGCTGTCGGACTCGTTCTCGTCCCCTGCTACGCCGAGTCCTCCTTCTCCAGAGGTTGTTGATTGGTACTCCAAAAGAGGGTTGACAAGCCTGAGTGCCTGAAAGAAACGAGTAATCACCATCAGGATTATTTCCAGACATAATGAGCGGGGACTGGGCTGAAAGATTCGAGAGACTCCCCCTACCGGGGGGGGGGGCGTCGAATAGCTTTGGAGGTATGAAGACCTAACCACACACGAGGATGTATATAGATACCCAATGCTGAGAGGAATCAAAACAGCAAATCTCTGGAAACATTAAATCGTGGTAGCATCCTCCCAGAAGCGCATTACTGGATGCCCATGATGGTATCATGACAGCCTTTGGCCTACTCGTGTTCCTTCCCTTTTTGGCTGCTGTCTGAGGTGCATACAGTTGTCAAGAATCCCCAAGAAATCAAGGAATATGTGTCATTTTCTGTTTGGTAGGACACAATGGAATAAGTCTGCTCGGGAGGACTGCGCTGAGATTGAATGCAGGGTGTCCAGCACGGGTGCAGGCCAGCTGGCCGCAGCTGGCAGAACTGTGCAGGAAGCGCCACTAACAAGAACGGCAGGCGGTATCCTTGATATGACATCGACCCGACCCTATCATCCTATCGTCCTATATTCTGCCGGCCAATTTTCAATTTTCTGATTCCGTAGTGATCGATGCCTATAGTTTGGCACTTTTAGGGGGAAGATTTGTCAAGATGCGCAGCTGCTCCTTTCCTAGACTTCCTTGATATATAAATTTGCCCCTCTTTCTACCTCCCTACTAATTCTTCCTTCATGTTGAATCTAGCTCGAAATTATGAACGAGCTCTTTATTCCTCCCCTTGGCGGCCTTCGGCCTGCCTAAACACCATTGCGACAGCGACGGCCGCGACGGCCATCGCAAAGGCGACCGCGAGACGCACCCGCATCTGCCAATGGACGACGGGGAGGACCACGTCCACAAAGCATGGCGACGAAACCGAATCGAAACCTCGCTTCAGACCTGGCCCGGATGTGCACATTGTCGCCGGCCATCCCTTGGCCCAGAGGCTTCTCGACACTGGAGTCTGGACCTCCCCTGCGCGTAGGGGAAGGTTGCCAAAACCAAAAAAGGAACCTAGGCCCAGAGGGCGGCCGCGGAAGAACCCACTTGCAGATGCTACAAAAGACGAACCCAAGAAGAGAGGGAGACCACGGAAGGCAGACAATGAGGCACGCGGCGAGGAGGTTGGGACGAGTGGGCTACACCCCGACTTGAGAGAGATGGCAGCGCCTAGAGGCGACAGGGCAAGGATCAACATTGTCAGCGAGAGTCTGGTCAAGGACATCACAACGTACCTCGAGCCTACCTTGCGCCGCCACAAGGGCTGCGACCTGATATCCATCTATCCGGGCGCTGGGCTCTGGGACCAAGCCCTCCACGATGCTGTTCAGCCTCGATCCCACCTACTTATGGAACCAGAAGAAGATCTCTACCGACCATTCCTCCAGCCCCTCCTCGACAGAGATGGCGTCCGCATTATTCCCAAGTCCGGTATCGTCTGGGACGAGGTCAACAAGATCCTCACGCCCGAGAACTTCCCAGACCAGGTCGAGACGAGCAAGGACCCCGAGGTGCCACCCCCACGCAATGATACCCTCCTAGTCACGATGAATCTCTCCATGTTTCCCAAGAGGAGGTTTGCTGTGTTCGACTCCATCTCTCGTCTAGTCGTATACCAGCTTGTCCAGAGCATGCGCACCTCGACCCTCTTTCAAAAATACGGGCAGGTGCGCATGTTGGTCTGGATTCCAGACGACGAAAAGGCGCAATTAGTACCCCGTACCACGACCAACAGGAACAAACTAGCCATCCAGGGCGAGTTGACGACCGAATACCTTGCCGAGGTATGCTGCGCTGACCAGGTCGTGGACGTGGATGCGCCAGTCAAAAGGTACGACAGGGTCCGGAATGGCCAGATTGATCTTGAGAGTGCGAGACAGACCCTGCTCAGGATGCGCGAGGGTGGTTTCGAGACACCAACAGGGCGGAAGACTCACATACTCAAGCTGCTTGAGGAGCTTTGTCTCCCTCTGGATGAGCCCATTCCCATGACGGAGATCAAGGGCATACGAACCAAGACCACCGCCGTAGAGCATCGGAAGCTGCTGGATCTACTGGAGAAGGGCAAACTCGAAGAAGATAGTCCACAGTTCACGAGACTCAGGCGGCTGGTCCACTATCACTCTAGGCAAGACAGGGAGGAGGTCAGGATTTTTGAATGGATTCGCCAGTACGACCAGATTATGGAGGTCCTTGGCGAGGCGGCGCGGGCGAGGACGCAAGCGGCGCGCAAGAAACACCTCGCCAGAGCCCAAAAGATGGAAGAAGACTTTGATGAGGGTCTTCAGCAGCTGTCAAGCCAGATGCAGGGCTATGTCTGTCACACCCGTGACCAGCTGCACCTCTTGCGGCAGCCTGCGGAGTTTGGCCACGTCCTCAGCTGGGACCGCCGCCCCTGGGAGCCACTCGCCGTCCAAGCGACCGAGTTCTTCCCTAACGTGCCCTGTGCACTGCTCGATATCCAGCCCAAGGCGCCAAGCCCGCTGCTCCGCGCCGCGGGGCCGGGCAGCAGTAACTCGGGCGATATCTTTGACCTGTTGCTCGGCACGCTCTTGTGGACGC
Organism: Aurifilum marmelostoma; assembly: GCA_027559495.1. Taxonomy (NCBI): domain Eukaryota; kingdom Fungi; phylum Ascomycota; class Sordariomycetes; order Diaporthales; family Cryphonectriaceae; genus Aurifilum; species Aurifilum marmelostoma. The sequence goes on along the minus strand of JAMXSV010000019.1, from coordinate 219,746 downwards.
GCAGTGCGACGCTGCGCAAGCAGCTCGACCAGGTGTGGCCCGGCACATGTGACGGGATCATCGACAAGATACCCTCAGTAGTGGATCTGGCCAAGGGAGGCATTCCTCTGAAGGGCACTATGGCGATGACGGTGCGCGTGCTGAACCAGCTCCAGCTGGTAGAGCTCCTGGAGGCGTTTATGAAATGGCCCTTCAGGCCGTCGTACGCTGAACTAGTGGGCCGCCTGGCGGATGAGCGGGCCATGGGCGAGGATGCCCTGGTGACCGCCGATGAGGAGGCTGGTGGTGTGATGGGCAATGCGGCCGCCGATAACTTCTAGACCGGACAGCAAGTTGCATCAACAGCAGTTAGAACTATCTATGGAAACGTGTCAACATCACATCTTGACCTTGCTGTCTCGTTCATGACTTGACCTGGGCTGGGTAGAGTGGGGAGAAAGTCGAGTATGCCTGCGCCCGATCTGGTGATATTTGAATATGGTGTTTCTAGACACTGAATGGCTCTCCTGCCCTGTGGTCATTTCTTGCACTTTTTCCCATCTCCTGTCTTCATAAACCCCGTCCTAAATAAAGAAATATTGAAAAGGAGGAGAAAAAAAAAGGAAGGATACATAATGAAGGGTTATGTGACGAATTGGATCTTGCCTTACAAAGGGGCCAGGATGAAAACGATGCGGACCACATGAGTGGTATTTCTATCCCTCGAGCCTGTTTGTAGCGTCTCTATGTGCTTGAGCCGTGTAATGTGTCCATTTAGGATTACTGTACATCTCACAAGTCCTATAGTGAAGTCATTCAGGTATCTGTAGAGCAACAGGAAGCAATGGTATCAAGATATCTTGCATTTGGTGCCATGTCTCACAACGCGAGCTCGGAACAACGTCAGCGATCCTCTAGGTATCAGAACCTGGGAAGCGGGAGTGGCTTTAATGGGATCGGCATTTACCAGTCTCTTGTCTTTGGAAGTTTCACAGCCACGCGATTCAAGGTTTTAAACTCTGGAGCGGTTCGTTGATGAAAGGTTGAGACAGGCAGTCTGAGAGGACGGGCGCTAAATCTTAGCGGTCAGAGTGTGCCCCCAGTGTGCCAGGCAGTTTACACGTGCTGGACAAAGGACACCCCAGCCCTAAGAGGGTAGAGCCGTAGAGGGTATGGGTAGATGTCAGCGGATCAAAACGCAGAGGCTAAAGGATTAAGAGGGATGGTTCAGGGGTAAAAAGCCTAGCCTTGGGGGCGGACCCGAGCTCAATGATGCACTAAAGGCTAAGCGATAGATGATACACAAACCCTAGGAGGGGAGGGCTCGACCATGTCCACCGTATCAAAGAAGGCCGGCTACTCAGTTGATCAATTGACAGCCTGCAGATGCTAGCACCAAGGCGCAACCAGATCCTCCAAAGAGAACGAGCCTGTACCTCCCAGGGGCCCCTCCCTCCCCCAAACCCAGAATAGACCCCAACTCCCACGCGATGTGGGTTGCTGGCCCCCCTGTGGAGGTTCTAGAATGGCTTTGCTGCGCAGGTAAGCATGGTTGATCGCCAGTGGAGGTCCGCTGTTGCGAACCACTGTGGGTGGGCCTGGACTTAGACTTCCTCATGTGCTGGAACTCGCTTCTTTTTTGCTCTCTCGGTGTCCACTGATCACCACCAAGAAACAAGGCCTCCTCCTGCTTTACAAAACGAACACATATCCACATCCACACCCGCACGCACGCACGCGTCCCTCTCTTCCGATCGCTTGTGACGAGTGCACAGGTCACTACGGAGTCTGATCATTCTTTTTTTGTGCTCAACCCAAAGACAGCTACTTTCCTTCCTCTTCGGTCATTATCACGTACAGCAACGAACAAACGACGAACCTGATCTGTCGAGACATTCATCTTCGGAGACGACGAGTCTTCCTCCTACTACTCCTCTTCCCACTTCTGTCCTTGTTACCACTGTTGCTGCTGCTGCTGCTGCTGCTGCTATAGCAGACCACTCACCACTTCCTGGGATTCAGACGCTGATGCTGACGCTGACGCTTACGCGACTACGACGGCACCCTCTTTACCAACACGGTGTTAGACCAACTTCTTGATCACCATAGACGCACAGGCTGTCCTTAACCTACTCGCCGATCCTACGATCTTCACACTTGTCCTATCCCTCCGCCCACTAACCAGGCATTCTGCTCCCCTCTTCCGCCCATCACTGAGCATGTTCCCATGCGCTGGGCAAGCGTGATCCCGCACAAGATGCGCTCGCCAGCATTTCCTCCGAGACGACCCTCGGCCATCCTGCGGTATCTGATACCGGCCTTCTTGGTCATCACCCTCTTTTACTATCTCAAACCTGCCGCTGCGCCTCCGACACCGATACCACAGGTCGACCTCGCCCACCCTGGCCCGGCCGAGATACCGGTCAGCAGACCTGAGCACGACGACAATGGCCAGCTCAAGCAACAGAGTCCTGCCGGCAAGACGGGCGAGACCCCCTCAGAATACACTGCCAAGCAGCAGCACGAGGTCAACCAGCCCACACTACCCCAGCAGGAACCTATAATCGACCACTCGGGAACGAAACCGGGCGGCGCCGACAGCGAGACACCCAAGCAAGCCACAAGCAAGAAAAGCCACCCCATCGACCGCCTCATCGAGAATGCGCAGAAGCAGTTCCAAGACACCATCGCAGAGGAGTCCCATACGCTCGCAGAGGCGGCCGCCGCCTACCGCAAGAAGCGAGGGCGCCACCCCCCGCCAGGCTTCGACCAGTGGTATAAATTTGCGCAGGAGCGCAACGCCGTCATGGTCGAATCGTTTTGGGACCAGATCTACCATGACCTGGAACCCTTCTGGGCACTCCCCGCCAACGAGATCCGCAAGGGCGCCTGGGATTACGAGATGACCATCAACGTGCGGTCGGGCGTGGCAAGCGCTGGGAGCGACTGGTTCTGGACACAGATCTGGCTGAGCCTGGTCCAGACGATTCAACACCTGCTACCCGACATGGACATTGCGCTCAACGCCATGGACGAGCCGAGGCTGGTGGTTCCCTGGGAGAAGATGAACGAGTACATGAACAAGGCGGCTGCCGCGAGAGGGATGGTACCGGCCAAGGATGCCATCAACACCTTTGAGATATTGGCTCCGCCGGGTCAGGGCCGCGATCGCGACGTAGAGCTGCCGGAAAAGAACTGGGAAGGGACAAGTAAGTAATTATACCTACCGAGGGGGGAGGATCCCTCTGGATTCTTTTCCGCTCTTTGACTTCTTGTCTACATTGTTGAGGTGCTGATGATGCGTGTTTTTTTCCCGGGTTGCCAGAGCCCTACTGGGGAGTAGCGCAGCGAGGATGTGCCCCCGAAAGCCCTACGCGAAATGCAGAGAACATGACCGACTTCGACCACCCTCCAACCTTCACCCACTCGTTTGCCGAGCCGCATATGTACAAGGGCTTCGTCTCGAACTACACCATGTCGACCAGCATCTGCCACCAGCCCGATCTGCAGGGCCTGAACGGCATGTTCATCGAGCCGCTGACGGTGTCGGCCACCAGGACGCTCTTCCCCATGTTTGGCGGGTCCAAGCTATCCGTCAACAACGAGATCCTCCTGCCGGCGCCCATGTACTGGAATGAGGAGGAGCGGTTTACGGCAGGCGGCGACACGGGCGTGGACTGGCCGCTCAAGAAGGATGGAGTGATCTGGCGCGGAGTCGCGACTGGAGGGAAGAACAGGCCCAACAACTGGAAGGCGTTCCAGCGACACCGATTCGTGGCCATGAACAACGCGACCAAGATCGAGCGCGCCGAGGACTGGACCGAGAAACCCGTCAACTTCGAGCTCCCCTCTCCGACATACGAGCTGGCGGCGCAGCGGCCTGTGTCGGCGGAGAGCCCCAAGACGAAGCTGGGCGAGTGGGTGAGCAGCTGGTCGGACGTGGCCTTTGTGGACCTCATGTGCGAGCAGGAGGAGGCGGGCGGGCAGTGCCACTACACGTCGCCGCACTTCAGCGTGCAGGAGGGCATCCGGCTGGCGGAGCAGTTCGACTGGAAGTACCTCCCAGACATTGACGGCAACTCCTTCTCCGGGCGGTACCTGGGATTCCTGCGGTCGACGAGCCTGCCGATCAAGGCGACGGTGTACCGCGAGTGGCACGACTCGCGACTGGTGGCGTGGAAGCACTTTGTGCCCATGGACAACCGGTACGGCGACTGGTTCGGCATCATGGAGTACTTCTTGGGCTACGGCACCGAGAAGCCATCGCACGACGCGGCGGCCAAGAAGATTGCGAGCGACGGCAAAGCGTGGGCCGAGAAGGTGCTGCGGCGGGAGGACATGCAGATCTACGTCCTGCGGTTGCTGCTCGAATACGCACGGGTGAGCGACGAGAGAAGGGAGAAGATGGGATGGGTGGGCGACCTGACCTCATAATTTTATGGGGGGGTTGATCTACGCATCCGCACCCGGAATCAAGGGATGATTCAACGGAGCCCCTTCGAGACACGAGCGTCATCGCGTCCACGCCCACAGTCCGAACAAGCCATAATGAGGCTTGTCATAAATAATCATACAAACCAACCACGACTATTCAAATCGACTCTCGAAAGGGGTACTACGGTGTTCACGGCGCTGGGCATTGCCTTATTTTTCTCCTTTATTCTATTTCTGGGAGATGTTCTTGATCAAGGGAGCAGGCGTTAATTGATTGCGGTGCTCTTCTAACGAGCAAAGTTTTCTTCTTCTTTTCGGGACCCTTCTGGACGAACAAAAGCAATGCAAGTCTTGGTTGATGCGACGATGCAAGAGTCAGTCGAAATGGACAATGATATCCTGTCGCTCGCGCACAGGCTGAAGCCACAGACACATCGACAAGACACAGGCACAACAGCAGCATACGTACACAGGTATTCTTGTATGGTATAGCTTTTGTATCAAAATGTTATTATTAGATGGGAAATGATGCATCATTGACATGAAATCTGGTCTGACTGATCAACCACAATATCATGTCAATTTGTCTGGCTAACACTGTCGGTTCTGGTCGCTGAAATGTGAGATATTTAGAACATTACCCATCGACGAGATAGCCCCCATGTCAAGCCCCCCCACGTGTACCGTCCTTCTGGAATTGCTAACCAGGCTAACGTTGCTCCTTTTGGTGTCTTGAGCCGAGCTTGACTAAGGCCCGACACCGGCTGGCGGCTGGTAGCGACATTGAGGAAAGCACTTGGGGTGCCCCTGCCTTTAGAGTTAGGTTACTGCACTATGTACCGTGTCTACTGCTTTATCACGCGGACCGCAGGTGGTGGTGTAAAAGTGTTAGGGGAGGGGTTGACAAAGGAAAAGGAAGGGGGAGAGGGGGGAAAGCCAGAGACAAGAAGGAAGTAACGGCCAGGGAAACAGGCTGAACGTCCCTCGTCGTTGCGCAGCTTGACGCTCAGGCTTGTCAAGCTCTCTTTTTCTCTCTCCTCATCCTCCTCCTCCTCCTTCCTCTTCCTCAGGCACCTTTGGCCATGTGACCTCCCCAACCTGGGCCGACAAGCGATGGTCGGGTCCTCTTTTGAGATACCGCACACACTGCAACCCTGGCCCTGTCACCCTGTCACTATGTGTGATTGTGTGTATACCAAGTATGTGTGTGCGTGTGTGTGTGGGCGTGTGTGGGCGTGTGTGTGTGCGCGCGTCCTCGTGTCTGTCCCCATGTCATGAATTATGTGTTGGCTTGCTTGGCCTTTGCACTTGGCTTATGGAGAAACCAAAAGCGATCCGTGTGGGTCCCCCATGACCTAGACGCCCATGTTGGCGCCGTCGCGAGGACCCTCTTTCGACCCCTAAGCGCAGGTGATGGCTATTCCTGCTTTTAGGGGAACAAGAAAAACACCATGATCAAGAAATCTTCGCAAACTTTTGGCCGTCTCCAGCGCCCAGCCCACATAGGCCCTCCCCCCCCTCCCCCCCCCAAAAGGTAACTGCGACACTCTCATCTCCCGTCTCTTGTCTCCGAGGGCGGTTTTGTTGGTGTAATTATGTGTTATTCTTACGGCATAGCGCTGAGGGGGAGGCGGTGTCCTCCTGATACGTAGCTCCGAGGCCGAGAGAGATGGCGGTTTATTTAAAGGGCAACGGATGGACTGTATGTGATGGATTTTGGATGGGTGGCTTCTTGGTCATTTTACGTGAGTCTTTTTCCCCCTCTTCCAATTTTTCCGCCTCTGTTCTAAGATATTTTTTCTGAGGTTGACTCGGGACTGAGACATAACAGGAAGATTGATATAGACTTTCACAAGCCAAAATACTGCCCACTACCTCCTTGCCTGCCGCCGCTCTTGTCGTCATACTCTCCATCTGCCTTTAACGGGTTTCAAAAAAGGGAACGAACGGGCCAGCCAACGGACAGAGAGAAGGAGTCACTTTCTTCTTCACCGTCACCGCCTGAGAGAGTGAGATCGGGACTGTGTCTTCTTTTTAAGGGTCTTTGGAGGATTTCATCTTTGGACGAATTTCTCGTTTACTTTCCACCCTCAAATTCCGTCTTCTCTTTTTGTTTTCATCTGCCTTCTTCTTTTTCCTTTCCCAAAAAGGAAAAGCAACGATCCCGAGTCGGTCAAGTACATCCCGCCCCAGAGAGAACAAAGAAGAAGAAAAAAAAAAAGGGAAGCCTCGAGCCGGTAATCAAAAACCACTTACTACACCACCACCACAATGGCGCCATCCAGCCTTCAAGACAGGTCCGTCTCCTCGTCCGTTCCCGCCGGCGATGCCATCGACACCAACGGCAGCAAGAAGCGCAAGGCAAGCATTTCGCAGCAGGCCTACGGTCACTACAACAAGGGCATGAACACGAGCATGGTTCAGTCCAAGTTCCTCTCCAATCCGGAAGACCTGGGTGTTGTCGCTGTGGGCTTCTCTGGTGGACAGGTATGTCTTGTGTCCATTTGCCTTTCCTCCTTGCTGGATCTGCCTTCCCGTCTTGTTCTTCTTTATTCGAGACCTGAGAGATCTAACTTCTTTTCTCTTCCTTCACCAGTGCAAACCCGGTGTCGATGCTGCCCCCTCCGCTCTGATCGAGTCCGGCCTCCTCACCCAGCTCCGCGATGAGCTGGGCTACCGCCTCCATGGCCACGACACCGTCCACCTCTACCCCGACCTTGTCCCCGCCGCCGGCCAAGACCCACCATACCGTGGCATGAAGAACCCCCGCGCCGTGTCCTCCGTGACCCGCCGCATTGCCGACCAGGTCTACAGCCACGCCAGCCAGGGTCGTCTCGTGCTGACTCTGGGCGGCGACCACTCCATTGCTATCGGTACCGTGGGTGGCACCGCGCGCGCCATCCGAGAGAGGCTGGGCCGCGAGGTCGCCGTCATCTGGGTCGACGCCCACGCCGACATCAACACCCCCGAGACGAGCGGGTCGGGCAATGTTCACGGCATGCCTGTGGCCTTCCTCACGGGTCTTGCGCGCGAGGACAAGGAGGAGTACTTTGGCTGGCTGCAGGAGGAGAACAGGCTGTCGCTGCGGAAGCTGGTGTACATTGGCCTGCGGGACGTCGACGCTGGCGAGAAGAGGATCCTGAGGGAGAATGGCATCCGTGCTTTCAGCATGTTTGATATTGACCGGTACGTCGCTCCAGACATACTTTAGAAAGAGAGCATAGAGATGCTGACACCCAACACAGCCACGGCATTGGCCGCGTCATGGAGATGGCCCTCGCACATATCGGCAACGACACGCCCATCCACCTGTCCTTTGACGTCGACGCACTCGACCCCATGTGGGCCCCCTCCACAGGTACCCCCCGTCCGCGGCGGTCTGACCCTCCGCGAGGGTGATTACATTGCCGAGTGCGTTCACGAGACCGGCAATCTGATCGCCATGGATCTGGTCGAGGTCAACCCCAAGCTGGTCGCAGGCGAGAACGACCCCGGCGCTAGCGAGACCGTCAGGGCCGGCTGCAGTCTGGTCAGGTGTGCGCTGGGCGAGAGCCTGCTGTAGGCGCCGGCTAGATGGATAGGGAAAGGACTGTAGCATAAGAAAGAGGGCCTTGTACTTTTAGGTAGAAGCATATGTTCTTGGCTCACTGGCTAGAAGAAAAGCTGTCATTGATCACTGTTTTCAAGGCCCCATAGTGTGCACTTCTCGGTTCCTGCACTTATGCAAAGGAGGTTACCAAGTTTACTACGGCTGCACATCAAACCCCACATGGTTAATAGCTAGATATCGATCCCAAGCCTCTGCCTGGGACTCAACAATCACATCACGCTTCCAAGTCTATCATTGAGAGGCACTCTGAGGAAGATCCGTAGACAAACTTTCTATCCACAATAAGTACTAAGCCATACTTCATGACCAGCAATAATTACCAAACACATGTCGCTTCCAGACACCTCTCCAACAATAAGCATAAGTCTGTGAGTGTAAGGCTCTACATGCTTGTGGACTCACCAGGCCCCATTCTTCTCCACCCCCCCCCCCCCCCCCGGCTTTCTTCATGGAGATGAGAGTAAGGACACTGTTGCTGAAAGATCAGCCTCAGTGGTGTTGTTGAGTTCTATATGTAAACCAGTCCACAATCGTCGTACTGCCTCTTCCTGATCAAGCGCTCTTAATGGAGCCTAGACATGTTGATCGTGGTTGGCAAAACGAGACATCTGTCAGTCTCATCAGCTCAGTCCCCGATATATGTGAGTATATGCTGGGCTTCCGGATAAGTCTGATTCATCAGGTATAATTGGATGTCTCTTTTTGCCTCTTAGTTCATGCATACGGAAAAATCCAGTACATGGAATTCTCGTCGTGGACATATACATGCCTCAGCGCGACAGCACGATTTAGAGTGACCTAGAGCTTGTGTCCGTCAACCAGCATCTGGGTTGTTCGCTTCAGGTCCCGTCTTGTATGAGACATATTGTTGTTGTGCGGCTTTTCCGTATCCCTTGCAGACCACCTTGATGCGTCAAGCCGGAACTTGACATAACACGGAGCCGCTTCACGTTATTCCACCGCACTTTTTCTCTGAGCAAGACAGCTGGACATTATGTAACCCCAGAATAATCGCATTGGTATGGTCTTGGGCGGCAATCGCATTTCAATCTGACAAAGCCTCAGTCTATCTTGTTGTATTTGATTAAATGTGAGATCGTGACCTAGCTGGACTTGTCCATTTCTAGGCCCCTTGCAGGGCCCATGACGAGCGTGTTGACTTATGTTCAGCCACTTGCTCCGCAGCAACATCACAGTCAATATGCCATGTGTATGTTCGGGGCTGACTGTGATTATTACTCAAAGGAACTGGATCAACGACATGGATCAGGACACTGCTGTCCGTTTGGAGCAGAAGATTACTGTTCTAGGGCTACAAGGGCAGGCGGCAGATTCAACCAAATACGAGCCACGAGCATCTGAGCTCACAGTCTACGCGTCTTGCTGACTTGGCAATGAGTGTGTACGCGGCCGTGGAGTGGATTCCTGTGGGACCTGTGCGCGCCGGGCAACGTTTGTTATGTAGCAGTGTGCATGGAGCAGGAGGTGCACAGGCGCTTGACCATTGTACTTTCGAAGTTTGACATAAATAGGTCGGTTCAAGGACGATTGGTCATAAGTTTGCCCTAATTTTGAAGACGAAGATAGGCGCTTCTTGTGTTGTCAAGGTCCGAGAAGGACGAGTGCCATAGCACGTGTGTCAACTGGAGATTTCTCGTATTGTAACAAATGATGGCAGCGTGCGCCTTGAGACCGATAATGAGCAGTGAAAGGAAAGAACCCAGCTTGAGGTTAATTGCACCTCGCGGAGTATCTCGCTCGTGATTCGTGTCTATCATAGGCCTCTAATCTGAATACTTGCTTCTTGTTCCAGCCATAGAACTACATGAAGTCTCGCGACCATATTTTCGACAGCAGAGCCCACATTGTATCAGTTCATCAAACTGAGCTTCCATGTGACCGCCCATTGACGGTCATATCCTATAATGCTTGATTCCTGTCGACGTGAATGATCAATCCACCTCACTTTGCGACTGAACCAGGCGCCCACATCAGCCAGCCAAAAAGACTGCCCCTTCCTCGCTCGTGAGACTCATCAAGGGTAGCCGGAGCCACGAAACCCGAAACACGCCGGATTTCTTTCTCGCCGGATGCTGCCTGTTGACTCTGTGCATGATCCTCGACCTTCAAAGTGGGCTGCTGAGCCAAAACGTCCTCTTCAACTCTGTTCCTCGAGCGATCTCGCCAAACGTCGCCACCAAAGACGTAGGCCAGGGTGACTGCCGCAACGACCACTCCAGGCAAGATCATGGCCGAGTTACGAACCGACTCGTAATTCTCCTCCATATCCCTGATAGCCCGCTTCAGCAGCGTGATCTCCTCCCCTGCAGCCTGCAGCTGGGCAGCCATGATCTTGACCCTCTTGGCCTGTCTGTAAGGGTCTGCATTGTCCAGCGACTCGTGGAAGTCAGGCGCGGCCTCCTGGGTCTCACGCATCGCATCGCTCGACGCGCCCGGGGCGGGGGCGAAAGGATCGACTTCGCCGGAGCGGATGAGGTGGATGTGGGATGAGTACTCGGTTTGGGGGATGCCTCGCTCTCGAGATAGGTACTGGGACTCGCGGGAGCCAGCCAGGCCGCCGAGGTTGAAGAGGACGTTGCGGGAGGACGGCGTGGTGTGGAACTGGCGTGGTATGGGGCGGGGCACGCGTATCAGGCCATGGGGGCCGAGGGGGAAGCTGGGGACGCGGGTCATAGTGATATATAACACAGGCAAAGCAGAGAGTTTTTATGTTAAAAAAGATGAGGTCTCTGCTGAAGACACCAGATACTATGATTGTTATGGTTGACGCCGTTGGGTAGGGGAGGTCAATTACCCTGGACGTCAAAAGTTTAGGTGCTTGATTACATTGTTCAAGGCTGGTTGGGTGCGGGCATACACTCTTTTGTGGCGGGGTTCCTTTGATGTTTGGAGAAGCAACCCCGCGTTGCTGCATGTTGCTGAATTCAGCAGGTGGTGGTGTTCCAATGGTCGGATTACCTAACCTCTTTGAGTCCCAGGTCAATCACTGCCTATTGAAATGTTTCTATGCTTCAACTCTTTGTATACTTTTGGGTTGGCAAGGCTGGGTGTTTTCTTGTATATGATAGGCTGCTGATTCAGGGGCCTTCAGATCCGACAGCCTCGTCCCCTCAGTCTGAGTAAGTAATTACCTCGAATTGCATTCCAGAAGGGGATAGTCGCCTCATCGGAGGGATTGAATGGGTTCTGATGGAGTCGAAATGTTCAGCCTCACAGGGTATTGAATTTGTGACTAACAGTAATGGAAGTTGTCCGACAATATTGGGCCGAACATCATCACCATGCTTTTTGTCCTGCTTACTCCAGAAGTATTTAGTCATTAGAGACTTTGAAGAAAATCAATGAATACAATATGGGAGATTGACCTTGCTATAGAAAACTACCTTTGTCTTGGTCATAATAATAGTCATTCTATTTGCTATCACTTTGCAGCCACTTCAGTCGATGCGAGCAATCCACTGGGCGATTGGCTGTCAAGAAAAAGGAATGGGGGGGCACGCATATAGATTGATATCTTCTATATTGCCAGCAGAAGTTTAAGGACTCCAAACGCTACCGTCCAGGTCCGGCGTTGATATTCTGCAGTAAATAAGGAATGGATAATCTGGAGCGTGGTTCTTGGACCTCAACATGATACGATGACTGCCCCGCGCATTGGAACGCAAAACCCCTTGACGTTGCAACATCAGCTCACAGCGGGATAATACATGGGAGCACAAGATTTGATCTCGCGCCTGGCACAGTATACAGACATCCCGTCAGTCCAGTAGCCTCTCCCTTCTTGAATCTCTGAGCTGGTTTATAATCTTTAAATCTCGGGTGTGCCAAACACATGTCAGACATGGCATGTGTTGAGCACTTGCAAGCTGCATATTCTAGCGACAGCTGGATGTCGCGAGATATTCTTGACGACCTCGCAGCAGAACCAGAAGTTCCCACTTAGCACTACGGAGTACTACCGGGTTCTGCAATGGCATTTGGCATGGGACTACCCGAGCGGGCGAGTCCACTTTCAAACTTCAGACCCGCTATGCTGACTTGTAGACCCGCAGCGGTCAGCGGTCAATACTCGAGCACTCCTGTCTCTCTCTCTCTCTCTGTGCCCAGAATCAAAAGACCCCATCTGTTGCTTTCCTCGAGTCCGCTTGTTCGGGAATTGTTTGGGCAATGGTTCATGAGGACAGCCCTGGCACTGACGCTCACTGGCTGCTTGCTGAGACCAAAAAATTCCATCACCGACCTCGCCAGGTTCGGTACCGTGGACGAGCAAGACAATCTCGCTTGCTCTAAACTTTTTGCCACGGAGTCGGCGAGGATGGCAAAGCATGATTGAGACTTCACCGAGTGGGGGTGGTTCTGCCTGAATACTACGTAGGACCAAGGGAAGTGGAACACGGGTTGAGAAGACCAGCCAAGGCCTACGGGATGCGGATTACAGCACTATACATACGTCTAGATGAGTCCTGTGCACTTACCAAGTAGTATTTATAAGATGGAAGCGAACCTTGACAAGCAACTTGACTCCAACCCTGCTTTAGTAGAATTGAGATTGACATCAAAGTGTGACGTGCTGATTGGAAAACACGACAGACCAAGGTTGTTGCCGTGTGTATTCGTGGCGGCTTGCTGTGAGTTCTATCACCCTTCTACCCCCCCCCCCCCTTCCGCCCCCGTTCAACCCCCACCACCCTCCAAACCAGGTTGTGCACAAGCCAGGGGCAGTTTCGTATGACGTTGGGTCGATTGGTGGAGCACTGATTTCCACCTGAACCTGACAGTTGGAGAAAGTACGAGGCGGTGACAAGATTACATCCAGCGTTGAAAGAACAAAGAGGAGCCCTCCACGTGTTGTTCTCATGAGCTTAAGGGGGAGAGGAGGTCACTTGATCAGGCACGCACGCTGAGTATGTCTGGTAGAGCCAAGAAGTACGGGAGATGAGCTGAGTAAGATGCAAATCTCTACCTCCTTTGGCTTTGCAGGTCGCTATGTAGAAGAAAATAATAAAATGTGCCTCCGTCCATTCTTGCTATCGGTAGCAGATCCATTTCCCTTTACAATATGAGATGAATCATGATCTAGGCCTGTGCACCAGCCATAGCAACCTCCAGGGCACGCCGCAGGACGTCATCCTCGGCGGGATAGTCAGGACCCCTGATGGTCGCAGCCGCCGGAAGCAGGATGCTCTCGTCAATCTCCTGGTACTTGCCAGTCTGTATCTGGATGGCCTGGCCGTTGCGCTTGGTATCAGCCATCAGCAGGGCCGCAGCACGTCCGACGACGGAAGGAGCCTGAATCTCGACACCAATCTTGGCCATGATGTCCTTCAGACCGGGGAGGACACTGCTCTCGGTCCACGTTGGGCAGAGCGTGTTGATGCGGATGGGGAGGTTGGCTGCGTCCAGGAGCGGCTTCAGGCCACGGGCGTACCCGAGCACAGCATGCTTGGCCGTAGCTGGAGAAGAAGGAAGAGCAAGACCGTGCGTGTTAGTAGCAGGGTATAACAGGGATTGGTCAGGCCAGTATTTTATGAGACGAGAAGGAAATCCTTTCGGGAGCAGGGATTGGGAGGGCTGTTGTTGTAGCGCGGAGAACCGATAATACCTAGAAGAGGAAGACGTACCATAATCCACAGCACGGCATCGCTGAATACCCATGGTAGAAGCATTGACGACGATGCTGCCACCGTCGGGCTGCTGGCGCATGTAGAAGATGGCGAGGGTGCCAGTGTTCACGACACCCTTCATGCTCACGTCCAGAAGGTCGTACGAGGGCTCCTTGAGGTCGCCATTCTCGTCCACCTCTGTGGCCAGGTAGTCGGCCCGGGGCCCCAGCCCGGCATTGGCAAAGACATGATCGATCTTGCCATACTTCTCCTTTGTCTTCTTGAACAGGGCGTTCAGCTGGGCCCAGTTGGCGACATCGGTCTGCACAAAGGTGAAGCTGCCAGAGGGCGACTCAGCCGGTGGGACCACATCGCCGTTGACGACAGATGCGCCGAGCGACAGAAGTAGCTGCACGGTCGCGAGCCCGATTCCGGACGAGCCTCCTGCACGGACGAGGGTGATAAGTTACATCATGTCAGGGCTCATGTTCCTTGTTCGATACACAAGGACAAGGAACAGGAAACAAGAGGGAATAAAAGAAAGGAAGAAAAAAAAAACAAGTAATCCAAAGGGAAGGATTGGTTCGTACCTGTCACAATGACAACCTTGCCCTTGAGGGCGCTCAGATCACCATCGTTGATATAAACTTCGGTCATTTTGGGGGGTTTCCTAGCCGGGATGAGTTTCAAAGACTTGTTACCTGCACATACACATACACATACATAAAAGAATAAAAGGAAGGGCAAGCACTACAGGAACAGAGTCGATGGAACATCCGCTGCAGGTAACCCCTTAATATCGCAGTTGCTTGTGTGGCAGAACGGGGCGGTCCAGAGTTGGCACATGGAGCATGACATCCAGCATGGAGAATTACCAGACGGCCCCTGTCCGTTACCACGCCAGACCCTTGTTCATATTGCGGTACTAATGTGCGAATCGGTTCCGCAGTAGGGTTACCCACTATCCTTTTTACTTGGTATCTTTTCACAAACTTTCTGCACAAACGGTCGATGATGTACGCTGGCAAGCATGTACACGGGGACTACTACAAGACTCGTTCGTACCTTATGCACATACGATACTACCCAAAAATCAGCCCTACGCTTATCTTCAGTCTAGAGGGATGTAACCCGCATGAGCGCCTCCTTGTTGACCAGACACTCCTGCACAGAGAGAGACAGACCCAACTGGCGTGGCCTGGGTGGATGCGCAGGCAAAAATCGGGTTATCCGGCCCCGGCTACTGCACACAAGTACTTGTAAGTAGTATAGACCAAACTTAGAACGTAGTACTCACTATTTCCAACGGCATCTGCAGCATATTGACGCCAAGTGGGTCGTTGTTCTCGACCCTGGATCATCCAGCCAATGTGTTGGGTCTGCATTTTTTTTTCTTCTTCTTCTCCCTGCTATCGTATTCCCGTATTGGGACTTAGATCCACCACTGAGACGGGTGCGCAGATCGCTCAACGGCGGAGCCCTGGCAGGACGGCCATGGTACATGTACAATTCACCATGTACTATGATACTATGGGATGGTTAGTGGAGACATAAACCTGAGGAGGACAGAAGAGGGTGGTCCCACCCCAGTGTGGCAAGTCTCTTGGACGCATTCTCCTGACTGGCCGAGGATGTCGTCAACGATACAAGGGACCGACCGTGACGAGGCCTCGGCTCGGGAGTTACAAGTGGGCTGTTACACTACCACCTGGACGGTATGCAGTTCGTGTGGGTGCCCTTCTCCTATTTTAACCTCCTTCTACTGCGGACTTGCATTGCTAAGTTTTGGCACTCTGCGCCTCGAGACCGCTCTGACAATGTTTAGCACTACGATCCATAGTATGAAACAATCATAAGAACTTATATCTACCTACCTTAGATCCCGGCCCTAGGATTCTGACCGGACCCATCCATCGTGCTTGGTTCGGACCTCGTTATTATGGAGATGACATCCAGGCTGAAAAATTCCAACAGTTTTGAGTCCTCGCCCTGTTGATCCCTCAGGCCATGCCAGGGTCCCTGATATTGGGGACCGCTGGGGTCCCGATCCGTCGCGTTGGTCTCTCCCCTTAGCCCTAGGGCCGGTACTTGGGAACAGACAATTCAGGGAAAGACCTTGTTCTTGATTATATGGAGATCTCTTCCGCTGCTGCTTCAGAGTGTCATTGTCATGAGTCTTCTTCCTTACTAGAAGGGGTTTTCGTTTTCTCTCCCTCCCCCCTCGCTCTCTTCCGTCCCATTCCTCTGATGAGCAGTGCCGCTTTGGTAGTCCTGGAATCGCCATGGTTGAGCCAGCTGGTCTGGGAGTGCCTCTGCTCCGGATCACGATTCTTTTCCTCGTCTTAACCTGGGTCACGGTCATCGCCCGTCTATCGGTCAGAAGATGGCTGAGACCTGAGGCCCAGGGACTGGATGACCTGATGATGTGCATCGGCCTAGTAAGTAAACCTCTTTTACTGACCTCATCAGCCTAGCATTTACGGCAGATTTGCATTTCTTTGGAAGGGGAGGGATGAGTCAGAAAAGGAGAAAAGAAAAGGAAAAGGAAAATAGACAAGGCACACACAGCAATGACGACACTCTAACCCTTGATGATGACGATTCCAGGTCCTTTACACGATCACATGCGCTTTGGTTATTGTGTGTTGTTATCACGGCGCTGGACAGCTGTCGGAACACCTTTCGACGCCAGACATCATGCAAGGAACCAAGGTACGTCTGTGCAAAGGCGAGATGTTGTCAGGAAGGCCGGCGGTGCTGATGATGATGGTGCGATTCGCTTAGATTTTCTTCATCGCCGAGTTTTTCTACGCTGGCTGCACCGTCCCGATCAAGAGCAGCATCTGTGTCTGTCTGATCCGCGTGGCCGACGGACGTCGTCGATTCGCCTGGACTCTCTGGGGCCTGGTTGCGCTGCAGTTGATGGCGGCCATCATCTTCTTTGCAGGCATTTCCAACATCTGCCACCCGATCACGACTCTCTGGGGCGAGACATCGCATGGTACATGCGATGCTAAGCTGAACAGCAGCGTCAGCTTCCTCTTCTCTGCCATCTCCATCTTGACGGATATCACCCTGGCTATCCTGCCCGCCATGTTGATCTGGCCTATCCAGATGAAATTACGCCTCAAGATCTCTGTGGCCATCATTCTGGGAATGGCCGCCTTGTGAGTGACTTCGTTTAATGCATCTCGAACTCCTTACCCTGCTTGATCACCACCATTACCCGGGGACACAAGTTTCTCATCCTCCTCCTCCTTGTTCTTCGTCAATGCGTCTGCTTCTGACAGCTGACCGACTTTCTGTCTCCCCGCTAGTGCGAGTTGTGCCACCATTATTCGCCTTCGTTACTTGACCTTGTACGACAACCAGGGCGAGTTCATGTATAGCGCGGGCCCTATCGGTTTATGGTCTGTCATTGAAGAAGGAATTAGTATCGTCGCCGGCTCTTTGCCCGCGCTCCGGCCCCTGCTCAGCCTTCCCATGTTTGGGGGCACCAGGGACGCCAGCAAGGTGGGGGTTTCACAGCCAGAGACGGACCTGCGGACATGGGGCGCGCGCGACAAGAGGGATACAGCCGATGATCTCGCGGGCATTGTGAAGATGCAGACGTTCGTGTCTGGCAGCAGCAACAACCACCCCGGCAGCAACAACAAAGTCATGATCTCGAAGGACGGGGACAGCGATGGGGAGAGCCAGACTCACATCCTCAAAGAGACACACGTGACGGTCTCGAGCGAGCACATGAATGCCACGGGAACAGAGGAATGGACGAAGCGACGAATCAATGGGTGGGATCGACAAGAAGACAAGTGACACCAGGCGATCGATCCCAAGTTACCCGCACGGCCGATCCCGTCCCCTCCGCCCCCCGCCACCCTTGCCTAGTCTAAGGGAACTCCCTGAATTTATGTTGGTGTCGGTATGTCTGGCTCGTCGAGCATCTCAGCTCCGATCCGTACGACGGCAGCCGAGTGATGGGTCAGGACTTGTTCAAGCTTTTGAGGAACCACGCTCGCCTTGCACAAAATCCTACAGTCACTACTACTGTGGCTCTGCCAGGCGCCCACCTGGCCAAAGAACTTGGTGTAACTGCTCCAGCGCCACGACAGCATGATCCTAGGGGTTATGTGCATCCGAATAACAAGCGAGCAACATGAAAACCCGTCCGTGGACAAGAAGAATCGTCTGATCCAGATCAAAGATCCGGATCTGTTCCGGGGCCGGACGCTTAAGGACTCGGAATCCGGAGACCCACTCTATATTCCGCCGCTTGCTTTGCTCCGAAGGTTGGGTATGAATGAGGTCATGCATTCGGGTCCGCCTGTTATGACGACACACTGATGCGGCATACCATTGCTTGCTGAGTTGATATGACATAGCTTTGCTGATCTCGAATAGATAAAAGGTCCTTATTATATGAAAGTTCAATGTTGTACATCAGTGTTGTGGAAAATCAAACTACCTTCCCAAATGTCGACGAGATCAATCCATAACCATCCCAGCGAATACAGTACATTCTAACCTTATTGCCGAACAGCTTGACCTCTTTCTCCGCCAGTCTTCTTGTTCTCAGCCTTAGCCTACCTACTTTATCTCTTCGACCCTACGCAATCATTCGAACATGGCACCACAGCGCGTGTTCCAGCTGAGTGGCACATGCAACAACTACCCGTGGGGAAAGAAGGGCCAGCAGTCCCTGGCTTCTCAGCTCTGTGCCAGGACGCCTGGGTCCGACTTCAAGATCGAGGATGATGCCTTCTACTCAGAGATGTGGTTTGGCGATTACCCAGACTTTCCAGCCAGAGTCCTCGAGACTGGGGAGCCCCTTGCGGATGTCTTGAAGAAGGACCAAGATACGCTGCTCGGGAGGAAGGTCGTCGAGAAGTTCGACGCTCAGCTGCCGTTTCTTCCAAAGGTACCCTACGCACGCAGTTCAGTCTCATCTGATTCCATGACCAGAGGGAGTTTTCGCTGACCCAAGATACCGCATAAAAGATCCTCTCGATAGCAAAGGCTCTGCCGCTACAGCTGCACCCCAACAAAGACCTGGCCACGAAGCTGCACCAAAAAGACCCAGACCAATTCACCGACCCTAACCACAAGCCCGAGATCGCGGTTGCCCTCTCCAAATTTGAGGTTTTCGCTGGGTTCAAGCCTCTCGCAGAGGTCCAGTCCATATTCACCCTCTCCGCACTCACACCCTACCTCCCCAGCACGCCCACCGAGCACTGGACCAGCGATACCCTGCGAGAGGTCTCGCGAAACCTTCTCAAGGCCGACGACGCCACCGTCAAGACCATCGAGAAGGATCTGCTGGCGACATCGCGCGAGGAACTGCGGAAGGTCGGCGCCGAGTACTTTGCCGACCTCTTGCCGCGGCTGCAGGGCCAGTACGGCCCAGGCGATGCGGGCAGCATTGTCGCGCTGACGTGCATGAACTTCATGACTCTTGAGCCACTCGATGCAATCTACATTCCCGCCGACGGTATCCATGCATACCTGTCTGGCAACATCGTCGAGTGCATGGCGCGGTCGAACAATGTGCTCAACGTGGGCTTCTGTCCCGCAGCGGACAGAAACAACGTTGATATGTTCGCCGACACGCTGACGTTCAAGGCGCACAGCAAGGAGGATGTCCTCCTCCCGAGCCAGAAGAGCGAGAGGAGCAGGACGGGCAGGACGGTCGTCTATAAACCGCCCATGAGTGAGTTTGATATGCTCTTGGCTGGACTGAGGGCGGGCGAGAGTGACGAGATCAAGGCTGGGGACGGACCAGGAGTGATGATTGTCACGCAGGGCACGGGCAAGATGACTGCAGACGGCCGAGAATTTGAGCTGAAAGAAGGCTATATCTACTATGTGGCACCGGGCGTTGCTGTTAAGTGGGAGACCGAGAGCGGGATGCAGATCTTCGAGGCGGTCATATAATTAAGCGATGCAGAGCAACACGAAGAGGAGAGGACGTTGTCGGGAAGACATTGGGATGTATTTTTCGAGATTCGTAGCACCCTCTACGACATCCTGACTCCCACGAAGCCTACAAAATTGTCGAAATAGAATAATCATATACCGACTGCCATCAAGCGTGCCTTGGCCACCACATCATTAGCTTGCAGACGCATCTGATGCCCTCCGCATATTTTGAACGACCACCTAGAGATCAGAATGCTTCTGGGGTCCCGGGGTTAGGGTTCTCGCGGCTCTCATTGGCCAACTTCTGCGGATTGCCTTAGTCAGCATGACCCACTGCAGATCGATCACGCCATCGACCCCCAGGCCAGGGTGGCTTACCAAAACGAACGATTTCTTTTCTGTAGGCGTTTTGGTGGTGGGCTTACAAAACTTGATGTTGAGTCCCAGAAGAAAAATGGCACTTCCATGATACTCATTCCTTACACCAATCTCACTATCCTTAGACCCACCATGGCGGCTTCATTCGGAGCAGTGGCCTCCCGCGCCTCTTGCAGGGCTTTTCAGACGCGTCTGCCCTTAGCAGCGACCTCGTCCTCCCTCAGATCATACGCCACCGTCACCGCGATACCGCCCAAGCCTCACCACCGCGTGGTCATTGTTGGAGGAGGCACGGCAGGAGTCACTGTCGCCGCCCAGCTGCTGAAGACGAAGGAGTTCCAGAAGGATGAGATCGCCATCCTGGACCCGGCCAAGGACCACCACTACCAGCCCGGATGGACCCTCGTCGGCTCAGGCCTCAAGCCTCTGAGTGACATGAGCCGGCCTCTGTCCAGCATCATACCCGAGAACGTTACCCATTATCCTCTGCAGGTTGCCAAGTTCGACCCCAAGGACAATGAGATCAAGACGACGGACGGCGTCGAGGTCTCGTACGATTATCTGGTGGTCGCACCTGGTCTGGAGGTGAACTTTGGCGGTATCAAGGGGCTGCCCGAGGCGCTGCAGGACACGAGCAGCAATGTGAGCTCCATCTACTCCAACACCACGGTCGAGCAGGTCTGGAAGAACATCCAGGCCTTCAAGAAGGGAACGGCCGTCTTCACTCAGCCGGCAGGTGTTATCAAGTGTGCTGGGGCCCCGCAGAAGATCATGTGGATGGCCCTTTCTCAGTGGGAGAAGGACGGTGTGAGGAAGGAGATCCTGCCATATTTTGCGACTGGCGCTCCAGGTATGCCCTATCTGCATGGTGAGTAGAAGAAGCCAGCACTGACCGCGATGATGCAGCCATGTTCGCCGTGCCAAAATACTCAAAGGCACTTGAGGAGCTGCGTGTGAGGCGCCAGGTTGAGGGTCTCTTCCAGCACAACTTGGTCGGGGTCGATGTGAAGAACAAGACTGCCACTTTCAAGAACCTGGCAGACAACGGCAAGGAGGTCGAGAAGGAGTTTGATTTCCTGCATGTGGTGCCTCCTCAGAAGCCCTGGGATTGGGTCGCCAAGTCACCCCTCGGTAAGAAGACATCTATTCGTTAAGACCCGGGTGGTAAAGTCAACGTGGGAAGTCAAGAAGATATGCTGACCGATTACCGAATTTTGCAGCCGACTCTGCCGGCTGGGTTGATGTAGACAAGACCACCACTCAGCATAACAAGTTTCCCAACGTCTTCTCGATAGGCGATGCCTCTTCCCTCCCCAACTCCAAGACTGCCGCTGCTATCTCATCTCAGGCTCCTGTCCTGGTGGATAACTTGCTCGCCGCCATCCGCGGCAAGGAGCTGAGCGCTGGCTACACCGGCTACGCCTCCTGCCCCCTGTTGACCGGCCACAACGAGCTGATGCTCTGCGAGTTCAAGTATGGAGGCGTGCCCGATGAGACTTTTGCCAAGGTCCCAGGTATCGGCAGCCAGGATGTGCCACGACGGGTTTTCTACCACCTGAAGAAGGACTTCTTCCCCAGCGTGTACTGGAACAGCTTCGTGAAAGGGACGTGGTATGGTCCAAAGGCCTGGTTCAAGCCGGATACAGCAAAAACGTCTGCATAGAAATGCTACAGTTATTAGTGGAGAGCTCGAAGAGTTTCGACGGAGATTTCTCACAACATGGGAAGCGTATCTCACCTCACTCAGGAGTTGGTGGCTTCGGGCCCGTGGTGGGAACGCAAAGCTTTAGGACCGCAAAAGGTCTCACAAAAAATACCAAATGACATCTTGTGATGCCTAGACTTTCCCAAAGTGCTTCTCTATTGCCGTGATAGCAGCTTGGCTAGGCCCAGTGACCCATTTATTAGCCATGGTGAATATCGATGTGACTGATGATGGCTGGTATGTCAGCGCACTAGGCCACTTAGTGAATCCCCTGAGGCCAGACTAGGACAATGACCACCCTGCGCATTGCTGTAGCTCATTCCTAGCTTCAATGCTAAGGCTGAGCAGTAGCTTATGTTGGCCTTGAGCACACCTGAGCCTCAGTACTTGGAGGTTCATTTACAACACTAAAGCACCATGTAGGACATACTGCAGATTGCTTGTACCATGTCAAAACTGCTGGAAGTTAACTCCAACCCAGTGACTTCCCAAGGTCTGTTTATCTGAGATGACTGATGTCCACCGGTCATGCTGCGTTTCTGCCTTGCAACCCAACCACACCTGATACGTCAGTCAGTACGATGAAAGAATTGCAACTCGTTGCATAAAGAACCCATTCATTTTACGCCATGGCCATATGTGACTAGAGAATCAGTATTGTAAAGTGCCAATGGTTACAACAATGCTATACATAGTGCTTTTTCATATAATAAAAAAAACGGGGGGGGGGGGGGACGACAAGCAGCTTGGTTGTCATGAACCGTGACATGGTCTACTTGATCAACAAAGCAGCTAGAGGCAAACAGAACGATTGTATAGGCACTGAGCCTCAAAAAGTCACAGCCATGCACTGGAGTATAGACCTTTTGCACAGCTATGAGAGAGCTAGCAAGTGGTACATTGTTCTAAAACAAGACTATCATGAATAGATTGTTACTGTCCTCTCTTAGCTCCTCCCTAGGACTCCTCCACTTGTGATGATCTACATCAAAATGATGACTGTTTTGTAACTTTTGTAGTGTTGTAATATGAATGATTTTTCACGAAGAGTATTATTTAACCCTGATGAAAGTCCTCTGCATTCATCTCTCTCTCTCTCTTATAGACCACAATTCTGATCACGCCTGCTTATCACCCTGACTCCCACCTGCACACTCTCTTCTTGGAATCAGATTCCATTTGATCTTGTGTAAGTCTTGTCATCTTTGTTTCGGCTCCCTCACCGTCGCTATGGCTCCCAAGCGAAGCGGAGAAGGCTGTGAGCCGCCCACCAAGCGCCAGAAACCAAACATGATGCCCACCCCAGACTCCGAATGCCTCGACTTCACAGAGGCCCTGGAGGGCTCATCCCCAGCTCCACCGCTCAGCCCGAGAGCTACTCCCAGCGATTCTGGGTTGCTGGCCGAAGCGAGTCGCTCTAAGGAGGTTTCGTTTCCGGCCGATGGCCCCCCCGCACCCCTAAGGATGAACCTCGCGGTCTCAGAAGACCCGCTGGGATATGAAAGCCGGGTGAACTACCGCGGCGACTTATATCTCACGTTGCCTCAAGGAGAATTCCACATCGGTCATATTGACGGCTGGCTGCTGAGAAAGTCAGCAACGTGTATCCAGAAAGACCGGAACTCTCCCCTCTGGATCTCCGAGTGGTTGCAAGGCTCCATGTCCAAGTACAAGTACGAGGCCAAGGACATGGCGCAAGCCTTGCGATCGATCTACGGCAAGAATGGCCAGCCCCAAAACCTTGAGGCCCCGGGTCCCAGCTATGAAGACGATCTCGTCTTCATAGAAATGATCTACATCGAGGAGAAGGATGAAGCTACCGGGATCAAGGTATGTTCCTATCAAAACATTCCCCCACCCCCCAATACCTAGCTGCTCATAACTGACCTTCTTCTCTCTGCAGTTCGCCGGAAATAAACTTCTCAAGCACGCTTTCAACCTTTACTACGCGTGCATCGCTGATCACCGCATTCCACAGCAGTACAAACCTCGAAAACACTTGATGTTCATCCTCGAGCCGGCACTGCCACAAGATGATGATATCGCTGCGGTCTGGTTCAGAGACCAGGGCAAACCCTGTGGGAGCAATGCCATGGATGCCCGAGAAAGGGATGTAGCCGACACGCTGAGGATGGTCTACTCCTCAGCGTCCATCGGATACAAGGTGCTTATCAAAGATGCCCTGGTTCGTTCTCCTGGCGGCGGAACGATCCACACTATCATGGGCCTTCAGCAGACCGCGGAGACGATGCGAAACCACCTGTCCAACACGCGGGCGGTGTGACCGGGGATCTTTGCAAGCGGCAGCGGCACTTGGTTGATTGGCTTTCCTATTGATGACTTCATGTGCACATGACTTTGATGGTTTAGGCTATTGGATGGCCGAAGGGATAATTACCTAGAGAAACTAATTTTGTTGAGCGAGACCAAAGTTTCATTCCGAGGCCTACACCCCTAGTCAACGGGCCAATTATGTTTATTCTGTCTTCACGTAAAGACATAAACCTTTAATAATAAGACTCGTTACATAAGACTCAAGCGGTGACTATTAATGGCTTCCGTACTATACGTATTACAGGACAATGCCTCGATCATGCAGCAGAGTAGCAATATACGGCTTTAAACATAACCAACAGACTCACTTCAACCACACATATTCCTTTCTATAAAAGAGTAGGCATATACTCTGCGAGTCACCTTCGTGCGTGAACTATGATATATTATTCCGTCATGACCCTTCGCCATTGACTACCCAGTTACGGTACGACTCTCGGCCAGATCCTTTGATTTATCACAGCTCAGAATATGCATCTTTTCTCTTTTAAAAAAATAAAATGAAAAAAAAAACTGACATCCCAAATGATGGCATGCCGGGTCCCGAGATTGGAAGTAAGTCAAACCCTGCATGCGCGCAACACAGAATTACCCAACTGAGGGTTTGAGCTACTATGCTCGCATATCATCTCACTGCTGATTACCGCACAATTAGCATACAAGGCATCTATCTTCTCCATGCATTCAATGTTTTCAACCGTACATCTAACCAGATCACGGAAATCCGACCGCAGCCTCCAAGTCTCGTAGAAGTATTTGACATCGTTGAACAAACATGGGCCTACGATGCCGAATGGTTCCGGGGTCAAGACACATATTTCGCTCTTTTGTTCGTTTATGGGAGCGAGGGCACTGGACCCAAATAATCGACGGCTGGTACAGGGCGCTTTGAGCATCCCATGGACTCGAAACATGCCAATTCATTCTACAATTCCTTATGGATTAGGTGTGATAATGCTAATGTTACAAACCCAGCCAGCGAGAGAGGGGAGGAGTCCACTCCGCCAGCTATGGAACAGAACTTCTGTCCGGATCACACTGAAACCGCCATCTTGGCTGTGGCCGTGGTCTCTCGGGCTCTGGTGGTGGCATGAGATGAGCATACGTTTGAGCTGGTCTTCATCCGCCGCAGGGTTCAAGGAAATAAGCTGCGTCACTAGAAACATTGGGCACAAGGTACATGGACGTTTAGGTATTTCCCGTAAGAAATGTAGAAAAGGAAGAACTCAAACGAATGTGGTATTGGAGGCGATCTACGCTCTTCGTTGGTAACATGCTGCACCTGGCATTCCCCACACATCCAACGGATGGAAATCTTCCAGAGATCTCAGCCCAACTCCAACTTAACTGCCATTGTTCCACCTGACGCACTTGATACGGCGGCTGTCGCCATCCCGCTGGTCCAAGTTGACACACGGGTGGTCGTTATCGTTGGCCCAGCTGCCCAACAGGTCGCCCACGCATGAGCCGTCATCACCGCTCTTCTCGCTGTAGTAGAACCAGGGGCCAGAGGCAAAGTACACGGAGTGGCTGGTATCGTCCATTGTGACGTCGACGTTGAAGTTGCTCTCATGCTCGTAGGAGGCGGTACCTTGAGCACTGGTTCGTGGGAAAGAAACATGCAAGTCAGCAGGTGATCACATTGGATCAAGGAGACAGTCGGGAGCGGTGGACGGGTGGATCGATCCGGATGTACGGAATCTTACCAGTTGTCGCTGGAGAACTCGTTGGCCTTGCGGTTGGCACGAGGAGCGAGCGCTGAGGCGGAAACCCCCATAGCAGCGCCGAGGGCGAGCATGGTGTTAAGGACGAAGGCGGTATGCATTTTGATAGTTATGGGGGGTTTTCAACGCTGTATGTCTGTCTTGTTGAGTAGAGATGATGATTGAAACTGTTGTTTTCCAGAAACAAAGTAATTGAGATGCTGTGAATGAGGATGAGGATGATGCTGTTTGATAGAGAGTTTTGGTCGACTTGAGGGCCGTATATATACTCGTTGACGAGCGTTGAGCACCAAACGCAGAGACAGACCAAG
Source organism: Aurifilum marmelostoma (assembly GCA_027559495.1). Classification (NCBI taxonomy): domain Eukaryota; kingdom Fungi; phylum Ascomycota; class Sordariomycetes; order Diaporthales; family Cryphonectriaceae; genus Aurifilum; species Aurifilum marmelostoma. The sequence goes on along the minus strand of JAMXSV010000019.1, from coordinate 193,731 downwards.
TTGGCCGATAGTAACAGCCATCGTGATAGTCCGAGAAGCCCAAGGCAAATATGCGAGATAATTATGGCTTTGAACGAGGAATACTCGCGACACTCACCTCAGCTGAGAAGCTGCCTCTGTCTTCGACACCAGGTGGCAGTGAAGAACAAGTGATCATCACGGAAATGATAGAGTTCATTGGTGGTGCTAGGACACGACCGCCCGTCGTAGCCACCAGGCCTATGCATTGATGCGATCGATCCCAAGGACGAAACAGGCGCTACCTATGTCGACACGTTACACAAAGTATTCCAAAATAAATAGATTTAAAACTGCGGCAGAAGCAGTATAATCTGACTCAGCCCTTGGCATCGCTTGATCGCAACACCAAAATACCACTTCCGAGGCCTATTGATGAGCCTCTCTTGGCGTTTCGTGTGACATCAGATAGAACGAAACATGAGGGATGCCCAGCTCTAAGCTTGGTTTTTCTGGCCAGCGACTTGACAGTACCACGTTACTGCCATAATAGCCTATCAATCATCGTGTGTGGAACATGGCTTCCAGCATGGTGTTCCCATATTATGCCCAGGAAGCCAGCCCTCACTTCGATCCACAAGACTATCAAAGATGCCTATCTTTTATTCCTTTTGTCTTCTTGTCTCTCCTCTGGCAGCCTATATTCCCTTTCTTCTGTCTTCTTTTTTTTTTTCCCTGGGTCATGTTTCTCAACATGATATGCTTTGCAGAGTCCATGACAGGACCCGAGCACTCGGTCAGATGGATTCGGAATAATGTGATCTGCCAACGGAGCCATCTTGTTTTTAGGCTGGCTTCCTGTCAGCGTTATCCGTCTACATAGCGTCCTAGCAGATGGTCCTGTCACGGAGTGGTTGCCTGCTCCTGCTTTAAAACAGGCCCGTTCGCATTTTGTGACCTTCGCGTAGACGGAGAAGGAAGACGCACTGCTCACTCCTGGTCACTGCGCCATTCAATAGCCCCTTCGATAGGGCCTAAGGAGAGCCAGTAGATATTATAATTAATCAATTAGCGCTCACAGAAAGCCCTCTTCACTCAGACCAAAAAATCCAGCTCGCCATAGGGTGCGATACTCCTCGCTTCAATTCATTCAGAGGACGCCTCAGCATCTTCGTCTTATTTGGCCAGTGCAAAGACTTTCATCTCTCTTCTTCTCTTCCTGGACCCGTCAAGTCACAGCTGAAGCATGGTCGAGTATGCTGTGCGACGAGGGCAACGGACGACCATTGTTCAGAACAACCCGTTCGCTCTGGACAGGTCGTATAGCAATGGCGGTTCAGACAATAGAGAACAAACATGGCAAGCTAATAATCACACGATAATACACCTCATTATTGTACTACGTAGTAATACAGACAATTAGGGTATGTTGCAGTCCCCCACACCAGTATAGTCATGGCTATGGCGATCGCAACGGCACCGCAACCTCATCCGGCATATAGGCCCGGTCGGGAAGCTGGATTCCTCAACGGCCGGGGGGTCCGCCTTGTTGGAACTCGATGATAAGAATGGTGTCGTCTTGGATGACACGAAACATCTCGAACGTCGGCTGAAGATCAACGTGAGTCTGATAGGGGACAACGAATCTTGCCAATTCTGTGCTTGCCTATGCCTTTTATTGTGGCTGTTTATCGCATCATAGAGCAGATAATCAGGACAAAGTTTGGGACGTTCAGGGGACCCGTCGCCTGCTTGTCTCCACATCTGGACGGTGGACCGCAGCGGCAGCGAGAAGAGCCCTTCCCCAACGATTGTCAGCAACGTTACCTTGGCTGGATGATTGCATCGCAGTGCGGAGTCTCTTGCCCGGGATCATGATGGCCTCATCTGCAGAGTGACGCCCTATCATGCCTAGAGTGCCATCCGTTGGTAGTCAACTTGTGCATACTGTAATTTTAGTCCTGCTTCGATGCCGCTTCGGATAAATTGCGGCACTGCCCCCTCTTTGCCTCATCGCCACCATGACAGCAGCATCAACTTTCCTTGTAGGCGACTTTGCATCACATGGGCAGGTGGTATTGTCGTGGTTGTCAGACAAGACGGAATGTACGATGGAGTTTCTCTTCAACGTCAAGACGACCCTGATTGGGCTGTCGGCGACTTGTAAGTGATCAACTGGTTATTTTTTCCACCCCGCTCTCCTCAAGAACATGACAGCTGACTGTTCCCCTGTTGTCTTGCGATCACTATAGCACTTGTTGCCGGCGATGTCCTCCTCGGAATACCAACTCTGCCCTACGGGGTGTCTAATGGCTCTTTTGCCCTGTCCAGCATCCAGACCATCGTGGTGGACAGCCAATATGCCTCTGCTGTAGACGACTCTATGGACACGCTCATCCCGCCTACGTTATTCGAGTTTGCGACGACCTTCGCTGAGGACCTGAGCAGCATTTTCAACGTCAGCGCCACCATTACCAATGGGACGAGCAGCACCACGGCTGGGAGCGTCTTCCTGACCCTCGGAGACCCCAGCAGCTATCTGAACGCATCAGGTGACCCGTCCTCAGAGGGCTATACTCTTAGCGTAACACCGACACAGATCACCATCACAGGAGCAAGCCCTCTCGGCGCGTGGTGGGGGACCAGAACCGTCCTGCAGCAGGCTACTCTGAATGATGGCGCCGTCCCATCAGGCACAGGCGACGACGTACCGGGGTGGGCCACGCGAGGGATGATGCTGGATGCGGGACGGCACTTTTATCCTAAGGAATTCATGCAGGAAATGTGCGCCTACATGTCCTTTTTTAAGCAAAACACTTTCCACCTGCACCTCAGCGACAATCTGTACAACAACGTCGACATCTACTCAAGCGAACGTTCGCTGAGCCTATACGCGCGCTTCCGGCTTTGGTCGGATGCCGAAGCCCTGGCTGGGCTTAACAAATACAAAAACGAGTCGTACACCCGCGAGGACTTTGACGAGATCCAGTCATCATGCGCTGCTCGTGGTGTGACGGTCATTCCGGAGATCGAGGCACCAGGACACGCACTGGTGATTGTGCAGTGGAAACCCGAGCTTGGTTACTCGACTGATCTGAGTTTGCTGAACATCAGCCACCCTGAGACGATCCCCACGATGGAGACCATCTGGGGCGAGTTTCTCCCCTGGTTTCATACAAAGGTGGTCTCCATCGGAGCAGACGAGTACACGGGACCTTCGACGGATTACAACACCTTTGTCAATGCCATGGCGAGTTACATTGGCACAACAGCAGGCAAGGCGATCCGGATCTGGGGCACATTCCCTCCTATCTACAACGGCACGTACGAGAACATCTACCAGAATGTCTCGGTACAGCACTGGGAATACTTTGAGGACAACCCTTACTACGACTATATTCTGAACAATTACTCCGTGGTCAATTCCAACGACGATTTTTACGTCGTTAACAAGTGGGCACCTCCTGGAGGCTATCTTAACCACATCAACCTGACCAAGACGTTTCACGGCACGCCACCAGATGGCACGTACTGGCGGCCCTATGTCTTTGACCAGAGTAATGCCACTGACAATCCTCCTGAGTCAAGCCCCTATGTGCTTGGGTCCATCGTGCCTCTCTGGAACGATTACGGTGCAAATGCCTCTGTGTACTCGGAAGCATATTATGCCTGGAGATCCGGCATCCCTGCGCTGGCAGACAAGCAATGGGGAGGCAACCTGTCAACGGCCGACTTTGACGCCATCTTCGAGACCCTGCATGCTGTCGTGCCAGCGCAGAATCTCGACCGTGCCATACCCTCTGTGTCGTCCTCAGATGTCATTTTCAATTACACCCTTTCGAGCAACGGCACCCTCCAGGACACATCTGCGAATGGCTTCGGCATCGACACAGACTGCGACGTATCAACAACAGGAGATGCCCTCCAACTCAGCCCGTCCTGCTCTATCGTGACGCCTCACTCGTCCAAGGGCCGCAACTACACCCTAACTCTCGCAGGGCTGACAGTCACCAACCTGACAGCTCCCACGAACGCGACCCTCCTCACAGGCGGCGACTCCTCACTCATGCTCACCCCCAACATCACCTTTTTCGCAGCAGGTAACTATTTCCGCCTTAATGACACGCTACCGCTGAACGAGGCCGTCGACCTGTCCATTATTGCCCGTGGGAACCGGACGTTTGCTTCTGTAGCGTCGACCGGTGGGGGTGAGGCATTGGTGAACGAGGCAGAGTTCCTGGCGGAGATGGGCATCAACGGGGAGTACTTCCATTGGGCAGAGATTGCGTTTGAGGCACCTCTGAAGACGGTGGGGGGCTCTGAGAGTGGCTGGACGGGGAGTCTGAAGGGGTTCAGTCTGACTTCTGTGGCTTGATTTTGACAGCTACGAGGAGATTGACAATTTTTCAAATGTATATATATATAGATCGCTTTGTTGCTTTCCCCAAAGCTGTGTGTGTCTTCGACTTCTCCCTTCTTAAATACTGCTCTCACTCCAGTGTATACGTCGTTCCACAGAAAGAAGGCACCACCACGCCCGGCATCGCCTGTTCACACATGGACTTGAACTTCCAGCCCGTGCAGTGTCCTGGCATCAGCACCTTGGGTCTAAGGGCCTTCAGGTCCTCCAGCGACGAGGCCATCTTCTCGGGCTGATTGTCTGCCAGATGAAACCCACCAGCTACCGCGTGAAGGACATCTGCTCCTCGCCCGTCCAGCTCGAGGGCGTGACGGCACACATTGATGACCCCTGCATGGCTGCAACCCGTAAACACAACAAGTCCTTTCCCTCTGAGTCGGCACATGACAAGCCGCTCGTCGGTGATAAGCTCGTCTGGCTCCCAGTTGCCGTCACTGCCGGTCGACGATAAGGGCGGTGACGAGGGCACGAAGCGTACACCACCACGGATGCCCCTTTCGTAGGCAGTGCGCCGAGGGATGGCGCCTGATGACATGAAGAACCCGTCCAACATGCTGTGTGCCGAAGCTTCCTGCTTGATGACAAAGACGACGGACGGGGTAGATGCTATCTCCGCCTTCGTTGCCGCCCTTTCCATTTCCTCAATAGTCGGATCCGCCTCCAGACTCACTACTGCTCCCGATGGCGCCAACATTCCCCTGTACGCCGGCCTATCTGGGTGCACATTCACGGTGAGATGATTAGTAGTGTGGGTCAATGACTGCTGCTCTTGTTCCTGCTCCTTGGCTGTGGTGATGGCCCTGATGGCCTCGAGCATGCCACCCGAATGGTCGCGGTGCCAGTGAGAGAGGTGGATGTGCTCGATGGCGGCAAGTTCGGCTCGCAGGCGGGAGGCGTTGCGGGCCCAGGCGGACTCCTCTGGTCCCGTATCGAAGAGAAGAGTGTGCTTCTGGTCTCCTCTTTTTGCTGTCTAAAAAATGTAGAATATTACACATCACGTTTGTGGTTAGCGGCTTTGGGGAAGATCACCAAGGGGGGTCAGCAAACGAGGAGAAGAGAGTGTTAGGACGCGCACGATCATAAGCGACAGGCCGTGGGCGCCGCAACAGATATTTTCCATCTTGATTACCCCCTTGGCGCCACCTCTGCTGTCGCCAATCGGTAGAGGGTCCACAGGTTGACCCTGCATCAGGCCTGCGTACTGCACGGCGGGGTTGTTGCTGGGAGAGATGGGGTCGACCTCATTGTCGACGATGACCTTGACCTCGATGCTGTCGACCTCGACCAGGCCGTGAGATGATGCCATGTTTTGGCCGAGTCTTGTCTGTGGTGCTTTTCTGTTTCCCTTTGGAGTGTAGCCTTGGAAGGGAGGGGGAGAGTGGGCTTGTGTACGACACCTCGGGCTGTGGAATTTTGTGTTTGAGATGAGATAATGATGACTGTCAGCATGCACCGAAATAATCCACAGTTGTATCGTTCCTTTTTGCTTGAAAAGACATTGTCATGCAGTTCACACCCATCTCTTCTTCATTCCTCCTGCGAAACGAACCTTCTACAGTATGATCTGTATCATAATCAAAGAAAACGAATACAAATGAAAATTGTATCGGTACCGTAAGCAAAGCTGGGCCGTGGCACAACGGCCTTTGGACAGCGGCCAAACAACGCTGGAGCACGTCCCGCTGCAGAAACCTTGGCTGGAACCGGCCGGGGTGATTTCAGCAGGAGCCGATGCCGTGTCGTAGCAGTCATGAATTTACAGTAGTGGCGTGTTGGGTTCGCCGAAGAACCCAGGTCGCCCACATCCCGCTCACCGTGCTCTGCCGTCTTTGATGTTCTTCTTCTCTCTTGCTCACCGACGCCATTTTCAGTAACAAATCTGGCCGCTGGCTATCGTTTTGGTCGAATGCTCAGATTATTCTTCGAGAGGAGAGAAAGTAATATACTGATCCGGATGCGACGAACCGGCGTTGTAGGCTGTGATTTTGCCTGAAAGTCAGAACATCAGTGATGTCAGTTTCCTATTTTTCCTTTCTCTTCCTTTCTCCTTTTTATCCCGAGTGAATATCGTGTATCGTCCGAGCACGGAGTTTGATCTTTGGATTCAGACTGCGAGCAAGTGTCGCGACGAGGGCGACGTATATTCTGAGTGGCTTGGCCAAGATTAATATATCTAGACCCGTTGGACCCCCTTCTGCGCCACCGCGTTTTGTTCCTAGTGCTGCCCTCTCTTCATTAGCCCCTCAGCCTCTTTCTAGACTGTGAGGATGCCCCTATGTGCGTGCGTGTCTGCAGTGCGCCAGCTGCCAAGGGCGGAGATCAAACTCGAGACTTGACTCGGGGCTCTTTTGGCGTTAGGCCTACGACGCCAATGAGGAGACCTTGGGCCCATCCGTCCACCTTGGCAAGAATTCAGGCACTACTATGCTATCTTCCCTAGGGGCTTCTTTTGGCAATTTAAGGACGATAAGGGAAGTATGTGTGTAAATCAACAAGAAGCAGGATCTACTGTGATCAAACGACAAGAAACAAGACATGAAACTAATGGGCCAACAGGAGAAATTGTCACAGGATACAGTAGACTTCCTTGCAGACCACCCCGATAACCCTTTCTTTATTCCACGGTCGGAAGTCGGTGTGGTCTGCCAACCTGAGCACCGAGGCCCGAGATCTCCTGCCGCGTCTCCTTTTGCAGACATGCAGGGTTCCCGCCCTGTACGCTACCATCCCTGAGAGGCGAGCGAAGGGGCCTCAGGAATAGGTGACGGGTGGACCATACACGTAATCCTCTGCTCGCGTTGGGTTTTTCCCTCGACGGGATAGCGGCACGGACAGGCAGACAGGGGGAACGGCGTGGATAGACCCCACCATCTGCCTCCTGTAGTATGCTCCTGGCTATCTGTATCGAAAGTCTTGTATGCCATAAATTTTATTCTCCCATTCCGTCACAGCTCTTCCTGACCCCAGATCGTGTGAGCATGACCCAGTTGTAGAGGCCAGCCCTTGCATCTTTTTCTTCCCCACACACTATTTCTGTGGATCCTTACTGGGGGCTTACGCACTTCGCAAGCATGCATACGTCTCTTGATGCCTCGACGCCTCCTTCGCTATCCCCCTCCATCCCTGCATTTTCCATATCTTTCTTTAGCCTTCAGAAGTGACTGGAGTAGGAGGCAGCAAAATGAGTGGTGAATGTTACGCCTACCCATGGAGAGAGCATGGAAGGCTGGAAGAGAGGGAGAGGGGATCCATTCTTCCCGTAGGCCTGAAGGGAAAGAGAAATTCGGCGTAGAGCCGATCATGGGCATCCAAGGGTCCCACATGGTATGAAAGTCGTGGTTGTTGGTCCCAATTTTCTATTACATAGCATGTCAAAGCTGCTGTCTGTTGCCGGAGCCACTCCGTTATATTATCATCGTCGGTCTCTCTTGTCTGTGTTTTGCTCCAAGTATCTTTTTCTGTATTTTCTTCTTCTTATGTTCTTCGTCGACGATGGTGTCTTGTTGGAGGAGTATCACGTCCTAAATCGAGAGCCTCGTCCCTCTACTTGTGCCGGCCCTTTCAGCCTCTTCCCTTCCCTTCCCTCTCACTCCTGCTTCACCCATAGCTGGTGCTAGGCCGGTGCCTCGTCGAGAAGAGAAGGACGGGGGAAACCCAAAGGACAGGATGTTTTTTCATTCGGATGCGCCTTTTTGGTCTTGTCTACTGGCTGCCTTTTTGGTTCTCTGCAACCTTGTCTGCGCTGACGAGTTTTCCCACGACTACGAGGCATACAACAATGCAAAGTACGGCAAGCGGCCCATCCAAACTTTCGTCTCAAACCCGGACATTGTGGCACCGCTGATCCAGGTCAACGTCTGGGACGAAGAGAGGATCTCCCCCACAGGCGGCTCGCACATCTTCATCCGCCACGATTTTCAACAGTCCAGCCCTCTGATCCTCGACGCCAGTGATCTGAGTGTGGTGTATGTGGACCGTGAGTACGACCGCACCAGCGATGTCCGGGTGCAGAGGAACGGCAATGAGTCCTACCTTACCTTCTACGCCGGCCCCATAGTGGACGGCCACGGATCTGGCGACGGCTTGGTCCTCGATGAGCACTACAACGAGGTGTACAAGGTCAATGTGCAGAACCTCTCTGTCAAGAATGACCTGCACGAGTTCCAGTTCACGGGCCAAGGGACGGCGCTGGTCACTGCATATGACCTGGTGAGGATGGACTTGCGCCCGTTCCGGGGCTCGCGAAGGGGTGGAATTTTTGATGGTGTATTTCAGGAAATTGATCTTGCCACCAACGAGGTCATCTTCCAATGGAGAGCCTCTGACCATGTCGACCTGGCCGACTCGTTCTATAAGGTGGAGTCCAAGTGGGATTTCTTCCATATCAATAGCGTTCAGAAGGTGAGAAACTTGCCAAACAGTCCGATCGACTGCACGTTAGAGGCCTTGAAGCTGATGACACACAAAACAACGCACACAGTCACGAGATGGGAACTACCTCGTCTCCGCCCGCCACATGCACTCCATCTACTTGATCAACGGCCAGACAGGCGAGATTATGTGGACTCTCGGCGGCAGAAAGAACCAATTCAGAGAGCTGGACGCAGACGAGGGCGCCAACCCGTCCGGGGACAACCTCCTCTCTTTTGCTTGGCAGCACCACGCCCGCTTCTTCCACGACAACGAGAACGAGATCACGTTTTTCGACAACCACGCCCTGACCACCAAGCAGCACTGCACAAAGGACTGCAGCCGCGGCCTGCACATCCGCATCGACCTCGACTCGAACCCGGAGGATCCCACTGTGCGCATCCTCCATGAGTACCGCCACCCGCAGTCCCTCCAGGCCCAGAGCCAGGGGAGCGTGCAGGCCCTCGAGGACGGCAGCGGCAATGTCTTTGTAGGCTGGGGCCGGTGTCCCTCTTTCACTGAACACACTGCAGACGGTGATACCGTTATGGACGTTCAGTTTTCTCCATGGCACACGAAGGACAACACGATTGCCCTCGACAATTACCGCGCATACCGCCTGGACTGGAAAGCTCAGCCTGACACGGACCCGGATATCATGACACATCAAAAAGACGGTGTGACCAGTGTCTATGCCAGCTGGAACGGTGCCACCGAGGTCAAGGCCTGGGCTTTTGTAAGCGTCCATCTACCTATTTTCCGCCTATAGAAATGCTGCACCACGTCAAGGTGAAAGAAGAAGAAGAAGACATGAGAAAGAGGATCTGGAGCTGACAACGGTTCCTTCACACACAAAATAGCTCGCCAGTAACGAAAGCAGCGACCTCTACGGCCCAGGCCAAGTCCTCGCCATCGTGCCTCGCGACGGCTTCGAGACCTCCCTAGCCCTCGAGTATCCAGCCCGGTTCGCCCGCGCCGCCGCCCTCGACGCAGAATGGAATATTCTCGGATCCTCTGGCATTGTCGATATCCACAACGAGCGCGTCTTTGATGATATGCGTCCCATCACTGCTGTGAAGCAGATTGGAGATGTGATGATCTCTGATAATGGATATTCGGTCAGCCTTACCGAACATTCCGAGTTCCCGGGCCAAGGGGGCACTTTCTTTGGGATCCCTATCGGATGGCATAGCCTCCTCGCTGTGGCTATGCTTCTGGGCCTCTGGATTGCTGCACGCATCCTATGATGGCGTAAAGTGGCCAAAGAATGAAATAGTTATTCCAGTCCAGCATCTGTTCACCTCTAAGATGCCGGTATGGGACGACAATTTGAGAAGGCATCGTGCCTCGGCCCAAGCAGGCTCAAATTGAACTAGCCGAGCCAGGTTTGAGCAGAAAAGCAATAGCCATCTTTCAAAGATGAGGCTGTCTGTTTTTATCCTCGAGCGGTGTGGGGCGTTCCTGTGCAGCGCCAGAGTGGTCGACTCTGGAACAATGCTATTCTTGCTTCGGGTCAATATACGAGTCGAGGTTATACCTGACAGATAGGTATATAGGAGGCGGACCAGCGTCGGATTCGCCCTTTTGGAATTTGCGAAACTTATGTTTTGGGGGAGGGAGAGGGGGATCACATATGGTACGCTCAAGAAAATGCATTGGCGCCCTTTAGAGCCATTGCTTGCTTCAGTCCTCGAGTTGGAATCAGGGAGGATATCCTGGTATAACAATCTCTGGCGCACGTGGCTGTTGTTGTAACAGAACACTGTGGGATGCACTCATCGAGCGTTGGCGTTGTTGGATTGTCATTTACGACCATTGCATATTAGCATATCATGATACCCTTCTTTTCGGAGTCAATTGCCAAATCTCTTCTTGTCGGTCAGCATACAAACTTGGACAACTTCTCTCTTTCATTGTCGACTTGACACAATGATGACCGACTCTGAGGACTAATTATATCAGTCCGTACTCTCGCATCAGTGTCCAATGCATCTCACCAAAGAATGAAGCATATCATTTCCCTATCCTTGTCGAGACTATAAAGTTACATAAGGAGTGCCGCTCGTTATCTCATCAGCAGTTGGAGCACTACTTTCACGTCGTACAAGCCATGTCTGGCAATGGCTGTGAAGCCAGAACCATGAGCAAGGTTCCGAAACCCGTAGAAACAGACTCCAGGTCGATTCTTCCATGCAGGGTCTTCTACAGACCACCCAAGAGCGCTCCAAGTCCACCAGCACCGCCCGCTCCACCAGCTCCTCCAGTCAGCCCTCCGAGCAGCGCCCCAAGACCACCCGCAGCGCCAGCAGTGCCTGCATCAGCACCCGTGTCAGTAGACGTCGAAGTCGAGGTCGTCGATCCGGTAGACGCTCCAGCAGCGGTCGCTCCACCCGAGGCGGCAGGCGCAGAGCTCGCGGCGGCACCGGTGCTACCCGTACCAGCCGCAGGCGCCGCAGCCGTTGAGTTCGAGGCCCCGCCGTACGCAGTGATAGCCTGCTGTAGAACGGTGTTGATCTGCCCAATGGAGTTCTGCGCGATCCCCTGGCCAATGGCAGGCACCTTGGACACGATGGCGTCGCCCAGGGCTGTGGCGCTTGTCTTTTGGGTCTGCAGCTGCTGCGCGACCACGCTGGTGACACCTAGCTGGTCGAAGACGGGCTTCTTGGCGATCAGGGCCGAGACGGTGTTGTTGGCGGAGGTGGTGAGACCTGTTGCCGACTGCTGCAGGGAGAGGGCGTCCGTCAGGGACAGGGCGTCCGTCCCCTGGATAGAAGTCGTTGCGTTCGAGATGGCATTCTGCGCCGCCGTGCTGGCGCTGAGGACATTGGTCAGGGAATTAGGGTCCGTAGCGCTGACGGCCTGTTGTTTTGTTTCCAAGGATTAGTTTCCCATCGGTGGTCGAAGCGCCCCTCCCCTCTCCGCCTCTTGCCCTCTTCCTTTCTGTTGATTATTTCCTTCGACGAATATCTTTCACGGGGATGAGAGCCAAACTTACATTAACGGCAGTCCCAAGCTGGTCCAGTGAGTTCTGGACAGAAGTAATGCCAGACTGGATTGTCTGTAGGTCTCGCTTGAGAAGCGATGGTGCTGCAAGCACAGTCACCGCCAGAATTGGCTGAGCAATGAGGCTGAACTTCATCTTGTCAAATAATATGAGATAAGAAACAAATTAAACGTGAGCAAGAAATGGCATCCAGTACCAGAATAAAAATCAATCACAAAGGAAGTTGGTGGGATGTGAATTTGGGCTTGTTCCGTCTCTTCGTGGAGCGACTAGCAAAGGACATAGGGGGTGGTAGACTTGGGAATGTAATTATTATATATCTTGACCCTGGCGATTCTCTGGCCTCGTCATAATTATTTGCACGGCCAGTCATCCTAAGCTCTCATCCGTTTCCTTGTTAGGCACTGATACAGCAGGAATCGATGAGACAAACTTGTAGTATTTGACACAAAACAGCGAGTCGCCGAGTAGTTCTCATTCAAGAGAAAGTAGACATGCAGAGGATAAAGTTGTTTGGTCGGCCTCTCGTGTGTGGGAAGATGGGTTGAAACAGAAGTCGATCTGGCACGGGGGTCAGGGCGGCCATAGCCCTGGTTTTACCGCCACATACCATGGCGCCAACCTTGCTTGAGAAAACCAGACGGGCCTGCAGCAGCTGGGTCGCGATTGGCCCATCTGCTTCGTCCAGTGTTCCTCAGAGTTCATCGGGTGGCGACACCATACGATTCGTGATACCCCCTCGTCTCTCGCCCTTAAAACCTCTTGTTGCTCGCATCGCTTGACGGATCTGTTGCGCCATGCTTCCGCCAAGACAATATCGTTGTCATCCGAAATCCCCTCCGGAGATTATACGATGAACAACGCGAAGGGGAGGCTGGAGCGGAAGGCTTGCCTATTCTCACTATTGCCAGCCGTGAGTTGCATCCACGCTGCTGCACTGGGCACATTCTCCCATCCCCTCCTTATTTTGTTCCGGAGTTTGGTGAGAGGGCCTGCGAGAAGCCGTCTGATGTTCAGGTCGTATTATATCGATTTTGATAAGTTTTGTAATCGCACTCGACTGCCAAATCGGGGTGTTCCAAGAGACTTCCCAAGTTACCATTCGAATCGTGGTTTCTGCGTCAAGAGCCCATTGACTTTTCTCGCAACGTATTTCTGTAATCAGTTTGCATAACCTTATTTTTAGGCTTACTTATGCTTCGGGTAGATATTCCATAACAGGGCTGTTTGTCACAGGAACGAACGAGGGAACGCGCCACGCGAAGCAAGAGAAACCAGTACCGCCCAAGGAGGTGGTCCATTGACACGGTGCTCACAGCAAAGGGGCACTGAAAACGATCTTGAGATACATCTTGGATGTTTTTATTGAATGCACGTTGCCTTGATAATGCAAAGCTCCTACACACCGCCATGCCCTATCTTGAATGCTATGGGACGCTCATACACATGACAAATCATCCGGGTTGATTAATCCTTGGTGGCTTTCTGCACCGAAGGCAGCGCAAGCATCTTGTCAACCCACTCCTTGACGACTGGGAACTCCGAGGGATCGAAGCCCGGGATAGCACCTTCCATGGGGTACTTCTGCCATGGAATGAAGGCGAGATCGGCATATGACAGCTTGTTGCCCACCAGCCACAGCCCGTCGCTGCCGCCCTTGGCCTTCTGCGCTGCCAGGTGGCCCTCGAGGACCTTGGTGACCCTGCCAATCTCCTTCACGTAGCGGTCAACCGCGCTGGGCAACTTCTCTTGGTGGTACTTGGAGAACCAGACCGCCTGGCCGTAGTACGGACCCTGCCCGGAGACCTGATAGAATAGCCACTGCTTGGCCAGGTAGTCTTCGTCGCTGCCGCGAGGGAAGCTGAGCTTGTTCTTGGTGTCATATTTCTCGATGAGGTACTCGATGATGGCTCCGGACTCCCAAAGGGTGAGACCTGTGTTGGGGTCCTCGATGGCTGGCACACGGCCGTTCGGGTTGATCGCTTCGTACTTTGGCTTCTTGAGTTCGGCGAAATCAATCTCCTCCAGTTCGTATGGGATACCAAGCTCCTCGAGCACAACTGTTCACAAGTGTGTTAGGAGAGCAGTCCATCGTTTTCACGCTCTGGAGACGGGACACGGCTGTCTTACTGGCGACCTTGATGGGGTTCGGTCCCTTGTGACCCCAGACCTTGATCGGCTGCAGTTGAGAACCCATGATTGTTATGATGAAGAGACTCTGACTTGATTTTTTGCGAATCGAGATAAGTTATTTGAAGGGCTTGGTCTTTGGAGGGTCTGTGGAAACAACTGATGATTACAATCTAAATACGACATATTACGAACGAGAATCTATCTACTCTTATAGTTAGTCGCGATGCCGCGCAGTGACGCGGCGAGGACACTTCTCGTTTCTGACGCGTCAAGACAGAGAGCAGTAGACAGCGTTATGGTCGTGTCGGCAAGTTTCGAGCTGTGGCATTACAAATGCTTGATCTAGTGTACAGAGTCTCCGGCAGGATGGTCCGACTTTTGATTTGTAATTTGTTAATCCATCATGAATTCCACCACTCGTGCGCGCCCCCGCTTAATTGAACCAGCATCGGTGGTCTTCCCATGGCTGGGCCTCTTTGCAGACTGGGGCTGGCTGTGACGGGACGTGCGCGCGCTCTCTGGTGAGTGGTTTTTTTTTATTTTTTTATTTTTTTCGTACTACACGAGTACAGTACTCGCAGATAAAAGTTGTGCTTTCAGAAGGCAATCACATCGGAGGAGTGGCAGTTGGCTTGCAGCACCCGCTCGAACTGCTATAGCGGCGAGGACAATCAATCGAGCATACATGATTACAAAGCAAAACACCCTGTGGGGTATGCTCGCTTGGAGGTACACAGTGATTGCCCGGCAACGGATGAACTAGGGGTCCGCTCCGGAGCCGTAGGTTGAGGATTGTACCGCGCGAGCTGCATAATTACTCGGGAGATACTGGCATACATAGGGCAGTTCAGATGTCGCATGTAGAGCTTGATTACGCCGATGCCATGCAGGATCACTGGCAAGAAAGGGGTGCGGGCCCATGGTTATGTTGATTCGCGTCATAGAAGTAACAAGACATCCCATACATCCAATGTTATTCCTTGCAGCTTGGCGGGTCAGATCGCAATGATGTGGAATCTGTCCCAAAAGGTTGTGTAGTCCGGTTGAACGACTGCTCTTCCTCTTTCTCCGAGACATTAGGCATGGTTGGTCATCACCGGCCTCTGATCTGGGGCGCCCTTTCTGTGTTGATTGATCAGCCTTCCCATGTCAGCTTCAAGGCGGGAAAAGCCAAACCACTGTTAACACTCTCCGGATGCAGATTTCGCCAAGAAGGATAGTTACGCCTCGCGAGCCGGTCTATGTGAGAATGGTTTGATGGATGGATAAACACCTTTTTCAATGGATTCTTCTGTAAGAATATGTGAGGACGTCAAGACTATCACCACCAGTGAGAGAGTCAGGAGATAAAAATTACTGATTCTCCATGTATATGCCACAGATCCTGAGTGTATTAATTAAGACTGTGGTTAGACCTGGACTTCTTTGGACAGTTACAACCATTAAAGCCGTCCAAGATAGATACGCTTTTGGCCTTAGTGGCTCCGTGCTCAAGAGTAACTTCAGATATTACTTTCTTATGTAAGACCATGGTGACGGAGGCCGAAATGTATTGAGACGTCTTCAATAGGGAAAGGATCTGTCAGGTTCAAAGACGGGCTCGCCCAAGGGGTCCGGAGATTGGGGGCTGTTTGAGAGCTTGTAGATCTGGCTACGCCTCTTGCTTAATGGACTGCAGTCATCATAATTAACCAGTAATCAATCGTTACAGCTTGATTGTCAGGGAGAACAGCCTACACAGAGATTGATCGATAAGCACTGGATTTACGTGGTAATTATCTTGGGTGGAGAATAGCAGTTTGTCACGCGTTCACAAGAGCCATGATTAACATCCAATCAACTGTGTTCTACTTTCACTTGTGCTGTGTAATCGCAATCGGAACCGAGAGTGAATTCCTATGGAACAAGCCTTCTTATTGGGGCCTCGCGTTGCAATTCGGCTGTATACGGCCGTGGCTGCGGCTTTCCGCATTGTCGCACTCGGCACTTCGTCATGATGCGTTACTTCTAGTGATCAGCGTCACAGGTCAACCTTTGGAGATCAAGCTCGTTGGAATCCCCTGGAAAGGTGTGTTGACGAAATTGGAGAAAAGGGCTTCCGCTAATTACATAGTTATAAATTGGAAGGATTGGCGCTGCGGCCCAACGACGTACGTAACAGGTTTATCAAAATGCACTCATCGCTTGTATTATCATCTTCTTCTACAATTCCTCAAAATGGCAGAATGACAACCTTGTCATGACACCTAGAATGTCTAGAATCCGCCCGTCATCCTCAAGAGCATGTGCATCATGCATTAGTCGTCGGTGTATCTCTTGGCCACATACTACGAGTAGGACGGCCCGGATGCTCCGGACAAAAGGTTATTTCACTCTCAAGGTAGATTTCAGAGGTGGCCTGGTGTTCCGGAATATCACTGTCGTTCCAGAACGGAACCACAGATTCCTCACCGTTTTCGGTTCTAGGTATCGAATGTTGTGAGTTGCCACATCCACACCCAAAGAAGACCACTCTACCAACGGTGAGGGGGCCAGAGGGGCATTGGAAGATGTAGAGGGCAGGGGCCAGGCTTACACTGTAGTATACTCCAGCCAGGCCTTTTCCACAACGAGGTACTTGTGTTGTTGACCCGGCCCCTTTCTCACGTTGACACCTCTAATACGGCCCCATATCGCATCTGGCGACCAGCGTCTTATGGTCAACAAGTGCTACAGCTTTCCAGAGCATGAATCTCAATTATGGAGTCCGGGGTATGTACTTACACTCGTTGTGGCGCTGAGCTATGACCAATTCTCCGTTCTGGAAAAGGGGATCCACGTCGAAATTTGGTTCCTCAAAATTTAATGACTCCATGCTCTTCGTTGTTTCATTTGTGACTTTGCCTTGTTTAGTAGTGTCTCAAGAAGCCTTTTTTGGGGGTTTCTATTGCTCAAGAAAAAAGAAGAAAAGAAAACAAAAGGAGATATTTATATCTGGATGTATTCCCCACCAGACACAAGCATGCTTCACAAACATCTGTGACTAAATAGAAGGATTCCCGTACTCACCTTCATGTATAGGCGGTAGTTGGTGATTTGTTCCAAATGTTGAACAAATAATATAGAGGTACAATGTTGAGATTGAGCTGTTACACAAGGTCATGTCCCCCAACCAGTATCAGAACAAGGTGACTAGCACATTGCAACCTCCAAGGAGACTCCCTCTTCATGGCCAAGTCTACCCCTGTAGGCTCTGTAAATTCACTTGCAATGCTATCAAGAGCTTGTTGTAGACCGTCTAGGGACATGAGGCCGTTGAACCCGCAAGGAAGCATTTGGTATTTCGAGGAAAAGCCAGGATCATACTGATCGGATGACTGCGAGGTGTCTTGACCACATAATTATTACGTTCTCTTTCCGAAGGACAGTTGTGAAAGCGATGGCATGAGCAATGACCAGTAGACTTGCATTGTTCCTCGGGTTCATCAAGTGGTCAAACAAACACAGGTCACCACCCTTTGTTATCAAAGACTATTAGTCTGCAGAGAGCCTTGGAGTTCTTCAATTGAGCCTGGTAGAGATTGTTTCCTTGCTGTATTCTTTTTATCAATATATCCAGGGATAGCAAATCATGAATATCAACAATATGGAAAACGCAGGACAGCGATCTGCATGTCGAACATTCATGTAATTTAGTACCAGAGGATTTGCCTTGACATCTCTCTCCAAATTCTGGTCTTGGTCATCAGATTTATGGCTAAAAAGCATAGTCGACTCCCCATAACCTTTTTTAGACAGCGCCCTTCTTCCTCTGTCCGACGTAAAACGCTACCCCGCCCTTTTCGCTCGTAAATGTGACCGTCACGCCCTTGGGGAAGAAGAAGTGGTCACCCTTCTTGGCGTTGACCGTCTGGCCCGTCTCGTCGACGATGGTGAAGTCGCCGTCCAGAATGATCTTCATCTCGTCGTATGTGTAGGTGTACTTGAGAGGGGTGCCGGGCTCGAGGCGGAAGAGGCCTGAGGAGAGGGGGCTCTCCGGGTTGGTGGCCTCGGAGGTGAAGATGTCCTCGAGGTAAGCGTTTTCATTGGCCAGGAGCTGGGGGGAGAATGATGCCGGCAGGCCTGCGTAGTGTTGGTAAGAGATGGACTTTGACTCTGTCGCCATGGTGGAACTTTGTTGTTGTTACTTGATGTTATGTTGAGGGCAGAAGATATCTGTGTGTGGACACGCTGTACACTTCCGACGCGTGCTCAAAAGTGATATGCTCTCAGTCGAAAAAAAGGTTATAAGTCAAGAACATCAAAGGACCTCCCGTGTCCACGGATGCGAATGTGCCAGGGATATATAATAAGCCTCTCTTCCTCACATATGATCGACTGAACAGCTAATACTAGGTCACACCTCAAAATGCGAGAAAGCGCCGAGCCCAGGGCTGACAATCGCCGTTGTCGCTGGTGATAGTGTGTATCACAAGTCATCTCAGCCCGACAAAGTCAAAGGAGGAGATAGTCTAGGCTATTCCATCCGTCCTCCTCCCCCCTCATTTCTCCTTCGTGTGCCTCCTTTTCTCCCAATCGAACATCTCCCTTCTTATCTAGGCGGACGACCGGTCGGGCAGCGGCCCAATGGACCCAATTCAATTGATTATCTAGCGGCTGGAAAGGTAGGGGGGAAACCCAAGCGCTGCCCATGTGGGGAAATGCGGTGCCCACGGGTTGCTGGTCTTGATGGCCCCCCGCCCAAAGCCTCAGAAGTTGAATTTCCCCTCTCTCTTCCGAGAACGGCGATGGCGATCTATCGGAATGGTATGCTGCGGCTTCAGAACCTAATCCTGTGGCGCTGTGACCTGGTTGTTTTGGCTTGGCTTGTGACCATGACATGTCCATGTGGCCCCGGCCTGGAAAGTGCTATCTATCTATCTTCAATACCGATAGTTCTCCGTGGGAGACCCCGGACACTTTGCGGCGCGTTGTTGTCGCGCACACATCTCACCTGCATCTTGCATCTGCCGTGACGATTGATTGGCGTGATTATGCAGCCAATGGGCAAGCGTCTCATTGATACGAGGGTCAGGGAAGACTGCCGGATCGTGAGTAATCAAATCACATTGCTTTCCATTCAGTGTACAGCGAGCGATATCACGGCATCCACAGCAATAGATAACGTCACAATTGATACGCGCAGTGCTGTCACTGCTTAGAAAAGATGGAAAGGGAAAGCATCTGGATTGACCTTCGACTTTCTTTGACTGGCTTCTTTCATATGAACCACATATATATCTATCTATAGAGGTGGTCCACAGGGTTGATCCACTGTCTAATGTCTGCCCGTCTCATGACTTGCTGCAACAGGCTTCAGGCGCGCCCCCCTCGCCGATCTTCAATTGGGCGGCGCCATCTATAACGCCATTCAGGGCAGTGCTGCAGTTAACCTCCTGCCTGCTAGGCGGCACGTCCAGCGCCGGGTTGCGGTCAAAGAAGTTGACAGGCCGCAGCGTCACCTTGAGCATCTCCATGGGCATGACCGGGAAGTCCTCGATACGCGGGATGTGGTTGATGCCGAACTGCACCCACACGACGGGGTCCTCGCCGCCATCTCCCAGCTTGTCCTTGCGGTCGGCCCACGAGCGCACGCCGGTGCCACCCCGCGACTGGTTGGTGTAGTAGCCGCCTGCAAACAGCTCGTTCTCGGCGTACTTGGTCACGTAGATGTTGTGATCAGCAAACTCGGCCCGCTTGAAGTGGTAGGACTCGCTGTCTGCCAGCATGGGCTGCATCGGGGGCACGTGGATCTTATACCCGACGTTGGAGCCGTTGACGGGATTCTTGACGCCAGTGTTGACAATCTTGAACGTCCTGTTCTTGGCAACGTCGAGGTCGTACCCACCAGACGTCGTGATGGGGGTGCGCTTGACCGTGTAGCCGACGCCGTGGGGGTTCTCCTTGCTGTCCCGCGGGATGGCATACGCCTCATCGTAGACCACGGCCTGGTTGCCTCTCCCGCCGACCATGGGGTCAACGCGCAGAGAGAAAAAGTGCTGATGGTAGCCGCCCAGCACGCCGGGGTGCACGACAGTACCATATGGGTGCGGCGTCGTCGAGAGGTCCAGATCGACTGGCTGTGTGGACAAGATGCCCGTGGCGCGCACCTCGTAGGTGATGTCACCGGCCAGGTTGAAGTTCCACGCGAGGATGTACTCATAGTTGGACACAGTCAGGATGGTCTGTAGGACCAGCTCGCGATTGCGCACGACGACGGCACGGTTGGTGCGGTAGTTTGTGTGCTTCCACAGCAGACCGGAGTCCTGCTCGTGGATGCAGACCACGTTCGGGTAGTCCACAGGCTGGCCCTCGCTGTCGGTGAGGACGCCGGAGATGTAGTAGATGGCACCGAGACAGTCGCACCCGAGGGAGAGGTTGTTTGCCATGATGCCAGCGCCGACATCGCCAAGGTCAAAGGCCTGTTTCTTGTGGAAGGGGTGGCGCGGATCGGCGTAGGGAATGGCCATATCGGAGAGCGACAGACGGTGGAAGAGGGGCCGGCCGTCGTAATAGACATCGTAGAGGACCATGCCTTCGCGCTGGTTGAAGCCGACCTTGAAATCCCACTTCTGCCAGTTGATGGTCTTGCCGAGCTCGCTGAAAGGAGAGACGGTGAAGGAGGCGCCCTCGGGCTGGACGACCTGGAGGGGCTTGAGGTCCTTGCGGAGACCGTTGGGCTGGGCCTCGGGTATGTACTCGTTGGGAGGTACGGGGCCCTTCCAGGGTTCCAGGGGCTTGACGGTGCTGTCGTGGCCTGTAGGCAGGATGTCGATGCGGATCACCTTGTGGTCGACCGTGTCGACGACCGGGGAGATGGGCAGCGGGAATGCGTAGTGGCAGCTGTCTACCTCGGAACCGTTGGCCGGGTCACGCATGTAGAGGAAGCACTGCTTGATGCGCTTGTGGTCGGAGAAGAGGCCCTCATGAACGCCATCAGAACCTAAGCAGAAGTTTCTGTCAGTGCTTGAAAACCGACACTTCCTTGGAAAGTCCTTGGTTGCCCAATCGTCTTATTCTACTTACCATAGATCCATGGATCCGAGACCACCACAGTGCCCTCGGGCAGCTTCAGCTTGGCAATTTCGGCCTTGACACCCTCATCCTCCATCAAGACCTTCTCGATGGCGATGAGCTCCTCCCCGTCGCCGGGGGCATGCACAAAGGGGCCGAGGCGGACATTGCTCTCGACCTTGTTGGCGGTGAGGCTGACGACGGCCTCGTGGAGTTTGTCCTGTGAAGACGTTGCTGTCAGCAATGAACCAGACGCCTTTCCGCCATTGTATTTTGGTTGTATGGTCATTCTTACCGTATTTCTTAGGTAATAGACAATCTGGCTCTTCCTCTCGACCGGCTTAGGCGTCTGACCCGCCTTCTCCGCCTCGAGATATGGGGCCAGTTCGGCTTTTGGCGGCTCCAGGAGGGTGATGATCTTGAATTGAAACTTGGTGCCCTCTGGCCACTGAGCCCTGATCAGAGCAGATGATCGAGAAATCTCGTCCTTGGTCAGAGGACCGAGGGGATGCGAAGGACCCGTCTTGCTGTCGGGACTGTGAGTGTCACTGGCCGTCTTGGTGCCTTCTACACCATCTGCCTGCACTGGCGTGCTTGTGGCGGCCTTGGTATCGTCTGCCGTCATGTTGACTCGACAGGCTGAGGATGAGCAGATAGATAATCTCTGACGTGATCTTGGGAGAGTTTCAACTGAGAAGGATGGACCTGCAGCAGGAGGAGGAGGAGGAGGATAGGGAACAGTTCTTGCTGTACAGTGGAGGACTTGATGCGGGTGGTGGACCAGGAGAAAGGTTTATATATATTCTTGCCCGTTCTTATCGAATCTCTCGTCGTATTAGTAGTATTTGATGGTGAGGAGAAGGGGTGGAGGAGCAGCAAACGGAATAATGATGATAATGGATGATAATGCACGGATGGTGGCACTGGCTGGTCTAGTGATAAATGATAGTGAATGTACCGACATTGCCCCTCTCTTTTTTCCCTCTTTGGCAACTAAAGTGAGCAGACGGGCAACAAGGGCGTAACTGACCTGGTGACTAGCAGTATCTACCACCCGTAGTATATAGTGCGTGGCGGGTGGACCTGCTAGACGAGGTTTCGACCCGTGAGATTCAGGGTCCAGGGCTATCGAATGTGACGATGTGGTTGGAGGGGAGGGCACCAGGACGCCCCTATGGTTGGCCCTATAGCGGGCGCTGTGCGGTTTCGGGTGGTGGTGCCATTAGTGTATCCGAGGGCCCGAGTGAGCGCCTCAGCCCCTCTAACAATCGTGCCCTCATGCAAGCCGTGCTGCCTATAACCCCCAATGGTACTAGTGAGGCCCGGCAAGATAGGCCCTGGGGCGGGCCCCCTCCCCCTCCTCCTCCTCCTCCTCCACTCCGGCTTAAAGCAGCACAGCTACCAGCTATGGCCACCACCACAACTGCCCCTCGTCATCGGCCAACAAACTCCGCGTGACCAGAGTTCCGGTAACAACCAGACTGGTATTATTTTTGTCCTCTTGAATATCATACATGTGGGCATTGATGCTGAGAGATGGGTAGTTGTACACCAATTCCAACAAATATCGACATGAAAATGATGCCCGTCCAGGGCAGAAAGTATCCCAATGCGCCCGCAGTCGTCCGTCAACCAAACTTTTCTTGCCATGCTCGTTTCTGCAAATCTCTCAGATCCATAAAGCCCCCCACCCCCCTCGCCGATCTGTACTGACACCAGTTCACGGCCGAACTCTTCATCAATCTTCCCACGTCCCTCTAGCCAAACAAGCCCTTGGTGACCCAACGGCTGGCGCTGACCATCCACAGCCTCGCGTAGTACTGATGCGCAATCTCCATGTACTTGGGCATAGGGCCCAGTATGCCGTCCTGCCGCGCGGCGCTGTTGAAGAAGCAGCTCTTGAGCCCCAGCTCGACCTCGTTCCGCTCCTTGTCCACCTCGGCATACATAACAAACAGGCCGTCGCTGTCTCGCCCGCCCTGGGTGCGCGGGGAGTCGCCGCAGCGTACAGTGATGGAGGTTGGGGTCTTGTCTACGACCTCGAAATGGTCCGTAATGCAGGTTCCTAGCTCATAATTCGACGTGGCGAGCTCGCGAGGGGCCCAGAGCTGGTTCGGGGCTTGGGGTTCGTATTTCTGAGCGAGGTAGCGGCGCTGCAGACGGTATGCTGTTGATTACGCGGGGGGGAAGCATAAATGCCCCCCTCTCTGGTTAGCATTCCTTGCGACTATGCACGATAGAAGAGGGCGGGAGCGGGTCTCAAACTCACCCCATCCTGCCCACACGCCCCGGCAGAACTCGACAGCCAGATCGCCCTCCTTCTGCAGCAGCTCGGGCCTGATCTTGTCGAGGGGTATTCGCTTGATGCACACGTCTTGGGTCGTGGGGTTGTTGTGGATGTTGTAGCGGGCATAGATCTTGCTGGACCAGATGGGGTCGTCGCGAGGCAGCGGGCAGATAACCGAGGTCGTGCCCGCAATGTATCCCACGAACGCCGTCCCCGTCAGGGCGGTCGTATATAAGGTGCGCTTAATGATGCCCATCTTTTGGTAGGGATTTTTTTCCGCAGGCCGGGGGCAGTTATGAGGTAGTGATGGCAGAAGTGATTGGTGGTGGAGGTAGCAGCTCTGCAGTCAGTGGTAGGTTCCTGGTGGTTGGTTTGTTTGGGGTTGGGCGGAGGCAGAGAGGGCGAAGTGACATAGCTGTAGCAGCAGCAACCTATTGTCGCGTGATGATTGTCCCGGAATCTGGCGAGGATCCTCGGCTGATCATGGCCTGGCGTTGCCGAGCTCCCCCCAGCTTTTGGGTTCCGGCCCCACTGTAGCAAGGCGCGAGTACCCCCTGGAGCTCTGGCGGCAATCGATCGATGTTAGCGGGGTAGAGGAACACAGTGGAACACCAATTCCATGATACCTTTGCTGTACAAATGCACAACTCCTCTGAACCCCTGCGATGCATTCGCATTTCAAAAGTGGAGGACTGCTTTTCCTATGATGATCGTCTGTATTCTATTGACACCGTATGGGACGACAAGACAGAAAAGGTAATGGATGAGACCTGTCATTCCCAAGCGCTGTGGCTGCGACCGCGACGAGAAGCTGGACAGGGGCTCAGGGTCCGGCAGGATAAGCTCATCAAGCGATCAACCTTCACTTTCTAATTTCTAACCACCGCGCACAGAGATGTCTGTTCTATTTCGCTTCGGTAGCAGCCCAGCTACGCTCCTCGCGCAGTGTCACAATATGAGCCCCTCCATTCCCAGGGTCTCTTGCAGCAGAAATCGCCCTGGGGCTGCCATATCTGATACAAACATCGTCTCATTTCGAGCTTCTTGACAAAACACCCCTGTCCAACGTGCTTACACTGTCGTCATTTTCTCTCCTGTTTGATCAGATATTTGTGTCCTCTTTCTCCTCGCCCATATCAGCATGCTCTTGTTTCAATCTCTGATTATCATGGAGATCGCACACATACTCAACCTCGTCGTTGTCAACCATCCGTAATGGGCGTCTCCAAGAAGAGGCAGCTCCGGGCTGCAGTGTCCCTCCTCGTCTACCCCATGCTCTCCGCCATCTTCCTCACCATCATTGCAAAGATGCTATTCGGCCAATCCTCGCCAAAGAATCGTCAGTCCCTACCAGTCACAGCAAGCCACAAGAATGCACCACCTTCCAATCCAACCAAGACCCTTGTTGTGGCCTCAACGACAAAGGACGACACGGCCTGGCTCTCTCAGATCCCCGCTTCTCTCAACTGGACCATCGCTCACTACCGTGTCGACGAGCCCTTGTCTGCCGCGCTCTCTGTTCCCTCTACGGCGGGCAATGAGGCCATGGTCTATCTCACCTACATTATTGACCACTACGATGCCCTTCCGGACGTTGTCTTCTTTCACCACGCCCACCTCCGGGCCTGGCACCAGAAGCTCGACTCCCTGGAGGAGCTGTCCCGGTTGAGGCCCCAGTACATCCTAAAGGCAGGCTACGCGAGCACGCGCTGCCTCTCCGGGTGCGAGAACATCGTGCCGCTCGAGGGCGCCACACCAGGCGATTGGGCCCACTTCGCCAAGATGGACAGGAAGGCTCACCTGGCCACCCTCCTGCACGCCTTTCTGGACACACAGAAGGGGGGAGCAAGTCCCCAGCAGGCTGGCCGCGCCGTGCTGTGCGCAGTTTGCTGTCAGCAGGGAGAGGATCCAGATGAGGAGTCTGGAGTGGTGGCTTGACCTGCGGAGCTGGCTGATCAATACGCCACTGCAGAGCCTGAATAGCGGACGGCTGATGGAGCACCTCTGGCACGTGTGGTTCGGGATGCCTGCTGAGTTGTAAGTGGTCTCCCCCACTACTGATTCTAAACAGTCTTGCGCATTATCTAGATCTTGGTCAATGTGCTAACAGCACATCTCCTGTTTCTCAAGCTGTCCGAGCCGCGAGTCTTGTCAGTGTCAC
Organism: Aurifilum marmelostoma; assembly: GCA_027559495.1. Taxonomy (NCBI): domain Eukaryota; kingdom Fungi; phylum Ascomycota; class Sordariomycetes; order Diaporthales; family Cryphonectriaceae; genus Aurifilum; species Aurifilum marmelostoma. The sequence goes on along the minus strand of JAMXSV010000019.1, from coordinate 168,326 downwards.
GTCTTTGGCATCGGGGACCACTGCGAGAGATATCTAGAGGCAGAGAAGTACATGTGATGATTATCGGGTGACGTCTATGTCTGCGGGCTTAAGGGCCACCAGCACCAGCCATACGCATCAGCATGGGAACGAGGAAGAGACCCAACGTCGAGAGGGAAGAAGAGGAGAAAAAAGAAAAGGAAGAAAAGACATGATAAATAAAAATAGAATAATCATAAAGAGAGGAAAAAAACTGTAGCCGACTCACCCAGGATAGTCATTTGGACCCAAAACGCGCATATCCGCCCAACAATCCGCACCGTTGATTCTCACTCTTGACCACTGCTCTGTATCGGGGCTTGACTTATTTTAAAACACCTTCGAGCCTCGACTCTGGCACAACATGTCGGACTCACCTCTAAATTTTTCTTTTTTCTTTGAAGGACCTCCCTCATCAAGCACGCCGGCTCGAGATGCCTGCGGATTGGTGGTGCGACTTGCATCGGCTATGAGTCATGATGTGTACAGGTTGTGTCAGTACTAACAGAACACCGATCTATATGTATGCTAGCCTGTTAGTGGGTTTCTCACGACAACACGCAGAGATGGGATGAACTCATGATGGATTGGGATGGGTGCATTTGCGATTCTCTCTAACCACATTATTATACCCTGTTCCAGCTAAAGGATGCCAAGTTACATCCGGTGGGAAGAATGCGAGGGCGTGAATGGGATGGACCAAGTGTATTCTAGTAAACCCTTATACTTGTATAAATGCAAGGTCCCCCGGGGCCGTGTGTGGACTTGGTGCGGAGGAAAACAAGATGCAATTTTACATTGCAGTGTCTTCATTGAGTAGCCCGGTATCGAAATCAGAGATTTGGAACTATTTCTTGCCCATGCTCATCAGTTCAAACTCAACCAAGCCTACTATCGCCAGTACCGCCATGTTGGCTGTCCGGAATGATCTCAATCAGGCACCCGCGGCGGGTGAAGCACCACCTGTAGTTCAGGAGGCCAGCAGGGCAACGAATGACGATGCTGAGCCCAGCAAAAGGTATGTAATATATGGCTGCCAGACTGCCTTTTTTTTTTACAAAAAAAAATCTGGAATGGTGGAAGCAAGAACCCGTTGGAATGGCAATCTTGTTCGCTCATTCACCCCGATTGCCACAGATCCGACAAGTCAGCCAGATTCAAAGATATAAACACATCACACAAGGTGACAGACTCGGAGATCGATCACGGGGTTAAAGAAGATGAAGATGAGGAGGAGGATGACTACGAGGGCGAGGAGGTCATCCCGGAAGTCGTCTTCACTCCGGCCCAGTGCGTCTTCTGCAACACCCTCTCCACATCATTCCCAGCGAACCTCACCCACATGCATAAGAAGCACGGCCTCTTCATCCCCACCAGCATCGACGACGGCACTCAGGTGCTCGCCGTTGACGTCGAGACCATTGTCCAGTACATGCACCTCGTCATCTTTGGATATCACGAGTGCCTGTCCTGCCACACGCAGCGACAGTCCCCTCATGCAGTGCAGCAGCACATGATGGGGAAGGGACACTGCCGTGTTGATCTCGAGGGAGCCGAGAGCGAGTTTCGAGATTTTTATGAGGACGCTGAGGTCGAGCTTAACGGCAGTCAGGACGGCGATGATGGCGAAAGTGGTGATCTGAACAGGATCACCGAGGGAGTAGAGGGCCATGGCTTGGTGAGTAGCAAGAGGGTGCAAAGACTAGGGGTAGGAGCGGCAGCCAAATTGGACCAAGATAACAATCTGCGCCTGGCATCTGGCAAGGTCCTCGCGCACCGCTGCGCCCCGTCGCCAAAGAGCACCCACCACAAGCCGCTACCGCCCGCGGGCTCAAGGAGGTCTGGCCGACAAGACGCCGGGGTCCTTCTGGAGGACCTCATCCCCGGTCCGGAGAGTCACCTTCCGCCATCTGCGGAGACTACCCGCGCCGAGATCCTGTCTTCTCCCTCCCCCGCCCAGCCGTCGCCATCATCGGAGCAACCTCAGATGATGCAGACCCTCACCCGAGCCGAGCGCCGCCTACTCACCAACAATAAGTCCGTCCTATGCGTGGCTCTCGCCAGGATGTCCTACCGCGACCGGACCGCGCTGGCACACCTCACACCCGCAGAGAGGCGGTCAACGATCATCGGGCAGTTCAAGCAGCAGGATCGGCTGCGGACGGCAGAGAGAAAGTACTGGAGTAAGTTTGACCTGAGAGGACCAAATCAATACCGAGGCGTGCTGAAGATATGGGTGATGAATGAGACAGAACAGAGGCTGACGAGCGTTTTGTGCGTGTGTACTGTGGTTAGGTCGTATGGAGGGAATGGGCAATCAGGTGCTGATGAAGCATTTCCGGATGGATGTGCCAGGGCCGAGGCTGGGATGATGAATCGATGAGGGAAGAAGCCTGGGCAAGGAATCGAATGCAGTTCAACCAAAGAAGACAGAACAGAACCTGTTTCTTTCCGAGTTTCTTGATAGTTTATATCTCCGTGGAATCCCGGGTTAGGGTGCGTCGCCGGCTTTGCTGTTTCTCTCTAGCGGGGGGCATGGATCGTCGTGTCAATGTTTCACAAACATGCAATGTCAGCTCCTGGACCATCCGATCATGAAAAGAAAAAAAAAAGTACCGAAAATCATAATTTCGAGAGCAAAAGAAAACTTCTAGCCTTGATGGCCAATCAGTTCTGAGGGACGCCGGATTTGAACCGACAACCTTGAGGAAATTCCGAGAATAGCTGGAATCTCACACGCTACCGTTGCGCCAGCCCCCCATTGGACATTCGGCCCATTATTCTTGATGTTTATAATGGATATTCAATGGCTACTACAGCGCTACCATTCTTCAATCTCTCATCCAATTTTTAGGGGTATATCACAACATTGTCATTGATTTCGTCGCTGCGCTACCTTTATGGTCCTTTGTTCAGAGTGGTTGTCTCCCGCTCTCGGGTCTCGAAAAGAACACAAAGATAAAAGAAAAAGAAAAAAAAAATCAGATAGCTACAGAGAGAGATACAAACCCCTCGGTAAAATGGGCAAGGAAAACATGGACGGGCGGAGCCGGCACCACACAAGATGGCTGACGCGTCGTATACCCTCATACGGTAATCACAGTGTACTTGAATTGGAATCAAACTTGGTATAACATCAAGAAAATATACCACGTAGCCCTTTGATACTCCAGAACTCCGTTCCCATATCGATCAACACCAGTGAAGACCACCGATACCAGCTACAGCCGAAGGAAGAACACAAAAACACAAATACCCCACAGTCCCAGAATCACCAGAGCCCCTTCCAAAACACAGAACTTCGCCAACAACAACGATTTTAATATTGTACATCATAATTGAAGGAAGAGAATGGTCAGACATAACACAAGCTATGTCTGCCCAGTCGGCACCAGTGAATATGCCAGAAGACCCGGGAGGATGTACCATGCAGCATGAGACGGCGAGCACTTACTTATAATGCACCCTTGACAGCCGCAGAGAACCCCGTGTTGTTGGCGGCATAGCCAGCATCCCAGATAGCGACACCGCCCAGGTTCTTGAGCCCCATGCCCTTGATATCCGAGATGCTGCTCTTGATCTGATCCGCAGTCTGAATGTCGACAGGGTTGCTGTTGGTAGTGTCAGCGGCACCTTTGCCACCAGGAATGGCGACAACCAGTTTAGGGCTGGGGGAGACGCTGCTGAGAAGGGTGTCCCAGGCTTGGATGTTTTTCTTGAAGCCAGAAGCACCGAGCTCATTCACGTCGTCGTTGTAGAATTGAATGTTCATGAAATTGATGTACTTCATAACGGACGTGGGAATGGAAGTGCTTTCTCCCTGATTGACCTGGCCACACATCGGATCGGCGCTGATGTAATAGCTCTTTGATTTGTCGTCGCCGAAGTAGCCAGTAAGGGTGGAAAGGAACGTCTCATAATTGTCGCCGTTTCCAGTCTCGTTGTCCAGATCCACACCGTCGAGGGTGACGTCTTTACCAAAGGGTCGCAGGTCCTGCATGTCGGTGCCGCCGAGGAATAGGTTCCTGACAATCAGAAGGCAATCTCTTCTTAGCACTGAAATCATAGAAGATGATATATGCAGATGTATGAAACAGTATCAGAGAGAGAAAAGAGGGGCGGGCTCATGGTAGACGACAACACTCACCACAGGTTGTCAGCAGCCGTCTTTGCGTCGTCAGAGCTGGAGAATGTCGCATCTGAGATACCAGTAGTGCCGCCGAACGAGATCATGACCTTGACACCTTTGCTCTGGCAGTCGCTGATCTGGTCGGCAACACTTGTCCCGCTAGACCCAGCAGCAGTCCCATCAAACAGGCCCCAGCCGTCTTTCGCCGACTGCGCCTGGCTTGGTTCACCAGTATCCTTGCCGAGATTCAACTTGGGGGGTATCAGGCTGGTCAGGAAAGCCACGATGACCACGTCGTAGTCGCCGCTCCCGCACACGTCTGAGAGCTCCTCGGTGCTCTGGCCCCAAAAGACAGCTACTTGGCTGCCTGTCATCACATCGTCGGCGCGCTTGGCCATCCGCTCGCTGCCGGAGGCGGTGTACGGCGCGGCTTGCACTGCGCCAGCCACCAGGGCGGTGACAGCAGCGAATGCGTGTGTCCTCATTATTACACAATGTGGATAAAAACGTCTCAGACGTGATCAAGAGCGTTAAGTAGGAATAAGAAGAAAGAGAAGAAGATAAACCAGGGCACAAAACCAGTAGTGACAGTCTTGACTACAGCCTTACTCGCAGTCTGGGAATGAATGTAATGAAAGAATGGGGAAAATAGCCCGCCAGGAGCTGATGTCTCGTCAAGAGACAAGAAAATAAAGGGAAATTAATTGAAGAAAAAGGGAAAGAAGACGTGAGGCTGCGCTTGGAATGAAAATGAAGAACACCAACATTCTGCTTCATAGGGGTCGGCATTATATACAAACAGAATATGCAATGCAACTGCAATATGCGGATGATCAGCACGAGACGGTACCTCGCCAAGTTCAGCCTTGGGCCCAGGGCTGGTAGCGCCATTGCACACACCTCTGTATGCTAGACAGCGTACAGTAGGCCATTGAGCTGACGCAAGAGGGCCTTGTTCCTGGGCTAGATTCAAAATAACATACCCTGATGCACGGCATGGCCGTCAGCACGTAGACACCATGCCAAGATCATCGCATCCATAATTACCCAGGAACGCAACGCGGCCCGAGTTGACCCCCTACTATGTTCTGCACTGGAGTTGTCCAGCACAGACCCGCAAGCCCGCGAGAAGGCCTGCAACTGCCATGGCACGATATGCAGTAGGCCACATTCTTGTTCTTCTGGCATTCTTCCAGGCTGGAATGGTGGCCGGCCCCTCGTTCCGAGCTGATATTTGAAGCATCTGACGTGATGGATTTCTATAACAAGCTAACGGAACAGAGGGAGGTGGTCAGCTTTTAGGTTTTCCGCACCGCATCACTGGAAGATGCGCCCGAATCTGCTGGGCCTGACCTTTGCTGATCCGGCCACTTCCGAATTGTCAAGAACACTTGTGCGTCAACGTACTTACGGTACTTCCCAGGGCCACTCTGGTCCCTGAGACGGCCCGTCCAGCTCTTAGATAGAGAGGCATGCCGTGCATGATCTCTGTCCCATCCACACTTGTTTCGTGAGCCAAGACCTGTTACTTGACATGATGACCACACAACACTATTCGGCCTACTTGATACTTTGCTGACCGTAATGAGTGTTCACATTAAGAGGTCCACCTCAAACATGGCCGAACACTGCGTTCCGTCGCCCCCACCTTTAATATGCCTGCCTGCCAGCATGTATTGTGAAGAGTGACCAGTCTCAACTCAAATGACAAGTTTCCTAATCCCGCTGTTCTTATGATAATTACCGTCTCGGCCGTAGGACGAGGTGAGTGCTATTTATAAACCTTTTACATCAACATGCAGCGGGCTCACAAGAATATCCCTCTTTGTGATCAATACCTTCCCTTCGTTCTCTCCTGCTGGCCGTTTTCATTCTATTCTCATTCTAGCATTCTACTATTTCAGTACCTCGTTCTGCCATCAGTACTCGAGTTCAAATCCAATATCAGCCAGCACATGGCGTTGATTATAGCACGTTGAGGCCGATACTGCCCCGGTCATCGGGCTCATCCAGCGCCTGTCTGGACTGCGGCCGCTGTGTAGACAGTTTTGGTGGTATGCCCAAAGCCTCTGCTGCGAAAAGGTTCACTGGCTAGTCTCAAGGGCCCATCGTATCATAAGTGGGCATACAACAATAAATCATTTTCAATCAAATCAAACGCTATCAAAGGAACCTTGAAAAAACCCAAATACCAACGCCAACACCAACTACTCTCCAGAAAATCCCGCCCCAGCTCCATTCCGGAAAGAGGTCATGATATGAGGTTTCTGGCAGCCCAGGCCCCTTGCCCTTTCCCTTGTCACCACCACCTTGCTTTCCTCCAGCTTTGTGGGCGGTCGTGCCACCATCGTTGTTGTTGTTGCTGCTGGCCATACCGCTCTGTCCTTGGAGTCCCTCGACCTCTGTCACCGGGTACGTAGCAGGCGTCACTGTTCTGGTTTTGATGTCGAAGATGTCCGAGGCCCTGAGGATACGCCCACGAGCATCCAGAGCGACGGCACGGAAATACCTCGCCGGTGACGACGTCTCAACCCACATGGACGTCTCGAACCCATCACGGGGCTCCCTCGCCACAACCTTCTGGGCCCCGTTGACATCGAAGCCTTTCTTGCTCCCCAGCAGAACCCACTCTTTCACTTCCGTGGCGCCATTCCAGCTCACCCAGATCCTAATGCCTCCCGACCGCCCCCGTTCACCAGTAATATCCGGCTTCCAGTAAGGCCGGCCAGTCCAGTCGACCTTATAGGCGCGGTAGTTATCGAGACCCATCCAGTTAGTTTTTGGGGAACGCCAGGGCGAGAACTGGATGTCGAAAACACAATCACCGCCAGGCAGGTGCTCGGTGATGGCAGGATTGCGACCCCAGCCGATGAAGACGTTGCCGTTGTCGAGGACCTGCATGCTTCCCTGGGAGATGCTCCACAGCCCAACCGGATGAAGATACTCGTTCAGGAGCTGCGCTTTCTTGGAGTCTGTGTCGAGTGAGAAGTGCAGGCCCCGCGAGCAATTCTCTGTGCAGCCCCAGCCATTGATATCGACACCGTGGTTGTCGAAAACGGTAATCTCCTTTTCGTCTCGGCCGGGGTAGAACTGTGCGTGGTGCTGCCAGCCCATGGTCAACAGGGGATTGCTAAAGGACCGCCCTTCAGGATAAGGCAGCTCCTCAAAGTCGTTGCCCTTCCCGCCAAGCGTCCACTTGACGTCGCCCGTCGTGCCGTCGATCATGTATATGGAGTGCATATGGGCTGCCGAGACAAGAAAGTCGCCTGTCTGAGACTTTTGCACGCTGGTCATGTGGAAAAAGTCCCATCCGTACTTTGAGCCTTCGGCAGGCTCGTACGAAAGGTCCATGCGGATATGCTCAGACGCGCGCCACTGGAAGAGCACCTCGAAGGTGTCGAGGTTGATCTCTTGGAAGACGCAGTCCAGCAGCTTGCCCTCCTGTCGCGCGACCTGGCCGTCTTCATCGTGGGGGAGGTATGGGGTCAGATCCCAGTTGATAATCTCGTAAGCCGTGATAATTCCCGTCTTGTCCCCCGTCATTGCGAATTCATGATAGTCGGCACCAACTTTGAGACCCTCGGCTGTCAGAAGCCCAATTTCTTGGTACGTCTGGTCGTAGCCAAAGACGAAGCCATTGCCAAAGCCAACATCTTCCTGGATGGGCCCTCCGAAAAATGACAAGATAGGCTTCCCTTCGTACATCTGGACGTTGACGTTGGCAACGCCCGGAAAGCTCCGGTTGATGTACACGGTGCTCAGATCCTCCGTGCTCAAGATGAGCGGGGACGAATCCAGGCTGGTGGGTGAAGTCGAAAAGGCGTCATGTCGGATCAGGATATGTGAGCCAGTCTTGGACATGGCCTCTTTATTCCATGTGTTGACTTGTATCGCAGGACTGTAGTTTTTTGCCGTGTGATACTCATTTTCCGGGAATGCGCCATAGACACCATCGTTGTAGGACTGCTTGTCGTGGTATAATTTGTCCAGGCCGTTGACCAGAGTGGCCGTGGTTGCCAGAAAGGCAACTGTTGAGGTCAACATCTTGGTGATTTGCCGCCTCTGTTCGTGCCGCGCCCAGGGCCAGCGGTGAGGCCAAAGGACAATAAAAGAAAGATAGAAAGAAAAAAAAAAAGGGGGGCCACACGCTTGGCGTTTGAAGAGAGCGAGACCTCGCCTCCTCTGTTGCAGAGAGAAGGCTACCGTGAAGAAGTGGCCAGGCTGGTTGGTCCTCTCTTACCTGTCTCGCTTGTAAGTAAATCTGAGCCCAGACTCTCTCTACTGGCAATCCGGGTCTGTTCGCCGTTGTACCAAAAGAATCCAGAAAGATGTTGTCTCTCCTATCTATCGTCTTGTAGGGGAATTTTCAGGTGGATCAAAGTCCCTGCTCCCAACTGGGAGCGGGCCAAGCCCCCCATGTTTCACATTCTAGGTTGCAGAGCCGAAATTGAGGGTCCTGACGGCAAGGCCAATGTAACCACTGCTGACTCAAATCAGGCGCCTCTGGATCAGCGATACATCCTGTCAGTTGTGGCCAGCTGGACTCTTAACGTCGCATTCATCCTGATGATACGCGATAGGCGGTGAAATATATCAATTTGAAGGGAATTCGCCGACCATTACGCGGTGCCTACGATTGGACATCATCCGCAATCTGTGGAGTTAGTGACTGACCTCCATGACCCTGGATGAATACTGAATTTTCCTTCGTACATGCTTGCGCTCGGAGAGGTTTGTCAGTCTCGACATCTAAGATGATGGTTCTGAGGCACCAATATTAGCGAAAAGCTTGAATAATTCATAGGAATACCAACACGGCATAGCGTCGGTTCGATCGACAGCCAGTTGTTCTTTTAGCCACCTGAGAAAAGATGGAGATGGGTGGATCCTGACTGCCTGGACAGCAGCATGATTTGCTAGAGCATTAAGCTTAGGAAGAAGAAATTTACCAGGCGCGCGTGGGCAACCTTGGGCGCGCTCCCTATGGGCCTGTCTGACATGATCGGCAATCGGCCATACCGCCATTCGTTCTGCCTGCACGTTACAATGGAGGTATATGGAGAGGAGATGTAATCACCAGTTAGAGTGTCGAAGCGAGGTGTGTTCTTTTGTCTTGCGATCACCGGTCAAATTATCTCTCACCATCTCTACCTCGCTCTCATGAAAAGAGACGAGTATTAGCGCCTAATGGTTAAGCTTTGTAATTTATTTTCTTCCACTAGTCTGTATGTTTATTGGGATGAAATTTTCAGGCTAAAATGGGACGTATGTAATGAGGAACTTGGGTGATTGATTGTTATTTGCATTGGATCTGCCGCGCAACACAGGAATACAACACTTCTGGGTGTTCCTACTTTCGGTACTATTAATATGAACATCTCATTAATCGTGGCTGATCCGTCGATTACTTCCTCACATCAATTTTTCCGTTCTCACGCCTGCAACCGAGCTGCCAGGCCTTATGCCGTGGGTCGTCACACCTCTGGCTGGCCTGTACTGGTCTGGAAGACGATACGTGGACGTCCTGGTCTTGGGCATCATACCATCTCTGCATGACCGAGCCAGGCGGGTAGCACCCGAGTTTACAACGCTGCGCATCCCAGTTCCTACCGCTGAAGGCCACCCACTTCCAGTTCTCTGGTGAGCTGCCGTCGCCCACCTGGTGGTACGCGGTGATGGTGAGAATCCAGTGCCGGGCGTCGCGCGTCCGCTCTGAGGCCGAGGAGATTACTTTGTCCCGCGGTGCTTGGACGATGGCTGCGTCCTCCTGCCACTCGACCGTTGTGCTATAATCCGTCAGACAGCTCTCGCACGAACTAGCAGCCTGTTTTTGCCCTTTCCAAAAGCCCGCGGACCGCGTCGTCACCTTCGAACTCATACGCGCATGCCTACAAATCCAGATGTTCTCCTGATAGCGGACGGTGCGTTGGAGGTCTTCTTCACCATACCCCTGGACCATGTGACGCGCCTGGAGGAATAACTCGTCGTCGATGATCCTGGCAGACCATTGGTGATCCCATTTCTTCTGAAGACCGGACCCAGTAGAGGTTGTCTGCACCTCCAAGTTCCGCAGAGGCAAGCCCTTGGTCCCACCGAACCTATAGCGGTTCATGACGAGGCGGACATGATGCCAGGTCAGCGCATATGGCCACGTAAAGTGAGCTTGGCTCCTACGACAGCCGGTGCACGCGTCAATACCAAGCGGTCCCCAACACGAGCAAAAGCTGTGCAGCCGCGAGCACTGGCTGCAGAAATAGAAGTCCTCGCCGAGGTCTTTCTCAAGGTGACATAGAAAGGTGGTGAGTTCGTGTCCCTCGAGCCGTGGAGACCTGTCGTGGAAGGATAGAACTGTGAAGAGATGCTTGCATGTGACTGCGAGTGCTGCGGTGGACGCGAGGCTATCGATAGCGATGTGATCGCATATCTCGAGCACTAGCTCCACAGGCAGTTGTACCAGGAGGGATATACGCTGTGACAAAACCATTGTAATTGTTGGGGGCTCTCGTATACTCGGCGTCTTCTCTGTGAAGTATGCGTGAAACTTGAGGTCTGAGATGTGAAATCGTGGTTAGCGAGCTGGCGAAAAGAAGAGCGAAAAGACAAAGGATATGTGACAGCTAAGCTGAATAACCCCTCCTATTGATTGGGGTGAGGGGGGGTAAGGGCTGGTCTATATAGTTGTCGAGTATCAGCAAAGTGCTTCCTAAAGCAATTACATGACGTCCGTGATCTCGTCCACGTGGTCATGTAGGTAGGCACTGAGACAGATGAATACAATTAATGAGTCACTGGGTACAATATAGCCTCGTGGAAGAGGCGCAGGCTTCAGGACAAACGGACCTAGTAGAGGCTAAGGAGGAGGATGGTCTGTTGGAAATGGAGCCAGTGATCGTTCGGTGGTTGATATAAGGCCCCTTAGTTGTCAATATTACGCGTGTGGAAAGCCCTTTTAAGAGCGAGTTACAAAAATGCTAGACAAAAGTGCCTCGACTTGATGAGTAATTATGTTACCAATAGCACTTGCATAGAAGAGCGTATGCCCTGAATGTTCAGTTCTAAAGCCGTGCCCCGGGTGTGTTCGTCATTCTGAGTATTTCTCAGTTCTTGGAGCGTACTTCGTCCAGCTAGGCCCGCAGAGGTCAGAGGACTCGAGTCGCAATGGGTTTCCATTCCTCAATAGCTCTGTCAGTAGGGACAAGCCAGACAACCCCTCCTTCCCACCCATCACATCGTTGATGCTTGTCCTCGTCCTGGCCCAAGGCGATACCTGCTTCCTGCACAGTCTTTTCAATTTCTCTGAGCTTTGCCTCATCAATGGGCATGTCGCCGCTGTTTGGTATCAGCAGCCATAATCAGCTACCACGGACAAACATATATGGGATCCTAGCTCCTCCGACACTACAAGTTGGAGGAAGCACTCACTAAAGCAGACTGACGTGTGGCCCAAAGGCCCTCCTCCAGTCAGCAAGCCACTTCGCTGTTTCTGCCTGCACCGTATCCTCCCCTATAACGCCCCGCGCTCTCGCAATGCCGGCTATGTCTCGAACCCCATCCCAACCGCAGCTAATGTAGCACCGGCGGAAGAAGACATCCTCCGTTTTGACGCGGTCGAAAGTGACGTGGACGTCCGAGCTAGACGGGAAAGGAATGCTGTCCAGCCATCCTTGTGGATTTTCGCCATATTTTGCTGGGTCGATGTTGGAGGTGAGTGTCAGATGCGGGCTGAAGTATGGTGGGGGAGGAGTCGCGGAGGGGAACCGCGACGGCAGTCCGGAAGAGATGAGTTTGTCGAGAATGGCGTGGATGGGATGAGAAGGCGGTGGCACCAGCCAGAGAGAGGAGCCAGGCATGTCGACCGACTGTGCTGCTGATGATATTTAGGCGACTTTTGTGAAGGGGGAGAGTTGCAGAGGTGGAAAGTAATACCAAGTACGTTCCGCACCTTACTTAGCTCGCCCTTGCTGTCCGGCCCGGAGGAAGCCGCGGGGTAATTGCGATAGGGTTAGGGTTCAATTCGAGGGGCCCTTGGCTGAGAGACAATTGGTCTAGAATAAATGACTTACGTTTAAAAGTAAACGATATGATACAAATGGTGATGATAGTTCTATTCCTACCTTATTGAAAGTCTAGGCAGATGGTCTCAAGAAGGATATCCACTGTCCAAGTATGGAATAAAGAGGCCAAAATTGCTAGCGAATATAAACCATTTCGTTGTAATTAATTACTGATTAGATACAATGTGAGTACCTAGGTAGTCTATTACGTGGTAGCCAAGATCTAAGTGAAGCCTAGGTCTGGTGGTTATCGTCTACCAAGAAGCAACTATCCTAGAAGTCCTTTCTTCCTGCTTCCCAGGATGCTATATCATAAGCCACAGGATTGCAAATCAAGTTATGCATAGACTGGATAGGTAGGACTATACATCTGTATTACTTCACAATTCTTTCACACGGTGACCAAGGCACAGGATTCTCCTAAGAAGCTTATGCTCATCAGTTTGAAGAGATTCCAGATTTTCTGGTAGATTACCGGGTCCCTCGTGTCTTCCAGAGCTGGGGTGACAATTGTGAATACCTAGGTACATTACATAATCTGACTATCAGCATCGGGCCAATGGCTTCTGAACAGGTGAATGGGTCTTTCTACTTTGTCCTTTGTTTTTGTTATTTCTGTTAGCTTCTCTTGTGCTTGTTCCTTTTTTCTTAGTGGGATAAATTGGCCTATGGACCAAATTACTGAATGCATTTATCATCCATTGTCTCCAGAGTGTTATTGTCTGTAAGCAAGATTGACTCTCTCAGTCTCAGTGTGAAGTGCAAGTACTTGTAGATTTGCCTTGTGTCTGTCTCCTGAACGATTGGAAACCCACAACAGAGAACAATATGCATTGTTTATTTTGATATCGGGTCAGATGTCAGGAACGTGACTTAGACTAGATGCTGTGACTGACTCTGGTGTTTGATCCATTGTAAACTTAGTTTTTCTGCATCAGATGTATTGTTTGTTTTCCAAACTCTCCATATGAGTGTCACAATTCATCATAGTGACAAGTACTTGCAAGAGTAAAATTGGGTCTGCCCTGTCATTCAATTGCTTTGCAAAACAAGAATACAACGCTACATGAACTGATTGGCAAGAGAAAATGTTCATGGACAGCAGCCAGTCAGAGATAGAAGAAAAAGGAAGGGGCTAGTAAAGGAAAACAACCCTGAAGAAAATTAAAGTTGTTGGGTTATTTGTGTCTCAGGCGAAACTAAATCGGGGGAGGGAGCAGTGCAGCAGGGACAGGGCGGAATCTTGCTCGCCAATTTAGCTGGAGAAGACTTTTGATTCGATAAATGAGATAACAATTTTTCTCCCAACCCTCCCCAATTATTTCTCCGAGCACCCGAAATCAACGTAGCAACGTCTGACTTATTTTTTTTTCTCCCTCTCCCCTACTTCTTTTTATTTTCCTTCAATTCGACCACCCATCCCCCCCCCCCCCCCTTTCTCTTTATAATCATTACCTACCTCCAATCTGCGTCAATCACCCATCCACCCAACACGCCAACCTCATCGCGATCATCTCGATCCAGGCCTCTGCGTATTGTTTGCGTTTGACTTGAAGACGTGCATTTATTCCTTCCCTCTCAACAAGACGCGCACGTAGCTCGAGGGTCGTCACAACTACACAAAACCTGTGCTTATTGCATCGTAAGTTTTGGTTATTGCATAGTCTGTCACCACTTCCTTGTGCCAGCGACTACATCTGGAAGGAAGGCTACGTTGAGGGCTCCTTCCTCGTCAGTCGTTTGCGCTTGTCGTATTGATCCATTCCACCCCCCCCCTCTAAATTGATATCCCATCCTGTATCTCGCTGACCGTCATCAACAGTCTGTGGGCTTGGTGCAATATCTGAGAACGGATATATGCGAGATTTAGACTGAAAATTGACTATCATCGATTGCCTGAAGCAAAGGCGTCCTCGGTGGATGGGATTGAGAATCAGGGCGATCGACAAAAGTTGCTGTGCCAACATCGCAGGTGCGAAAAGGGGGGAGGAACAGAAGAAGAAGAAACTGGTTGATTACGGCCAACGGCTAGATCCCACGGCATTGCACATATTACCAGACTCCATCTCGTTTGCTCCCCTGAGGAGGGCTGCCACCTAGGCAGCACCTGCAGTCGTCTGCCATCAATCCTCGTCGGCCTGAACGAGGTCTCAGTCTCCTCCTACAATTTCAGGTGAGTAACCAGTTATTGACCTTTGATTCACACCTTTGTGCTCCTCTACCGTTTGAAAGCTTCCCAGATGGCAGATACGGGGGAACCCTGCTGGCACATATCATTCACACATTGACTTCAAGCTCTGTCTTGCCCACCTCCCCCTTTGGCACACTGTTGCTTATCTTTATCAGAGCACTCCGTTCTTTTCCCTCTGCCGCTTGTTTTGCTTTTTTTCCCCTTCTTCTTTTCATCCCAACCCCTGCATACAGCCAACCACCAATGGCCTTTCTGCAACGTCCTCAATTTTAGCGTGCACATACTACTTCCTGTATGCTCGTTCTTTGTGGTGCAGGCCCCACTTTTGCTAACAGGTCCCTTCTTTTTCTTCTTTTCTTTTCTTTGGGTCCTTGCAGTTCTTTGACACTCTCTCTAGACTTTCCCAACTGTTCAGTCCCAGACGAGCCGTGAATCTTCCACAACCATGCCGCGACGACAAGCTGAGCAGTCATCTCTTGCTACGCAAGCCGATCCGCAGCCACAAAACACCAGCAGCCACTGTCAGGAACAGCAAGACAAGTCTTCGAATCCAAGCATTGACAAGATCTTGGGAGGTGATCCCGAGTTTGCAGACATTTTCTTTGGTGAGGTAAGTTCTATATAACACACACGCCTGTTCTCCCTTTCTTGATTATTTTTGGGTGCCCCGTTTTGGAAAAAGAAAGGAGGAAAGTTGCTTTTTTTTTGGGGGGGGGGAGGCAAGAGGTGGTGGAATCCCAATTTGAGACTGGCATGATCAAGCAGAGCTGCTTGTCCTCCACATGGGGTTTCTCAGGTGCTTCTCACATCGGTATCAGTATCTGCAAGAATATTTTTGGGACCACCTTGGACATCTTCCAGCGAAGGTGGGCTATGGAGGAGCACCACTCTTCAGGTCCTGTTTGTCTGAGAAAGGCTGGTTGTTTGTCTGGAGTTGCCATGTCAACACACCCCGCAGACCATTCTTTTCTCTTGTCACCTTCCAGCTCACCTTGGGGCCACTTTGTCTGAGGCTTGCCTCAGAACCTCAATCCACACCTAAACCCCCCAACCTTTCCCTGGCCGCCCTCAAGCACCTGTCTCTGTTGCGCCACTCATGCCCATCAAAGAATCAATAGCTCCTATTGCACCATATACTTACACATTCTCCTCCTTATCTAGGCTACCAACATGCCTCGAAACCTCCTGCCAGCTCAGTCAGCTCAGGGAGCTGACACTGATGGTGACGTCGAGATGCGCCTTGCGGATGATGTGCATCAAGATGCACAAGACATCAGCATCAATGGTGGTCCTAGCACTGGCGCCATCAACCATGATGGTAACAAGAACCGAATTGTGCCCAAGGCCACTGGCCACAGCCTCATCAACATCGTCGACAACATTCCTCACAACATCGACCAGCTTGTCATTCGCCAACTGACAGAGGACCTGAGCGCGTACCGTTACGACCTGGATTTCTGCCGCGCCCAGCTGGATCCCGAGATGATCGGAAGCATCACGCCCCACGAGGTCCGCACCTTTCAGCTGCGCATCCTCGACCTTGGCCATCAGATGCGCATGCTCCAACACCGCATTCAGCTCATGCAGGCTGGCATGAACAACGCGCGTCACATCGCCAGTATGACCGGTAGGGCCGGCACTACGACAGCCAACGCCTATTACGGCGCCTGGCCGCCTGGCACGAACTCACAGGCTGATGTCTACATTGGCGGCGGCGCCGGTGGTGTTGCTGGCGGTCGAGGTCAGTATGGTGGCGGTACGCCGATGCAGCAGTTCCAGTCTTCTGCTGCAGGCTATGCTGGCTTTTCAGACGGCCCCCAGGAGCGACGTGGCCCTGGTCGTCCCCCTGGCTCCAAGAATCGGCCTCGGGGTCCTGTGGGCGACCTCGTCCTCCCGTCCTCATTTGTTTCGAATGGTTCAGCGAAGGCTGCTGCGCTGGCTAGTGCTGGTGCAAAACGCATGCTGCCTGATGAGATTCGCGTTGCAACTCGTAAGCTTCCCCCCCCCCCCCCGGCCCCCCCCCAAAAAAAACTTGCCCCCGATCATGTCTCATTTGTTCACACACGATGGCTGATGGGTACTGACACGCTTTCTTGCGATTAATTACAGCTGACCGCGA
Organism: Aurifilum marmelostoma; assembly: GCA_027559495.1. Taxonomy (NCBI): domain Eukaryota; kingdom Fungi; phylum Ascomycota; class Sordariomycetes; order Diaporthales; family Cryphonectriaceae; genus Aurifilum; species Aurifilum marmelostoma. Next base: position 151,815 of record JAMXSV010000019.1, on the reverse strand, counting down.
TGCTTCTACCCCCGGCGTCGATGGTCGCGCCGGCAGTGAGATTCCTGCTACCAAGCGACCGCGTCAGGATGTTCAAGTCGGCTCTCCGCTGAGCATCGCAACCGAGGACGACAATGCCACTCCTACCGCAAGCAAGCCCTACGAGTCTAGCTCAGCTGCTGGCAAACCTGCGACCAACAACATTGTTGAGGACGAGAACGAGAACACCACTGCCTCTCTCGGCCCACCCATCGCCGTCGCCGGCAAGACCAAGAAGACGAACCCTTTCCTTCCCCCTAGTTACATGGAGGGTCCCGCGACGCCCATTGAAAAATTAGGTGCCGCCCACCTAGCACTCTCCATGTCTCCTCCCTCTTCTAGTCCCGCGACCACGGGCTCGGCCCCACGTGGCGACAGCTTCCAGCGCCTCGGCCACTGGATGTGCACGCTTTGCACATCGCAGAAGTACCTGCAGCAACCTGCGCCCAAGCAGCCATCAGAGCCCTCGTCGTGGCCTCTGCGTGACATCAGCAAGATGCTAACACACCTGACGCGCATGCACGCCGAGCACAGCAATGCCGAGCGCTGCGTAGAGCTGGGCAACGCGCTCGACCAGAACCGAGGCCCCTTCAAGTACTGGCTCAAGATCACCAAGAAGGAGCGCTTGACCGACGACGAGATTGACGGCTGCATCGCTGAGCTTCTGGACGGTGTTCTTCCCGACATGCTGCGCCGCTTGAACAGCGCTGCAGCAGCGTTTCCTAAGCAGAACTAGGCCGCTCTTCAATGAGGGTACCGGCTGAGAGTATGGCGCGGCTTATCAAGGCTGCGGCTGTCGGCGCCTTCTGTCTTGCTCGTCCGAGACAAAGAAGGGTTTTGGAAGGGGGACCGCCTAGTGTGAAGGGGCCTGGGCTGCTAGGATTGCCGCAAGGTGCTCGTCTCATGGATGGCGCCTATTTTGGAAGCGGTTCCCCATGATCAAGGCTGCGGTGGAGAAGAGGAAAGTCTTGAACCCTAGAGAGTAGCAGCTGCAAAGACCAATACCCAATTCATTTCAAAGAATCAACCAAACTCGCCTGTAGACCCTCTCTCAGATTCAGGTAGGCAGAGGCCGAGGGCATACTCAGACTTGGGCATCGTGACTAGTAGCCTTTTACAGGAAACACGCGGTTTCTCATGCAGGATGCTTACAACGCGCGTGGGCAATTCTATGCTTCACCTGACAAGGAATAAAATCCATTTGCAAGAGCTTGATACTTGTAAAAGGAGCGGTTACCTTTCGTTTCATCGCGTCGAGGGCCAGCTGCCCCGCTGCAACGCGCTTTGGACATGCGGGCGGGGTAATGACACGTGCGATAGCGGCGTCGTAGCTCTGGGGGACAATGCGCGCTGCTCCTCGGATAACGTCCAGAATGTTCTTGTCGACAAGACTATCAGTGCATCGTTAATTGAATTACAGTATTACGAAGATCAAGCCCCTAAGATGCCTATCGTCGGGGCGGTGCATCTCATCACCATGGTCGGTTGGGCCGCTTATCGGCGGCTAGATTTCACATTCCCTACTGGCGAAATTGGCAAGTCACGCCTTGGCATACTCCAAGAAGGCACCGCTCCCCTGCTGATTAGGCCCGCCTAGAGGGAAGGTTTTCCCTAGCACGACCATTTAAGACTTGGCAATCGTCAGGAAGGTCAGAAGGGACAGAATTCCACTCTCGTCATCTCGCAACGTTGATACTGTCCTCGGTCGGTAAACTACTTGGGAATCACGAAAATCTGTTCAGTCTTCAAGGAGATCACTACCAATAGATCCAACACAATGTCAGGATTCGATGGCAAAGTTGTAAGTAATTACATCCTTGCTTGACTGACTGGCTGGCTGGCTTGCTAGCTGTCTAACTGCCAGTCACCTCGAATCCACCGAAGACTTATTAACACCTGTCGTTGCCTCCAGATCGCCATCACCGGCGCAGCGTCCGGAATGGGTCTTGCTACCGCGCACCTACTCGCCTCGCGCGGCGCCGTGATCTCTCTGGCGGACATCAACGAGGCTGCTGTCAAGGCCGCAGCCGAGTCTCTGCCCAAGCCAAACTCCAGCTCTCAGGACCACATCTACTACGTTGTCGACGTACGAAGCAGCGCTTCTGTTGATGACTGGATCCAAGGCACGGTGCAGAAGCTAGGCAAGCTGGACGGTGCTGTGAACATGGCCGGTATCATCAAAGATGCAAAGCCCGTTGTTGAGTCGACAGAAGATGACTGGGACATGACGTTCGCCGTGAATGTGCGGGGAGTATTTTCTTGTATCAAGGTAAAATCACCAGCTGATCTTGACGTTTCGGACTTGAGCTCCTAACCACTCTTTTCCTATAGGCTCAGATAAAGGCGATGAGCAGTAGTGGGGGTAGTATTGTACGTCACTTGATGTCCCTTGTTGGCCAACACACGTGATCGGATTATTAACAATGAGATAAAATTATAGGTATCGGCTGCGAGCGTATTCGGGCAGTTCGGAGCTCCAGGAAACGCCGCGTATTGCGCCAGCAAAGCGGCGGTGATAGGACTCACGAGGACTGCGGCCAAAGAGAATGCGACTGTCCGGATCAACTGTGTATCGCCAGGTAATTTGAATTCCTACTTTCTCAGCTTGCTATATGGATTATATTGACATCTCTACTAGGATCTGTGAGGACGCCATTATCCGAGGGGGAGGATCCGGAGCACGTCGCACAGCGCCTGCAGCATACCGCACAGAAACGTCGAGCTGAGCCGGGTGAAATAGCGCAGGTCATTGCCTTTTTGCTGAGTGATGAAGCTTCGTTTGTCACTGGAGCGGTGTATAACGTTGATGGCGGCTGGGTTTGCTGATAGTCGAGCACTTGCATCGCAAATGCAATAAGCTTTTGTCGCTCTGGAACATTGCGGACATTCGAGTCCTATATCGTCCTTCATGAATCGCGTTCGTGAACACTACTGTTATTTCGTCATAGCAGAGAATTTGGCTCCATGCCACCTAGGAACTGTTGTATGGTGGCCTCCGTCCAGACACCCGCAAGATAGGCACGGTCGCCACTATGTGCTCCAGCCAGTTGCAATGCCCTTCCTCTCAGATCCTGTACGGTTGGATCTTGGGATACTCCTTGCTGACCTGCATCCCTTGCTGCCTGTCTGTCCGCCATGAGCTGCTTTTCATTCGTGAGCATCAAGTAGACGTCTCTCATTATGTCACTCCTCCGCTCTGTCTCCGTTCTCAGGATTCGCAGTTCTCCTTCCACCTGCCTTATGTCCATATATGATGACAGAATACCCACGGCCTGTCTGACCAATCTTTTCATCGGTCCATCTGCCAGACGCCTCAGCTCTCTCATTGCTGCAGTTCTATAAGCTCGAAGATAACCTCCGCGTCTTGCACGCGTCACCGATCGCAGCCTAGGCTGTCCACATGACGACGAGTTGGCAGGAGTATCTGAAACGATGCTCTGTGCCAGTCTGTCGTTCTCATTCAACATCTCCACCTGTAGCTGAAACCCAGTATGCAAAGACTTGACCTCGTTCAGCATTTCTATGAGCAGGCGATAATCTGTCGCCAGATCCTGAGGTAATGTGCCGTTGGCGGCGGACTTTATGTCTCCTTCTAGCTTCTGCTGGAATATGTCCTGCCAGGCTCCGCCGCCGAGCTGATACGCCTCATTGCCTACACCTGCCAGGGAAATGCTGATGCCCTGGCCGGTCACTAGGTCGCAGATACTTGCCATTCTCTTCCTCAAAGTGACCATAAAAGACATGAACCTCGATTGAAACTCGGGTCCCTGCAGCAGATACATGCTAATGAGGTTCTGTTGGTAGGCAATTTCTTCGTTCATCACCCGGTGGAGCTGCATCATGCTCTGCAAAGCTGGGCGTACGCTACCTTGGAGGGCGCGAATGCGTTCCCGGGCATGTTCAGCAGCAGTAAAAGATGCCGTGACAGTACTGGATGAGGCCATGTCACCATGAATGGCGTTTACCATGGCGACATAGCCTCTGGCAACGCTCCCAGCCAGCCTCTGCATTTCGTGATGCTTATGAGTCCACCCTGCATCATCATTGGCGAGCCTCGTCGCAAGAATTGCCGATTCAGCCACTAAGCTCATCATAGCCATGATGTAATTCTTGAGCACGCGAAGTCCTTTGTCCGCAAGTTGCCTTGATACCGTGTCGCGGAGCCAAGTATATGCCTCTAGACCCAGCACTGAGATCATGTCGTCGGGATCATTCTCGATGGGAAAAAGCGGCACAGATCTCGCACGCCGGTCTGGCGAGGCCTGTGGGTCGTGAGATGACAGTAGTAACCCTTGGTGGCCGTACTTTTGGTAGCTAGACTGCCACCATGCCTTGTGGAAGACTCGAGCATACCACTTCACGGGAACAGCCGTGATCTCATTCCAGCTCTGGACACGTGGCTCGACAAGCCAGCGCATATAGGCAGCATCACGCTGATCAGTCATTGTTCTCCCCTGCTGGTACGGCTGTGGATGAGAAACGGGCCAGTTGGACGTTGCGATGACTGGCTTCAGCGTGAAGGCACTGGACCCTCCCCTTGGTAGTCTGACGATACGGCCGCCCCAGAGCTGCTTCTCGAAGTTCAATCCGTCTTCCCCTTGCGCTGCATCCTCCGAAAAGAATTCGCTGCGGCTAGGTCGTGTCAAGAAACCTCGAGGGTCCCTCGCTAACGGACCAAGGACTTGATCACCCAAGCGGAGTAGGCTATGTAGTATCTCATCCCCAAGAGCGGGCCCCATCGGCGTGGATTTTAAGATGGCCGTTCTTGTCATTAAACATCGCTGCGCGTGAGCGCACACATGCGCCAGCTCGTGCAAGATGGTTGATGCGATGCCGAACGTATGGGACCCCCTTTCGCTGTCCGAGAGGTTCTGCGGAACAAGAAGTGGCCATATGAGGGATGCGCTAATACAGAGTCGGGGCGCCCATACATTTGCATCTTGGTAGAGTCGAATCATACCGCTGTTGTTCTCACCAAGATAGATACTGAACTGGAGGAAGCGATACAAGAGGGACATGCACGCTTTTCTGGCTGTGGTCGAGTCAAAACCAAGGTCTTGTAGTGTTTGCATCTCTGGGTACGGGGCGGGGACTCTTGCGTCACTGCCGTCGACATGCATCCAGATAGACGTGTAAGGCACGTTTCCTTGCCGGACTCGTTCCTCATCTGTACGGCCGTCTTTTGCATTGTCGACGGGCCGTAAATGGTGGAGGCTCGTCATGGCCTGCCAGTATGGATGCCCAGACCTCATGATCTTCGACACCAGTTGCAATGCCGGGCGGAGAGCCTCGCGGACCTTCTCGTTCGTCCGATAGTTGTATGCTCCCCCCTGGCCGTCGAGGCTAGGCCCGTAGCGTACATCCCAGAGGCCGGACCAGTCTTTCCAACCCGGCATTGACACCTGTGTCCATCTTATAGGATCGAAAAGTGTATCGATAGCATCATCCAGGTCCGGTGGCCAGGCAATATCGAGCCTCGGGTCCAAGGCGCCCATCTCAGCTAGCTCGGCAGTGTCGTAATCAAACAAGATGTTTTGCAAGCTCCTATCATATTCGTCTCCTTCAGGGCTCTGCACAGATGCTTGGAATATCGGATGCGTGGGTGTCATTCTGGAATGACCCAAATTGTCCCTCTGTCTGTCTGTGTGGACGCCGAATCGCCGTGCGTATTCAGTAGGATGCCGGGCTTCATCTTCAGGGCGGAGAGCTGGCCTCATCGACGCTATGGGATCTCCTAATTTTTGTCGCACTTTATACCACGTCCCGTCGAAAGAAATCTCGAGATCTTCACGCCACAGAGGGTGTGTCCAGGCTGGCACATAGGAGAATGGTGTTGACGCGTTCAAGGGAGTCCAGCCCCCAAGTCCCTGCAAGGTGTTCAGGTCTGCTTGGTTAAAGCCACTGCCGGCGGAGACTTTTGCTCTGGATATGTTTGTATATAGGGCATCATGCTCTTCGCCTTGTGATGGACCAGTATGAGATTGGTTTCCGGGAACAGATGCCATTGCTTGTTGAGCGGGTTCGGTCCTGCTTTTGGTTGGTCTTACTTTGTGATGAGAAAGCCAGGATATAGTAGACGGAGGCTTTAATGTGAATCGAATATATCGATTGACATTAACGAATGGCACGTAGCATGAGTTGGTACCGATGGACAGCGAATCGGACCTTGCAAACGGCCAATTACCGCGTATTAGTGTTGGTTTCTGGTAGCAAGTATCCATGGCGGTCACTCTTTATTCACTTTAACAATGGCAGTCCACACCCGAAGGTGAACTTCTGACCAAGGATCGATAAATGTACATGTGCTGAGCCCGCAACAGGCTAGCTCGTTATTATTTTCGTCTCCGTCCATAGCGATGGCGACACACAAAGGATCCCAAAGGTTGCAACATTCCAATACGACGGTCACGGGTGTTGATATTTTCAGCACATGGACAACTGGTTCATGAGTCTTTGACTCTGTATATACAACCCTTGTGATTCGAAGGGCTCTTGTGGTAAAAGATTGGCTGCTGCCAGTCTTCGAAGCGAAGGGAAAAATTGTTGAGTCTGCCTGGGTATTTATATACAGGATAGGCAGACCTCACTCAGATCTTGTGCTTAAGACAGATCCTGAAGAAGCGAAGATTCAAGGGGTATTTGATAAAATGCTTGGAGCGAAGGAGATCGAAGAGAAGATGAAGGACAACAAGTAGAAAACCCATTCGGCCCCTTTGGCACTGTGGCCAATGTAAAGAAGACCAGCCACTAGTTTCTTTTTCCCCTGCTGGGAATAATATAGGCTTATGACTGATAGACGGCGACGTAACCAACCTCCATCATAGCTCCGAATCCAGCAACGGTTGCTGAGTTTGGGTCACCGGGCTGGAAAGGGGAGGAAAACAAAGTATTAGTATTTGAGGGAGCACGGCACGAAAAGGCGTAGAATTAAGCTCACCCAGGATCCACCAACGGCCATGTTCAAGATGACATAGTAGGGCTGGTGTGCAAGGTTGTCCCAGACGCTCTCGTCAAAACTGCTGCCAGTGAGGCTCTGGAACACCGTGCCATCCATGTACCACGTGATTGTCTCGGTCTCCCAGTTGCCGCTGGTGCGGTCCCACTCGAGGCGCCACGTGTGCCAGTTGTCGTCGCCAACGTCGATGCTGCCCTGGAGGCCCTCGTCGGCGTCATCGTCGTTGCACTCGGTACCGCAGTGCGCGGTGCCGTAGCCCGTCAGGACGCCGTCGACCATCTCGAGGATGTCGAGCTCGCCACATTCGGGCCAGGTCTGTGCTCCGGTGCGGTAGCTTTCGGGAAGCATCCAGAAGGCAGGCCAGTAGCCCTGCTTGGTGGACTGGGCATTGGTGCCAAAGTCGATCTCGGCCTCGACACGCGTGATGACACCCGAGGCAGGCGTCCACGAGTCGACGGACTCGATACGGCCAGAGGTCCACTCGCTGCCTGAGTACTGCGGCGCAATCTGCAGAGTGCTGCCGCCAGAGAGCTGCAGGTTGCTGTTAGAGGAGCTGTACACCTCTAGTTCGGCATTGACGCCCAGGTAGCCCGTGATGATGTTCCAGTTTGACGTGGATGGCGATGATCCAGCACTCCCAGAGAAGTCGGCGGTCCAGAGGAGAGTATAGCCCGAGTAGGTCGGGGCGTCGTATTGTGCTGCGACAGTGCGCAAGGTCCCAGCAAGGGACAAAGCCGCGAGAATGTTCCTGACAGAGGGGCTCATGGTTGGGTAAACAGTGAATCAACACTTCCAGAACGAAAAAGAAGCGAAGAGAAAATGATTGGGATTTTTGAAAGCTGCTGAAGTGAAGGCCAGGACCAAAACGGTCTGTGTGTACAAGGAGCCTTGCTCTCTGTTGTATATACACCAAGGGTAATATCAAAGGAACAAGGAATGTCGCGGTTCGACCTGGAAGCGAACACAAGGAGGAGAACGAGAACACAAGGAGTGGAAGTGGCAGGAAATGCCTAGAAGGGAGGACTTGAAGAGCCGTGGAGAGCCAAGGGCAAACATGGAGCACTGGACGCGAGGGCATCGCAGCTTTTTATAGATCCAAGCCTTGTCCCTCTTTTCTTTAATCGCCATAGGTAAATTCTCCTCCTCCTCTCTTTCTCTCGTCCGAGAAGGCCCCACCTTGACCGACCAAAGCGGAAGCTGTGGGGGTGGATACACGTGGAGCCTCACCGTGGTCTAGGTGCGTGATGCATACGGAATCATATGCTGGCGTCATGTTTGAAACATAAGGATCAATAGATCATTGGACGAATCCCTCTGGCTTGCAAGCCCTAGAAAGGGACGGGCGCTCTCCTCGGCTGTAGGGAAAACATAAGAATTCTCGGAGGGCAGCCTTGGTGGCGGCGAAGGCGATGACAAAGAGGCAAATTATCCCGACGGCGTCAATGCACACTTTGTGGCCTGCAGCTATAGGCATCGAATAGGCGGAAAAGGACGAAGAAAATGATGAAAAGGAGGAGCAGGAGGAGGAGGCAAACAAGCATGAGTGTGCCTTGTACCTCGGGATAGCCCCCTCAACCCACAGACGCACCAAGATTGGTGTAACCTCCTTAGTCGTTGTCGCCTAGCCGTGAAGGCGAACGAATTCTCTTACCGAGCAACCGACGGAGAGCCACACTCTTGCGAGTAAGGGTCCTTCTCTCTGTTTCATTTCACAATTTTAGGAAAGAAGAATAAGATAGACGCCAGACGGAGGAAACATCCGGATGGAGAGCTAGCACATGACAGTTTGTGCCATACATAACTCAAGAAACACATGCATTCGCGCCTGGGGAAAGGCCCGATTGTAGCTGCTAAGGGAAATTTGAAAAAGACAGAAAAGAAAAGAGTGGGGCAGGGGAAGCTGGACGGCGTAGGAACCTAGAGCCCAAGGGGATAATTGTCACAACATAGGATCACCAGGGGCAAAAAGGAGAGAGACGGAGAGGGGGAGGTTGAATGGTATTGGTCTGAAGTGGGTCGCGTGGGAGACCAGATTGGGCATCGGTCCGGTAGTCATCAGCTGTACCTGCAGGGCCCTTTCTCGCCAATGAAAGGTTGAAACGAACATGTCAAGTGTTAGCCCAGTTGACGAATGCAACTCATCCGGTGCCTGGGGATCTAGAGCATGCGCCAGGGGGTGGTGGTGGGCTTGGGGCTTGCGGGCGGACGACAGGCTCATGGGTTCCTTGTGCCTTGTCCAATGGCGTGTGACAGGCAGGGATAATACAACATCGGCCGGAGAAAACAACACTTCTTCTGGTGGTTGCTGCCGCCGCCAAAGCCAGGGAGGGGACTGAGTTGAGAGACATGACTGGTGGACTGAACACGTCGTCGTCGTCGCCTTTGCCCACACGGTAAATTAGGGAAGAAAAAAGAGACAAAAAAAAAGGTGACAGAAGTGAAACGGCCCTTCTCACGGGCGTTCCTTGACTCTGCACCGTCCTCTTCCACATATATGCCTTCTCCATTTGAAATGGTGCGACGGAAGTAAGCCCGCACCAACCAACAGGACAAGTAAGGAAAAAAAGAAAAGGTCAAAAGCCATGGCGCTTCCTTCGGATCAATTACTTGCATGTCGATTCACGGCCTCCACGGACCACGAAATCCCCTGTCGACTTTTTATCGCCCCCCCCCCCCCCTCCTTCTTCGTCCATAGAATTGCCCGGATCGTAAGCAGCAGGGGTAAGTTCCCAGGGGTTGTTATGGACGCCTGATCTTCAGACGTGAATGTGGATCCTCTTGATCGGCCCTATACTACATGATTTAAGTCATTGCCTTGAGGGTTCTCGGCAGGCTTGCCACTTGCTTGTACCTGATGAGAAGAAGAGCCTTTCCCTTCGGCTCGTGCCGCCCGATAATCCGCAGTGATCTTCAAGGCAAAGAGGAGCACCGGCACATCGCTGTTGATCTTGCCTGCAGCCACGTTTTATTACCCGAGTCGATGGCTTGAACAGTCCAGTACTCACGTGCCCACCGCCGCTGACCTGCTGATCGGAGTGTCGAGTCAGGGTTTGAAGTCATACAATAATTCGTCACAACAAGTGACTGCTCTTTGGAAGACGCCAACAACGAGGGCGTTGATGCAATATCAACGTAGCATGGCAACAATAAATTGACGGAGCACAGACGCAATGGCTCAAGAAGCGCAGAACAGATTTTTCTAGACGGGGCAAGGGTGGCTTTACCTCTTCTTCATTCAATGAGCACAAAAATATTAGTATGCTTGCTGATCGCCCGACCCTTGCATAGTAATTATATCGAGATGTAGATACGATTGGTTTGGAACACATTTTTAGTGATTACAGCACCTGAATCGAGTTTTCTTGGCCGCCTCCTCGGCAATCTCGCCCTGGGCTTTGTTTTCGAGCAATCCCACGTGAAGACCTGAATGTCAGGCCGAATCGAGGGCTGTCTCATAGTAGTTCTTCGGGCCTATTGTAATCTGAAAGTCGACTACATACGTGTGTATGTGCCGGCTCTCGTCCGCGTCCTCTAGAGCCACTACGAGTACCTTGACAATATTGTGCCAGAACTGGGCCATCACCATTTTGCCAGGAGCCCCCGTCTGATGGGGCTTGTCTTAGTGCTGTGGCGCGGTCCATGACTCCTGTCATTATCATTGGACGAGCGGAAAGCCGAGCTCAGGAGTGTTTCCTCCAATTATGAACAATTGGTAGAGCACTGGGAGTAGAGGGCATGTTGGATGTTAAAGCCCTCAGTGCAGATAGACGCAGCCGTTTTGTCCGATAATCCGCTCTTGATCTTGTGGTGGTAGTGAAAGGTCATGACTAAAAGAATGACAAGATGGGCATGGAATTCCTCTCGGCTAATACACATGGATTTTCCCAGAGCGACGTGGCCTATCAAAGCATTATACGTTCTCATCAGCTATGCCACCCTCGATCGGCATCCCTAGACCAATAGAGCCTGCTCTTTCATCAAACGAGTTCTGATAATGGGCACGGGTGTTCTACCTAGACTCAGCCTCTAAAGATGCCACATATAGAGGCTCATGTTTCAAAGATAGAGAGTCTAGAGATTTAATGCAAAGTGCAGGGCGTATGAGCTCATGGCTTTTGACTTGACGCTAGTGATCCATTCTTCATTGGTATATCACATGAAGCAAGACATCATCCTGATTGGAAGGCAATGTCAGCCAACATGCAATAATCAAGTCAGGAACCGAGCCAGTTGAACGCACCTTCGGAGCCAGAGTAGCCTATATGCGCCCGGGAACAGAACTTATAGACTTTTCTCAGACCCGAAGTTCCTTCCTGAGCTCTTTTCAGTCTGTGATATCGATTACGGGCATCTCGGCACGCGTACTCTGCTCTCGAGCTCACTTCTCAGAGCTTTCACATCACCCGACTTCGCACTAGAGTGCGAGAGGTGAAACCGATATCGCGGTTCGCGATGCACCTATCGATCGCGCGGATGTCCTGTCCAGGTCTTCGAGCCCTCCTCCGATTACATAGGCCGATCATATAGGCAGCGTCCCCAGGAACCTTGGGTGCCAGTTGCGACTGGACATTCTCACTTAGACCGGTAGCATGGCTGCCTTGACTTATGACATGTTATCAAGAATAAGGCTTACGAGGATCGTCGTATTGGTATCGAACACAAGGGTATGTTTCCCTGTAATTAGCACCTATCTGGTTGAAATGGACGAAGGGCGTCTCGAACTCAGTCTGACCATATTGTAAAAGTGTCAGGTTTTAAGTGCTCTTCAAATGCCAGTCTCATAGTCTTTCTTTTACAAGGTTTTAAAACTTAATATCAATGTCTTCTACGGTCATTCCATTATCTTGATACGTTAGCTTGTGATGATTGAATATAATGATTCTAGGCCTGGTTCTGAAGTTTCCTTTGGTTTCTGCTGTAGACCCACGGCCATCAGCCGACCGCCTGGCTCGAACCAAAGCTGATGGTTCTAGAGTCGTAATACTGCCACTGTCTCTAATCGTGCCGACCAAAAGAGCAACACTCTTCCTAACCACTGACTACCATATATCATTCTTGATCACGGGGCCATTAATGAGAAGGATGTCGGTATTTGCGAGACTAGCTTATGATGCAAACGGTTTGAAGGAAGCAGAGGCTTGTTTCCAGGCTATCGACTCCAGAAATGAACATGAGACAGTTAGTATGTGGTCACTCGGCCCGCAATGCCTGTGTAGAGACGTTGTGGTGACGAAGGAGTGAGATTGAGCATGAAGCCTTGATTTTCTTCCTCCTTAAGAGAAAACAAACCGCTATTTCATAGTTGCGATGGCTATTCATTAATGATAGTGTAGCAGAACTCAGGGTGAAGGCTGCAGGTTGGTTTGGAGTCGCCGTACAATACGGGATATGAGAGTATTCCCTACCTCTTGACTCTTTTTACCAAAAGATTTTTCTAAAAAAAGATCAAGCATACAATTTATTTTGGGCCCTCTTGGCTCAGAAATCAAGTTAGATATTTGACCTTGATCGCAAGATCAATTCTCTCCTTTTCCTCAGCCTTCATCTTCCTTTGATTATCGTTATCTTCAAGTCCACAACTCTCCAGGCTTGACCATCTAATTACAATACATTCTTTTGACTTTCAAAATTGTGTCAGTTAATGCTGTCTAGTATTTCTTTCATCCGACCTAGGTGCGGGTTGTGCCAAAAACACTGACAACATAGACTGAGTGTTCATATAGTCTCCCTTGCTGGGCATGCCAGCAACCTTGTCTCACCCCCTCAAGATCATGACCTATCAACGCCGGTGTTCATACCTTCGAGAGTGATCCCCACGTCCATACTTATTCATCCTCCTCTGATCCCGTCGGCCCATCTCGTGGGAGTATCCCCGGTCACGGCTCTCCGAACTTGCCACAGGGTCGAACCCTCTCGAGCTGCCGTTCATATTGTTCCCGTTGCTGGATCCGCGCCCCATCTTAAACGCGAACGCAATCGCACCTAGCAGCTCGCTCGGGTTGAGCATGCCCGTGAAGGCGCGGATACCCAGGAAACCGCCTTGGTAGTGCAAATACTGTGACTCGCTCCGCCCAGACTCCACGTGGTGCCGGTCGATGATATATGGGCCCACATCGTAGGCGTAGTGGAAGAAGATGGAGAAGGGTACCATGATGACGCAGTTGACGATGGCAGGAATGCCCGCGACGGCGTCTGCTTCGCTCATGGTATTGGTCGGCTCCAGAGGTGATGGGTTGATGTCGTTTAGAACCCAGAAGATGATCTAATACATTCGTCAGTAAATGGGAAAAAACCTGGGATCGCATCTTCGAGGTAATAGGCTTACGTTCATAAGAAAATTCAAGCCGACCATCAGCTTAAACGCAAACAATTTAGACAGCGGCTTGTGACCCGACAGTTCGGCTTTCAATAACTTGTATAGTTTGAGACATGACATGACAGCCGTGATGAGGGACAGGATATGGATTAAGTTGATCTTGAATTGTTTCAGCGCAGTTAGCCTCTGCCTCAGAAAAAAGAGAAGAATAGAGGAGCCCCCGGCGAGAGGCGGAAGGCTTCTCTAGCCATTGCGTACTGCTTTCTCAGGCTGTCAAGCCAGCAGGCGCAAATGACGCAATTCTTCTCCTAATTATTTGTCTTGAGAGAAGAAAGAGGGATCCCATGACTCACCCACAAGTGTCCAAAGTAGGGTTTGTTGCTGTTTGCACAATAAATGTTGATCTTTGGCGAGTTGGTGACGTCTGTCGCGATGGAGACCAGCAGCTGAACCACTGGGTATTGGAACACGCAGAACCATCTCCTCCTGTACCACTTCAGTCCATTCTTTGGGGCCTTCCCTCTCTTAGATGGCACCTGTAGGCCACTGAAGAAGAAATCGCGCTGGTTCTCATGCGGGCTGATAAACTCCAGCAACAGCAAGAAGAAGTTGGCCAGCGCCAGCGCCTGTATCATGTCGGCCCAGACAATGATGTAGAAGTACGCCGCGGGGACGACCTGCCCAATCAGGTTGAGAAGGGCATTTATGGGTATCAACAGGCAGATGCGCAGGATCTTGAGCTGCTCGTTGGGCTTCGAAAGATGCGTCGCATGGCGAAACATCAAGAGGAGTATCGAGAGGATCGAGAAGCCGGCTGCCGCGGCGGAGATGATCGTCCCCAACTGATGCCAGGTATAACCTCCGGCAATCGGGTCGGTGGGCGCTGTAGAGAGCTCTGTATCAGTATCCTGCAGGATTATCGTGCTGTTGTGTTTTATAATGCGCGGATAGCGGGTGCAAAAGCCTACTTTCTAAGAGCGGATTTGGTAGCGAGCAGGTATGGTTTGATGACGAGCTCGACGAACTGCTGCTCTTGTGACTGAACAGCCCCCGAGAGAAGACGTCATGCAACGTCGAAGCCATGATTGAAGCGCCCTGTTCCGCGAAGTTAATGTTTTTTCTTTGACTTCCCGTCGGTGATGATCCGTCAAGTACGTGGCTTGAGAGACACAAATGCCCCTCGAGAGCCAGAGGACAATGCCTTGCGCTTCTTGGCTTCTATCCCCTTATTTCGTGTCTTCTTATCGCTCTCGATATATTGATGAAACAGTCGGAGGATTGGGTGGTCGATTGACTAATGTGGAAGTCAAGTCAGGGCACTGCCAATGAGGATGAGATGTGCAGCGCGATGACCTCCAGGTGTTATGAGAATGCAAGACGGGGGAGTAGGTCAGGATGTGGGATCAAAATTCAAAGACTGAAATCCCAGAGGATTATTGATTTTCATGCATATGCGAGAGAAAAAGTCATAAAGAGAGGAGCGCGACGCCTAGACCCAACAAGACGTGGACGAATCTGCATGTATATACCCCCCGATCTGCCGGTGTGCAGGCATGGTCGGGTCGGCCGTTCTCGCATTGGGATTAATGGCAGTGCACCGGAGGATCTGCTTCTTGAACCAGCGCATCCACGCAAGCCACAAGGGCTGCGCAAGGACAATATTCTCAGTAGAGCTTAGCCTGATCTTGTGAGTAAGGTACCGTCAAGGTAAACTTCTAAGCACTCCATAACTTTGGCCTGTGAGATCACACCCAGTTGTTGACATCTGATGCGCAGTTTTGGGCTCCGTTGCAACTCAGAAACATGCAGCCTCCCACCTGGGGACGTAGCATCCGTCGGAGACTTTGAAATTTGTCGCAGAACATCGTCATAGTCCGCTCTCCATTGGACAAGGTCTTTCACAATTGGTTCGAGCGAGGCAAGGTCTGGCGGCGCAGAGACGGAAGTGAAGAAGAATGAAATCACTCCTGCAGCAAGGGCGTCGCATCGCGAGAGGACCCCCTGGGCAGCAGGCCGAGAGACTATTGGATGGGGCTTAACCACCTGCCCCATACGTCGGACCTTGAGATGTGGAAGTGCCGACCTGCGGCGTGCCTGTGACGACTCGTGCAGACACATCATTTCTTTGTGTTGGCTTAAAGGAAATGTATCTATCTTTGCGCTGATCATCCGCCTCGTTTCCTCTCAGAGATGAGGCGTCGACGTGAGGAAGGTTTGGTGAGAATCAGCGCAGGTTCTCATTTCAAGTCGATGCAACCCGTTCTGAACGGAGCTGCAGTGTATGAATATGTGTGTGTGTGTGTGTGCGCGCGCGCTGTGCTGCGAACGGGTTGTCGACGTCTTGTGGCTGGATCTCGCATCCCGAAAATACCACTACAGGTGGAACGTCAAAAGTTGAAACCCACCTTGTTCCCACCCCACTCGCACACCCTCGAGTTCCTTTGCTCTGGCTTATCAGTAGATCTCAGGGCCTACGAGAAATCCACCTCAAAACTTGCAAGACTCCTTTGTTCCTATACTTTGATCGCCTAGGAAAGGCCATCATTGTTTTTCAGGCTGCCTTGGCGTATATCACCATGCCCTGTCCTTGCCCAATTGTCAGCAGCAGCCGTTTTCTAACAAATTGCCGTGTAGATCATCGGGGTCGGCGCTTATCACGGCGCATGCAAGCTCCGTGGTCCAGGACACTGCCTCAAAATTTTGTACCACAGTAGCTATTTGGGCCGTATCGCATCGAGCCGTGTCCAGGTGGTTATTTAATCTTGTCGTGCACACATATTATTACATCATTTGACCTTTCCTGCACTCTGCCAACATTCATGGGCTGAGCTCAGCCTTGCATGTAAGCAGAGAAATGTCATGCTCTCTATAGCGGAGCCATGCTCTACGACTCTCTTGATATCTGCCTTTGTCACTCCCTGTATTCCTCTTTCGTTATCTCCCCGATATCCGGTCCATCCAGCCTTATCCCCGCCTGTCTGGCCCCAGCATACAAAATCTGCCATAGATCCTGGCATACTCACTCTGAATGTTCTTCGCTCTTTCGAAACCTGTCCTCGGCGTTCAGATACTCTCGAAGACTCCCGAGTCTCCCGGGGCCGTGGCCGAGGACTCTAGGAACTCGAGGGAGCCTTAATAGACCAACGAGATCGACCAGCACATCAGTTGACCTAACCTTCCCATTATTTGCGGACCCCAAGTCTGCATCACACCAAGGTCACCGACTAATAAAGGCCTTGTCGCTGCAAAGCAGACCAAGAAACAGGGTTCACGCCGGTATCGCCATGTAACCACCTGGGCCTGCAGGAGAATCCAGTGAGAGTGAAAAGCAACCACGATGATCTCACAAAGGCTCGCAATGCCTCCATCTTACAAAATTTCCAAGTCTAAGCCAGGATTCCGAGGCACGGGATTCCGAGACTCTATTCGTCCTCCTTAGGAGAGATCCGTCGGCAGGGAGTGATGAAATGCAGGAGTCCACACATGATTCACGTATGGTCCTTTTTTTTTCTTGTTGACAAACTGCGCTGTTGATTTGAATTTAAGCAGGTAATGCATATCAGGTGAGTGCCCAGGCAGCGACCACAGCCGGACAAGCGGCCTTGGAGCTTCTGTGGTTGTATAATCTGCTGCTGAGTCATAGTTCATAGTCACTTGCTAACCTTGACTATACAGCCTCCGTGTGTTGAGCCTGTGTTGTGTCACGGTTATCCTTGCCCAACACCCCAGGACCCGCATCCTTCTCCCCGCCGAGAGGACTACTTGAGGCTGTTGTAGGCTCATCAGTCCCGGCCTCAGCCCGGATCCGCGCCATCTCCTCGGCAGGAGGCGGCGTCCACTTGGCCGACTTGCGAGGGTTCACATGCTCCAGATACATGGTGTCAATCTCCTCCAGCGTTCTGCCCTGACCCTCCACCACGAACAAGTAAACCAGCACGCCACCAACCAGGTTGCACACACCAAACACATAGCCCAGGGCGAAGTCGATGTCTCCGGTGATGAAGGGGGTGAAGAAGGCGATGAGGAAGTTCCACGTCCAGTTGCTGGCGGTGGCGAGGGCCATGCCCTTGGCGCGGTACTTGGATGGGTAGATCTCTGCGATAATCGTCCAGACCATCGGGCCCCATGTCGTGGCGTAGCCGAGGATGAAGAGGGCGGCCATGACGATAAGTGCGATGCCAGCCTCGGGAGTGTTGGCGGGCGTCTTGACATCTAGGGCGAAGTGGCCCACGGAGGCGAAAATCATGAAGCAGACAAACATCCAAATGCTGCCCGCAATCAGTGACTTGCGGCGACCATAGTGCTCAACGAGGTACAGCCCGATGAAGGTGACACCAAAGTTGATACCGTTCAGGATCATCTGAGTGACGAAGGAGCTGATTGAGACCGAGGTGAAAATCGTCTGCAAGGGATTATCAGTAAGTTATCAGCGGTAGGTCGCAGGTATGCATACCACCCTGGGAAGTGGTAATGCCCAAGGAGCCATATGTACATACCGTTCCGTAGTAAAAGAAGTAATTCGCACCGGTCAGCTGCTGGAACATCTGCAGCATGATTCCCAGCAAGATTCTGTACGTCATGCGTGGCGCCTTGAACATGTCCACCGCCTCCCTGACTGGGTTTTGTTTCTGTGTCTGCATCTCGAGGCGGAACTTGCTCTCCAGTTCCTCCATCTGGGTGAAGATGGCATAGTGGTTCTCTGGCGCCCCGTACACATGCATCAACGTGCGCTTGGCGTCTTCCACGCGGCCTTTTCTGTAGACGAATCGTGGTGTTTCCTTGAAGAACCAGACACCGACGCCGAGGATCAGGGTCCAGATCCAGCCGATCCCGATAACAATGCGCCAGGAGCCAGAGTTGTCCATCTGGTGTGTGTAGGTGCCGTAGTTGAAGCACGCGGCAAGGAAGATGCCGAGGGTGATGAAGAGCTGGTATGTACACACCAGGGCACCACGGATCCACGGCGGGCTGCACTCGGCCTGGAACATGGGGACGAGCAGACTCAGGGCACCCACGCCGAAGCCGGCCACCAGACGGCCGACCATGAACTGCTGCCACGAGGTCGAGGCTGCGACCTGGATGACAAAGCCGACGGCGACGATGGCACTCCAGATCGAGATGGAGGGCCGACGGCCGATCCTGTCGGCAACGGGTGCCGCCACGAGAGCGCCCACGAGGGTGCCTATGGACAAGAGACCAACGATGAGGCCTGACCTGACGTTGCTGAAGGCATAGGTGCCATCTGCTTGCAGTTCGGCGAATCGCTGCTTGAAGTCGGGCATCTCTTGGAAACCAGAAATCTGACCAGTGTCATATCTGTTGTGCGGACGATTGTCAGCCGGTGAACACACACACACCTCTTATTATTGCCAATTCGAAGCATCGGAAAAAGAAAAACATACCCAAAAATGAATCCACCCATCGACACCAGCACGCCCATGCAGAAGGACCGCCCGGTGACCCTGGAGAGGGGCGAGTAGTCCAGGTGAGCAAGCTCCTTACGAGCATCGGTGCTCACCTCAGAATGGGGGTTTGCATGGTCGAAGTTGACTTTGCTGTTGAGTCCCAACATCTCGATGGCGGCATACGGACTCAAAGGGGACGATGGTATGTGTACACTGTTCCACGTCGAGAACAAGTAGAGAACACGAGAGGCAGTCTGATTTGGGTGAAGTCCTTCTCGGGTCCTGTCCTGCCTATTTGTACCACACAACGGACCGCACAACAATGTTCCAGTTGTGGGGGCGGTCAGTTATTGTTAATACGGGGAGTGTGGAGTTTCTCGTGGACCAGATCGTCACAACAGCACATGTCCCTCCACGGGGGTACTATATTCTCGCGGGGATATTGTGGGAATTCTGTGGAGTAAGATGTTGGATTTCAGACAGGAGCCAGAGTTTTTAGGTTTCCTTTTCTATGTTCGTGATCCATCCGGGCCACCTTGATCAACAACATATTCGGCCCTTCGTCTGAGCAATGACATCAACCTGTCCCGAGGAGACGCCGTGTGATCCGTTCCCAGGCAGTGTCCAGGCACGACAGGGTCACCCATACGGAATGGCAGCTGGATCCTGTCAGGCCTGGCGCTAGCCACGAACTGCTGGCCCGTCTCTTGGTCGCACCAGGCGACGGCGACGACAACTAAGCAGTAGAAGCCATAGTGAAAAAAAAAATTCGTGCGGCTCTTTTTGTTGGCATCGTCTGGGGTGCATGACTAGGTGTTTTTGGGGGACATCCCCCCAGAATTGTCGACGTCATACTTTTTACTGCTCGGGTTATGCATAGCCCCCGGTGCCCTTTGATCCCTCGACGTCATCCTTTTTCAGGGACCGATGTTAAAATTCCTCAACGTACAAGTTCTTCTTGCTGCTGGCAATCAAGAAAGCGGAGAAAAAGAGAAAGGCAAAAAAGTCTATTTTCCAGTGGGGTGATGTCTCGCGTTCGAAGGAGAAGGACAAACTGCCCGTGACTTGTTCGAGACACGAAAACCTGGAAATTTAGGTCCAGAATTCGACGTGGTTTCATTCAACAGCTCCAAGGCAATTCTTACTTCCTGAACGAGAGACCTTCCTAAGAGAATCCATTGCAAATACTTTCATACCCTTGGGGTAGAAACATACATTGTTGCTCTCCTGCCTCCGCAAAGTACTCAGAACTGTCATGCTGTTTTCTAGGACATTCAGTTCGTCGGAGGTCCGGAAGGCCCGAGGCTTGATTCGGGTGTATTTGGCCATGAACCTTGGATCTTAGCAGCAACTAAAGTGACGCAAGTCGCCGAGAAAAAAGACCGCCCAAGACGACTTTGCCTTGCGTCGACCTTCCGAGTCACCCGCGCTCCACCGGCCTTGCCGCTATCGTGAAAACCGACTGAGATCCGTCGCCCCAACCCAAGTCTGAACTTATACAGGAAAAAAAAACAACCGTCCCGCCTGTCAGTTTCCAGTAGACCTCCCTTTAAGAGCCTGTCAACCTTCGGGAAATAGACCCCATGCAGGTGAACATGTATGGTTATTTTTCAAAATCACCTTTTCTATACATCACGAGCCCGGGCTGTGTTTTCCGAAATATCGGCGAGCCCTGCTTCTTAATTGCTTTGTGTAGCTTGCACTACTAGCGAGCATCGTTTGATCAAGTACCCCGCGCAGCGCCGTCCTCCCAGTGCTGCCATGTTCGTGAGAGAGTAGTATTAACTCTGTGAAGAACAGCCCTTATCAGTACGTCAGTAATAATTAACGTCCAGACGAATTTCGTGCACTATAATGTACATCCTGACAGGAAATTTCTCTACTACAATGCGGGCGGTCCTGTTATGGTGTTTTGATTGATCTCAGCCGTGAACAAGAGGCAGGAAAAGATTATCTTATGACTATACTTCCCCCTGAAACTCACCTAACAAAGCCCCCCCCCCCCCCCCAAAAAAAACATGTAGAATTTCATGCAATGAGAAGAAACCAAACAACTATAACGTGGCTATTACAGGTCTCAAAACATCGACACTGCATTCACGGCTCATAGTGTCGCAGCCTGGC
Organism: Aurifilum marmelostoma; assembly: GCA_027559495.1. Classification (NCBI taxonomy): domain Eukaryota; kingdom Fungi; phylum Ascomycota; class Sordariomycetes; order Diaporthales; family Cryphonectriaceae; genus Aurifilum; species Aurifilum marmelostoma. The sequence goes on along the minus strand of JAMXSV010000019.1, from coordinate 130,997 downwards.
CACCCGCAGGATTTCGTCCCAAAGAGGCCACAATAAGCACACTAGAACCATGCCAAGTAATCCTTCCACTGTCACAGAGAATCACAGGATGCGGTGAACAATCTAAGACAAGGGTAGCATCCGAATGTCGCCTTCAGATTACGATGTATATCATCGTCCTTTTCCCCACCAGCATCTATCTCATCATTCTGACTTCTATGACTGGCAAAAAGATAGATTCCATTTGAGTAACGACAAGGAACGCGCTCTCATAGTCATTTCAGATTGTCCACTTCGATTCCTCTTGCCCAAAATGCATGGCTTCACTTTCTTGTGTCTGGCCGCAGCAGCAACTGCGTCGGTTCTGCCTCAGAAGATGGCCCGCGGCCTCGACGTCCCCTCTCTAGACGTGCCTGAATGTCCTGCCGTAGGCACAATTTCTTACAACACTTCCGTCCCCAACAACGATACCGCCGCCTTTCCCGAAACGAAGGCGTCTCTTTGCTACGATGACAGCTTCATCCGCATCACCTTCACCGCTCTTCAGGAGGAGTATTTCTACTGTACGTCCGGCTCCTACATCAGCAAAGTACCCCGCTCGTCAGCAGCAAGCCGACTAATGAAGGTGACCATTACTACCTTGCTTAAACCAGACAATGCCAGCGTCCCAACCAATGGCGACATCTACGATTATGAAGTGATGGAGGCATTCATTGTGCGTATTTCGGTTTCTTTCTCCTCTCTGTTGGTTTCGAGGAGGGCACGAGACCACAAATCGATCCGTCTCCACTCCTTCGCTTTCCCACAGGATCTCCAAAAGACGCAAGCCGCTGACGCCACACACCATCATATAGTATAGGGGCGTCAACGATCCTCAGACCTACCTAGAGTTTGAAGTAGCCCCCAACAACGTCACCTTCTCCTCATGGATCTATAACCCCTCCAAGGTCCGCGCCACCGGTGCAGCCTTCACGGACGCGTACATCACCGACCTCGTCGCGGATCAGCTCTCCGCCAACACGACCATCGTCAGATCCGAGGGGCTGTGGTACTCGCACGTGCAGATCCCACTGGGCTTCTTCAACGTCGACACGGGCGAGGCCAAGGGCACGCGCTGGCGGATGAACTTTTTCCGCACCGTCACCTCGGCAGAGCTCTTCCCTACCCAATATTATGGTGCCTGGAGCCCTCCTGATGAGATCAACTTCCATATGACGCCCTACTTTGGTCACGTGTACTTTGTTTGATTCGCTCATCGAATGGATACACACATAGTGCCGGTAAGGAACGTTACATGAGTTCGTGTGTTGCATGAGCTAGACATGAGTTGGGAGGGGAGAGGGAGGGGGGGCGCAATTGCAAGCCGAGCTGTGCAGCAGGTAGATCATTAATAAGAAGGCATCAAGAACACAGCCAAAAGAAAATCCGTATGCACCCGAGCTACCTTCTTGCGTATTCAATCCATAGACCTTTTTGTCCCTACGAGACCTATAGCTTGATCACAACATGTCTTTAACTTTGGCCTGACTAGACAAGACTCAATAATTGTGATTGCCCTGAACAAGGATTTATTTTCTGGGGGTCGAAGAGAGAAAATCCATATTTGGGCAGAATATCAGTAGAAGCTAAAGGCAGTGACACCTCATGCATCCATGTGCAAGCCTCTTACATTCGTTCGGATGTGGCTCGGTACCTTTTTCTTTTTGGTGTGATTAATAATGTGTCTGTTCAATTGTTGGCATCAAGTGGACTTGGTGTGGTCCAAGGGCGGGGACAAGTCAAGTCTACTTGATCCAATAGCCTTTCAAGGGAGGAATGTTGAGCTACCTCACTGAACAAATAGAGCGGATTCCAAGACTTTGGACAGGCTTCGCTGATCACTGTAATTGCCCTGTTGCTTCTAAAGGAGCCCAGTCCAGAGCACTGTAGCACTCTGTTTTGGAAGTGGAGGGGCGCTATAGCTGGTGTCAGGGGGCAGCTTGCCCGAGCAGGGATCACCCCACCCCTCAAGAGCTCTACCCCGCGCCGTCATCCCACCCTGAGCCAGAGTTAACCCCGCCATGAAACCACTTTTGGCAGAGGGAATTCACAGTCCCACACAGCCGCCAACCACCAGCACCAGGCACCACGGCCAGCACCCGAACGGAGCTGCGCAAATAGCCTGAACTCTGGCGCCACGGTTCCGTCTCCATTGTTTTCATTTCTGTCGCTTCTTGCGCTCCAATCACGATACTGTGCTGTCTTGCGTGGTCGCCGTGGTATTGTGGGACCAAGGTTGGCATAGGGACATACATAAAATACAACTTTATCCTTTTGCAACACTGTCTAATCCGTGTCTGCCCCTCTCTCCCCGTCTCCCTGCTCGTCCTACTCGTCCTGATACTGTTTGTGCTGAACCTCAATCACACTGACCCCGGTTCCGGCTAGCTTTCCAGAGAAGCCCCACGATGTCTACGACAAGCGACGATATCACTTTTCTGCCCCTGGGCGCGATCCTGCAAACCCTACCCATCGCAGGCACCAACATCGTCCAGGGTTTCTCCTCTCAGGCCGACTACGACGCCCACAACACCGCACATTTTGGTGCAACCATCGGCCGCGTGGCCAACCGCATCTCTGGCGCCACCATCAACTCCCTCAACGGGAAATCCTACAAGCTCGCCGCCAACAACGGGCCCAATAACCTACATGGAGGACCCAAGGGTTGGGGCAAGCGGGTCTGGCAGGGTCCGGAACGCGTGGGAGTGAGGGACAGCGTGGGCACCCAAACGCTCAAGGAGGGAGGCGAGAGCGTCAAGTTCAGCCTGACCAGCGAGGACGGCGATGAAGGGTTTCCTGGCACCGTGGAAGCGAGCGTGGTGTATACGGCTGGCAAGACAGACGAGGGCGGCAAGGAGGTCACCGTGCTGGGGATGGAGTACGAGGCGAAGCTCGTCGGCGGTGCTGATGAGACCGCCATCAACATGACCAACCACTCGTACGTTGTCGAGGTCTCCACCCCAGTGATGTTTGTCGGCCCGCTCCAGGGCATTGCGTGGCGTGGAGAGAACTAACAGGGCGGACGACATGCTTAGCTACTTCAACCTCACCGGCGGCCCAACAATCGAGGGCACTGAGATCCGCATCCTCACCAACTCCCATCTCCCTCTCGATTCCGGCGGCATCCCGACCTCTGGACCGGCGCCCTTCCCCAAATTCCAGGGTGGCCACGACAACCCCTTTACGCTCGGCGCCACAGAGCCAGACGTTGACGACTGCTTCATCGTGAATGCAGACCCCGGCTCGGTGCCCATAGACACGCGTGGCCTGCCCCTCAACAAGCTGGTGGCTGCCTACCACCCCGAGAGTAAGATCCATCTCGAGGTGTACAGTACCGAGCCCGCCTTCCAGTTCTACACGGGCAAGTACATCGACATCCCCGCCGTCGGCGGCGTTCCAGCACGCGGGTCGAGGGCTGGCTTCTGTGTCGAGCCGAGCCGCTGGGTCAACGCGATCAACGAGCCTGAGTGGAAGAGCCAGATGGTGCTGAAAAAGGGGGAGACATATGGTGCCAAGATCGTGTACAAGGCTTGGAAGGATTAAATGTGTGGATTGGTCAAGGAGAGTTTTGTACGCTGGGAGACATTGAGCTAGCCTCCTGATGGGAGAGACAGGGCCAAATTCAATTCTATATCAAATTCATTGCAGCATCCATCAACCATTCTCAACGTGCACCTCGTCTTCATTTGGTGCAGGGGTAGGACCCTTTGTCTCCTGCTTCCGATACAGACCGGCCAGTAAATCGCTGGTGCTCGCCTCCTCGATGCCTTTATCCTCGCGTTTTCGCAGGAACCTCGGAAATCTCAAGCTGAGCCCCCTGTCCTCACTCACCAGCCCAATGGCGGCTGTGTATGTGGGACTCAGCGTGATGTCCGCGAAGGCCATCTCCCACACCTCCTGCGGCTCGAACCATACATCTGGCTGGGGTCCACTGTATTCGACAAAGCCTGGCTGTGTCTTGCTTGTATTCTTGGGCTCCCCCGTCTCCTCACCATCGTCGTAGTAAGCGCGGTTGGCCTTGTAGAAGGCATCTGTGAATCCCGACATACACTTGGTCACGACCTCGAGGCTGCCAGTCTCTTCATTGCGGCAGGCGAGGAGGATGGGCGACCACCACTTGTTCTTACGCCCTTGTCCGTGCCAGCCCGCCACAGGGATGAGATCGAGAGTGTCGGACGTCGTGCCGTAATCCTTCTTGACCTTCAGCCAGGAGTCGAGACGCTTGTCAGGCTCGTACGTCGCGAGGAGTGGCTTTCTCCGACCCCGTTTCTTCTCTTTATCTTCGGCTTCGGGGTCGGCGCTATTACCCTTGGCCTTTTTGCTCTTTGGGCCCTTGATCGCGGGCTGAGGCTTCTCACCTTCTCCATTCGCCCCACCGGCGCCATCGCCTGTGTAGGCAAGCTCAGGTAAGTTGTCCAGAATCTTGACCATGATGCCTTCGCACTTGATCTCTGTCGCTGACTTGAAGAACTCCTGGATCGTCTCAGAGTCCTGCGAAGTAGCGTCCAGACTGTTGACCCAGGTAAAGTTGTGCGGCACCTCGACAAATAGGGACCGGAGTAGGTTGCGACGCTCACGGAAAGGCCTGTCTAGTAGTGGCTGCCCGTTAAGAAACATTAGGTCGAATGCGAACATGCAGACGTCGATGGTTACACTACCGATCTGCACGTCTTTCCTCGCTCGATTGGACAGTGTTTGGAACGTCTTTAGCTCTCCCGTTTCCCTATTGATGGCCACGACCTCGCCTTCCATGATGAAGCTGTCCACACCCTCCCCACGTATTTTGGGCATCAGGGCGACGAGGTCAGGATACTTGTCTGTCATGATTTCCAGGTGCCGAGAGAAGATGGTCACCCTTCCCTTTTCATCACAGTGTATTTGTGCACGCTGGCCATCGTATTTAAACTCGCAGGCAAACTCTCGCCCGTCTAATTTGGTGAGCATTTCCGCAAGATCTCTAGTGATGCTCCCGAGCATGGGGCGCAGCGGGATGTGTAGAGTGAGACCGCAGCGCAGCAACAGCTCATCCGTGATACCAATCTCGAGCAGCACGGGGACAAGGTCGCTATAATTGGGTCTCCTGGCGAAACATGCCTTGACCAGTTCTTCCGCTCTGGCGTAGACCTCCGCCAGCTCTTCCTTCTTCATGGCCGCCAGGCCCTTTCGATCCTGAAGAGGAAAGTCGGCACCTGGTGGGCGAGAGAGCAAGAACGCCCTTGCCAGAGCGATCAGCATCGTCGTCTTGACAGCTCCGATCCTGAGGTGCTGGCATAGCGTCCGGACGATGTACCTGCTCTCCTCGCCACCTCGAGCGTCCTGCAGAAGTCGATCAACAATTCGCTGTTTCTGTTCGACACTGCCCTGCCCAGAGCTGTTGGCGATCTTGACCAGAGACTGATAGACGCCTTTGATGGTGAGTGGCTTCGGTTTCCGCAACGTGAAGCTCTGTTTCTTCTTTGCTTCAAAAGCTACGTCGCCCGGGTCGCCGTACTTGTCGTAGATGGTCTTCAATGCCCGCCCGTCCAGGCCACAGACCTGCTTCAGCGCCTTGGAGATTGCCGAGCCGCCCAGACCAAGCTCCAACGAGATGTAGGGGGGCGAGATGGAATTGGTTGCCAGCCACACTGCTGGAAGCAAACTGGATGGATCTGCCTCGATCAGGAGCCGCACACAGTTGACCAGCGCATCAACCGTCGCTATTCGTTTGGTGGTGCCGCCCACGATTACGAAACACCGGGTGAGCAAGGCATAGGAAGCATCGCCGCCTTCTGTCGCCCAGGCTTTCTGTAGATCTGAAATGTACCTGGACGGATCGAAGGTTAAGGGGCTCTCGTCTAAGGGAATCGAGGCGGATGCTGTCTCCTCCGCATCAGCCATCGACTGGAGGGACAACGTGCTTTTCCACTCGAGTCCCAGGGGGGGTTCTGATTCTCCTTTCTGCGTCTCCACTGGTCCGATCCTTATGGCTTCTGGACGTGGACGGTCAGACGACGAAGCTTGCTCCCTCACAGCATCATGCTTGACTTCATTCAACTGTCCACCCTGAGCGTCCTCCCGATCCCATTCAGCCTGCAACTTCCTGGCCAGCTCCTCATCTGATAAGTCACGATGAGATGTTTCGTTGGCAGGCTCAACTCCCAAGGGCGCCACATCCTCGACTGCCTGTTTGGGACCCGGTGCGTCGGAATTCTGCTTCTGTCTAGCGAAGAAGTATTCGAGACCCTTAGAGGGCGGCTTGACATCGTTATTCAGCTTGCGCTTCTTGGCCGGGCTCGACATTGTTGCGCTGAGATGGTGAGTCCTGTTAGCTGGCGGATTTGTGAGGCGCAGTCTGCGGCCTCATTGAAGAGCTCTAAGTCACTTCATCTTCAGGTCTCTCGGTGTTCTTGCTAATACCTTGGGCTGCCACAGGCAGATGTAGCCTTCACTCAATAATCGTCTCGAGTGGTTGATGTCACCGAGTACCTACGTACCCCTGAACCCTGCTCACAGTCGGACGGTGTCAATTGGTCAGCTCGGCCCCCAACTTTGACCGTCCTCCGTGACACTAGTACCTCTCAGGCTAACAAGCTCACAAAGGCCTTGGAAAGTGCGACCGGCCAAAGTTTCTGCGGGAGCTTGCCCCACTACCGAGCAAGTCGAAGTCGTCAAAGAACGAAAGGACGACAGACCTGGCGGCATCCACCTCTCGAACTTAAGCGCCTTACTCGTCTTTTCTCGTGGCTATTCTTCCTGCGTCTCACTCCTCTGGGCCATACCTAATCTCATACACACAGGGCATCAACATCAAGAGGCTGCCCGTCATGTCCAACAACGAAGATCCACAAGAGCGGCCGGCCGAGATACACCAGATAATAAATGGCCTCGAGCGATACAACCCAGAGGCAGTCGGCCCCCTTGAGGCATACCTCCAGCAGCAATGCGAGCAGAGGTACTGCGACGGCAACGCAAACAGGGTCCTCCTGAAGCTGTAGGTCTACTTGCTCCCCCCTCTTATTGCTCGTCTTCTTGTCCTTGTCTCCCGTGACATCGCTCGAAGGCTGTGTATAATGATGAACAAACTCAACCACGTTTCCTATTACCTGACGCTTCTGGCGCGTGAAGTGGAAATATTAGCTCTATCTGAGACACATCTTTTCTCCGTCCCTGTTGCCTATAATCTCATGTCCTTGACCACGAGACCAGCGCATGTTGCTGACTTGACCTCTTCTTTCTCAACGACAGCTACCAGCTCAACCCCGATCGCATCAAGGACGAGGTCATCACCAACATTCTCGTCAAGGCCATGACTACCTTCCCCTCCCCGCAATTCAACCTCGCCCTCCACCTCCTCTCACCCTCCTCCCTCGCCAGCGGCTCGGAGCTTGCTGAGGCCGTTTCAAAGCTTCGCGCCCTCAACGCCCACCTTGAAGGTGCCTCGTTCGCCCGGTTCTGGGCTACCCTGGACTCTGACGACCTCTATGCCGATCTGACTACCGACATTGATGGGTTTGAGGAGACCATCCGGATGCGCATCGCACATCTCGTTTCGGAGGCCTTTAGGGAGGTCCAGACCGTACCTGTGCTGAGCGACTGGCTGGGACTCGAGGGCAAGGAAGCTGTTGAGAAGTTCGTGGTTGAGACCTGCGGCTGGAAGGTGGATGGAGACAAGGTGGTCGTGCCCAAGAATGCAGACAACGAGGCTAAGAAGGCCGAGATCCGCGAGGACGTTAACGTGGAAATGTTTGCACGGGTCATCCGCCGGTCCTGGGAGGAAGCTGCATAGGTTCCTTGTTGCGTTCTCAATCAAGGTTACCGATGAGAAACAGGTCCAGTCGCGAGCGACACACGCAGAGAGACAATCGGAGCAGAAGCAGAAGCTACGAAGCTGGGCCTGGGCAGTGGCTGCTGTGGGTACGAGGGATTGGTCTTAAAACAACCGCGCTTGACGGACTGCATTTGGCGGTATTTGGCGTTCGGGTTTGATTGGGTTTTTCTTCCCCGGACTAGACGTGGTCCGAAGCTGTTTGACCACGTCTGTATTTCAGAGCAGGGCGTTTGATGCCGATCTGAAAGAAGCAGAAGCTGGAATATACAAGTGTCGTCTCCAACCAGCCTCTGGTAGATATGATGGCTTGCATCCATCCGTTGAGGCGCGAATAGCCTGCCCTCCCTAACACCACTGTTGAAGAGCCCTGAAAAAGAGATAGGAGGGTCATCGCTCCGCCTAATGATCCCCAAATGAAGTCCATGGGGTTGTGGGCTATCAGTTCGAGGCAATTCAGAGAGGTCACATGGTAGAAGCAGTGGAAGCACACACACCAATACAAGAAGAAAAAAGGAAAAAAAACAACAACAATCGTTGTACATGGGTAAATAAGTATGCAATTTATTTACATGGCAAGTCTTCTGGGCTGCATACAAAGTGTGAAGCAACGGCATCTGATGGCCCACCTAAGGTGGTGTGTTCCTTTACTGTTGCACCGAGCCCAGAGAGATGTCTCACATTCTTAATGGTCACTTCATGGACACACCAGAGGCTATGTATGGAAAGTGCATTTGAGGTATCTACCTATGTGAAATGTAAGATGTCTCGTCAACATCTTCGATCCCCAACGCCAACAGCCACTTAGGTCAGCTTCATGCTCACCTCGGTAGCTCGCATGGGGCTGTCAAGAACATAAAAGACACTCGCCAGTGTCAACTCGAACCAAATAGAAGGAAATCGCGTGTTCTCGCAGGGAGGAGGTATCTAGGGCTGAAAAGAAAGGCCATCAAAACTTGCACAACGAAGTAGAAAGGTTAATCCACAATTATATCAGCACTTCGGTCAGTGCTTGTCTCCCATGACGTCTCACGCCACATCGAGCTTATTGTTCAGGATGCTGGATAACGCATTCAGTTCAAATGAAGCTCTCAGTAAGGCGAATTGACAACGTCTTCCCTCCTCAGCCGGTCTGCAGCACCCTTCCGCGGCGTAGTGTACGCTCCGCCTGCAGCAGCGCTTCTCCGTCCGCCTGGACCCATAATCGATTGCCGCGTCGGGCGTTTCAATTTCTCCTTGGGAATCATGTTGACTTCGTTTGGCAGCGCATAGATCACGTTTTTGTCGGAGCCAAATCGGAAGTCGTCAGCCTTGACTACATCCGAGTAGCGCTTGATCATATAAGGAGCCTTGTGGCCCTGAATGACCCTCTTCAGGTTCCACTCAATCACGTACGGACCCGTGGCAGAAATGATGGATGTCTCTTCCTGGCCTTCGCCCGCGTTGAATTTGGCCGGGGTAAAAGATACGCCCTTGCCAGTCTCGTAGGCAAACTGCGCCACGTGCTCGGGAGTAAGCGCCAGCCGACGTGGCTGCGGCTTGGAGTCAGCCGCGAAGGGCTTCTCGAAGCCAAGCTTGCCTTCATTCTTGCCGGACTTCTGTAGAGCATCAATGAGAAGTAGGTAGGTACGGCAGGTCGCGAGCACCCAGCGGCCATCGGCAGACACGTCCAAGCCAATGATAGGCTCGCCCAGCGCAGGAATGTGTGTCTTGGCGTTGATACCTAGTCGGTCGAACAGACGAATATCACCCTTGTTGGAGGCCACAGCGATGTGGCCCTTCTCGGTTGTGGCGACAGAGGAGAAGTCGTTCTTGGAAACGTACTGCTTCAACTGGCTGTCCACAAGCTTGTTACCGGAAAGACGAGGATCGACGCGGTAGAGGGCGTTGCGGCTGATACCCAGGAAAGTGGGCTCCGATGTCATTTGCGCAAACTTGTTCTCCGGGGCGAAGGTGATGGCGGGAATATCTTCGTGTACCTGCCACTCGTCCACGACCTTGCCGTACTCAAGATCCATGCGGTAGAGCTTGTTGGGGTCTGTATCGTTCTGCAAGATCATGTTGTTGTCCTCATTGTGGAGCATGACCTTCTTGGGCGAGAACAGCTTGCCTTTTGGCGTTTCGACTTTGGAGATATTGGTGCTGAACTCCAGCTTGTTATTGGGGGTGTGCTTGAAGACACCGATCTTGGAGCCCCGGACAACAAATGACCTGTCGTGCTTGTAGCCCACAGCAATGGCGCTGTTGGTCTCCTTGTCCTTAGGCTGCGTCTCCACATCCTCTTCGTCCTCATCGCTGTCGTAGTGCTCGCTCCGAGGGCTGTCATCGTCCTCATCTTCCTCTCCCTCGGTGGCGGTGTCTTCCTCAGTCTCTTCCTCCTCGAGAGGCGGCGCATCTTCCATAGTGATATCGTTGAAAGCCTCCGCGACGTAATCGCGCTCCACGTCCTTGACCTTGGTCCACTTCACCTCGTTTAGCTGTTCCCATAGCGAGCGCAGCAGCCCTTCCTGAAAACGCTCTAGTGCCTGCTGATCCTTGAAGCGAAGGAGCCACGAGTAGGCGGAGCCGTCGTCAGAGAACTGGTTGAAGATGAAAGATAGGTACTCGAAGTTGAAGACTGGATTGATGTCGGCGATGACCGGAATGCCCAGCCAGTCTCGATCATCCTTGCCCTGAACCGAAAGCCAATAATGCCAGTCGCCGACCTCGGTCACCGTCGCAGTGACAGAATCATCCTGCAACACGAAAGCACCGGAGGGAAAGTCAAAAAAGTGTAGCTCTGCGTTCTCGGCAGCAAGTAGCTCTCTGGCCTCGGGCGCGGCGACCGACTTGGGAGGGCCGACGTTTCTGGCCGTGGATGGCATATCGACTTGCTCGTCCTCTGCAGGCAGCTTCCCCCTCTTGGTACTAGTGTTGGCTGTAGCGGCGGCGGGCTTGTTGAGATACATCTGGTCGACCGAATCGATAGATCGAGCGAGCGTGGGGCTATGAATCGGGCTTGCTTGAGGAATAGGCTGCTCGTCGAACTCGAACTGCTGGAGGTCCTCGTCGGATGCGGTAGTGAAAGGCTTTCGGTACTTGCGCTCGTACTGACACTGCTTGGCGACGAGCTCGAACTGCTCAATCTGGGCAGCGGAAGCGGACGCGTCGCAAACGTATTCGAAAACGTCGCCAGCGTCACCACTCAAGTCCTTCCAGCACAAGACCTTGTCGGAAGATTCCTCTCTATTCTTGACGCGGAAATGCAGAGCCTCGTCGAGTAGAAAGGTCTTCTCATCACGGTCCGAGGCAAGGGCATCGATCGCGGCGTCTTCCCCCTCCTCCTCGGCAAGTAAATCGGCCTCGCCTTCCTCGTAGACGCGCTGGACGACAAGTTGGTACTGGAAATCTTGAGCAGTCTTGCGAATGCGAGCGGCGGCGTCTTTGAAGATGAGCTCAGAGTAACCCTTGGGGGAGAGGGGGCGAACGAGGTAGAGTTGGCCTTGGGGCAGTTCGATCATGGACTCAGCGCCAGTCGCGCCGAAGATGAGCTTGCTGACTACGAAGTGACAGTAATTAGTAAGACTGTACGGGAGGCAGAGAACACAACAAGCATAGAACTGCTGTCGTCACTAATGGTCGCGTTGAAGGAGTGAGCCTTGAACGCCTGCCCCAAATTAGGGGCGAGAGGCGGGGGAGGAGGAGGGGTTGCAGCTGAAGTTGGCGGGGCAACGAGAGGCATTTGCAGCTTTTGACTTACCGTTTCGAAGAACAAACATCTTGGGCGATCAGCACGAGCCAAAGAGAAGGAGGTACAGTGATCAAGAACTAGAGGATGATAAGTAGGAGGCGGGATGGGAAAAGACCAGATAGAGAAAACAGATCACTCCCTCCTCGGTCAAAGGAGATGAGAAGGGGAAGAAGTGGCTCTGGTGACAGTTGCAGCCTTACACTGTCTTGTGAAAGGGAAAGTGCCTGGCAACTGGCGTCATCAGATTATCTTTTGGGCACTTCCTGGTTTGGCCTCAGCCACACCGCAATCTGTGCTTGCCACGACCCCACATGACGCATGGGCCAGGCTGCAGGCCAGCTCTAACCCTGATCTGGCTAAGCAGTCGGAAGCGACGACAGGGATTAGCCCACCACAGCAAGTGCTCAAGTTTGCTTCATGAACATTGTCCTCCCTCAGCGCAGTTGCATCAGTTCTTTATCGAACATTCAAATATCGAACCATGCTGATCAATGGATCGTATTGTCTTCTTTCTTCCTTGTTCTGCCCTCCATATCAGCATGGAATTGCACATCCAATCAGGAGAAAATGGGTCTCTCGAAACACAGAGAATTTTAAGTGCACTAAAATATACAGAAGCAGACATATAAGATGGGAAGCATGTTAACCGTTAGGCAAGTAGTCTATGAAATATGAAATTTATACCTATTGCAGGCTTCAATCACAGCTGGCTTTGAGGGACGGGGAGGAGGTGACATTACGTTGGTGCTCTGGGTTTTTTTTGTGGGCAGGGGGGGGGGGGGGCAGAATCCAATCCTTCGACAGCGAATAGTTTGAAGGAGATGATACCCGTACTATAACATGGACTAAGATGAGGAAGATATGCAATGACAAGGATGCTACGTCAAAAGAGTTCAACAACTTAGAATAATCTCACCCGCATGGCTTTGTAGGCCTGGACTTGCAGACAACATGGGTTAGGAGAAGGCCATATGAGTCCATCAAACATGTTTAACATTGCTCTTTATAGGGCATTGATTTAACTGGGTAGCTAGGTGCATCAAACTTCACGTTGGGAGTATGTGGTAAATCTTTTGTCCTTTGTCCTGCATCTCACGGAGCATATCTAGGAGAATTATATTTCCTAACTAGACAAGAGCTAATGATCTCAGGTGCCTAACTAAGCGAATGTTGTTGCAACTGTTTTGGAAATATCACTATCTGCTTTATGGTGGGTGGTGGTTGAGACAATCATTATCTGTTTTCATAAGGCCGAACGTCCATTGTACTGGGACAATGTCCATCCAGGTTCAGCACTCATCTTGATACTGAAGACGGCATGAGACCGAATTTTGGCAGCATATAAACAAGTTGCTCTCACTGAATTTGCTCTTTCTCGTTCTAACTCTCATCTGCCATCAATAGCTATACGAACTCTGCTAACCTAACATAGAATATTCCCCCGGCTTCTTTCTCCTGGAAACTACACCTTGACCTTCAGAAGATGGGCTGCTTCCACTCCACTCTTCAGAAGTACAGGCATGGCAGTATTATGAAGAAGCAGAGAAGGATGACGCATGTGAACAGCAGTATCCTCATCATAGTCGAGAGGCCTTCTGAGATCACCCTGCCCAGGTCACCTAGCCAGGAGATTCATGTTCTCGCTGGGAAAGGCCCGCCTGATCCGGACGGAATTGCTATCCACATTGGTCGGGCGTCAAAGAATCGGGGATACAAACTAGACTGATAGTGGTACATGAGCCATAGCGGTATTTCGTCGCCGATATGGGTGGATGGGACAGATGGTACTCCTGACCAACGGGTTTTGAAGGAAATCGCCCTGCAGCGAGATGCACTCATTCGTGCCCGGGGATCAGAGAGCGCAAAAAATGTATGGCCCTGTTGATTCCGATATGTGAGTCTCACCTTAAGACAGGTCTGGCAATTGTGACAGTACCAAATAGGAGAATATATATAAATGATAAACCAAGAATCTATCCAAGATTTCCAAGACCAAGGTTTGGACTGGAATGGCTTCGAAGCATTTTGAGAACGTATCAGGTCCGCGGCTCACTGACACAGCGCATCGTTTACGAACATGATTGAGGATTCCGAGAAATGAGCAGCGTTTCTCGCGTCAACCTCGCGGATGAGGACGGTGCCTGCCTGATCCATGTGCTGCTCAGAGCTCATCAATTTTGGCCTGTGAGCCCGAAGGCTTCTCGTCTTTGACAGCTTGCTCGCCATTCACAATGCTCTCGTTAACCTCTTGGGCACCTAGAGCGTGTCCCGTGCTCAAACCCAGTATATCGTCGACGACCAAGCGGGCGACATTTTTGCCCATCAGCGCATTGGTCTCCATGGTGGAGATGAAGCTGTCCATGCCCGAGGTGTAGTAGACACCATTGCCTAGGATGGGATCCTGGAAGGTCACCCGCGGGAGCGCCTTAGGATAGGAATGAAATACATGGGGATAATACCATGAGACCGGTTCAACGATCGCCTCTTCTGCTCCTTCTCCAGCTGGAATTGCGCCGGTGAATGTCTTGGGAACGACAACACCGAGTAGGGAGGAGAGAAAATCGGGCGTGACCTCCATCGGAGAGAATATCTTGTACAATACTTCCTCCTTGCCGCTCTTCGGGTTGATGATGGTTCGAAGGGTGCTGATGGAGAAGAAGCCCGTCTTACCTGCCCCCTCCAGCCCGGACGAGCCATCAGCAGCTGGGGTATAGGTGGTCAGCACGGTGGTTGGCACCTTGGCTCCAGGTTGTAGGCCGAGGAATGCCGGGCTGATGGCGAACGGAGAGGCAAAGAGGGTGACGTGCAGCTTGACGTAGGGAATCTTGTCGATGGCGGTCTGCAGAACTTCGGGGGGAGCCTCAATGTCGCTGAACTGGTAAGGGCCGGCAATGATGACATTGTCAAATGCGACGCCCGCTGGCACCTCTGCCGCGTTTCCGACAGATTTGGTGTTGATGAGGTATTTGGGATGGGCAGCACCAGGCTTCGTGCCCAGAGCGATAGAAGACACTGATGTGTTGAGAGCAATCTGCGCACCACTCGCGGCGACCATGTGGTCAAAGATCCGCCAGTTTCCGCCCACGATTGCCTTTGCGCCCTCAGGAGCCATCGAGACCATCGTGTCTAAGCCGTGAATGGAATCCAGATTCGAAGCATAATTGACTCTTGTTGCGGCCTGGACGATGTCGTTTGCGAATGCAGACGCAATGCCGTTGTCCTCCAGGAATTGCTTGCCCGTCACGCCTGTCACCTTGGTCAAGTCGAGCTCGAAAGCACGCGTGCTGAGCGACCTGAAAGGGAAGTATGGCTCCTCGTACAGCTTGAGGAAAGTAGCGACGGTTTTCTGCATAAGCTTCTGGGCGTAGTATGGCGCGAGGCGGTACTTCCAGACAAGTTTGGCCATGTCCCACCACCAAGAGGAGGCAGCTGATGTCTCGAAAACAAACTTGTTGCCATCCCAAATGGCAGTGAGGCGGTCTGCATTGGTGTAAGGATCTCTGAGCTCGAGTCCAAACAGTTGTGACGCATTCCAGAGGATCTGGTTGGCTTCAACAAAGATGGATGCGCCGAGCTCGACGGGCTCGGAGGCGTTGCCGTATGCATCGACGGTGAGCGAGCGGCCACCAATATGGCCAGTCCTCTCGAATATAGTAATGTTGACATCGATATCCTCTGCAGCAGCGTACCTGGACAAGTGGAAAGCCGCAGATGAGCCAGCTGCGCCGGCGCCTTTTCTTCCGTGTCAGCACCGGCCGGATAAGACGGAGCAAGATTAAATGGATAAAGGAAAATATTCCAGAGCGAGAAAAAGCGAAAGATTATGATCTGCAGCACCCGAACGAAAAGCCGTGATATTGTAGATGCAATATACAGAGTTGGTGCTTATGATCACACAAGGAACCTCCGTTGCATCCCTTGGGGCTCGACCGGACTGATCCCTCGTGTTTGGTAGATAGTACGTATGGGGTATGAACGCATAAGAGGGTAAGCAATGCTCACCTATAATGGCCACCTGTCTGATGCTGCTGGGTGCATCTTCCAACACAGCCTGAGACGAAGTACCGTCTTGAGCGCCTGGAGAGGCAAGTAGGCCTGGAATGGCAGCCTTGATACCGTCAAGCCACCTCATCGTTGAAGCACAGCACTGGAAGCTTGGACTGAAAAGGTAGCAGTGACGACGATGAGACCTAGCGATGAAGAGATGGTTTTGTCCCCTCAAAAAGCGCGGCTCGTGATGCAGCAAAAGAACTAGTCAAACGACAATGAATCCGAGACACAATATCACCAACAAACGGGAGACGCTCGTATATATAATCTCATCACAACAACGGCAAACCCTCCCCTAGAAAGATGCAGAGAAGCTCTCGTGACAAGGGAAGACGAAAGGTGGCATGACAAGAAGTATGATGTTGTTGCTGGGATGACAAGAGGAAGAACCTCCTGAAAATGTAGACAGGCTGTTCAAGCTGGCCTGACGATGTTGCAACCAAGGGTGCGCGTCGCATGCGTGGGACCCTTGATTTTGGAATGCAGGCATTCAGGATGACAAGTACTTACCCGTACGCTGCCAGCACGCCGTGTTCCGGAGTATATGCTATCAGGTAGCCCACCGCCGTTGCCTTGCCGCCGTCTTTTGGGTGTCTGTTTTAGGGCCGTCAACCGCCTATAAGGGGTCTAGGGGGTCACTGGGGGTCTAAGCTACCCCCTCACGCCCCTGTGGCCCCCCTGCACCGAGCGAACCGTAACCCTGATGGTTCTAATACCCCTGTAGCATGGACTTGGAAACCTCGTGGCCCCTGTGCCCCTCCATAGACCCGTCACCCTCGCCCCCCCCACCACACCGAGCACCACCCCCGGCTGCGACGCGGCCAGCAGCCACCGCAAGCTAGCTACAGTATTAGCCTGCCGGCAGGATGACCCAAAATTTCTAAGGACATCGCAAGCTTCAGCACGTCCCGCCACAGACACGTTCACCACCTCACCTCTCACGCAGCCGCACGAGGACATTCACAACTTCCCGACCTCGTCTGACTTCTGCAACCCTTTCTTTTCCCTTAGAAAGCCCTGACAGTCGAGAGACAATATGTCCGCGGCACAGCTTCTCAACCCCAAGGCCGAGTCAAGAGTACGAACCCACCAACATGCTCCGGCTTGCCCCTCCTCCAACCAAATCTGACTGTTGTGCACGAGCTGACGGACGATGTGATGACAGCGGCGGGGCGAGGCTCTCAAGGTCAACATCAGCGCTGGAGAGGGTCTTCAAGATGTTCTCAAGTCCAACCTAGGGCCTCTGGGTACGATAAAAATGTACGGTTCCCTAGCTCTCCCACGTTTCTCACTGGCACTCCACTCCTCGATATCTGGTGCTGTTATACCAAGACTGACGACTCTTGCCTCCCCTTACTTGACAGGCTCGTCGATGGCGCCGGCCAGATCAAGCTCACCAAGGACGGCAACGTCCTCCTCCGCGAGATGCAGATACAGAACCCCACCGCTGTCATGATCGCCCGCGCCGCCACTGCCCAGGACGACATCTGTGGTGACGGCACCACCTCCGTTGTGCTTCTCGTCGGCGAGCTCCTTAAGCAAGCCGACCGCTACATCAGCGAGGGCCTACACCCGCGCATCATCACGGATGGCTTCGAAATTGCCAAGAATGAGGCCCTCAAGTTCCTCGACTCCTTCAAGCTGGCGAAAGAGGTGGACCGCGAGCTACTGCTGAACGTCGCGCGGACGTCCCTCGCGACTAAGCTGAATGCGACGCTAGCCAACATGCTCACCCCCGATATCGTCGATGCCGTGCTGGCCATTTACCAGGCACCTGCGAAACCCGACCTGCACATGGTGGAGATTATGAAGATGCAGCACCGCACCGCCTCCGACACACAGCTGATTAAGGGCTTGGCGCTGGACCACGGCGCGAGGCACCCCGACATGCCCAAGAGGGTGGAGAATGCCTACATCCTGACGCTGAACGTCAGCCTGGAGTACGAGAAGAGCGAGATCAATTCGGGCTTCTTCTACTCTTCTGCTGACCAGCGGGAGAAGCTGGTCGAGAGCGAGCGCCGCTTCGTGGACTCCAAGCTGAAGAAGATCGTTGAGCTCAAGAAGGAAGTCTGCGGCAACGACCCCAGCAAGAACTTCGTCATAATTAATCAGAAGGGCATCGACCCGCTGTCCCTCGACGTTCTGGCTAAGAACGGCATCCTCGCGCTGCGCCGAGCAAAGCGGAGAAATATGGAACGGCTACAGCTCATCTGCGGCGGCGTCGCACAGAACAGTGTCGATGATCTGTCGCCGGACGTGCTGGGATGGGCAGGGCTGGTGTACGAGCAGACCCTGGGCGAGGAGAAGTACACCTTTGTCGAGGAAGTCAAGGAGCCCAAGTCGGTTACCCTGCTGATCAAGGGTCCCAACGCACACACCATCACGCAGGTGACAGACGCCGTGAGGGATGGTCTGCGGAGCGTGTACAACATGATTGTCGACAAGAGCGTGGTGCCCGGCGGCGGTGCATTCCAGGTGGCGTGTGCCGCCCACCTGAAGAGCGATGCGTTTGCGAAGACGGTCAAGGGCAAGGCCAAGTGGGGCGTGGAAGCATTTGCTGATGCGCTGCTGATTATTCCCAAGACGCTGGCAGCAAACGCCGGACATGATATTCAGGATGCTTGTGAGTATATCCCTCCACTCCGCCTACCAAACCGGTCGCCTGATGCGTATACAACGTTACTGACCCACGTTGCACAGTGGCTGCCCTCCAAGACGAGCACCGCGAGGGCGCAGTCGTTGGTCTAGACCTCTCTACCGGCGAGCCTATGGATCCTACGCTAGAGGGTGTCTACGATTCTTTCCGTGTTTTGCGGAACTGTATCGCGTCCAGCTCAGGTATCGCTTCCAACCTGCTACTGTGCGATGAGCTACTCAAGGCCAGACAGATGGGACGGCAGGGCGGCCCAGGACCAGGCATGGACGGGCCAGACGATGGAATGTAAGTCGCGGCTAGATGGGGGTGTGTACATCAGAAAGGACAAGATACCACTGTAGAGGCATGGCGTTCATATCAAATGTCCATAACCAAAAGAAAATGGCCAGGCGTGGTATACAGTAAAGAGAATCAAACAGTCTCCTAGAGCCGCTTGCTAGTGGTCACTTTCCATACCCCGTAGGAGGTGCTTATCAGTGATAAGGGATGTGTGCCCCACTTAAAAGTTGAATGCTGCAGTGCGTCAACAGCCACCCAGGTCCTGATTTTCCCTGATCTTGCCATCACAGCTTCGAGCAATTCTCTGTACCCGATGCACACCCTATCCGACTTATGAAAAACAGAAATTAAAAAAAAAAAATGGCGCCCTATGACAGTGATGACTCTCTGGACGACGACCAGGACTACACCGAGACAGACGTCCTGTTAGGTTACGCCTCCAAAGAAGCCAATGGAGAGACGACAAGTCGACTTGGTGGACGACCTGTATGACCATCTCTCCCCCTTCTTAGCTCTGCAGGCATGTCTATACATCCACTGACTTGCTCTCCTTTCCCCTCTTCAGGAATGGCTCACCTCTCAATCCCCATCTTACACCTACGCCAAATGCAAGATCTGCTCGTCGCCCCTCGTCCAGCTTCTGCAGCTTAACGGCGAGCTTCCCGATCGCTTCCCAGGCCACGAGAGGCGCCTCTACGTGCTGAGCTGCCGCAACAAGACATGCAGGCGCAAGGAGGGCAGTATTCGCGTCCTGAGAGCTACCCGCATTTCCGAAGACGCAGCTGCGAAGGCGAGGGAGAGGCGGGAACGCGAGGAGAGGGACAGAGCTGACAGGGAGAGGAGGGAGGCAGAGAGGAAAGAAAAGGAGAAAGGCCTAGGTGAGGCGCTGTTCGGTGTGCAGAAGAGCGCCTTTGGTGGCTCCGCTGGCCAGGCAAATCCTTTTGCGACGGGGGCGGGTGCCGCAGGAGGGGCAACGAACCCGTTTGCAAAGCCTGCAGGCGGTTTGGCGAACCCCTTTAGCAGCGCAGCAAGTCCAGCGACGCCGGCGGCAGAGGCACCGAGGCCTACAGAAGAAGTGGTCAAAGACCTCCCCCATACGTTTGCCAAGGCTGTTTCCCTCAACAACCCACAAGCGAAACCAGCTGGGCCCCCTCCTCCTCCTGAATCCTGGCCAGCAGAGTCCGACCTGCCCACACCCTATCCAGTCAGCTACCTCGCTGAAGCGGATTACGAAACCCTCGACCCGCTGCCGCTGCCGGCACAGAACGTCTCCACGACCGGCATGGAAATTGACGATGGCAACGCTGGCTCTGGCTCCGGCGGTGGCAAGGAGGACAAGGACGTCTTCGAGTCGTCCATCGACAGCACGTTCCAAAAGTTTGCCGACCGCCTGGCACAAAATCCCGACCAATGCATCCGGTATGAGTTTGGCGGTGCGCCGCTGCTCTACTCCAAGACCGACACCGTAGGCAAGAAGCTCCATGATGTGCCCGCCTCGGGCACCGGCAGGGTCCTCCCTCGATGTGGGCAGTGTGGAGCGGAGAGGGTGTTTGAGGTGCAAATGACGCCGCAGGCCATTGCAGAGTTGGAAAGTGAGGAGGAGGCCGGCGTCCTGGACGGGATGGACTGGGGCACGGTGATTGTTGCCGTTTGTGAGAAGGATTGCATCCCTAGGGATATCAAGGAGGGCGAGGCTGGATATGTGGAGGAGTGGGTAGGTGTGCAATGGGAGGAACTGACGGCGAGGAGGTGATGACTTTGTCTCGGACCAAGAAAAGGAGATACGGCACAGATGCTGGCACTGGCGAGTCGGATGAAGCGTGTGATTCAAGTGGAGGGGCAGTTGTCTCCCAAAACACACCGATGTACGTACGTATTAGGGGCGGAGAAAAATAATTATTTACTTGTCCAACTCCAATGCTACAGATACCCTTAACACATAAGAAATTCTTGTCTATTCCATGCCCTCGATGCCAGCCCAGCCCGCCTGAGACCCGGATTGCCTGCTGCGAGACTGATCAGACACCCATACAGCCCCAGCCCCACCTCGGCTGTCAGGTATCAATCCTCCAACCACTTCGCTATGTGTCTAGCCGGCAGTCTATGGGCAGCCTTTTTGTGTAAGTGACAGTTACCCTTATTCTGCTCTGTCTTGTCCCACGCACAAGGAGCCGTCTGTCTATGCAGTAGCATTCCCATCGGCCCTCCCAGTCTGGTCGTCCACTTTATCGTCCTGGCCCGTTACGGCATCTACGGCGGTCCTGATAGCACTGCCGACCTTATCCTTGAGCGGAATCTTTGGTGGACCGTTGCCAATCCCGTTCCCCGCACCCGCATTGGCGTCGAGTCTCTTCATCTCAGTGACAAATTGCTTGCCCCACCAGGCGCTCGTGTACTTGAAAACGTACTTCTCCAGCTTCTTGTAGTTCGCCTCACGCTGCTCTGCGCTCATGGTGACGGCCTCGTGAATGGCGTTAGCCATGTCTTCGGTGTTCCAGGGGTTGACGATCAGACTGCCAGAGAGCGACTGAGCGGCGCCAGTAAACTCAGACAGGACCAGAGAGCCGTGGCGCTCGCGCTGGGTGGCGATGTACTCGTACGAGACCAGGTTCATGCCATCGCGCGTCGAGGTGACGAAGCACACGTCGCTGACGGCATAGAGGGCAGTCAGCTCATCGAAGCTGACGGACTGGTGTAGAAAGTGGATAGGCATAAACTCGATGGTACCAAAGCGGCCATTGATCCGGCCGACCAGCTCATTCACCACGGCTCGGAGGTTCTGGTACTCCTCGACGTCCTGACGGGATGGCACGGCCACCTGCACCAGCACAATCTTGCCAATCCACTCGGGGTGCTCGGTCAGGAAGACCTCGAGCGCGTGCAATTTCTGTGGCACACCCTTGATGTAGTCGAGCCGATCGACGCCAACAATCAGCTTGACACCCTCGAACTTGCGAGACAGAGCCGCGATGCGCTCCTGCACCTTGGGCTGCTTCAGTCCCTCGACAAACTTCTCGGGGTCGATACCGATGGGGAATGCGCCCACGGTGACGAATTTGCCGTTGAACTCGACGCCGTTGGGAGTGGTAGGCGTGGAAAGGATTCGACTGCAGGAGGAGAGGAAGTGTCGGGCGTAGTCGTAGGTGTGGAAACCGATCAGGTCGCAGTGAAGAACGCCGTATAGCAGAGCCTCGCGGATGGGAACGATCCTGTAGACCTCGGAGGAGGGGAAGGGGGTGTGTAGGAAGAAGCCGATCTTGACATTCTTCTTGGACTCGCCGATCAGCTCGCGCAGCATCTGGGGGAGAAGCATGAGGTGGTAGTCGTGGACCCAGATCATGTCGCCGTCCTGAACATCTGCGGCGACGGTCTTGGCGAAGAGTTGGTTGACCTCATGGTAGGCAGCCCATGCGGACTCGTCAAAGGTGATCTCGCCGGGGTGGTAGTGGAAGAGGGGCCATAGGATCTCATCTGGAGGAGGAAGAGTAGCAGTTAGTACCGGGGGAGAGGGGGGTGGGGGGGGAAGCGTCCACGACGTGCCTGGGAGAGTTCATGGGAAATAAGCAAGGGGGGGGAGGGGGGCGGGGAGGATGGTTGGGCGTACTGGAAAAGCCATTGTAGTGCTTGTCGGCGAGGTCGTCATCGACAAAGACTGGGTGAGCGTCGCATTCCTTCTTGAGCCTCTCCCTCATAAGATCGACCTCTGCATCTGGAACCTGCAACCCAGGCCATCCGTACCACTCGTAGGTCATCGTCTTGGACAGACCACTCAGGCCCGTGACTAGACCACCTGAGGACATTGAAAAGTTGTATTGGCCATCCTCAGTGCGCTTGATGGTCAAGGGAAGACGATTGGATATGATGAGCAGACGGCTGCCATCATTGAGGTTGGTCTCCTCGCCTGCCATCTCGAGAGATGCGGTTCGAAGGTGGGGGATCGGGAGTGCTGTTGAAGGTGGCGAATAGGCTGATCGTCTCAAGGTCAGGAGACTCAAAGACTGTCGACGCGCTCAGCGGCTACAAGGGAATGGTCGTCTGTTGCGAAGGTGACAGGATAGGATAGTGTAGGGTAGAGAATTCGATGCGAGGGAGAGCAACGGAAGCAAGGCTGCACAAGGCTAGAAGCTTCCTTGATTCTGGGCTGCTGTCGGCAGGTAGATCGGGTAGTGGGGATGGCGGGGTATCCTGGATTCAATCCGGATGGACCTGACGGGGACCTGCGGGTGGGGTGGCAACTAGGAGCAAGAGAGGAGGAAAGGAAAAAAGGTCCAGTGCGGCTTGATAGATCCAGGGGAAGTCAGAAGTCAGGTGAAGATGATTATTCTTGTTTTGTTGGCAAGCTAAGCGCATAGTGGAAACCGACCACTGGATTGCCAAAGGCAGAGAAGAGCGTGTACATAGTAGAAGCAGCTTTCCCTTTGTTGACCTGCGACGACGTAATTTTGGTGGAATGCTGACAGGGGTCAATGTACGCTAGACTCTTGACGCGTCTGAAACACACCCCAGGGGCGTGTGTATATCATACACCACCCTCAGTCATTGTCTTGGATGAAGAATAATCTCCTGTAGCACTTCCTATCAGCCCTGGATGGATGGATGATAATATTAAAACAAAATAGTCCCCCTTACTTATAGAATAATGTTTGCAATCGCCTCTCCTCAGTAGGTCATGCCGATCTGGAAATCGGCCTATTTGCATCCAACGATGGAAACATTCACATGAAAATTAATAGCATACGTCTACTTAAGTAATGAACACCATCTTGCTGGCGAAGGACTATCGGGGATGGTCAATAAATGAAGATCCATTTCTTTCGGATGTTTTCACTGAATATTGCTGGGGAAACGAAGAGGGCAATGAGTTGGTTCACTCGGGATTGCTGATTCCTTGGTTTCCAAAGTTGCTTGGTTATAGCCATATTCTGTCCAAGCTCCATGAAGTGGTATGATGACTGAGATTCCCCCCGAACCTCTTCAATACAGAAGAGTCATAATTCTAGGCCACGCTATCCTCTAGGCTATAGTATCCTTTCTCTTGATGCAGTACTCAGCCATCAAAGCACTGCAATTACAAGTATGATTAATGGCCTTTTATGCCCAGCTGATTATTGCGAATCACGCATTGAGATTCAATGGCGAGGTGCATGTGAAGGAGTTCAGCTGAGGGTTCTCAAACGCCTCGATCATGCCTGTTCAGTCAAGTCAGCAAAGTTCTTCGTCATGCAGCTGACGATGTGGTCAAATATCTTCCAAACAAGACTCACCTTCGATAGCAGCGTAGAGACCAAGGCCAGCCGTGGCCCAAGCCCCGCCGGCATACAGCAGATGCAGGATGTTGAGCCACCACCTCCCGCGAGTAAACCCTCGAGCCCAGCGTTTCAAGCCCTTGTCTTTGCGAACAACTGCTCCCGTCGCAGGGTCAAAACCCTCGCCCTCAACGATGGCGTTCAGTTGTATATCGTAGGCCAATGCTAGCATGGGTGGGAAGCAATAAGTGAACTCCAGAAGCGTGGCTGACGAGATGACGGATACGAAGCCAAAGTAATCCGGAATGGCCGCCGCAATTATATACGCAATAGACCACCAGATGGGAACAATAATGGCCCAGAGTATCTTGCCAGACCTGGTCGTGAGTGGCGGAGCCGAGAGCAGATCCATCAGGACGTTATTGTAAAAGACCTTTATGCCGATATTGCCATACAGCGCAGCAGCAATGAGGCCACTGATGAATGCAAGCATGTTGCCAGCAGTCTGGAAGCCATACGTAGATACGCCTTGGTAGGAAATTTGGTATGCATACTGTCCTTGGTAGTAGTAGACATAGCAGCCGTAAATCACTGCCAAGTATTAGGACAATTCACCTGTGCCTTGGATGGTATACAAGATCAATACTCACTGTATACACTGTAGATGAAGAATTGCGCACCCCACATGGCTTTCAGAAAGTCATTTGGTCTGCGCATCTCTGCCATGAACTCAATGAAAAGCTGAGCACCCCCATATGCAAGAACACCAGACATGAGACCGTTCAGAGAGCCAGTCAGGCTGCTGGGATCTGGAAGGTAGCTATAGTGCATGACTGCAGGATAATTGCCATCCGCATCTGGAGTGATCGAGTCCGGGTCGACGAGGGCCCCTGCTGAGCCCAGAACGGAGATAGCAAAGTTGGGCGGGCTGTGAGCCATGATGCCCATCGTGATGAAGATGACTAGTAGGTTCAACCATATAGCTAGGTTGGCGATGAGTCCAAATCGGCGCAGCGTGCGAACCTGACCCAGGGCGAATCCGGCGCCAATGAAGATGATGGGACAGACGGCGTAGCAGATCCTGAATTTGGAAACCTGGGACAGTGCCTGGCCGTTCTGTATGGTCACCTGACCCAGAATGAGGAGCAGAGCGAGAGCCTGGAGGACGTTAAGGGTATGTCGTGCCCATCCACCGTACAGACGAAAACCAAGGTCGCCAAAGTTTCTCATTGGAAATTGATAGGAGTCGAGCCCCAGGAAGATATGCCAGAGCAGGTACCCACTGTAGCCAACCATGAACCCAAAAACAGTGTACAGAAGAATGCCTGGCATCCAGCCAAGAGCGCCCATGGCGAAGCCAACTCCATACGGTCCGAGGATGTCAGTCGTGATAAGGTAGAAGCAGGCGCCGGCGGACGCTGTTCGAAATGCTCGCGAGGCGTTTGTCCATTCCTCGTCGGTAATCTCCAGGCGGTTGGCGCGATTGGAGAAGTTCAGATTGCTGGATGTGATATCGCCGACTTCTTCCTGCCCCTCAACTTCGGGTTTCTTGCGCAAGATGATTTCTCGCCAGCTGGTCTTGGGTTTGGGCTCGGCTCTCTCCAGCTCCCGCGTCTGAAGCGCGTAGTAGCGATACTCCTCGAAAGTGACGTCTGGATCATGCAGCTTTCGCGCCTGGGGTCTGATGTAGCCCGTATCGCTGGATAGGACCACCTCCCCAGCCTGTGGTGGTCCGTCGGAAGGCGGGGAGTTTGACACTGCCTTCTCATCCTCCGAAGCCATGCTCTCTTCCGATTTGAACGTTGTCTCGACGCTGAGAATGATATTATAGCAATATCGGAAATGTTTTACTTGCCCTCGAAGACGTCTTCTACTAAGTGTATATAGTCATCTAAAATTTAAACTCGCAAGCCTAGTCGGATATGTCGGCATAGAGGGACTGGTCACGAGCTGCCTATTTTTGAATAGTGCTGACAACAAACCGTTCACAAAGAGACAGGACTACCGCATTGTTGCGCATGCGGGTGCGGAGCACCATGCTCATGCATAGATCGCCCCTACGTCACTTTGTATGTTAAGTGTGTACTTTTGCGGTGCACTGATGAGGCGGTGTTGGAGGGTGTGAATAGGCAGCAAGAGAATGTGCAGCTTATCAAGTGTACGAGAGACTCGAGGTTTCGCGGCTATTCTACTTCATATGTCACAGCGTCTTATCATGCGTCATTTGATACTCTAGTTCAGAACTCGTGGTACAAAGCTCAAGAAGTGAGGTCAGTTTGCTTCACACCCTGCTTCCGCGTGTGATTTGTGATCGGCAACTGAAGTTAGCAATACGAGTGCTATACAGTATTAAAGTAGTATTTAGGATTTCAGTAGTCGTGAATAAGCCGTAGCGTCCTACCAGCAGATACCCGTGCTCTGAATCGTAACGGAGGTCTGACCAGACGCCCTCAAGCTCCTGCAAGTCACAGTTGTGGATATAAATTAATTACAAGATACAATTTTACCCCAGTAATGTTACTAACGGCTTCGTAGAATCGGACTATATGCGTCTCGCATCCGAAGCCAACGCTCTCATAGTCTACACAACGCCCCAATCTATCAGAATGAATATTTTAATCAAGTAGTAGCCTGAATCATGTGAATATGGCCCTTTTGAATAACCAGAAATCATTTGTGACCATCTGTAATCTGTATAGAATCTTCCAGTGCTGAAATTGATGTTGTCGAGGTTGCATGTCTCCCGGCGCAAACCTCAGGTGTCGAAACTCTGCTGCAATCTCGATAAGTGACACCATAAAAGTCAACAGAAACTGGATATCGAGATACCTGTTGTGGGTCTGAGTCCCTGTGAGATGGTCGGTACCGTGTTGTTCAAGATTGTCGTCCTGTGGCTCTGACATAGCTTCAGGACTCCTCCAAACTTTACACCAGCTTGATGTTAGTCACAATGCAGGTATAGTAAACCCGCACGTCGGTGAGAAGGTTAAGGTAGATGCAAATGGCTAAACATGAAAAGGTAGAATAGAACATCTAAAAATCTCAAAGAGATCAGGTTGGCTGGCAGCCTGATATCATGGACCGGGGGTTCGCGCCTCGACACAGGTAATAACACCACCTCTCCGACACGGCACCTCAACTAGATGGTCAAGGGAGTGCTCAAATCTGAGAGACCTTTATCAACAGATCTCTATTGATTGCCTTACGTGATCGAAATCCACGAGGTCGAGATCCTCTCTCCAGTCAGGAAATAGGCAAGTATCACGGCAATTGAAGTGCGCTGGCACATGGACCAGCCGCGTGGTAAATATGTTGAGACATAGATATGAAGTGCGATTTATCTTTGCAATGTTATGGTGATCGTTGGGGGGATGTCATCGTTCTTCTTCAATACACCTGGCTGATGTTCATGATATGCATTTGGCATATCTTTCAAGGCTCTCGTATTCTTTGTTTCTTTTCTTTTTTCATTCTCATTCGAGCGTCTTGGGCTGTTTGGCGGTCGGTGGAAAGCTGTTGAGAATCTGGCCTAGAAGGAAAGAGCCCCGCGAGAGTGTATAGAACGATGGAGGCGCAATAATATATGACGAGTCGTCAATCCATAAGAAGTTGGCAATCCCTCCCTATCTGCATAACCTTGCCGAGGATCCGGGACATCTGTGGGAAATGTGTCGACAGCGCGAAGCTCGGAAGAATATCCATCATACGGGACGTAGGCTTAAAGGTCACCAGGAGTCGGCAACAGAAGCAAGTGTGATACCTGAAAGAACCATTAGGGATGGAGAAGCAAGATTCTTTTCATAGACTGATACATGTTTAGGATGAATTCTGAAGGGCAACACCCGAGCGTCAATCAGTCCATTACAGCCTAAGACCGACCATGGATTATTGATCGGGTCATCCACGTGTGTCAGATTATCTTTTGCTTGAATATATAAAGATGGTAAACCTCGCACTGCTATTGACCTCGAAGTATCATTTCTTGTATCAAACTGGGCTTCTTACTGTCAATAAAATACGCCATCAACTTCGATTATCAAGCCACGGTTGCAGCTTGTGGCCCCAAACGCCAAGTTTCTCCGTACAATTAATATCCAAGCTTCAGTGCCGTAATAAACGCGCTGCGCGGGCCCGATAAACAGAGCACACTTGAGAATGAGGGCTGTAAGATACTATAAAGAGACAAGCTTGCCTGCTAAGAAATGCACTGTGGGAACTAATTTGCCTGACTTTGTCTATGAAGATGATGACGGTAAGGTCTGAACGCTGACATTGTCCCGAGCCAACATTCTAGCCACATTCCGAGATAACAAAGGAAGAAATCTATGTCAGCTAGGAGGCTGGCGGCGCCACGAGTCTAACCCAGGTTCGTATATAAGCATTGTTTCGTACGGGTTGTGTAACCTGAGGTCCAGTAATCCCGGTAGATATTGGGCTGGTTCTCAGTGGTTAATGCCGCTATGTCCGCTGTCTGGTGTGCAACAGGGCCGCGACTGGCTAGGCGTGGCGCATTAGATTGTCCGAAAATAAGCTTATGTCGCATTCGCAACCGGACAAACCGCATTTCATAGGTTCATCTGAGACTGATCGCCATGTTCTTGTGAACGTTGTCTACGGGAAATGAAATGTAGCCTCTCATCGTTGGGGAGGATTAAGGCTGGCACTAGTCCCCAATTCGTATTCATATTACTTCGCGAAGTTCCCCGCGAGCAAGAAATATAAGATTGACGACTTGGTCCGCCCATCGGCATAAGCCAAAGGCGGCCTTGTTGCTGAAACTGTCTCAATTACGCCTGTCTGTTCGTACTTCTCACTCGTGCACCTGAGCGCCGCTGCTGGGTGCCCTTTCAAATCCCCATTGACTAAGACTTACTACGCCTTTGACCAATATATTCACTCGACAAGAAAGCTTACCTCGTTATCACGGTTGACCTCAGACTCAGGACTTTCATAGAGAATTTCCGTCCTCGACAAGCCAAAGATGGCCACAAAAAAGCCAGAGAACCATGCCGCCTGGATCACGAAGGCCAAGGGTCCGCTTTCGATCTCATCCGCTCCGTACACGCCACCTGGGCCCGACCAGGTCGTGGTTCGAGCTCATGCAATCGCCATGAATCTAATTGACTGGATGAAGCAAGAGGTGGGCGACATGATGTACGGATGGATCAAGTACCCTTTCATCCTGGGAAATGACGTGGCTGGGGAGGTTGTCGAGGTCGGCACAAATGTGCAGAAGTCGGGACAGTTCCGCCCTGGCCAACGCGTCACCGGCCTGGCCCTGGGCATGGACTCACGCTCCTCGAAGGCTGCCGAGGGCGGATTCCAGGAATATGTCGTCCTGAGAAGTAACTCTGTGTCAGTAATCCCAGACGACATGGCGTACGAGAGGGCATGTGTTTTGCCGCTGTGTCTGAGCACAGCGGCCACCGGACTCTTCTGCGACAAATATCTCGGGCTCAATCATCCTTCCGTGGAGAATTACACTCACAAGGCTGCTCCCGGTGATGTAGTCGTCGTGTGGGGTGCCAGCACTGCAGTCGGCATGAACGCTGTCCAGCTTCTCGTTGCGGCAGGCTACAGAGTCATTGCAACTGCTGGCGTGCACAACTTCGACATTGTTCGTGGCCTTGGAGCCTCTGAAGTCTTCAGCTATAGCAGCAAGACGTGCGTCAAGGATATCATACATGCTGTTGAACGGCTCACCTCCAATCGGCGAGCAAAATGCGCCGGTGCCATGGCTATCGGCGAGGCGTCCATCAAACCGTGCATCGAGATACTTGCCACATGCTGCAAAGGCTCTGAGAGAAAGTTTGTGGCGTCTATGTCTATGGACGGACCGGCAAAGATGGGACCCGGGGCTTTCGGAATGGTATCCTTTGTGGCCAAGATGGTATGGGCACAGATGACTACGCTTGTGAAGAAGACAATGAAGGGTGTCACGGTGCAATTTGTCTGGGGTACAGAGCTTGTCGACGGCGACGTTGCCAGGGTGGTGTATGGTGACTTTTTGCCTGCTGCCCTGGCTGCTGGCAGATTTGTACCAATGCCAGAGCCGCAGATCGTAGGACAAGGGCTGGAGAAGATACAAGAAGCGTTTGAGTTGGGCAAGAAGGGGGTTTCGGCGAAGAAGATTGTCATCACGTTGTGAAGACGCAAGGAACGCAGTAATTAATCCAATGCTGCTGCTTTTGTTCGTCCTATATTGCCGTCGTTAAGGTTATTTACTGTCAGAATGCAGAAATTTGGTCTTCCGGCCGGAATATAGTGCCGGCCCAGAATTTGTATATTGCGATTTCGGGACGGATGTCTTTGCTTGTTTACCCTTTGATACCGGATATACACTAATGCAACACTTGGGTAATCCATACTTTGGTATGAATCTTCAGAATTCGAACCTATGAGCATTTTTCTTGCATACAGGATCCTCCGTATATGATTTCTCAGATGACATATTGTGTTGTGCACAGGAGTCTCTAATGAATGTACCGATGAATAGCGAGCCCGATCCCATCTAGGGGAGGAAAGTCTAGACTGAGGCTGAATATCACAGCTTCACAGCGTACCGCCCTTGCTTACCCTGTAGAGAGGACAGATCCACTTGTGTGAGCGTCGGATGGCGATGTGTTCTTTTCACTTGTAACTGGAGGATTTACTATTGATTATTGCTTAGTACATGGCGGTCTATTGTGTAGTCGATGGGAAATTGTGTTTATGACCATTCTAGCATTATTCTTCGACTGTTGATAAGATGGTCACTCAGTCAATGACTTGAAAGACCTGGGGGTGACTTCTTTCATATTGTAAAACGATAGAGAAATACATATTACTGTAATCATGAGCCGGACTAGCCCTTCTTGCGCAAAATGGCTGAGCCTGGCTTTTAGGTCGCCGATCGTACGCGAGTCTAAGTCAAAGCTTATTCACCCATCTAGGAAGAACGTCCACTGCTCACGTGTGTGCAAAGCCCCTATGCTGACTATAACCTTTTGCATTTGAGGAGCAAGCTCTGCCTCGGTACCCGGCCTGCATCTACGATATCACCTGTCTTATGCATCCTCCCATACACTTTGTGTGCGAGTCCGACTATGCTAAGCAGCTATATAGGCCTTAGGCGTTTCCAGTCAGCTGGGAGTGGCCGCTCCTTTTAGCTGTTGCATTCTTTGGATTGGCATTGGACACAAGGCCACCAAAATTATGTTCTTCATCTACGACCGGGGGGGGGGGGGGTCATTGCACCTGCGATGCCCAGCTACCCAAACTGGCACCTACATGCCTATCTAGCCAGCTGTAAAGACAAGGTGGCCATGGCCTTCTTGCAGTGCACCCTTCTAAAGCCTGCGAGATTACTACCACAGCTCATACAGACCTCGTCTGCCTGGATCATCCCATCGGTAGCGTGTATCACCCTACTCAGATTGCTGTTGGCAGGGACTCTGCGGGCGGGAACACGTCCCCATGACTCTTGAGGCACCTTGCTGGATCAGCAGTCTACGATAAACCGACCGACGGGGCTTTTCCTAATGATTATCGCCCTTCGTGAATCTGCGGTCGGGTACATGATTCTTCCGAGACCGCCAGTATTGCGATAAGCTATCGTGTGGGAGTCTCAACAGGCCAAAGAAAATTGGGGTTCTTAATGTTGCTACCAACCCGTCTGCCTGTATGCCAGCCTCGGTGGGCAGGACGTTGCACACTATTGCCAACTCATGCCTGCACGAGCACCTGATGCCAGATATGACACTGCCAAATCCCACTTGGCAAAGTCTCACGTCAGGGCCACCAAGAGGTGTATCGTGTCTATGAGTCTTTCGACAAATTTCAGGTATTTCGTCGCAACATGAGTCTCCATATACCCAGTCGAAGCTGGTGTGACATGATGATTCAGCGAGTATAACTTGAAGATAAGCCAGGACACCAAGAAATGATGGTCTGAGAGACCTTAGGCTCTGAAGTGACTGCTGGTCACTGTATCGGATATGAAATCGATGCATTCTATATAAAAGGCTCGATGCTTCCTGATATAGAACGCGACATGTAAGGATGAGGCCTTGGAATCCAAATGGATGTGTTTCAGTGTGATGGCGTCCATTCAGATCGTTTGTATGGAAACCAAATGTGCGTAGGAAACGCGCTACCGAAAGGCAAGAATAGAGGAAAAGAGGCTATCTGGTTAGCAGAGGCTATCTAGGTGAGGGCAGCCGCCTGGTCCCAGCGCACAGGCCAGGGTCGTGAGATACTGGCCCTCGCACAGTTTGAAGTAATTACCTAGGCTAGCCTAGGTAACGGGATCGGACTCTAAAGGCTCGCCGGACGCCAAGGAAATAGTAGATGAGATTGCAAAGCTGAGGGGTCAAGCGTAGAATGCCAGGGTGATTGGGGTTCTGAGGGCGGGCGGCTACATAAATCATGTTAAACTTGCTGCATATGCATGTTGGCGTCGCGGTGTCGGTGGTGGAGAGGTTGGCAGGAGATTGTATGGAAAACTGAATGCATAAGCATAGGGAAAAGCGCTGCCGAAAGGGACGAGGAAAGGACGGGAAGGAAAGGCTACCTGGCTGACTGGGGCCACCTAGGTGAGCGCAGGTGCCTTGGCCCACCGCATAGATTGGGCATCACGGAAAACAAGTAATTACCTTGTGGTTATTGCCTTGCATTCGTCACAGGGTTGGGCGTCCACACATGAGCGGAAGCTGGCCCCTACATAATAAGTCTTCCATGGCTTCGATCACAAATTGGTCTACTTCCGTTAGGGCTATCTACCAGTCTATAATTATCTCGGCGAGAACCTGAAGCTTACCACGTAATTACGGACTGTTCAGCTGGACGAGCGATACAGGTGGAGAACTTGTCAACCCTTACGGAAACTGCAAGATGACTACAGACTGGAGACTGGAGTTCAGCTAAATACTCTAATCGAAGTGCATGTGTTCATTTTCGGCACAGAAATGCCACCGAACCCAACAATGTGATCCGAAGATGTCTTGCAGCCCGAGCCCCGCGAACAAGGTATCCGGCAAGGCCGCATCGAAGCCTCGTTCGCATGCGAATCCTCACTTATCAGTATAATAGAATCGATGAATGTTTTCATAATTATTGGCCTTTTTAAAATATGGACGCTATGATTTTCTTGCTCTGTAAATTTTACGCTGCTCAAGTTAAGAAGAATGAGACAATAAAAATAGAGTTCATACAATGGACACGGAACGGGATTCAGAGGATCAATTTCAATACAACAATAGATCAGTATTCCCGTTGATTGTACAAAGCATTTTGTTGCTTCCGGTGCGAATAAAGAAATCTACAAGATGACAATCGCTATTGTGCCAAAATTGTACGCTGAAACATAGGTCAAGGTTCTTGTGATATTAACTGATTCTGTGCAAGAATCCAACAATGAAGGGAATAACACCCGAGATCATAAAAAGAGTATCCGATTTTCTGAATTCAAAAGAAGTCTTGACGCTGTTCTCATTCTTAAACCCACCATTTATCGTTCAGTTGGAACCAGAATAACAAATTAATAAAACCATAATTCGAAATAAGCCGTCACTTGAAAGCAACTGTCTGACGAATGCTATCAGTGTTTGCATACACACATACACACATACACACACACGCACACACACATACGTATATATATCCCTCTGCGCAATACACGGACGAAGATGTGTGAAGATGTCGGAATGAATGTGATCCTCTGCTCTGAAGATGGTCAGAAGCAAATTCGCAATCCGCCAGAGATCCCCGTCGAAAGCTATGGGATTTATCATGGATCTGGAGAGGAAGGTAAAGATCATGACATTCGCACCGCTCAGACCAGCTCAAATGGAGTTGTTCTGTACTACACACCACCACCTGAGGCACCGACCGGCTTCAAACATCAAGCTTCCAAACAGTCCATACGCAAGACGTCCTCCAGTAAGAGGCCTACTCGCAAGATAGTCGCTCCAAGAAGGAATCCACCCAGGCTTGCTCACAATAGGGCTGTCAGGGAACTAGGAAATCATCGTGGCCTTGGATCCCTGGACGAGCTACCTGTCTCTCCCGAAGTCATTTTCTCCCACGGGGGGGTTCGAGGAATCCAGGCACCGGCATTCATCGAGTTTGTGTCAGGGATCGCACGACATCATGCCGTATTGGCGTTCCAGAAGGATCGTGCCGACAGCAAAGACGAGGTTGATAAGCGGACAGCCGGCTTTGACTACTTTTATCTGGATGCAAATGGAAGCGTCTGCGCCATGGGTGGACGTAGTCGTGGTGCTAGATGCGCTGTTAGATCGAGTAAGACTTTCTCTCCATATTTCTACTAACTTTGACTAAGTTATTGCCTAATCGGAAACGACTCCTGCCATCCCCTGCTGACTGCAAATACGCTCAGGCGCATTCTCTGGTAATAGGAACATGATCCTGTGGAGCTACCCCCTGGTTCGCGACTACGACGTCAGAAAGGAGGAGTTATTGGCTCTTCCAGCAGACGCGAGGGTGTTATTTATCAAGGGAAGTAAAGACTGGGTACGTGTTTGGCTCTTATAATCCCAACTCAACACTAACAATGCAAGCTGCTGACCGTTACATATGTAGATGGCCCCCGAGATTGTCTTTGGCCCTGTCCGCAAGGAGATGAAAGCTAAGACATGGACCATCTATGTTCAGGACATGGACCACAATTTCAATTGCAAGTCCGAGAGGCAAGAGCAGGCGTTGTGCAACGCTCTTGGTGTTATAGCGGGACTCTGGCTCAAGGGAGACCCCCAAGATAGCAACATGCCTTGGGATGCGCAGCATGGCACGGAGATGGCCATGGCTTATGATAGCATGAAGCATGAAGTTGTATGGACTGGCTGGCAGCCTCGTGGGGACTCTCCACCAAAGGTTAAAATTGTTCAGCCGGATGTTGCTTCCCCAATGAAGGCTACTGCTGCGCAGTAATTCGAGAATCTAAAAGATGCAAGGATTTCTGTGATTTGACCAGCACATGCGTACATGGAGCAGAAAAGAAAGTATCATTGTTTCAGTCTTATCGAAACTGGCTGAATGTATTACGATGTTGACAATAATTCAAGTAATTACCTGAGAACTAACAATTTGCACCAGGACACTTACCGATCCTATAATAAGACAGAGAGACAAATGAACAACGATTTCCAAAAGTTCATTGCAGCTCCGTAGTATTTTTTTAACAATCATGGCAGAAGACTTATAGCTGGGTAGTATATCTTGCAGTGCTTTGGTAGACTCCGCCAGTTATGAATAAGATACTGCTGGAATGACATTGGTAGTTCAAACAGTGATCGAAGAAGAGACATACATAAACAAAGATCTGATTCAGATTGTGGATTATTGTTAATAACATAATGCTTTCAAGATAATATCACATAAGTAACATGAGTGGCATGACTAATCCAAGCTAAAGGCACAAAGTGTGGCTTGAAAGCCTATTATCATAATAAAGTAAACAATCCGATTCCTAAGCTTTATGTGTTGATCACAATCAGACTGGATTCCGCCACTCGACATGTCTTTCATGTTGAAAGGGGTAATATCCTCCGCCTTGCTCGCAGCTCACCGAACCACTAAAAGTTTTAGACCTCGTTGCCTGCCTTGCGCTCGAGAACGTGATAAGCAAAGAGTAGCTCGGGACTGACAGCATGCGTATCACTCAGCTTCTGGACCCAGGTCTCTTTATCATCGAGGGACTCCTGGATCGCGATATCCCGGATCAGTGTTGAGCTGATGTTGAGGTTGGGCTTGGTGGTATCTCGAGAGAGAAACCTCAGCTCGGCATTGGGAGATGGGCCATCAAGTTGACACGTCCAAATGGTTCTCCCTGTCGAGCCAAGGTCACTCTCTGTCTCCTTGTTGAACTTCGTCCAAGGAGTCCAGCCCTTGCACTGGCGAAGGCTGCTACCAGATCGTGTCATTGGGTTGAGGCGTCCAGCGGCTTCGGAAAAGATAATCTTCTGACACCGAGGGTCGATCAGCAGTGGATTCTTGATAAGTTTGTTGTCATAATACATGTGATCGGGGCCCCTGAGAATGAGAAATCCGATGTCGTAGGCGCTCTTGGCAGCAGCAGCTGCTACGGGGCGGATGAAATCAGCCACTCCTGTACAGTGGCCAATGCTACAGACTAGGGTCCTGGGGGCCACTGTTCGAAGGTCCGATTTCTCCTTGATGCTCTCGTTGCGGAGGTGCTCCACGAAGAGCTCAGCTCGCTGCTTCGTGCCGAGCAGAAAAGGAGGGTGCTCGGAGCATGCCGCTGGATTCTTTGCCTGTCTTGCATGCTCCTTCTTTTGAAGCTGCATGTCATCAAGGGGAATGACAACAGCCCCGGCAAAGTTATCCACATTCTGGATGCAGTCGAGAAATCCGTCTGCGAGGAGAGCCATGTGACCGAGATGCGGAGGATTGTATGCACCACAAAACACCAAGATGCGGTTGATTCGGCCGGAACGGAGGGTAATGCCTCCGCCTTCGATGGCGGATCTAGATGTGCCGCCAAGTAGGTAGCTGTCAATGGCAGCGTCATGCAATGCTTTAGCTAGAAAAGCATCGAGAGAAACGGTGCTGATGACATCGGATCCAGTGGCAGTTGTCTGTCCCATGACGTTTTGGGAGTGGTCCACAGCCTTCAGCTCAATGTTGCTCGCCATATTTGATGGCTGTCTAAACATCGAGGGCGATGTTTTATCATGAGGTGTATCGTTTATATTGCTCCGATATGTTATTGGAGGCTGGCTGCTGAGTGTGAGAGGTGTTTAGCCAAGTTTCGAAATGACCAGTTGTAAAATATGATTGTTGAATATATATTCCTCTGGATGGGTCAGAGATCCATGGAATTGGATCCACTGCGTGGTTCAGATAAACAATTATATTGTCTAGTGACAGGAGCACACTCGCCCAACACATTTACTTTGATCGATATCTACACAAGTAATGTATACATACAAGCCACATGTGACTACGAACAAGCTTTGTGGGGTAGCATAGACACAAGTATCTATATACTATTAGAATACAGAAGCATTTGGACGCGCTAAAATGAAAGGTTTACTGAACTAGAATTCAAACTGCTGTACGCATTTGTCAGTGGGTCAGTCATATTCATTTGACCAGTGCATTATCACCTGTTGAGGCTCATAACTAAGTGAAACAACTCACTTGAGTAGGTCTGGTAGCTCAGGATCAATGGCATTGTTCGCTAGACTACACTTATTATTTCCTTATAGTCACTTCATATGTTGGTTTAGCAATTGGGCAATAACAATGACCTTTAATAAACATTGCTGGATTTAATAATCATTCAGGCTCTTTTACAGCTGTGGCTGGAATTCAGTGCTCCATATTGGTTTTGGTATCACCATCACTATCTTGTGCCAATGCAAGGCAGCGCAAGGCCCAGTTTGTTTGTTTGTTTGTATATTTAACGCCGTGAAAACCTCCCTGGGGGTATAAGGCGCGCTGAGCAGCTATCTAGCAGTATATACCAAGGTATATATAGATATAGATATCCTTCTATCAGCGGATTTGCGCTCTATATCCAGAATTAGGATATAGAGTTCTAGCTAGTTGCTCTAGCTATATCGTGCTATCCCTTGCCTCTGTATACAAGCTATGCCTAGAAAAGTTCGTATACAAGAAATGCGTATAGAAAGACTAAGGTCTAGAGTATCTAAGCTAGATAGTAGTAAATAGGCGCAAATGCGTAAGTTATAGTAATAGAGAAAAGAAAGAGAGATATAAGAGGAAGAGAGATTAGTAAGGAAAGGGGAAAGAAGATGCAGAAGCTGCTAAGAAGAAAAATAGAATATAGAAAATACTAGAACTAAGGAAAAGAAAGGTAAGGAGAAGGGGGGATTAGAGGGAGCAGAGCAGGCACCCTAGCCTTTATCTCTAAAATTGCTAGACTAGCTATCTAAGGAATTGCTTTCCTTATTATTAGTTCCTATTATGCCTCCTGCTATTTGCTTACTAGCTACTTTATCTATATCCTTCTTCTCTATCTCCTTCTTATCTAGAAGGCTAACTGCCTTAATATCCTTGCTTATTTGCTAAATAATAGCTTTAAGATAGCTGCTTATAGCTTTTATTTGCTATTACTAAAGATTGCCTTATCTATATATATTTATTACTTTAAGAAAAGTGCGAAAGGTAAATAAATTAGTTATTAAATTTAAAAGATATTATGCTTAGTTCTAAAAGATCTTTAGAAACTACTTAAGCTTTAGCTTAAGCTAGGGCTATTGCTTAAAATAGTAAAGAGCTATATAATAGTATATTAAGTAGTTTTATATTTTATCTTTTCTATAGTAGTAGTAAGTAACTATATTTATATGCCTTTATTATTAATATGTTATGACCCATTCAACACACAGGTCACGAAACAGGTCACCAGCAACAAGGAATAGGTGTCAAGGATCCAACATCCTAACTAGAGGAGTAGCACACCGCCTTCCACTTCCAGAAACAAGGATTACATAAGCAAGGGTTAGGGTTGTAAAGGTTGCATAGTCGAAGAAGTCGAAAGCGACTTTAGCAACTAGTCGAAGAAGTCGAAAGCAACTCTAGCAACTAGTTAAAGAAGTTAAAAGCAACTCTAATAACTCCTATTAAAGAGCTAGATATATAATTATAATTATTACTATTAGTAGATAGAACTTATATATAGCTCTTTAGTTATTAATCTAAGTATTTAGTTATATATACTAAATAGCCTTAAAGGCAGTAAATACTTATATTATTATTAGGATTTATATAGTTTTATATTTAAGAACTTAGGACTTTAATATTGCTCTTATTAGTATAAACCTAATTAGTATTTAAGGATTTTTAGATTACTATAATGCTTATTATATTTTAATAACTCTTATTTAAGAATAGTTTAGTATTATTCCCTTAAGCAATATAAAATATAATAGCTTCTTAAGAATCCTTTTCGTTTACTTCTAAGATTATGCGCAAATAAATAGTAAATGCTATTGCTGAACTTTAGAAATAAGTTCATACTTTATATTACTAGAATAGCACTATAGCTACTATTCTAGCTATTCTTAATAAGATATATAAGATAAATAAATCTATTATATATAATAAAGCTTAAAAAATGCTTTATAAGTTTCTTACCTACTATAAAGCATACTTTCTATACTATATAATCTAATTTACTAATAAATATAAGAAAGTTATTCTTACTAGGATATGCCTTAAAAAAGATGCCCTTATCTAATATAAATCTTTACTATGCAACTACTTAAAGCACTAAAATAATTTAGATGCGTGTATCTAGAGTACTAAGAATATATTTAACTTCTTTGCAGGCTTTAAAAAAGCACTTAAAGAAACTTTTAGATACCTAAATAAAGAATGTATTATAGCATAGCAACTTATAAATCTTAAGCAGATTAAGTTAGCCTTTACTTATATAGTTAAATTTAAGCAACTTTTAGCATAACTTTTATAGAAAGATAAGAATCTTATAGAATACTACTATAAAGGATTAAAGGATAAAGTTAAAAATAAAATCTTTAAATAAGATTAGCTAAAGAACTTTGCAATATTTTCTAACTAGGCAATCTGCATTAATAATTATCTATATAAATAATAAATAGAAAAGTTAAAGAAAGAAAGAAGCTAAACTTAAAGGTTTCTAGCTAATATAGGCAAGAAACTTTAAGCTAGAAATAGCAGTTAATATAGCAGTATAGCTTAAAGTAGCATTATATATACTAGCTTTATAGAACTTAATATTACTAACTAATAGAATAATAATGCTAGAAGGATTACTTATTATAATTGCAATAAGCTAAATGATATTTTCTGCAATTATAAATAGCTAAGAAAAAGATAGTAGCCTTTTTTAGAAAAATAATAACTTAATATTGCTATATAATAGAAATCTAATTATTTAAATAAAAATATTCTAATAGAGCAAGTAATAGATTCTATTAATTATAAGTTACTTAGTTAGATTGCATATTATAATAATAGTTGCTTATTGCATCTTTTAGAGAAAGAAGGTTTAGAATAGTTCTCTAGAAAATCTAAAGTATAATAATAACTTGCTATTAGAAATAGGACTCCTATAGAAGATTAATAATCAAATTATTCTATTAATCCTATAAATTAAGGATTTAAGAATAAGTAAGACTTAAGGAAGTTTCTCTTATAGCATTATTTTATATAGCTTATAACTAATAAGGAGCATATATTAAATACTATAATATCTTTAGCCTATAATAGGCATAATAATAATTTAGAGAATGCAGACTTTACTTTAATACTAATAAAAGATAATATTATAGAAATACTTACTCTTAAAGAAGAAGAATTCTAGAATAAGCAGCCTAATAATCTATTTAGGCTTATTATATAACTTAGTATAGATAACTTAGAAGCATTAATACTAACTAGCAGGAAAAGCAGCATTAGCTTCTATGCTTTATAATAAGATATTTAGATAGAATATCTTATATATAAAATACTACTAAAGGAGCTTTTTAAAAGCATTCTAATCTAGAACTATAAGGCAGGAAATCTAGAAAACCCTAAGATTAATGCATTTTACTTCAAATACTACTAGCTAGCATAGATCTTATATATATACTATAGCTGCTAAGTTTATTTTAAAAATGAAGTTAAATATAAATAGTTTCTAATATGCGAATTTAATTAGATTATCTAGGCATATAAAGGATCTAAATTATAATTTTAGAAAGTACTAGATAAAAAGCATAATTATGCTTTTATTAGATTACTAGAAAATTGCCTAAGATCTTGCATAGAAAGAAAGCGCAAATAGTAATAATGCCTAATAGAAAACTGCATAATCTATATATAGAATAAAGCATATGCCTAGCATATATAGCAGTATAATAGGAAGCATTATAAGTATGCCTAATAATAAGCTAAGGCGCTGGCCTAATAAGTAGCTAGAAGAACTCTAAAAGGATAGGATCGCCTATAATAGGACTATAGATAATTAAACTAAGATAGTCTCTATATAAAGCCTCTAGAATAAACTATACTTATATTATTATTAATATATATATCTATAAATAAAAATATAGCATACTATTAAATAGTAGCGCTTAAGGAAACTATATATATTTATGCATTATTAATTAGGCATAACTATAATAGAAATAGAAGGAATAATCTTATACTCTTAGCACTATAAAAGAAAAACCTATTATATATAATCTTAGTATAATTAATAAGGAGACTAATTATTTATCTATTTGGATATAAGGATATATAATAAGGGTTTCTTTTAATATTATAAATATAGCATAATATAAGCTAATTTTAGAACTTTCTTAGCTTAAAGAGTATAATTCTCGAATTAATTAAACTACTAGCTAGATTTTATAAAAATAAGCTATATCTAGAAAGATAATTACAATTAATAGCGTAAGATAAGATTTAGTTATTAAGTATTATTTAAGATAAAAGTGCTTAAATAAATTTATATATACTTTTAAATTAGAAAGAAAATAATAAGGAATAGAAATAATAAATACCCTAATTAATTATAAAGAAGAACCTAGTAGAAGGCGAACCTAAGCAATGCTAGGGCGCTAATAGGTTAATATAATAATAGAAGCAGGACCTTTAGAGAAGCAGTTTGCCTTAAAGCAATAAAAGAAAGCTTTAGAATATAGATTATAGAATTATAAGAAGATCTTATTACTAAAATCCTAGATATTTAGTCTAGTATAGAGCAACTATTTAAAGCCCTTAGGATTGCTATATAAAAGATTAATAACTAATAAAAAGAAGTATATTTAATAGTATCTCCTAATTCTTTAAGCAATAAAGATAGAAGAAGGACTTTTACTAATATTTAATAGTATATTATAAAAATATTATAAATTTAGATAATTATTCTTAGGAAAATTTAAATATAAATTACTAGAATATAGCTTATATAATTATAAAATCCTATTAAAGGAAGAAATTTAGCCTTAGTTCTTCTCTATATATAAACTTAATAAAGTAAGATTTAAAGCACTTAGGGAGTACCTTAATAAGAATATTAAGAAAGGATATATATAATTATTGCAATCTCTAGCAAGATATCTAATTCTATTTATATCTAAGAAAAATAGCAAATTTAGGCTTTGCATTAATTATAAGCAACTTAATAATATTATTATTAAAAATTAATATCTTTTACTACTTATTAAAGAACTATAAAATTAATTATAAAGCATATAATAGTTTATAGTATTTAATCTTAAGGAAGGATATTACTATATCTATATTAAGGAAAATAATATTTAGAAAATAGCATTTTGAATTTGCTATAAATACTTTAAATATCTAGTTATGCTCTTTAGATTAACTAATATACTTGCATTATTCTAGGAAATAATTAACTATATCCTTTAAGAATTTCTTAATATCTTTATTATTATTTACCTTAATAATATCCTTATTTACTTTAAGGAGCTTAAGATATATAAATAGTATATTAGGGCAATGCTATAAATACTATAAGATGCTAAACTTCTAGTTAAACTAATAAAGAGTTACTTTTATATTTAGAAAGTTAATTATCTTAGATATATAATTGAATTAGGATATATCTAAATGCAGAAAGATAAGATATAGGCACTTAGAGAGTAGCTTAAATCTAAGAATATTATAGATATTAAAGCATTTCTTAATTATACTAACTTTTACTAATAATTTATTAGCAGATATAGCGATATTGCTAGACCTTTTATTAACCTTATTAAAAAGAAATAATAATTTCTTTAGTTAAATTAAGAAAATAAAGCTTTTAATAAGATTAAGAAATTAGTTATAAAAGATTTAGTCTTAGAAGAATTTAATTTAGAAAAAAAATATAAGCTTTAAATAAACTTATTAAATTATGCAATTAGAAGAGAATTTAATTAATAAGATAACTAGAAATATTTATACTTAATTGCTAACTTCTTTAAGAAACTTAATAAACTAGAACTATAATATAGAATACTAGATAAAGAACTTATAGCTATAGTATAAGCATTTAAGAAATAATATTATCTTATTAGCGCTAAATATATAATTAAAATATTTTTAAACTATAAGAATCTTACTTTATTTATAATAATAAAGATCTTAAATAAATAATAAATAAGATAGGCAGAATATTTATTCTAGTTTGATTTTAAAGTTATATATATTTAAGAAAAAGAAAATGCTAGAGCAAATGCTCTTAGCAGATAATTAGATTATAAAGATTATATTAAAGAAGAAATTTAGAATATCTTTATAAAAGATAAAGAAGGAAATCTTACTAATGCATATAGAGAATTAAATATTATCTTTAGAATTAGCTATAAAGGA
This sequence comes from Aurifilum marmelostoma, assembly GCA_027559495.1. Taxonomy (NCBI): domain Eukaryota; kingdom Fungi; phylum Ascomycota; class Sordariomycetes; order Diaporthales; family Cryphonectriaceae; genus Aurifilum; species Aurifilum marmelostoma. The sequence continues at coordinate 87,879 of JAMXSV010000019.1, read as the reverse complement.
AAGAAATTAGAAGAAATAACTCTAAAAGAATAAAATTAGTATATTAGAGATATATATAAAGCATTAGCATATAGTTATTAAGGAATTAGAGCTATATATAATAAGATTTCGAGATACTAAAACTTTTTAGGACTTAAGAAGAGAATTGCAAGTCTTTTAAAGAATTATAATAATTATAATAAAAATAAGGCAGATAAATATAAACTTTATAAACTACTATAATCTTTACTAGTATTTAGCGCTATTTAGTCCTTTATTAGCCTAGATTTTATTATTAAGCTATTATCTTTATAAGAACTCTTAACTAAGATATAATTTAATAGCATTTTAGTAATAGTTTGCAAACTAAATAAGTATGCTTATTTCTTATTCTATAAAGAAAGCAATATAGCAAAAGAACTTGCTTATATAATACTTAAAATAATTATAAGCAAATATAAAATGCTATAAGAAATTATATTTAATAAAAATAGAAAGTTTGCATTAAAATTCTAGATCTTACTTATTAAATTACTTAAATTAAAATAATAACTCTTTATTGCATTTTATCTAAAAATAGATAAATAAATAGAATATATTAACTAAATTATAGAATAATACTTATACTACTATATTAACTAATAATAGAATAATTAAGTAAAATAATTATTATTTGCAGAATTTATATATAATAGCGCAGATATAAGTATTATAAAGGTTTTACCCTTTTATGCCTTATATAAATATAATTCTATAGCATATTATAAAATAATTTCTAGTACTAATGCCGAAAATGCTATTTAAAAATTATATAAAATAAAGCATATTTATAAGAATCTCTAGGCAGAACTTAGAAAAGTTAAAGAATAAATAATAATTATAGCTAACTTTAAGAGAATTAAGGAATTAATTTTAAAGAAGGGAAATAAAGTCTATCTAAAATGCAAGAATATTAAAATAATATAACTTAGCAAAAAACTTAATTATAAGAAACTAAAATCTTTTAAAATTTTGCAAAAAATTTTACTAGTTAACTATAAACTTGCTATTCTATATAAAAGATTATATTTAGTTCTCTATATTTTACTTCTAGAACTAGCCCTAGATATAGCAGAACTTATATATAATAAATCTATTAAATTAGATAATAAATAATATAAAGTTAATAAAATCCTTAAAGCAAGGAAATAAGAAAGAGAATACTAATACTTAGTCTAATAGAAGGATTATAATAGCAGTAAAAACTTATAGGAGAAAACTGCAAATATTAGCAAGAAACTTATTAAAGAATTTTAGAATATACTCTTATCTTAAGAATAAGATAAGCTTGCTTAATTATAAAATTAGCTTAAATCTATTATAACTAGTTTATTTAGAAAACTAGACTAATCTACTATAGCAGAACTAATATCTATAGAATTCTAGTTAAAACCCTTAAAGGAAGGATCCTTAGTAATAGCTATAAACTTCTTAGAAACTATAGCTTAAACTTTAAAGGCAATATAAATCCGTTTATCTTCTGCCTTAAAACGCTCTAACTCTTCTAGATTTATTAAGCCTTAATAAATAGCCTACAATATCTTTTTGCGCTATAAATGCTTTTATTAGCAAAGCTGCAAAAGCTTAAGCTTAAGATTCTTAATCTTATTCTCTAACTTTTGATATTGCGCAGAAATTTGAAGAAGGTCTAAAGAATTTATAGGCTTAAGAATATCGCATTTTGAAAGATAATAGCGCATATATTTAGCATACTAAGAGAAATCCTTAGAAGAAACCTAATAAAACTCTAAATTCTAAGCATTATATAAAGAATAAGAAGTTATAGTAATAGCCTTAGAGAGAATAATAGAATAAAGAGACTTTTTCTGCCTTAAGTTATTAGAATAAAGATTGAAAGATTTCGGTTTCTTAACTCTATTTAATATCTTAATTAGGAAAGTATAATCTAGGTATAGACTTGCTAGAATACTTATAGAAGATCGTTAGGGATAACAATTAATAGAAGAGAGATAATATTATAATCTATTTAATATATAGATTACGAAATAGGTTACTAGCAATAAGAAATAGATATTAAGGATCTAATATCCTAATTAGAGGAGTAGCATACTGCCTTCTATTTCTAGAAATAAGGATTATATAAGCAAGGGTTAGGGTTATAAAGGTTATATAGTCGAAGAAGTCGAAAGCGACTTTAGCAACTAGTTAAAAAAGTTGAAAGCAACCCTAACAACTCCTATTAAAGAGCTAGATATATAACTATAATTATTACTACTAGTAGATAGAACTTGTATATAGCTCTTTAGTTATTAATCTAAGTATTTAGTTATATATACTAAGTAGCCCTAAAGGCAGTAAATACTTGCATTGTTATTAGGACTTGTACGGTTCTGTATTTAAGGACTTAGCACTTCGATATCGCTCTTATTAGCATAAACCCAATTAGTACTTAAGGATCTTCAGATTACTGCAGTGCTCATTATATAATAATATTATTTAAAATTGCTATAGCTTATATAAATAGCTAGAAATTAGTATAATATAGCTTAATTAAGGGCTAATTTAAAGATTAGTCTTTTGCTAATAGAGAGATTTTAGAAGTAGTATTATTTTAATAAGCTAGGGAAGATATAGATTTATTTATTTTAAGAGATTATAATTAGAGTCTCCTAGCAGAATCTCTTAAAGCTAGTAGAGATTAGCTATACTAGTTAGTTCTAAAGCTATTCCTGCTCTTCTTTAGCTAGAGTATCTACTATCTTATTGCTATAAATGCCTAAGTACTCTAAGCATTAATATATCTTTGCATTATAGCAGTATATATATACTTTAAAAGCAAAAAAGATAAATTAAGAGAAGATTAAAAAAACTGCAGATACTATACGTTAAAGAATAGCTATATTATTAAAGCAAACTATAATATTATCTGCTTATATTAAGATATATATAGCTGCTTTTAAGCTCTAAAAAGCTCTAAGCGCTTTAATATTAAATATTTTAAAGTATATATATAAAGAGCTAGAGCTAGTAGATATTAGCTAATAGCTTTTGCTATAATAAACTATAAAGCTATACTTTACTCTATTTTTATTTTTAAAGCTATCTAAAAATACTATAATATTATTTATTTTTAAAGCTATCTAAAAATACTATAATATTATTCTGCAAATGCTATTATATCTAATAAGTAAATAGTTTAGCTATCTTAAACTTAGGATTGCTGCTAATAGGATCTAAGCAGCTATAAGCTATATATACTAGCTAAGCTAGCTTTAGTTATTTAGGGGTAAAGAGAAAGGCAGTATATATATGCTATAAAATAGTAATAGCTAGTAAGGAGCTGCATAGCTTCCTGCCTTATTGCTATATCTTCTTTGCGCAATAGGCAATAGGATTATTAGCATTTATAGTAATTATCTATTATGCAAGGCAGTAATAGGCCTTTTTAAGAATAGCTTTTGCTAAGGGAAGATCTATATCCCTATATAGTATGCAATTAAAGATTATATGCTAGACTAGCAAAACTATATAAGCAGCGCAATTAAGAATTTTTTAAATATTCTATATTCTGCTGCTAATTTATACTTAAAAAAAAGGAGCTTAAGGGCCTTCTCTTAAAGCTAGTTTAAATTAGCTACTATATTATATCTTTGCCCTATAAAGAAGGAAAGAAATAATATAAGCAAAGATTGCTTATTAGAAGGCTAATAAAAGAAGCTTGCAGATAATATTTAATAAGCCCTATAAGAAATAAGCTATCTTAATTGCCTAAGTGCAGCACTTCTAAATATATTGCTAAAAAGTAAAATGCTAGTTAAAGTATATTCCTAGCTAGTAGAGAGCTAATTGCTAAAAGAACTTAAAGCCTCCTACTGCCTTTAAAGGGATAAGAAAGATTATTAGCTATTTATTAGCCTATACTACTAAATTATTTATATTCTATCTACTTTATATAAAATATTATGGCTTGCATTTTTTAAAGCAAAGAAAATCTTATTTTAATTCTCTTAAGCTAGAATATTCTATATATCTTAAGCTAGTATACTTATATTATAGCTTAGAAAGAGGCTATAATGCAAAAAGCAGAGATTATTTATATATCTATAGCAAAGTAGCCAATCTTAATTAAAGAGCTTAGCTGAATATAAAATAAATAAAATAGATAAAAAAGGAGAGCCTTATAAAGTTTTATAATATATTAGCTATAAGGGATTAATATATTTATTTAAGCAAATCTAAATTAAATATTTAATAAGGAAGTATTAAATAAACTTTAGCAGCTAAAGCAGCTAGCCCTATATCTGCATTTAGAAGAGAAGCTAGTAGAGAAAGAGAGTATTAAATGCGCTCTATATATCTATTATAACTATAGATATAATATACCTCTCTTATAGCACTTTCTTAATATTATAGGAAAAGAAGGCAATTATATTTATTATTAACTGCTTAAGAATTGCTTTATAATGCTATAGGCTAATAATATTGCAAGAAAAAGCAGCTTAAGCAACTTGCTTAGCTACTATCTACTTAAGACTCTTTGCAAGGCAGAAGATAAAAGCTATTAGCTGCTATAAGTAAGGAAAGAATAAATCCTTCTTCTCTAATTTTAGTATTATTATTATCTTAGCAGCTCTCTATAATCTAGAGTAGTAACTAAGATAAAAGCAAGAGTTAAGAAGACTAAGTATTAATTTCTCTATTACTGCTTAATAAGCGCAAAGCTTTTAAACTATAATACAATTAATTCTTAGAAAAGTACTTATTACTCTAATTATATATATCTTAGCCTCTTTAGCAGTAATAAGATAAAGAATTCCTAATCCCTTATACTTCTTTTGCAGATTCTAGTTAGCTAAAGGATCTAAGAGTAAATTATTCTTCTTTAAAAATCTCTAAGTAATACTTTTAGCAAGTGCCTATATCTTATTTTAAGTAGCCTTAATAGTACGCCTATTAATTTTAAAAAAGTAAGATCTTAAATAAAGGGTTTTTTTATACTAATTAGCAATAAAAAAAGAAATCCTTATCTATTAAAGCTTAATTAATTATCTATCTTTAAAAATCTCTTTTTACTATTTATACTATTAACTAAAAGCTCTTATATTCTAGAATATTTTATAAAAAGAGAAGGCAATTAGAATAGTAAGCATTCTGCTACTTTGCATAGCTTTTCTAATATTTTACTATTTACTAGAAAGCAAAGCAGCCCCTTAAATTCTATAGCTTTTCTACTACTATTTAATAGTTTTGCTATACTTTTTAAAACTCTCTAATTTAGTTCTTAATTAAACTATAATCTATTAAAGAGCTAGGAATAGCAAAAGCTTAAGCTTTATTTTTAAAGAGATAGCTAAATCTTAGAAAATCTAGATCTAGAATCTTATAATGCAGGCTTAAAAGGTATATTCTTAATATCTCTAAAATTATAGTAATTAATATAGAATAGTTTAAGCTATGAATAAGATTATTTTTAACTAAAGTAGTAACTATAGAAATATTTAAGAAAATGAAATTTAGAATATATCTATTTTAGTAAATAGAAAGGCTAAGAATATTAGTATAGGCTATACTGCTATTACTTAATTATTATATAAAGCAGTAGCTATAGCCTATATTCCTAGAGCTAAGCTTCTAAAGTAGATCCTAGGCATTTCTATTGCTGCTAGCTATATACTTCTCTAGAAGAAAAAGTTATAAGAAATAATTAAGTACTAGTTTTATGCCTAGCATTTAGTAAAAGTTAAGAAAAGAAATGCTATTTATATCTAATTAAAGTAAATCTTTTAAATTTAATAGCTTATATTATTATATTATAAAAGTAAAATCTACTTAAATATAAAAAAGAGTTCTAAGCTATTATTTCTCTATTTCTTAACTATTTTGCAGAATATAAAGATTATAGCTTATATAAATTTATATCTTTATAGGAAAAGATATTTAGGATTTTTATATATAAACTATATTTATATTATATTAAAAGCAAAGTTATAAAAATATAAGATAAGCAAAATATAATTTGCTTATATTGCACTAAGCTATTTAAACTATATACTTACTCTATAATTTAAGTTAAGGCAATCTGCCTTAATATTTCTTTTCCTTATCTAGAGTTATATATAAAGAAGATAAAGAGATTATTATTAAAGGGGCTAAATGCCTGCTCTATTGCTTATCTCTTATTATAAATAATGAGAATAGCAATAGCCCTCTTAGGCCTTAAGAAGCTAAAAGGCAGCTTGATAGCTAAGGGAGTAGAAAGGCTATTAGCAAAAGAGAGAAAATTACTCTCTAAAGCAGCAGCTAAAAAGGCAGCTCTTCTCTTATTAAATAGCTTAGCAGAGAGATTATCTAAGGCAATAGTAATTAAGTTAGTATTCCCTCTACTAGCTATTACTTTTTCTATTCTATCTGCGCGCTCCTCTATTGCTAGTATATCCTTAGCATTTAAAGCAGCTAGGGTGCGCTTTGCATCTACCCTACAAATCTTATATAGATATCTCTTGCTAAGCTAGATTAGTTTTCTATTTACCCTCTAGAGAGTAATAGGGCAGTTATTATATTCTGCTAGAGCAGGATTATAGCAGTTAGTATACTTAAGAAAATGCATATAAGCTATAATATTATAAGTATTAGCTCTTTTGCTGCAATATTTGCACTTTATAAATTTATAATAATTATAGCTAAAGCAATATTCCTAGTACTTTAGATTATATATCTCTACTTTTAGCTTTTTCTCTATCTCTCTAGCTAAATTGCTAAAATTAAAGAGGCAGAAAGGCTTAATCTATTATAGAAAGGCTATAAGATAAATATCTCTTTCTATACTTAGATTTAAACTATATTTTAACTGCTAGAACTTTACTAGGGTTAGGCCTATTTATGCCTTTGCTTTTACTTTAAATAGCTTATCTGCATTGTATAGCTTAGCTTTAAAAACTTCTTAAAAATATATAGAATATTTAGGATTATATAAGTAAACTATCTTATAAGTATTATTACTTCTCTTGCTTTATAAATGCAAATTATCTTAGATTTACTAGCTAGCAATTTATTATATCTGCTTTTATTATAAAGGTAAAGGATATATTTAATTTAAATATATATAATCTAAAGAAAGTTATATAAATCTAGCTCTAAATTCTTGCATAAGGCAGCTTAAAGCCTAAAAAGATTTAAGCAAAGTAAGCTAATTATAAAAAAGCTATTTATATTAAGCTATATATTTAAAGCAATTAGAACTTAAAGATTCTTCTTTTTTGCCTATTATATTGCATTTTATAAATTAGTAATTAAGCTCTTTAAAGCAAATAAAAAGACTACTAAGTATATAATTTGCGCTTATATAAGCATTTCCTAAGTAATCTTTTTTTTAGAGCTTAAAGAGATACTAGCTAAAATAATTAAGAAATAAGCTAGCTTTAGCATTATAAAGGAAATTAGATAATTGCTTTATATCTATAATAAGGCTATAATCTATTCTTCTATAGCTATAAAGATTAGAGTACTTAAGTATAAAAGAAAAGAGCTAACTAATATCTACGCTTTACATTTATATTTAGCCTTATAATTTTCTTTTTAAAAAGCAATAAAGCTATTAAGATTAGTGCTAAAAATAGTAATTATCTTCTTTTTAATTATAGCAAACTATATTATATTATCTAATTTCCTGCTTAAAAGGCTAAAAGCTATATTTTCTATAGATTAATTAAAAAGATCTTTATTAGTCTTAGCAATACTCTTCCTAGAGAGAGCAATTAGTAGTGCAATAATTATAGCTAACTAGTAATGCTTTGCGTGCTATACTAAAGAGGGAGTAAAGGGATTAAGAGGGCGCGTATGCTCTCTCTTATCTTTATTCTAGGGCCCTAAGGGCCTTGCGGGCGTAGCGGGAGGTTCGCTAGCTATCCTTACAATAGCGAGGATAGCTAATTTCTATAAGGTTTTCTATTAAAGTTAGATAGTATTAAGGTTTTGTATAATAAATAGGCGACTGCACTAATAAGTAGAGACGCTAAGAAAAAAAGTGTCGGGAAGGATGAGCGCAAGGCCCAGGTGAGCTGCAAGGTGTTATTTGTAATATAACAACCTAGTCACTATTTATCTAGCCCAGTCGAGCAGTCGTACTCCCCATGATATTAGTTCCAAATGAGCCCAGGCTCAAGCATTTGAAAAGCTCGCGATACGGTGGGAGGGGTCTCGTAGGAAGACGTTGTGCAGCAGATGATGCTCTTTGAAGAAAGACTCTCGCAGCAGCCCTCTCGTTGGAGGACTTGAGCCTTAAGAAGTGTAGGCGATCCCTCGAGTCATTCCCCAAATCCAACGGTTAGTTCCAATGTACCGGTTATAGTTGTACCCGTTCTCGTTACCATATTCGAAAATGTCAGAGAGATCAGACCGTAGATCTCAGACAGAACCGCGGGAGGATCCCACGACGGCCTTTGGGCAAAGTACGAGTAGTAGATGTACGCCATCCTGACAGGATCATCGACGATGTCGCTTTGCATGAGGGGCCCGCCGTTGAAGATATATTTTCTGACATCGTCCCCGACATAGATGACTCTTCTCTCCTATGAAGTGATGACGTGGCGCGCGAGGGTGGCATCCATTGGAGAGAAAAAGAATCCAGCTGCGACCTGAAGGATAGCCACCGCCCATGACCACGAGCTCCGAAAAGTTTTGCCCAACGAGGTCAGGACGGACCACTGAGATGAGATGAGGAATCCCTGTAAGGCCGGAAGGATTGTCAAGAAAATGGATGAAGGCAATGGTGACGCTGCTATCATTAGCCGCCAGCGGGACTTTTCGAAATAGCGCGACGGATCCCACGCTCCTTCAGCAAGATTCTAGAAGATGTCCTAGACGCACCAATAGCGAGCGGCCTTGCTTGAATACTTGCCAGCCTCGTAATACCACCTGCATTGTCAAAAAAGGTCACCCAACTCTTGCCGCGCCCATCTAGCAGCGAGATGTACTCTTGTTGGTGTCTGCACGAATGCATACCCTAGGGTAACCAAAAATTGTGATGGGCACTCTATCTGAATCTGTCATCTACCGCTGCCATCCATTATGGTCCAGATTTCACGAGACGAGATTACTGCTCCTCCAGAAGGTTGAGGGGTCTGAGGCTGGCACTGATCCTTTGCAGGTCGTATAACTGTCCCGGAGTAGAGTTACAAGACTGTGTCTTATATCTATGGCGACCCGTGCTGTCGCGACAGGCGGACCATCTACAATGACGACCGTGCAGTCAGCACCAGTGCCAATCTTAAGAACGCCCTTCGCCAGTTCCACAGCACCACGGCCGTCCAGGCTTTGTCAGCTTATGCCATCTGCATCAACCAAAAAGACGTCGGCGAACAAAGTCAAAAGGCGGAACTCATGGGAGATATATATACAAGGTTCACAAGCGTCCTTGTCCAACCAAGAACGTCCACATCTCCCTTTGCAGCTGGGTCAGCACCTATGAATTAATACCGGTAACGATGGACTTTGGACCATTTCGACCAACAGAGGCGATATCTAGAGAATTAATTCTTCTTATAATTGCCTGAGTGCATGCGTACTACAAGGTATCTTTCGGTCTGCGCCATAGCATCAACATCGACAACGTTCTAGGCGCATATTGTCTCATTGGTCTGCTAGAGGAGAGAAACCACGTCAGTAGCGTCGATATTATCTTCCTTAACACTTCAGACACGTTTCGGAAAATCATCTAGTCTCTGAATGACCTCATGCCCTCTGCTTCGTAAACCCACCGCTAGTTGCCTCAAAAGATAGTACTGCTTCCTAGGGCCACTCTCTAACATAACCAATTCACCACAATATCCGCCACCTAGAGCATTTCTCCAAGACTATAGCCAAGCTCAACAAGCTAAGAATAGAATGGAAGTCGCGATTAAGTTGAGACGCCGGTTTCTCTGGCCTAAGCGATCTCTCACTACGCCGACGGCTCCTCGGTCACGCAAGATCTCGGACCCGCGCGACATAACATGATATCACGAGCTGGAAGCTCTGATTAGTCCAGTGGGCCTAGTCAGATCCACTTTCTATATGCTCATAGTATATAAACGGACATATATCCTGCTCTTTTCCTCTCCTTTTTCCTTTATAGAAGATAGATCAAATACACATAAATTTGGCCTCACCAGCGTTCGCCCTGCTCATCTCACATAATCTTTAATCTCATCACCATCGTCGACGATTGGCGCCAGCGTATACGCATGCAACCAGACTACAGCCTAGACAATATGGCTTTGCATTGGTTAACTAAGCGCAAAACTGTTCAAATTGACTGCTCATTGCTATTCCTAATAGGATGCACCGAGAATATCCAGGAGGAACTGCCTTCTTTGGTTCCAGACTGGAACGCCAAGTCTAGTATCTACGAGTTTGAGCGTCTGGATCGCACGCTATTGTTTAACGCATCCAAGGGCGCCATATTCCGCATAAAAGTCCCCGATAATGCTCGGATAGAACTCATAGGGTATCTGTTCGACGAGGTAGTGATAGTATCCTCTAGAATGTTAGAATATGCAGATAAAGCCAGAGGCTAGGCAATGTTTGGAATCTAGTGCCTGGTGTTCGGCAGCCAGTTGCCCACGTCTACATGTGCCGCCGGCGGTGTTAGACTAGTGGCCTTTTGGCGGAAATTGTATCATTATAAATACAATCTATAGTATAGACAAGGAAGAGGCAGGGCTGCCCAAAGGTCTGCATTATCAGCGGTGCTACGCGGCATATATCTGTAAATCTATAAGGATGTGGATTGATGAGATAGGGATGTCGCACCCGGGCATCGCGGCAGATAGGTAATCGGTTCAAACAGAAGTGCAAAGCAGTCCTGGAAGGTTGTAAGAAAGGATTGATAATTATTTCAAAAACAGATTACAATGCTTGAAATACATGCGTTATTGCATAGCATATTTATGCTGCGGAGTGCAGGGTAAAAAGATTAGACGACTTTCTATTGTCTTTGGGGGGGGGGGGGACGCGAATGTTAAAATATATTGCCAAAAGGGGCTAGTGGATAGCCGGATTGGGAAGATAGTAGGTCAGAAGTGAATATATTAAACAGCGATATTCCAGTCAACTACCTATCTAGCCCCAGGTGCGCCACAGCGAAGGAAATCTATCGATATATATATTTCGATAGATTTCTATAGTTTGGGTGTAAAGTTTGCCCTAGAACACCGAGAGTTTGATATCCCATAGTAGTTTAGTAGGTTTACGATACTTTCTGGATACTGTATGACCTCCTGTATCAGCTTTGTTTCAACAGCGAATTAGTGCTCCTAATTGCTACCTAGAAACGTTTCGCAAGTGTCTCTATCTCGGTCGCTAGCGCAATATTTAGCAAACTAAGATTGTTGTTGTGTCAAACTTACTAATCTAAATCATATTAAGGTAAAATAGAATAGTAGATTATATGAGTAGCTGAAACAGTATAGCTAGAAAGAAAAAAGAAACTATAAGAAAGATATGTAGCTATCTTAGGGCTAGTATTAATCTATATTCTAAAACAAAATAGAAGGGTTAGGGTGAATATAATTCACATTTCTACGTATATTAACCCATTTTAGATCCCAATATTAGTTCAAGCTAGAGCTTTATATAATTAACTAAATACGACGTCTAAGTAGCTTTAAGACTTGAGGTTCCCAATTTCATCTTTTTGAAAATCTTCTTAGTTGCAAACTTTACGTATATCAAGTTATTTAGTAGGATCAGCAGAGCAAATCGCAACATGAGGTGCGAAACCAAAGAATATTATGTAAATTATATCCTTAACCACAACAGAATGCCGTCTAGAGCCTTCGCAGCAGATTACCCCCAGTTTGTTATCTAACAAATCTCATTATACCTATAGATGTCTTAATCATTAACACAACTGTCCAGTCAACGCTGTACCTCTAGCAACACTGTCCCATCCCCAGGAACCAATCGACCTGGTTTCACCATGCAGATATGGATTATCCACCACTGCTCTCTGTCTCAGTATGCGACTGGCGTCCATGCTCATCGCCTGAGATTCTTGGGTAAAGTTCTTGTGAGATGCTTGCGTCTGGTAGAGCTGAGGTGGCCGCAGCAGCATCTTCATTCGCTGTTTCAAGCAGTGTATGGATTTCGCCGCCATGAGGATCGTGGTCGTGGGATTGGGACTGCTCCACCGATACCAAAGACAGCTTCACCTGATTGATGTCCACAAGTGTGTTGAGAATACTGAACTCAAGTTTGAGTTTTATGCTGTAAACGAATGCCTTGTATGCTGTCTGTAGATTGTACAGGTAAGCAAATTCAAGGCCGAGTATCGTCGCATCCAGGAATATGATTAGAACCATGATCACTATGAGCTGGCTCACGACAGAGTTGGTTTTTTCGTTACGTATCGACGATTTAATCCGGAAATATTCAAAGGTTGAATAGATATAGATGCTCGAGAGAATGCCTTCTTGAACAAAGAAGACAGTGACTTCCACTTTTACGTAAATTTGGTATACTCTGAACCATTTCTCCATGTCCGATGGATGTGCACTTATGCCAAAAAGCAACACCGCGGTGGGCACATGGAGTACAAGACCGTCGACAATGATCATGGCTAGAAGTGGTCGAACTCTAGACTTATCGTATAAAGTAAGGTGCAGCCGTGAGTAAAGGACGAGAGACTGGCTGTTCACCATACATACCGAGCCGAGAACCATTGAAAGAATGACGGCATATGGGAAAGGTGATAATTGGTAGTCGAAAATTACATAGCCGATGGCGTATGGGACGATACCGTTAGCTGCAACCAGGAAACTCCAAAAATAAAGACCCGAACGCCGCTTGAAGGTCTGAAAGATGATGATGTTTAACTCGCAGGCATTGTAAAGCGCTATCGACAACAGGGACGTCGCTGCAACGATCGTCGCGTAGGATTCTGGATTCGCTTGGACAGATGGCATTTTTTCCCCAGCTTTTGCGCCCGAACGACGGTTACCCTGGCTGCAAATAGAACGAGGATCAGACTTGTCTTGCCATTTTGTAGGTAAATTTAGTGCGGGTTACTGCGAAATCTAGAACCTTCGCATATGTATGTACTATGCACACTGACAGATACCTGGCCTGGCTAGGCGTGGAGTGAATGAGGTATTGTACCATATAGGGGAGTGATACTGTTCGGAGCGACTCGTTGAAATCGAACAGCTGAGACACGTTCACTTTGAGATGGGCCTTCTAGCAAGGATCGTAACCTTTTGGAGGAAATGGCTATGTTCCAAATTTCCGAAACAAAGCAGGTATCGGAATGGCGAGAGACGAATTAAAGCCCGTATTAGGCCTGATGTGTTTTGTTCCAGACAAAAAGCTAAACACGAATCCGTTTGGACAATCTTGGTCTAAAACATATCAACAACAACGTGGACATTTGTGTCACTATAAATTCTTTCATCCTTTATCCCTACTTCACCTTCTCTTCTTCTGACCGCTACTTTGGTTCCTTTAGAGCAGAACTTTCTGCAGACTGTGACGATATTATGCAGATTTTGCATTGATAAATGAATCGGCCCTATAGCGTTACATTGGGAACATCATATGATATCCAAGCAAGCCAATTGAAATTTTGTGACTCAAATAAGTATTGAAAATAAGTAGCCACCTCGTCATAGATTTAGTTTATTATGTCATTAAGCAGTCTTTTAAGTGTTGTCCAACAAGGGTCAGTATATATATAGTATATAGGAAAAATCAATAAAGCACTTTAGCTGTCCTCGGCTCTCTTTCCTCGAATTAAACTCACGGACGGAAGAGGTTGAGTTAGAAACGTGGAACTTGGGATACTTTTGTAAATTCCATCATTCTAGCATCCGGGTTATAATATAAGACTATGTCAGGTATAGCTTCCTTTTAGCTCTCTAGGAGCTCAAGGACTATATTGAAGGGGCACTTTATATTTTCAATTTTGTATTAGGGTCTTGACGTTTATGATACAAGCAGAGTATAAAATAACTCCCACATTATCAACATAGCAATAATGACAGAGCAAGGCTTTGAACAAGCAATGCAGATATTGTGAGCCTAGAATTATATATGTTAGACATCTTCTCAGATTCAAGTTACCCATATTACGTCTCGATTCGGGAGAGGACTAAATGTCTTATAGTCAGTTATAAAACAAGCTTTTACTACGAAATCTACATGTACAATGTATCTCCCTTTGAGTTTATAGAAATCCAGACGCAATTTAGTAAGAGTTGGAGGTCAGTAAAGCCATGTAGGTTTACATATTAGACAAAGTATATATTAAACATTATCAGATCGAAGAGTCTGTTCTCATATGTGCGTAAGCAGGCAAATAGCCTCAATTGGTCCTAGCCCTGAGATTGCTTTTCTCTATCTATTTATCTGAGGTACTAATGCACCCAACAGGGCCGGAACCGCCGAAGCCTGATGCAAGGGCCTGGTCTAGATGCCTGGGGCTAATTGAATTACTCCCTTTACTACTCTGTGGAGCATCGCCTTGTTTACACTCCTATCGTTCACTCTGTGAGAAAGGTGCCGTTATTCTAACAAACATCTATAAAGATTGTTGCTATGAACTAGAATAAGTTATCTGGTTTAAATAGTCTTATAGACTTTGCAGCTTCTTACAGGCTAATTTAACCCAACTGGCCTACTGAAGTCTGGGTAAAGATAAGAAGTCAAGCAGCCTTGCAAGCATCAGAGCTTTTTTAGTTTTTCAAAACTATGCATAATCTTAATAAGAGACACAGAATGGGTTATCAGTCTTAATATATTGATATATGTAAATAATGTTCTTTCAAAGGTTACTAACTACATCATGAGTTATTACTGCATTTACAAGACCTACTTACCAAGTTGCTATATCTAAGCTCAATGAGTTCTTATAGTGTATTTCCTATTTCTTCAATATAATTAAGACCATATTTTAATAAGTTCATTATAATATTATTAACAACTAGTAAGCAAATTCCTATCCAGTGATATTATTAGACAGAGATTAGCTATTTTCAAGCGAAGTAGCTAGCCTAATGAGTAATAGGTTCCTGCGATAGAAGTTCATTCGATAGCTATAATGACGTACTACTTTTAGGCCGCTAGGAAACCCATTGGTCTATATAGTTCCTAGGAGATCTATTCTAAAAGTTTAAGCGCAGCAGATAATTTGGACAATGCAAGACACATCCTATGAACAGTGGCTGACTTCAGAATTCTGTTCCATAAGGGTCATAAGGAGTAGCTAATACACTGTCGCAGGACTTAGTAACAAGGAAGTCACTCGTGGTGGTGTCAGCGTTCAGCACAACTGTGCCATCAGGAGCCGTAATATTGATACCGAACCTACATGGACCATCGCCCTGACTGAAGATGATACACAAGGGGATATACTCGCCGGCAGTTGCAATATGTGACCCAGTGATCGTGCCGGCGCCGCCAGTACCTGCACCAAGCTCGGGATAAGTCACACCCAACAAAGCACTGGCGCGGCCCCATCCAGAATAGGCCATGGATCCCACCCAGACAAGCACGATTTCATCAGCTGCCGCGATATTGAATGTGAAAGTGCTGGACTGTCCCGCAAACAAGTAGCCCCGATAACTAAGAGCAACGTAGTCGCAGTATTCGGTATTGCCGTAGAAACTGAAAGTCGACGTGGAGGTTGCACATATGCCGCCTATGCCACCTGCGGACCCAGCTACACCTGAGCCAATCGGTTGCATAGTCTTAAAGTAGGTTGGGTTAAATTAAGAGTATCTACCGTCACTGGTAACGCCGAAGAGCGAGTGGTAATACGCAAACTGGACGCCTTGGTTGGAACATAAGTCAGGAGTTAGCACAGGAAGCGAGTCATGTGCCCACTTGTCCCAAGAAGGACAAACAAATCGATATAGCTACGAGGTCTGTTCATGAGAAATATTTCACGTCCAATCGGTTTCACTTACACGTGCTCTGCAGCTAGAATAGCTCGGACTGAGGCTTCGAAGTGGCTGTTGATATGAACAGAGGCACAGGTAGCAAGCTCGCTAGCAATGCTTGCAGCAGCAATAGAAGAAAAAATTGAAGGTGATCATATTACTTGCAAGCTTTGAAGTTTATAGCAACGTGCTCTTAAGCAGTCTCTACCCTTGCGTTCTACTACTGCATTTTACCAATACTTTCAAGAATGCATACACGCAATTTTTGTGAGTTGAGGACCTTAAGCAATTATACAGATGTTAGGATTTGCAGTCTATAAGTTCTAGCAGCCAAGATGGGATTTTAAAATGCAGATATTAAGTTATAAGTGTGTAGAAAGCGTATATTACTTTCACCTATAATCAAGCAGCATTTTAGCCTCCAAAGACTCTATAGCCATAAATGCTATTATGAGAGACAGTAAGGTGGAACAACCAGAATGATTCGAACATAATAGCATTAATCCTAAGTTTCTTATTATCATGTTTTAGTATTTCTATCATTATCCCTTACCATGTGGGGGAAGGCTAGGTTTGCATAGTTTTGCATAGCTTTATACTCTAGTAAAGTGCGATATAGTTTCGACATCTACGCCTAGTCTAGTACCAGCCTCTTCTATCTCTGCTTCTATTAATAAATATCCCAGTTTATATTAAATTAGCACTTTGCTATTGAGACCTGCCTAGGCTTTCTTGAGAACCTCAAGATAGACTTATTCTCATTTGTCCAAATTGAGTTGCATAACAGTCCATTTCAACAGACAATAATCCAGAAGGATAAAAACAACAACGGGGAGCAATATGATAACCCTGACTTATTTGCTTGTACTTTGGGAAGCAATATAAAGGACCTACACATAGGAAGTTGCTGCATATTATAGCGCTGGAGCTAGCACTGTTTTGCACTGCTAATCAACTTTAAATCGAAGCCCTTTACTGAAAAAGCCTAGCTTGGTATTATCGTTCTGTGTGACTCGTCCTTGTTTTTCACCCAGGAGAACTATGGTCTATCATTTTATACGCTTTCTGGCATTTAGGCTTATCGTCTCTAAGTTTACTACTGTAGTCTATGCCGGAAGTGTTTGCACCTCTATGGATTGTGTTGATCCGTGGAATAATAAAGGGGAAATTGGGCTATATGCAGGCATTACCTGTCCAAATAAGCAGACAGCTACTAAATCCTTAGCCATAATGTCTACAAGACAAAGTCTTCCACAATTGCTGTAGTTGAAGCTGATGTCCAACCGTGTAGTGTAGCTATAGTCGAATAGGCTATGAATTTAATCTATTCTTATAGAAGGAAACTTTCTGATGCGAATAGGTTTGCAGCTGCGAATTAAGAGATGGTGAACATAAATGCGGTTATGCTAGCGTCTCGGTACAAAACCCTGGAAGCGTGGTTAAGGAAGAATTCTGGGGCTGAGGCCGCGGTCTTCCTTCCTCGACTATTATAGGCATTGGCGAGTGTTCTTATAAGAAAAGTCTATCCGGTTCTCTCCCTGTAGTCTGCGCCCGGAACCGATATATGTGACATTCTAAAAGTTCGTAAGGAAGAGCTAAGGATGGGACATCACAATGTCTAGTACTACAAATCTGCGACCCTCCACAAGGGCATAGCAGTAATGGACATCTATACTACAAATACCCAAACCCTAGACATTGACAAGAGCACAACAAGGTTATAGGCTATGGGCCGCAATCTTCGTGGCGACTTTGCTGTAGAGGACATCAATGTTGATAAGCTTACTATTATAGAGTCTCTTGATGCTAAGAAACTAGTTTTTGGTGCAAGCTGCACACAAGGGGCTGTCACAGAAAGGATGGATACAAAGCTCATCTCAGCCAGATGCTAGCTTATATGCACGTCGAAACTATATGATTAAATACTATAGTGCCGCCACAAGCGCTAGGACAAGCCTGGGAGCTAGCCACCACAAGAGCACAATGACCAGTGGGAAAACAATTTCACCCAAAATTCCCATTACTGGCACAGCATTTTCAACAGCCTACTTGAAAGAACAACATAAAAGGAGCAACTACAAACAAAGAGAAAACAAAGAAGACAAGATTTACCGAAAACATGTTGACGAAGAAGTGAAGTACAACATTAGCAGCTGAGGAGACATTAAAGAAGGTCAAGGCATTCTAACATGTATTGTGAAGTTTTGAATAGGGTTCATAGAAGCATTCAACTAAAGGGTTCTAATTCGGTACTAACATAACTAAATTAAGTCTGCTACTAGTTACTTGCAGTGGGTAAGAAAGAGGATTATAGCAGGTAGCTTTGCCTATTAGAACACATATTATTAAACTATAACATGGAGCAAAGCCTTTAGCAATCAGCAGCAATTGTTTAAAAATTGTTTTCTTTATTCCGTTGTAGTTCTAATCTGATTTTTCTATGCTATGTTTAGTAGACGTTGAGACTAAGAAGCTAGTAGACCCTAAGACTCTATATATATATATAAGAGGACTACCTCCTAATATTTTTACTTGCAGATATAGAACAAAAAGTTACTCTTTTGCCTCCCATTGTATTTTAACCTTTTATAAGCTTTTTAGATAGATATACGGCAGGTTCTTCATCCTAAACCTATGCCTCGTTAGCCTTCATTTGCTTACAATACAGCACGCCTAGGTCAGCGGGGCCCTTGCTTATAACTAAGTCTTCTATTCTCTTCTACTTGCGTCAGCGCCCGAGTTCTAGCTTACTATAAAGTTATACAAACTAATTTGCTATAAGTATAGCACATAGGCTAAGGAGCTTACATTGTAATAGAGCTAAACTATTATAAGTTACTTCGTATTACTACCACAGTGTTTGGCCCACAAAATTTAAGCCTCATAATCAGTTGCAGCAAAACATCCTCGCAACTTGGCAAACAGCCCCCAAACCTAAAATTAAGGGGTAGCAGAAACAAGTCGTTGAGCTGACGGCCCCCACGGACGGGTTTTCACAATATTAGGTGAACGTGCCCCCTTCTCCACAGGGCACTCCCAGTATCCTCATCGGACAATTTCTGTGCTTGTAAAAGTGCAAGGCCCAAATCAAAGCCGCTCTAGCCACCTCGAACAAAATCCACACCTGTCTACAAGCGTGATCGGACCGAAGCTACTGATTTGACGCAATGAGACCCAGAGCCATAACCACCTCGCTTCTTCTCCTCCTACTATCAGTTGTTGTGCCGTTCGTGGCCTGGGCGGCGGACAGCAGCTCTTCATCGGCAGTGCCTACCAAGAATTATATCGACACTATATCGGGCTATGAGGATCTGTCGACGTGTGCAGAAAATGTGCTGTCCACTATCGTCCGCGGACAGTACAGCGGCTGCGGGGACCATGGGGCCTTGACCAGCTACACGTGCTTCTGTACGGACAGCTCTTCTTTCTTTAGTTACGAGATCACATCGGCCATCTCTGAGTCCTGTGCTACGTCTATCTGGTCAGCACAAGCCTCGAGCGCGATCCAGGTGTTCAATGCGTACTGTGATCTGGGGGTGGAGGCTGGGTTGGTGCCCACTGCAGCTGGTACGTGGAAAAGCAGACTAAAAATAGCGTAACGGAACAGACCGTTCTGCTAACTTGAGGGAGGCGTAGCTACTGCGACGGGCGCAACAGCATCCGCAACACCTGCCGCAACGGCCTCGATGGCCCCGACAGCTTCTATGACAGCATCTGGGACGCTTTCGACAGTCTCATCCGCTGCGGCCTCGTCGAGCAACGGGTCGACTTCATCGAACGACTCCCGAACCACTGCCATCGCAGCAGGCGTGGCAATCCCAATCGGCGTCATAGGGCTCTCGCTTATTGGCTTCCTACTCTGGCGTCGGCTCCAGAATACACGGCAAGGAGCTAGAGAGGACAAGCAGCGGCGGCTCGAGTCAGTGCCACAGGAGACATTTCCTGGCTGGCCTCAGACAGCATCCACATATCCCCCATACCCCTCCGAATACCAACCCCAGGGACAGAACCCTCTACATCAACATCAGCAAAGCGCCCTCCAATACCCGACCGAGTTGGCTAATCAACAGGCATCAAAAATGACCGCTCGATATCCACAAGAATTACCTGGTCAGATGCCACCGATGATAGAGCTGGATGGAAGTCCAGGCACAGTGGAAACAAACTCTGGAAAGGCTTAGTTCTTACATCACTTGTACGAAGGTATAAAACACTTCTATTTGGCTTTAACGCCAATGACCCGGGAAGTGGAAAGAAAATTTACAAGGAAAACAAATCATGCACTGTTGATTGGCCGAGTGGACAACTTGCATGATTAACATCAAGGTTTTTGCCGCAACTCAACTATAAATTGATATGCAATTGTCTCCACGGAGGCTTAAGGCATATAGACAACTTTAGATTCGAATCAAATTCTGAAACTAGAAAGCATACTTCAGATTTACTCATTCTATATAAAGATTCGTTTGGCGCTGCTCTAGTCAATTCCTCTTCTATATTTCTAAAAAGGCCACTCCTCTATAGGCAGTCTGAACTTGATCACGCCGCTATGGCTGATCTTACGTCATCACACGAGCGACCGACGTGAGGATCTTGCCCTCCTTCCGGAGCTCAAAAGCCTGGTTGGTGAGCTCCTTGACAGTCCAGTCCTTGTAATCGACTCCTGGTGGACCATTGGTGTTCTTGAAAGGCGTCCCGTTTTGGACCGCGCCGGCCGCCTGCTCGAAGTTGGCTCGGACGTACTTATGAACATCATGGGTTGTGATCCATTTCGGCCTGCAGCAGTCCTCATCAGCGCTTCTGTCACATATCATAAAGCGAAGAGTTCCGCGAAGGGAGAAGCCTTACACTAGGATCGTGATTCTCGTAGGGTCTTTCTTAAAGGCCTCCCAGTCCGGCATGTGGTAGATTTCTCGGTTCTCGATGCCAAGGCGCTGGGCCTGGGACACGCGCTCAAATCTGCAATAACTCAAATTAGATAAAGGTGGTTCTATCAGGGTAGGCGATATGGGAATGGTTACATACCTCATCTTCGTGTGGGTCCTGAGGGCAAGTGGAATGTCTTGCTTGCCGGCCAGAGACAGGCAGGTTGCGAGGGAAAGGGCATCCTCGGTCGCCATCACGGCACCACTGGCAGAGGTTGGCACGAATGGGTGTGCAGCGTCACCGAGGAGCTGAATGTGTCCCTTCGTGGATGTCCAGTGCGGGTGAGGGCTCCGCCAGACAAGCTTCCAGTTGATGCAACGGTTGTTGGGCGTATTGCGTACCAAGGCCGAGACAGCAGGATGCCAACCGTCCTCTACGGATACGAAAGGTAGTGCATTGCTAGCTTGGCATGTTGCCGACCAAGCTTCCTCCGCCGTATCGTCCGTCTCCCTGTGAGTCATCATGTATGAGATCTACAATACGTCGTTAGCGTGATCGTGATATTGCTGTCCAGTGAAACGCGTTAGAAGGATACTCACAGCGTTCCTCTGAGCGTTCTTCGTAGTGACTATATGCTTATCCTCCGCAAGCCACAGCTGCGTACCCTCAGGCCTATCTTCCCAGAACGACTTGATCTCCGGATCTTTGAAGGCGGCATCTGTGCGAAAATCGGTCAGCTTTTGCCTGTAGCCTCTAGACCAATACATGAAGCATGTATAAGGCCGCTACTGTAGAGGCGTCTGCTTTACCTAGTGGGAATCCTGCTCGATAGATGGCATACCCGCTCGGCTCCGGAGTCTCGGGCTTGACAGGCTGGCAATAGCTTTAGCATATGTCCCCGTAGCAGCGTGTAGCGCAACCTTTTCCGATAGGGTCGTCTTACCAGGACGCTCAAGGCTTTGGTGCCTATACCATCTGCCGCAACGACAACATCCGCAGAGTAGGTCTGTCCATTCTGCGTCTCGACGTATCCACGTTCCTCGTCCTCGTAATACCGCACAGCCCTCCGATCGAACGCGATCTTAATGCCCACCTCGGTAGCGTAGCTATGAAGCTCCGCGTGCAGCTTGGCCCGCCACAAAGCCAGATTGGTGAGGCCCTCCTGGCTTACCTCATGCTCCAGCTGTGCGAGGGCGGAGCCATCGTACTTAAAGAAAGTCAGAGATCCTCCAACCCAAGCGCGTTCTTTGATGCGCTCAAGGAACCCCGGCCAATTGAGCCAGCCGCGCTGTCCGCTCTCCGTAATAGCGACCACGTCTCCGATCTCATTGAATTCGGGGTGGCGCTCGAGCACTGGCAGCACGGTGTGCCCCTGGCGATGGGCCTCAATGGCCAACGTGAGGCCACCTATTCCACCGCCTACGATGAGGACGGTGATTCCCGTCGACGGGGCTCGAACAAAGTCTGCAGAGGACATTTTGGATATATTGGTGTCGTTGTTGTTGTTGTGTGTAATTATCTGGGCGTCGCAGGATGAAGTGCTTGGTCCTCAAGTCAATTGTGTCGAATAACACACCTTACGATCTCGACAATTCAACAGGAATTCTCGAACCTTTTATTGCAGCAACAGACCAACATTTCTGCAAAGACACGACGTGCTTGAGGGACGCGCAGCGGGTCGTCCTACTTCCAGACCTCTGATCCAGTTGCGGAAATATCCACATTTGCGAAGCATATTCGGCGGATCATATCAGGGTCATTCCCAGTTGCCAGAGGTTGCGTAAGCCCAAGAGCCGAGTTCATGTTCTAGCTCTCGGGAGCTTGCTGCGACCCGCTCCGCGCCGCTAAACCTTACTTACGTAGCACTTCATAGAGAAATGTCAAGTCCAGGAATTCAGGGGCTGCGGTATTCAACAGTATCTCACCGCTGGCTCTGAGAAATACCAGCACGGGCGTGGCGGCTCGCATGATCCACCCGGAAAGATTGAGGAGCCCGACGGGGAGCCGCATATTAATCACTGCCCGCCGTTCCGATTGTTACTTGTCCGCGCGGATTGATTGGCATCCACATCACACCACATATCCAAGCTTAAGCACCTAGGCAAGATACGCTTGTGATGTTTTACAGACTATGCTAATATAGTGTCCTTTTATTACTCTCTGGATAATAGTTCTAGGCTTGCTTTCCTCCCAATTCTTTTCTTTTCTCGGGACGGGGAAGAAACAAAAACATACCCTTATCAAATTGTGTCGCTAAGAGACATTATAGTGTTTACTACTCTACTGATAGATTTTCTGAATTCAAGGTATAGTCCGTATTGTGAGTCGAATAAAATTTAGCGAATAAAGCGAAATCTTATTATAAATTATTAGCGTGATAAGATAAGGACTTCGGATCCATTCACTGGCTACGAGTCATTACTGCAGCTTCACTGACTAACATTACAGCATCATGTCAAGGCTGTATCTTTCTTTACATTGACGAGATCCTTAACGCGCTGATACTCGGCTGCTATCTACAGAAACCCCGGTATAGAAAGAATTGTGTTCCCCTAGCGGACACTCTGCTCACTTCACCTCCCAGCCGGTCCATAATACAAGAGCAGCAGTGGATAGAAGAGACAAAAACAGGAAGAAAGAAAAAAGGGAGATTTAAGCAGAGACGAAACGATAAGGGGTTGTTAAGGATAGATGAAAATGATAGATAACGCAGAGACTAGAGCTTCAAAACACACCGAGGACGTCTAACCTGAACAAGACTTGATTTTTGAGATTCTTACATAATATTAGTGACGTGTCTTCGACCTGTTCACGGATGGACAAGCAGGGCCAGAGCCCGGCGTGCATGCCGGCGTTACGTACATACAGAGATGTAGTGAGTTCCACGCAATGCTTTGAATGGTACCGAGAATGACCTGCGATCCGGTAGCGGACCGAACCGTTACGAATAGTAAACGAAAACGGCATTGCCATATGGGTGCGTTGTACAATATGGGGTAAAGACCATGTACCGCGTTGTCGATCCTCCTGAACCACGAGATAATTAGTCTAACTAGGCGTTTGCAAACATCGGGTTCATCTTCGTTTCTTTAAGAGTCGTTTAAGCTCCTTGCATTTCGAGACGCCTTAGCGATAATAACATTATGTGTTATTGTAAGAACTAGTACATGATGCTGTTATCATTTGCCTTAGGCCGCTCTGTCTGATAGCGAGCCTGACCGCCAAGTCTCTGTCAGGTACGCTTCGGCGTCGTACCAGGTTCCGCTGTTCTTCATTGCTTATAATCTTGACACAGGACGCACGGTGGACCTCCTAGATTTCTTACCACTAATTCATCAACGACACCACTATAATGCAGACCGCTAATGCACTAGTCAGTACGAGTCTTGCGAGCGGTGGCCACAATTATTTCCTACTTGACAACCTTGAATGGTTGGGCGGCGGATATGGCGGTGGAAAAACGACAACGAGCGAATGTTACGAGCCTGGGTCTCCAATCGTTTCGCTTGGTCCGCATGGACTCTTATGCCGACACGCAGAAGACACACCCATAAACTGGTGATAGTAATATAACCTACTTTCCCAAATCAACCAGCAGCTATCATAAAGCTTGCATTGTAGGATCTCATTAAATATCTCAATCACAATCATTATTAAAGCATCCCAAGTATAAAGTTGTTCTTCCAAAACTTCGTTATAAAAAATAAGCATCGCCCTGGAGAAGTGGTTAAGGAATCTTCATTTCGTGGTGTGGTTTGGGCTTCCACCTTCTTTAGCCGTAGGCAGAGCTTTTAAGCTAGTCATTTAGTAATTACCAGCTAACCTTAAATTTTGCGCCTTAGTAGTCGCACCCCAGCAAGATGCTTCCATTACGATCTTTTAGCTAGAGAGTTTTGACACTAATCCAACGTGAGATCCTATCTAAACGAGTAGCATATGGTGACCTAGATCTAAGTCTTCTTGTAACTTATGCTGTCAGGTTGACTGACGTACTAGCGACCAGCGGACATAAATCCCTTTGGGAGGTGAAAATAGGTTTCAGATACCCCGGCCATTAGATACATATTTTCTTTTGGGCAATGCTTAAGTGTCTCTTGATATCGGCACGAACTTGGCGCGGGTCAACAGTTGTCCGATGGATTCTATTAACCATTAAGTATCGCAATCAACTGATTAGGACAAATGCTGGAATTGCAAACTAGCTTGTCCCCTAATGAGCCTTTCAGTGAAAAATGGGTCATTCGCCCTACCTTATAGATTTTATCCAGTTAAATAGCATACACCACAATCGAGCCTAAGAAGGCTATATAAATATCTCTTCCAATTTTATATAAATTTATTAAAACAAATGCACCTTTCTTATAGAGTAACTAATAGGATTCCAAACAATATAATGCTCTATAGGGTAGTGAAAGGAGTAATTCATTCAGCCCTAAGTACTATGACTATGGCCATGCATCAGGCTCCGGCTATTCCACCCTTTTATTATACTTTTCCTATAAAAATGGGTGCATTTGTACCTTAAATAGACTGATAGGGGGAAGGAGTCTGTAGGCTAGTACTAATATAGGCTGTTACCTGCCTACGCACACATAAGAATAGACCCTGCAACCTAACGAAATTTAGTCTTCAGGCTTTTTTTCTAGTATTATTATGCTTTAGCCCTTTGATATAGCCTTACTTGCAGATGTAGTCGTGCTCTCTAGCGTCGAGAGCTCGTGAATGCATAATTATTTCATACTAAAAACGATCATCACTGGGTTATGTGCTAAACTACCTTATATTTCTCTACTGCTTAGTTTTCAGAAATAAGTAAAAAGTGGAAATTTAAGTTTAAATAGGCCCTCCGCCTTTCTAAGGCGGTTCATCTCACTATACAACTCTATACTTTTATATAATGTTACAGGCTAACGCCGTAGGTGGGCTTCGGCAGCAACCGAAGCTAATGCGCCACACTACGCCCACACTACGCTACCTATAGAGCAGCTAAATAGCTGCTCGCCGGTAGAAAACTCCTTATCTTCTCCCTAAGCTAAGATATTTACAGCGATAGACCCCTATTTAAATGCCGACCCTTAGCCAGGCCTTTTACACTAACGCTATATTACATATATATATATATATATATATAGTTGCTTAAGGAGTGTTTCGAGTTAGCTGCTCTAATTGGTCTAGTAGGCTTAGTGTAATGAGCACTGCTGTAACCGGGGTATACAACAAGTACATAAAGGGTTTATGTTAGGCAAGAACGAGATCAAAGTATAATCCAAAGAATACAGAAATAATCTTCAAAGTCTTCTGCAGTATATTACTAGCGGTAAAGCTATTACTTATATTAGAGATAATACTTAGATTAATAATTAAAGAGCTATATACTAAATCTATCTAATAATAATAAATATATCCCTTATATAACCTATTTTTTAGTCCTTTGTTAGTAATATTAGTTCCTTTCTAGCAGAAATGGGCTAAAGTCGATATTGAATCTTTCGACTAATTAATCCAAGTTGATACTAATTCCTTTAACTAGTTAATAGAGTTAATATTAATTCCTTTAACTAAGCAATCTTTATAATCCTAACCCTGGCTTATATAATCTTATTATGCTAGTTTTGTTTTAAAGTATTAAACTTTTAGCTCTCTATAGTCTATTCTATATAGCCTTAGTGCTATGCTGCAATCTCTATTATAATTTGCATATTAGATAGATTATAATATTATCTTCTTCCTATAGATTATTATCCCTAATAATTTTCTTATAAGTTTTCCTGCTATTATCTTATTGCATTATTATGCCTTCCTAATTAGGATATTAAATAGAGTTGCAAAACTAAAATCTTTTAATCCTTATTCTAATAGGTTAAAGCAGAAGAAGTCCCTTTATTCGATTATTCTTTCTAAAGCCATTATTATAATTCCTTATTCTTCTTATAATGCTTAAGGCTTAAAATCTTATTAGATATCCTCTAAGGATTCTTTCCAGTGCGCTGAGTATATATATTGCTAATATTCTAAATGCAATATTCTTAAACTAACTAACTCTTTTAAGCTTCTTAATATCTCCTCCCAGCATTAAAAGTTAAAGGATAAAATCGAAGACCTTAAGCTAAAGTTAATATGCCTCTGCTAATAGAAGAAGATATAGAGAGAGAAGATAGCTTGGGCTATTTGTTAGGGCTTAATAAATCTAGGAGAGTTAAAGCATCTAGAAGCGGAGGAGGCAGAGGCTAAGGCTAAGCGTCTAGCTGCTAAAGAGGCTAACTAAGGCGCTAAAGTGTAATGAGCACTGCTGTAACCGGAGTATATAACAAGTATACAAAGGGTTTATATTAGGCAAGAACAATATTAAAGTATAATTCAAAGAATACAGAAATAACCTTCAAAGTCTCCTGCAGTATATCACTAGCAGTAAAGCTATTACTTATATCAGAGATAATACTTAGATTAATAACTAAAGAGCTATATACTGAATCTATCTAATAGTAATAAATGTATCCTTATATATCCAGTCTTCGAATGTAGCTAACTTGGATAGCAATATATCCAAACCGCCTAGATATCTCCAGATAGCATATATCCAAAGCTATCTATCCTGGTTAGTCCTTATTCTAACCCTAACCCTGGGTTATATAATCCTAGCATAGCTTTATAAATAAGTGTTGAATTTCTCCTATACTAAGGGTTCCATTCCGGATAGCCCTAGTATTCTATATTATAATAGTTGCGGGTTATAATATTATCTCTCTCCTATCGATTATTATTTTAAATAATCTTCTATAAGTTTCTTGCATATTGTCCTATTGCTAGATTATGCTTTCCTAATTTATTATATTAAATAGAGTTAATAAATCTTAATTTTTTAAGTTCTTATGCTAAGAAAATAAAATAGAAGGATTCCCTTCTTTTAATTATTCTTTAAAACGCTATTACTATGCCTTCTTATTCTTTTTGCAAGGGCTATAGCACTTCATCTTGTTAAGTTTCTCCCGACGATTCTTCCCGCTGCTCAAAATATATTTGCCTCGAATGTTCTCGATATAATATCCAGGGTCTTAGCGCCTTAGAGATTTAACGGATCAGAGTTCAACATTAATATCTAGAGAAGCAGTTAGAGGATGCTGAGGGCTAGCTTTGCAATGCTGCTATAGAGGTCAAGTATCTGCAGAAATAAAAGCATATATAGTTTAAGAAGATAATGCGCGCAGTTTATTATAGTCTTAATAGCATAGAGGCATTAGAATGTATAAAGGCTAAGGAGGAGCGTCGCTGCGCTTCTGAGATAGTCCAAGAGGTAGTCTCCGAAGAATCTGCTGCTTCTGCTAAGGTTCTTGATTTTAAGGGATTTAATTAGAATTCTATAGATATAGGGAATGCTATAGTAAACTAGTCGGGTTTCCTAGCTAAGGGGTTGCTTGCTATAGCCTCTAGTTCTTATTCTAGGATAGAGAGGTCTGCTAAAGAGGTCCCCTAAATCTTAGCCCTATTAGTTGCTATTCTAGGCTTCGAATTAACTAGTATATCCCTAACTATTTATATCCCTTAACTAGTATAGTATTCTATCTAGTATTTTCCTTCAGCTAATAGCATTTTCCTGCTAACTAGTAGGGTATAGATTAGTAGGTTGTATTCCTAGTTATATTTCTGCCTAACTAGTCTAGTTTCTAGCATATTAGTAGTTTATTTATCTAGTCTAAATCCTAACTGCTTATCTTTATAATTAGTTTATCTAGTAGTCTTGAAGTGCTTATTATGTATAAGCTAAATTTCCTTTGGGTTCCTATATATTTTCGCTTACTAGATAGCCTTTCTACTTAATATAGTATTCTAGATTATGCTAAGGACCTCTATATCTTAAAATCCTTCCTACTTTATATTCTAGCTCATTATTCTTAGCTTCAATATTATTATTTATAGGTATTTCTTATATTGCTAGTTCCAGGAGTAAAATATAGAATACTAAGTATATTCTTATTCCTGCTAGCAGCGCAAGCTTATAGTTAACTAGGGAGATTTTTCTTAAGATTTTAAAGAGTTCAATTTTTTTATAATTGAGTTTATTGTTTAGTTAGGTAGTCCTTATATTTTTTCGTTTTAAGTAGACTTTATCTCCCTCCTATAGAATTAGTCCCTTAATCCTCTTGGAGTTAGCATATTTGGTTATTTATTCTTATACAAACTAGAGTTCTTGCTAAATATCTTCCTAAACCTTCTTAATGCGCTATATTTATTTTTCCATTGCTTCTGTATTTACCTTTAGCAATGCTTTATAGTATATTATTGGGTTATATCTATAGAGTATATAGAATAGTAAGGTCTTTATTATGCTTATATTTGCGCTATTATATGCGAATTGCACTAATAGTAACAGTTTAACTTAGTTATTCTATTCCTAATTAATATAATATCTAAGGTATTATTCAACAATTTAGTTTATTTATTCTATTTGCCTATCTATTTATAGATAATAGGCTATTAATATTTTATAGTATGCTCCAAGTTGCTTTATAAGTAATATCTAAAAGTATAATATAAATTTTCTATCTCTATCTAAGATAATCTCTTCTAGCATGCTATAGTTAGCAATAATTGCCCTAAGGAATATATATGCAAGTTCTTCTGCTATACTGCTTTCCTTATAGGGGAGAAAGTAAGCGTACTTACTTAGTCTATAAATTATTACTAGGATGCTATTATATTATACCTTAGTTAAGGGTTCTTATAAAATAGGTAGCTTAATAATAAAGTCTAAGCTAATTAATTGCTAAATAGTTATAGGTACTAGTAAAGGTTATAGCAGTCCATAAGGCTTATATCTTTCTACCTTATTTTTCTTGCAACTATTGCATTTCTAAATAATTTCCTTAATTTATATTCTAAGGCCTAGTAGATTCTAATATTGCTTAATTTATTCGTAGGTAGCCCTAACTCCTTAGTGCCTATATGCTAATGCGCTATATACATCTCTAATATATTCTTCTTATTCCTATAAAGTTATTTCTTTTAGTTTCTTGCCCTAGTATACAATCCTAAGTATCGAGTTGATTTCTTATTTCTATATAAGATTCCCTTTCTTATCCTAATTAAAGAGTATCTACTCCTTAATTCCTAATGCTAGTATATAATCCGATTATCGACTAAAGGCGTTTGCTCTAGTATTTTCTTTTCCTTAAATATAGCTAATTTTGATATTGAATTATAAGAGGAATTCTGCTTATTATACTTATTATTTATTTAAAACCTTAGTTATTATAAATAATATAAGGTTCTTATAATTGGTAAGTACTTTAATTGGGTATTTTGCTCCGATAAGATAGTATTGCTATTCCTAGAATGCATATACTATAGCTATAAGTTCCTTATCTAGGGTTCTATATTATAGTTCTAGATTATTCAGCTTCTTTAAGAAGTTAGCGATAAAGTATAGTTTATTCTAATTATCTCGTTAGATAAGTTCTCTGCCAAGTGCATAGTCTAATGCATTGGTTGCTATTTCGAATTCTCAGCTAGGGTTAGCTTCTCTTAAAATAGGTTCTTATATAACTTATTCCTTAATAGCGTTAAAGGCTTGCTGCTCTTTTCCTATCTAATAGAAAGGTTTATCTTTTTTTATAAGCTCTATTATAAGTTGTATAATCTTTGAGTATTATTAGATAAATTATTAGTAGAAGTTAGTATATTTAAGGAATGCTTTGATATCTATAATGCTTTTAAGTATTAGCTAATTCCTAATTGCTTCTATCTTATCCTTTTGCATATATATGCATCTAGATTTAATTGTATATCTAAGGTAATTAACTTTCTGAATATAAAAGTAGCTCTTTCTTAGTTTAATAAGAAGTTTGGCATCTTAGAGAGTTTGCAGCACTTTTCGTATATGCTATCTATAAGTTGCTAAGTCTAAGGAGTAAATAAGGATATTATCGAGGTAGGCGATAATATAAATATCTAGGTGCTTCCTAAGTACCTAATTAATTATTTTCTAGAAAGATGCAGGTGCGTTAGTTAATCCGAATAGCATAACTAAGTACTTATAGTGCCTATATCTTGTGCAAAATGCTATTTTCTATTCTTTGCCTGCCTTTATTCTGATAAGGTTATATACTCCTTTAAGGTTTAGCACTATGAACTATTATACGCCTTATAGTTAATCTTATAGTTCCTTAATAAGTAGTAATAGATACCAATTTTTGATTATAATATTATTAAGCTATTTATAGTCTATATAAAGTTGTAGTTTGCTATTTTTTTTTAGTATAAATAGGATTAGGTATCTTGCTAGTAATTATGATAGTTGTATATAGCTTTTCTTTAGGTTTTTATTAAGGTACTCCCTAAGTGCTTCAAGTTATACTTTATCTAGTCTATAGATAGAGAAGAACTTGGGCTAAGTTCCTTTCTTAAGTAGAATTTTATAGTTGTATAGACTATATTCTAGTAGTCCTATAACTAACTCTCTTTGGAATAATTTTGTAAACTTATAATACTCTTCTAATATGCTAGCAAGTATTAAGATTAGTTCTTCCTCTATTTCTGCTTTCTAGAGGAATAGTAGATACTATTAAGCGTTTTGTTATAATTATCTATTATTTTTGCTCTATATTAGACTAAGTCTTCCTAACTAGTCTTTATTTACTAGTATTCTTAATCTATGCCTAATCTATATCTATAAGTTTAAGGCATTTGTAATTCTTCTCTATAAGCTATTAGTCCCTGCTAATTTAGAGGTATATAGTAAGTGCTTATTTAAGCGTCTATCTTAGCTATTCTTAATAACTAAGTCTTATTCTGCGCTTTTAATTGCAACTATCCTATTAGATACAGCTTATTCCCAAGAGATCTAGCTAGTAGTCTAATTAATTTAAGAATTATACTCCTTAAGCTATAGAAGTTCTAATATTATATTATAGTATGCTATATCTGTAATATTAAAAGAAATAAATATTATATATTCTTAGTTCGAGATAGGTAGATAATTAGTCTCCTTATCGATTACCCCTTAGTTATATATAATAGGTTATCCTTCTATAGTATTGAGTATATAGGGCTTCTCTTTTCGTTGCTATAGTATCTTTGCTATATTAATAATGCAGGGGGATATATAATTCCCTTATGCGCTGCTGTTTAATAGTGCGCTATAATATTAGCCTTCAATATTTACATTAAGGCATATATATATATAGCTTCCTCTTGCTATCATGCATAGGGACCTTATAGTCCTAATTAACTATTATCCCCTTATAGGCAATCTTTCCCTTTTGGGGCCTTTTTAGCTGCCTTCTAAGCTAGTGCCTTAGCTTATTATTAAGCGTACTTATATTGCTTCTTGCTGCATTGCTGCATATGCTAGGCGTATGCTTTGCTCTGCATATAGATAATGCATTATTCTACTAAGCATTGCTACTATTTGCGTTTCTTGTTTATATAAGGTCTAGGGCAATCTTCTAGTAGCCTAATAAATGCGTTATAGTGTTTTTTCTTTAATACTTCCTTAAACTATAGTTTGGATTTCTTATATGCCTAAATAAGTTATCCTTTTTCCCTAGTTAGGAACTATCTATATTTAACTTTTTCCTTAAAATGGGTTTAATAGCTATAATAGATGCATAAGATCTATGCTAATTGATAGTATCTAAAGTAGAATGTATTAATTCTAGGATCTTCTAATTTATCTGCTTTATAATTTTAAAGCAGGATGCTCCTAAAGAGGGTTTTTAGAGGTATTCTATATATAAGGTATTCTATTTGGATATTAATATCTAGATTGCTAGAACTAAGACTGCTGCGTCGGGTAGTTAATACTAATTCCTCTAAGTTATCTATATATTATTGCATAATAGGCTTAAGTAGGATATTAGGTTATCTATCCTAGAGGGTTTCTTCTCTAAGAATAAGTATCTCTATAGTATATTCTTCTGTAGGAGCTAGAGTAAAATCCGCATTTTCTAAGTTATCATTGCGCCTATTATAGGCTAGGGATGCTATAGTGTCCGATACATGCTCGTCGTTACCTATAAGCCATATAAGATAGTGCTATAGAAGAAATTTTCCTAGATTCTATTCTTCCTTAGATCCCTAATCTATAGGGTTGGTAGAATAACCTAATTATTTGTCCTTAATAGAAGCTCTGCTTCCAATAGCAAGTTATCGTCGTCCCTTAGATTTCCAAAAGAACTATCCTAAACCTTCTTTCTCTAAAAGATATAATATACAACCATTATTATAATACGCAGTCCAACTAAGAGATTTATAATTAATAGAATCTATTACTTGCTTTATTAGAATATTTTTATTTAGATAATTAGGTTCCTATTAAGTAGCAATACTAAGCTATTATCCTTTCTAAATAAATTGCTATTATTTCCTTTATAGTTATTAATATTCCTATGCAAAATATCTAATCTTCCTATAATTAAAGCATGCCTTATTGCCTTTGCCTTAGTTCTAAAAGTCGTTGCGTCGATGCATAGCATCTAATTCTATTAGCCTAGCATACATACTGCCGCTCTACGCTATACTTACATAGCTCCATTATTTGCCTTAGTAGTTCTGCTAAAGCTAGTAGCATCTTCTACTATTAGCTAGGGCTCTAAACTTCTATAGTTATCTATTGCCCTTGCAGTTTTTCTCCTATTATCATTTAAAGATATAGTTATTAATTTATACTGCTATTGCAATATATTCTGCTAAATTGTCGGGTTAGTCTATCTTATAAAGTTTATTTTTAACCCTATCCTTTAGTCCTTTATAGAACTAGAATATTAATGCTTTATCTTCTTAGCTAACTTGTTCTGCATATTGCCTAAATTTAGCTGCATAATCTAAAGCAGCTTTAATCTGCTTGAGGTCTATAAGACTATATTCTGCTATATGCTTCTTATCTAGGTCGCCGAATGCATTCTTAAGTGCTTTTTTAAAATCTTTAAATAAGTTAAAGATAGCTTTAGTTTCCTTATTATAGTTATTAAGCATAGTTAGATTATTAAGATAGTCTTGAAGGGAAGGTTCGAACTAAGCAAGAGCATTGCCTTCTAACCGAGTTTCTGCAAAAACTGCCTTCTCTCCCTCCTCTATAAACTAGGCTAGATAGTAAAGGAAGTAGGCCTTGCACTAAGTAATAAAAGCCTAAAGAGTGCCCTTTAATCCTTTATAAGAGATAGGCTTATCTATCTTATAGACCTTAATCTAAGTATTGCTAGATTCTTTAAGTTCCTAAATGCAAGCCTGCAGAGCTATAATAGTTTGCTATAGCTTAGCACTAGTCTAGGCCCTGCCTATAGTAGAGGAGGTCAAAGTCTAGGGAGATATTATATTTCTATATTACTTAAGAAGGAGTATACTAAATTATATTTAAATAAGAGTTATTAAAATATAATAAGCACTGCTATAACCAGAGTATATAATAAGTATATAAAGGGTTTATATTAAGCAAGAATAATATTAAAGTATAATCTAAAGAATATAGAAATAATCTTTAAAGTCTCCTGCAGTATATTACTAGCAGTAAAGCTATTACTTATATTAGAGGTAATACTTAAATTAATAACTAAAGAGCTATATACTAAATCTATCTAATAGTAATAAACGTATCCTTATATATCCAGTCTTCGAATGTAGCTAACTTGGATAGCAATATATCCAAACCGCCTAGATATCTCCGGATAGCATATATCTAAAGCTATCCATCCTAGTTGGTCCTTATTCTAACCCTAACCCTAGGTTACGTAATCCTGGCGTAGCTCTATAAGTAAGTATTGAATTTCTCCCATACTAAGGGTTCCGTTCCGGATAGCCCTAGTGTCCCATATTATAACGGTTGCGGGTCATAACATAAGGCCTTAGCTCCTAAAGACCCTCTCTCTAATAGCTAGCCTATAAAGGGGGCTAGTTAAACCCTACTAGACCTAAGTATTCTAGATAAATATAGGCTAGAAGATATAGCTAGACCTTTAGTTAGCTGCTAATCTTTAGCCTAGCTTTAGTGCATCTTTTTCTTCTAGTACTATTCTCTAATTAGTATTTCCTTAATTAGTAGCTTATTTTATTAACTAGTAGGGTATTTTAACTAATAAGCTGCATTTCCGATATTTCTATAAGCTAACTAGTTACTACTATAACTATTCTTTCTTAGACTAGTATTATATAAGCTATTCTAGTGCATTAGTAATATTTTCTAGGGGTTCTTATATATTTTCGCTTAAGGGGTAGCCTTTCCATTTAACTAGGTATTCCAGTATATTATTCTATCCTCTATGCTTAAGGATTTTTCTAATCTTATATTCTAGTTTATTATTTTCGACTTCAATGCTATTATTAATCTTTATATTCTATGCTGCTAGCTTGAGTAGTAAAATGTAGAAAACTAGGTATATTCTTATTCCTGCTA
Source organism: Aurifilum marmelostoma (assembly GCA_027559495.1). Taxonomy (NCBI): domain Eukaryota; kingdom Fungi; phylum Ascomycota; class Sordariomycetes; order Diaporthales; family Cryphonectriaceae; genus Aurifilum; species Aurifilum marmelostoma. The sequence goes on along the minus strand of JAMXSV010000019.1, from coordinate 52,740 downwards.
GCAATGCAAGCTTATAGTTAACTAGGAAGATTTTTCTTAAGATTTTGAAGGGTCTAATTTTTTTATAATTGAGTTTATTATTTAGTTAGGTAGTCCTTATATTTTTTTCGTTTTAAGTAGACTTTATCTCTCTTCTATAGGATTAGTCCCTTAATCCTCTTAGAGTTAGCGTATTTAGTTATTTATTCTTATATAAATTAAAGTTCTTATTAAATATCTTTCTAAATCTTTTTAATATGCTATATTCGTTTTTCCGCTGCTTCTGCATTTGCCCCTAGCAATGCTTTGTAATATGCTATCGGATTATATCTATAAAGTGCATAGAATAGTAAGGTCTTTATTATGCTTATATTTGCGCTATTATATGCAAATTGCGCTAATAGTAATAGTTTAATCTAGTTATTCTATTCCTAATTAATATAATGCCTAAGGTATTATTTGACAATTTGGTTTATTTATTCTATTTGCCTATCTATTTATAGATAATAGGCTATTAATATTTTATAATATGCTTTAAGTTGCTTTATAAGTAATATCTAAAAGTATAATACAAATTTTCTATCTCTATCTAAAATAATCTCTTTTAGCATACTATAATTGGCAATAATTATTCTAAGGAATATATATGCAAGTTCTTCTGCTATACTGCTTTCCTTATAAGAGAGAAAGTAAGCATATTTGCTTAGTCTATAAACTACTACTAGGATGCTATTATATTGCATCTTAGTTAAGGGTTCTTATAAGATAGATAGCTTAGTAATAAAATCTAGGCTAATTAATTGCTAAATAGTTATAAGTACTAGTAAGGATTATAGCAGTCTATAAAGCTTATATCTTTCTGCCTTATTTTTCTTGCAACTATTATATTTCTAAATAATCTCCTTAATTTGTGTCCTAAAGCCTAGTAGATTCTAATATCGCTTAATTTATTTATAGATAGCCCTAACTCCTTAGTGCCTATATGCTAGTGCGCTATATATATTCCTAATATATTCTTCTTATTTCTATAAAGTTATTTCTTTTAGTTTCTTGCCTTAGTATGCAATCCTAAGTATTAAGTTAATTTCTTGTTTCTATATAAAGTTCTCTTTCTTATTCTAATCAAAGAGTATCTATTTCTTAATTCCCGATGCTGGTATATAATCCGATTATCGACTAAGAGCGTCCGCTCTAGTATTTTCTTTTTCTTAAATATAGCTAATTTTAATATTAAATTATAAGAGAAATTCTGCTTATTATACTTATTATTTATTTAAAACCTTAGTTATTATAAATAATATAAGGTTCTTATAATTAGTAAATACTTTAATTGGGTATTTTGCTCTAATAAGGTAGTATTGCTATTCCTAAAATATATATACTATAGCTATAAGTTCCTTATTTAGGGTTCTATATTATAATTCTGGATTATTTAGCTTCTTTAAGAAGTTAGCAATAAGGTATAATTTATTCTAATTATCTTATTAGATAAGTTCTTTGCTAAGTGCATAGTTTAATACATTAGTTGCTACTTCGAATTCTTAGCTAGGATTAGCTTCTCTTAAAATAGGTTCTTATATAATTTATTCCTTAATAGCGTTAAAGGCTTACTGCTTCTTTTCTATTTAATAGAAAGATTTATCTTTTTTTATAAGCTTTATTATAGGTTATACAATCTTCGAGTATTATTAGATAAATTATTAATAGAAGTTAGCATATCTAAGGAATGCTTTAATATCTATAATGCTCTTAAGTATTAGCTAATTCCTAATTGCTTCTATCTTGTTCTTTTATATATATATATATTTGGATTTAATTATATATCTAAGGTAATTAACTTTCTAAATATAAAAGTAGCTCTTTTTTAGTTTAATAAGGAGTTTAGCATCTTAGAGAGTCTATAGCACTTTTCATATATGCTATCTATAAGTTGCTAAGTCCGAGAAGTAAATAAGGATATTATCGAGATAAGCGATAATATAAATATCTAGATGCTCTCTAAGTACCTAATTAATTATTTCTTAGAAAGATGCAAGTATATTAATTAATCTAAATAGTATAACTAAGTATTTATAATGCTTATATCTTATGCAAAATGCTATTTTCTATTCTTTGCCTGCTTTTATCCTAATAAAGTTATATGCTCTTTTAAGGTCTAGCGCTATAAACTATTATGCGCTTTATAATCGATCTTATAGTTCCTTAATAAGTAGTAATAAGTACTAATTTTTGATTATAATATTATTAAGCTATTTATAATCTATATAGAGTTGTAATTTGCTATTTTTCTTTAGTATAAATAGGATTAGGTATTCTGCTAGTAATTATAATAGTTATATATAGCTTTTCTTTAGGTTTTTGTTAAAGTACTCCCTAAGTGCTTCGAGTTATGCTTTATCTAGTCTATAAATAGGGAAGAACTTGGGCTAAGTTTCTTCCTTAAGTAGGATTTTATAATTATATAGACTATATTCTAGTAGTTCTATAATCAATTTTCCTTAGAATAGTTTTATAAATTTATAGTACTTTTCTAGTATGCTAGCAAGTATTAGAATTAGTTTTTCCTCTGTTTTTGCTTTCTAGAGGAATAGTAGATACTATTAAGCATTTTATTGCAATTATCTATTATTTTTACTTTATATTAAACTAAGTCTTTCTAATTAGTCTCTATTTACTTATATTCTTAATCTATACTTAATCTGCATTTATAGATTTAAGGCATTTATAGTTCTTCTCTATAAGCTATTAATTCCTGCTAATTTAGAGGTATATAGTAAGTGCTTATTTAAGCGCCTATCTTAGCTATCTTTAGTAACTAAATCTTATTCTGCGCCTTTAATTGCAACTATCCTATTAGATATAGCTTATTCTTAAGAGATTTAGCTAATAGTCTAATTGATTTAAAGATTATACTCCTTAAGCTATAAAAGTCCTAATATTATATTATAGTATACTATATCTATAATATTAAAAGAAATAAATATTATATATCTTTAGTTTAAGATAGGTAGATAATTAGTCTTCTTATTAATTACTCCTTAGTTATATGCAATAGGTTATTTTTCTATAGTATTAAGTATATAGGGCTTCTTTTTCTATTGCTATAGTATCTTTGCTATATTAATAATGCAAGAGGATATATAATTCTCTTATGCGCTGCTATCTAATAGCATGCTATAATATTAGTTATTAATATTTATATTAAGCTATATATATATATAGCTTTCTTTTGCTATTATATATAGGGACCTTATAGTCCTAATTAACTATTATCCCTTTATAAGCAATCTTTTCCTTTTAGGGCCTTTTTAGCTGCTTGCTAAGCTAATGCCTTAGCTTATTATTATACATACTTATAGCATTTTTTATTATATTGCTATATATGCTAGGCATATGCCTTATTCTATATATAGATAGTGCATTATTCTACTAGGCATTGCTATTATTTGCATTTTTTATTTATGCAAGGCCTAAGGCAATCTTCTAGTAGTCCGATAAGTGCATTATAGTATTTCTTCTCTAGTACTTCTCTAAACTATAGTTCGGATTTCTTATATGCTTAAATAAGTTATTCTTCTTTCTTAGTTAAGAACTATCTATATTTGACTTTTTCCTCGAAATAGATTCAATAGCTATAATAGATATATAAGATCTATACTAACTAATAGTATCCGAGATAGAATGCATTAATTCTAGGATCCTCTAGTTTATCTGCTTTATAATTCTAAAGTAGGATGCTCCTAAAGAGGATTTTTAGAGATATTCTATATATAAGGTATTCTATTTAAATATTAATATCTGAATAGTTAGAATTAAGACTGCTGCATTAGGTAGTTAATACCGATTTCTCTAAGTTATCTATATATTATTGCATAATAGGCTTAAGTAGGATATTAGGCTATCTATCTTAGAAGGTTTCTTCTTCAAGAATAAGTATCTCTATAGTATATTCTTCTATAGAGGCTAGAGTAAAGTCCGCATTTTCTAAGTTATTATTGCGCTTATTATAGGCTAGGGATATTATAGTATCTAATATATGCTTATTATTATCTATAAGCTATATAAGATAGTGCTATAGGGGAAATTTCTCTAGGTCCTATTCTTCTTTAGATTCCTAATCTATAGGATTAGTAGAATAATCTAATTATTTGTTCTTAATAAAAGTTCTACTTCTAATAGCAAATTATTATTATTTCTTAGGTTTCTAGGAGAACTATTCTAAATCTTCTTTCTCTAAAAGATATAATATGCAATTATTATTATAATATATAGTCTAATTAAGAGATTTATAATTAATAGAGTTTATTACTTGCTTTATTAGAATATTTTTATTTAGATAATTAGGTTCCTATTGCATAGCAATGCTAAGCTATTATTCTTCCTAAATAGATTGCTATTATTTTCTTTATAGTTATTAATATTCTTATGCAAAGTATCTAATCTTCTTATAATTAAAGCACGCCTTATTGCCTTTGCCTTAAATTTGAAAGTTATTGCATTAATGCATAGCATCTAGTTCTATTAGACTAGTATATATGCTGCTGCTTTATGCTATATTTATATAATTCTATTATTTTCCTTAGTAATTCTGCTAAAGCTAGTAGCATTTTCTACTATTAGCTAGAGCTCTAAACTTCTATAGTTATCTATTACCCTTACGGTTTTTCTCCTATTATTATTTAAAGATGCAATTATTAATTTATACTGCTATTATAATATATTCTGCTAGGTTATTAGATTAGTCTATCTTATAAAGTTCGTTTTTAACTCTATCTTTTAGTTCTTTATAGAATTAGGATATTAATGCTTTATCTTTCTAGCTAACTTATTCTGCATATTGCCTAAATTTAGCTATATAATCTAAAGCAGCTTTAGTCTGCTTAAGATCTATAAGATTGCATTTTGCTATATGCTTCTTATCTAAATTGCTAAATATATTCTTAAGTGTTTTCTCGAAATCTTTAAATAAGTTAAAGATAGCTTTAGTTTCCTTATTATAATTATTAGGCATAATTAGGTTATTAAGGTAGTCTCGAAGTAAAGGTTTGAATTAAGCAAAAGCATTGCCTTCTAACTAGATTCCTGCAAAGACTGCCTTCTTTCCCTTATTTATAAATTAGGCTAGATAGTAAAGAAAGTAGGCCTTATACTAAGTAATAAAAGCTTAAAAAGTGCTCTTCGATTCTTTATAAGGAATAGGCTTATCTATCTTATAAACCTTAATCTAAGTATTGCTAGATTCTTTAAGTTTCTAAATATAAGCCTATAGGGCTATAATAGTTTGCTGCAGCTTAGCACTAGTTAGGGCCCTGCCTATAGTAGAGGAGGTTAGAGTCTAGAGAGATATTATATTTCTATATTGCTTAAGAAAGAGTATACTAAACTATACTTAAATAAGAATTATTAAAATATAATAAGTACTATTATAACTAGGATATATAATAAGTATATAAAGGGTTTATATTAAGCAAGAATAAGATTAAAGTATAATCTAAAGAATATAGAAATAATCTTTAAAGTTTTCTATAATATATTATTAGCAGTAAAGCTATTACTTATATTAGAGGTAATACTTAGATTAATAACTAAAGAGCTATATACTAAATCTATCTAATAATAATAAATATATTCCTTATATAATCTATTCTTTAGTTCTTTATTAGTAGTATTAGTTCTTTTCTAGCAGAGATAGGCTAGAGTTAATATTAAATCCTTCGACTAGTTAATCTAAGTTGATACTAATTTCTTTAATTAGTTAATAGAGTTAATATCGATTCCTTCGACTAAGCAACCTTTATAACCCTAACCCTAGCTTATGTAATCTCGTTATGCCAGTTCTGTTCTAGAGTGTTGGACTCTCGGCTCCCTATGGTCCGTTCCGTGTGGCCTTAGTGCTGTGCCGCAATCTCTGTTGTGATCTGCATGTTGGATGGGTCATAACACTTAGTTAGATCCACTGTCAATATGCTTATAGTATATAAACGGATATATATCCTGCTCTTTTCCTCTCCTTTTCCCTTTGTAGAAGATAGATTAAATACATATGAATTTGGCCTTACCAACGTTCGCCCTGCTTGTTTTGAAAAGATAAGCATTGCGCTCTAAGCGAACTAAGAGCGCATAACTATGCAGAAACAAAGGGCCAAAGTATAGAAATAGCAAAAATAGTTTTAAGATCAAATCTATTGTAAGATAATATTGTGATAGCTAGTGTAGTGGACCTCGAGTCTGGAAGGATAATAAGTCTTAAAGATTCCTTATATAAGAAAGGAACGCCCACTAATAGCTTAGCTTTCAGATAGACGATAACAATACTAATATACTTATGGAATTTACCACGAAGACTCTCGCGTTCTAATAGGCCGTGACGTTATACATACATCGCATATATGCTTGTGCAAAAACCTTTCTGCATTACATACTTAAGGTTAGCCAAGCACGGCTAGTGCAATAGTAATAGGAATGAATGTCGAATATTAGCAGAGTATAAGATACATAGTTAGGTAGCAAAGGGTCATTTTAAGGAAACAGCAACTTGACTCTCTTCAATACACGCTTGCCTTTGAATAGGCGTAGATAGTAAAGACTGCGTAGGCGGACATCTGCGGCCCGAGTCCGCGCTCAACACCTATTTGATACGTCTCAGACTATCAAGAGATTCTGGCGCAGCGACGCGAAAGCTGTAGAGAAATAATGTCGCGTGAAACTAGACAGAGACCTTCGTATGGCAATCTCCGCGAGATCGTACCTTGCAGTCGCCCTCGGTCTCGGAACTGCATGCCTTTGTAACTTTTCAAAGTTTCGAGATGATGACTCCAAGGTTCAAAATTGTAATATCTTGTCGGTTCGCAAGATTTGTTCTCATATTCATGGAGAACGTATAGATTCCTCCTCTTTCTGTCTACCAAAGATACCACTACGGGTACTTCTATAAGAGAAGTACAACAGAGGGCTGGATCTGCCAAAGCCCCAATGTAGGGCCCTGGGCTTGATGACCAGGGCGAGAGCTACACCCTTTACCACTTTGTAAATCCCTCTAATTTAGACCTCGATCGGGCTATTTATTCTAACATTTTGTAAGCTAAGGTCTCAAAAATCTCCTTAGTATGCTTCATTTTGCCCAACTGTCTTATAGCCTAATAGCCTAATGATTAGCGCACCCACTTACTATATAATTAGAGGGTTATTGTAGCTTGCAACCCGATTAGATGTGCATACTACCCGCACCTTGGCATAAGAGCTAACAAATGAAATGCTTATCTAGGGATCTAGTTCCTTATTAACCTTAAAATAAAGAGTCTAGCGTTACCTCTGAATATTTGTGCACCTAATTAGTTAAGCAGAATTTACTAGATCTATAGATTTGCAGGTTTGCCTCTGGTCCATTCACCTTGACCTTATTTATCCCTATTTCAAGAACACGCATTAGTAGGGAGGTTAAATAGAGGGCATTGCAGGGGGAAGTATCAGAGCTTGATTGGGAGCCTTAATTTTCTTAGACACTATATACAGCGCAATTCTGTGCAGCCCTTAGACCCACACCTCTTCTTGACTCCATAGCCAATAGACTCCTCAGACATGTGGTACATTGGAACTTTGGGGGTGGCTGCAAATGTCCTGGGCATGTCCCTCGCTTAGGTAAAGGCCTAGTTGCACGACGAAACCTATCTAGTCAGCACTGTCACCAAATGCTACAGCTGTTCCAAAGAGGGGCATCTTTGGGCAAGGCGTAACCGACGTTCCCTATCCAATTAAGCCGACTAAGCTAATGAGCCTCTGCGCCATCATTGTCAATATCACGTGGTACGCAGAGTCATGGTTCCCTTTCGGCCTACTTCGCCGGGTAGCTGGAACTGGCGCTTCCTAGCCGTGAGTAAAGGCGGGTTTGCCGGCGGTATCAATTGGCTCTCCTGGCGGACGGAACTCCATACGGATTTGCGTCGATGTCAACGGAAACTGGGAACAGCGGAGATTTTCTCGATATGTTCATTGCCTGGGGCAGCTTTGAGAGGAAAAGCGACTGGGAAAACAGGGCGATGTATGCCCCGAGTCCATCGTCTTAGCCAAGGCCGTTGACGTTATTTACTATAGCCCAAGCTCGGCATACTCATATCTCACGGGCTATTCCACGGGCGGAAGGCAGGCTATAACAGAAGTCCAAATATTTACAGAGAGCTTTGACGGCATTGTGACCGGCTAGCCATCGTGGTGGGTCACGCACCAGCGGACATGGCAGCTCGAACTTGAGCTGATCAACTTGCCAGAAAACACGTTGCACTACATTCATCCTGCTACATTTGATTAAATCAGCGAGCGGGCCATTGCCCAGTGAGATGCTTCTGATGGCGTCAAAGACGGCATCATCATGGACCCGAAAAAGGTCAATTTGTAATCCGAGGCAATGCTGTGCAAACCAAACAGCACCACTACATACCTGGACGCTGACTAGATCTAAACACTTCAGAACCTTCACGCCCCACTAGCTTACGGGAACAACACCTGGGTCTACCCAAACTTCGGCATCGGTTCCGAGGCTCAAATGCCTTCTTCCTTTGGAAATATTGGCACAAACGCGCCTAGCCTGTATAGCACGCAATAAGTCCAATCCATGGTCGTCAAATGACCCTAGCTGGGAGTACCATGATCGCGACTATCCTTCCATCCAGCTAGCGATTGAGGAAAACCCAGGTAATGCCAACGCATACCAATTCGACCTCTCCACCTTGGACACCCTCAGCGGCAAACTGCTGCAGTGTCATGGGTACGCAGACGGGGTTCTCCCGACCGATGCATCGGTATATCTATATCGACAGGTACTCTCGGCCCTGCTCTCATATGGCGTGGAAGGTCTTTACTCGTGGTACCGCTTCTTCTTTGTCCCCGGAATGCATCACTGGGAGACATCGTTCGGGGACTCTCCGTGTTGCTTTGTTGCCAGTGGACAGAGTGCGAGCTTGAATCCACAACGTGCTGCGGGTACCATTGAAGGGATGAAGGATGTGGAGCATGATGCGTTGCTGGTGGTGATGGCACGGGTTGACGAGGGCGTCGCCCCGGACAGGATTGTCGCACTAAGTCAGAAATGATACCATGGAGACTGAGGTGTTGAGGCAGAGCCCGATCTGTACGTTTCCTACATCTGCGCAGTACGTGTGCATGGGAAATGCAAGTGAAGTGACTAGTTGGGAGTGTGTGGACAGACCGGGCATTTGAGCCCCGTATAATACGTCCCTTTGATACCTAACGGTCGGAATGGCTCAAGTATCACGTGCAGCAATATGGGCTACACTATCCATATATACTATATAAGACAAAGTCGGGTGATTAGATCTCTAACAATGACAGGCAATGATGCAGTGCGTCGACTATTTTCACTTCAAACTTTGAATGGCGGAGACTTGTAATTGAAGAGCGAATAGTAACACAAAACTATCGTCTTGGTTACCTCGCCGTGCTTAAGTATGTACGCAAGAATACTGATTAGGGGCCTCTATCTGTTAAGGAAAACTCTAAGTAATAGTAGGCATATGAATAATACGCTGATTTAAGGTTGCAAACGAATAATACTAGGTAGCTTAACAAATAAGAAATTTAAACTAAAGTTAATAGTTTTAAAAAATAATAATGCGCTTTATTAAATCATATGTAGCGTAATAAGATGAAATTAGTAATTAGCTACGCGAAAGATAGAATATATAATTTTAGGTTATATAATTATAGCAAAAACTATATAGTAGTCGAGTTTGTATATTTATAGTTTAGATATAAAAAAGACGCTTAAGAAGCTTTATAATAAAGTGTCTTAAGATAGATTACGTAAGGGCAGCATTAATAATATTATACAATTATAGCAAAAACTATATAGTAGTCGAGTTTGTATATTTATAGTTTAGATATAAAAAAGACGCTTAAGAAGCTTTATAATAAAGTGTCTTAAAATAGATTACGTAAGGGCAGCATTAATAATATAAGTTTAGAATTATTTAATTATCATAAAAGAGCTAAATTATTTAAAATAGAATAAGTCGTAATAAATACTAAATTTTGCGTTAAATTCATATGCATATTATTCGTAAATATTCTGCTATTAGAGCGGTTTTAGTTTAGAAATTCGCTAGAGAACTATAAAGTCTTTATATTATGACCCATCCAACATGCAGGTCACAATAAAGATTGCAGCATAGCACTAAGGCCACATAGAATAGACTATAGGAAGCTGGGAGTCTAATACTTTAGGATAGAACTAGCACGACGAGATTATATAAGCCAGGATTAGGGTTATAAAGGTTGCTTAGTCGAAGGAGTCAATATCGACTTTATCAACTAATCGAAGGAATTAGTATTAACTTAGTTAACTAGTCGAAGGATTTGGTATTAACTCTAGCCTACCCCTGCTAAGAAAGAACTAATACTACTAATAAAGGACTAAAGAATAAGTTATATAAGGAATATATTTGCTATTATTAGATAGATTTAATATATAGCTCTTTAGTTATTAATCTAAGTATTACTTTTAATATAAGTAATAGCTTTACTGCTAGTAATATATTGCAGAAGACTTTAAAGATTATTTTTATATTTTTTAGATTATACTTTAATATTATTCTTGCCTAATATAAACCCTTTATATACTTATTATATACTCTAATTATAGCAATACTTATTATATTTTAATAACTCTTATTTAAGTATAATTTAGTATACTTCTTCTTAAGCAATATAGAAATATAATATCTCTCTAGACTCTAACCTCTTCTACTATAAGCAGGGCTTAGACTAGCGCTAAGCTATAGCAAACTATTATAGCCCTATAGGCTTATATTTAGGAACTTAAAAAATCTAGTAATACTTAGATTAGGGTTTATAAGATAGATAAGCTTATCCCTTATAAAGAATTAAAGAGCACTTTTTAGGCTTTTATTATTTAGTGTAAGGCCTACTTCCTCTACTATCTAGCCTAGTTTATAGATAAGGGAGAGAAGGCGATCTTTGCAGGAACTTGGTTAGAAGGCGATGCTCTTGCCTAGTTCGAACCTTCCCTTCGAAACTACCTTAATAATCTAACTATACTCGATAATTGTAATAAGGAAATTAAAGCTATTTTTAACTTATTTAAAGATTTCGAGAAAGCATTTAAGAATATATTTAGCAATCTAAATAAGAAGCATATAGCAAAATGCAGTCTTATAAACCTTAAGCAGATTAAAGCTGCTTTAAATTATATAGCTAAATTTAGGCAATATGCAGGATAAGTTAGCTAAGAAGATAAAGCATTAATATCCTAATTCTATAAAAAACTAAAGAATAAAATTAAAAATAAACTTTATAAGATAAACTAATCTAATAATCTAGCAGAATATATTGCAATAGCAATATAGATTAATAATTGCATCTTTAAATAATAATAGAAGAAAAACTATAAAGGATAATAGATAACTATAGAAGTTTAGAGCCCTAGCTAATAGTAGAAAATGCTACTAGCTTTAGCAGAATTATTAAGAAAAATAATAGAATTATATAAATATAGCATAAAGCAGCAGTATGCATACTAGCCTAATAGAACTAAATGCTATATATTAATGCAATAACTTCTAAACTTAAGGCAAAGGCAATAGGGTATGCTTTAATTATAGGAAGCCTAAATACTTTGCATAGGAATATTAATAACTATAAAGAAAATAATAGCAATCTATTTAGGAGGGATAATAGCTTAGTATTGCTACTTAATAGGAACTTAATTATCTAAATAAAAATATTCTAATAAAGCAAATAATAGACTCTATTAATTATAAATCTCTTAGTTAGATTGCGTATTATAATAATAGTTGCGTATTATATCTTTTAGAGAAAGAAGGTTTAGGATAGTTCCCCTAGAAACCTAAGGAATGATAATAACTTGCTATTAGAAGCAGGACTTCTATTAAAGAAGAATAATTAAACTATTCTACTAATCCTAGGGATTAGAGATCTAAGGAAGAATAGGACCTAGGGAAGTTTCCCCTATAGCATTATCTTATATAGCTTATAGACTATAATAAGCATATATTAAATACTATAGCATTCCTAGCCTATAATAAGCGCGATAATGACTTAGAAAATGCAAACTTTACTCTAGCCTCTATAGAAGAATATATTATAGAGATACTTACTCTAGAAGAAGGGACCTTCTAGGATAAATAGCCTAATATTCTACTTAAGCCTATTATGCAATAATATATAAATAACTTAGAGGAATTAGTACTAACTACCCAATGCAGCAGTCTTAGTTCTAACCATCCAGATATTAATATCTAAATAGAATACCTTATATATAGAATATCTCTAAAAACCCTCTTTAAGAGTATCCTACTTTAGAATTATAAAGCAGATAAATTAGAGGATCCTAGGATTAATGCATTTTATCTTAAATATTACTAATTAGTATAGATCTTATATACCTATTATAGCTATCGAACCTATTTTAAAGAAAAGGTTAAATATAGATAATTCCTAACTAGGAAAGAAGAATAACTTATTTAGATATATAAGGAATCTAAACTATAGTTTAGAGAGGTACTAAGGAAGAAATATTATAATGCACTTATTAGATTACTAGAAGATTGCTTTAGGCCTTATATAGATAAAAAACGCAAATAGTAGCAATATCTAGTAGAATAATGCACTATCTATATGCAGAATAAGGCATATGCCTAGCATATATAGCAATGCAATAAAAAGCATTACAAGTATGCATAATAATAAGCTAAGATACTAGCTTAGTAAGCAGCTAAGAAGGCCCTAAAAGAAAAAGATTGCTTATAAAGGGATAATAGTTAATTAGGACTATAAGGTCCCTATGCATAATAGCAAAAGGAAGCTATGTATATATATAGCTTAATATAAATATTAATAACTAATATTATAGCGTACGCTATTAGATAGCAGTGCATAAGGGAATTATATATCCCTTTGCATTATTATTATAACCTATCCAATATGCAGGTCACAACAAAGATTGCGGCATAGCACTAAGGCCATACAGAACGGACCATAGGGAGCCGGGAGTCCAATACTCTAGGACAGAACTAGCACAATAAGATTATATAAGCCAGGGTTAGGGTTATAAAGGTTGCTCAGTCGAAAGAAGTCGATATCGACTCTATCGACCAATCGAAGGAATTAGTATCAACTTAGTTAGCCAATTAAGGGATTTAATATCAACCCTAGCCTACCCCTGCTAGGAAGGAACTAATACTACCTACAAAAGACTAAAGAATGGGATATATAAGGATATATTTATTACTATTAGATAGATTTAGTATATAGCTCTTTAGTTATTAATCTAAGTATTACCTCTAATATAAGTAATAGCTTTACTGCTAGTAATACACTGCAGAAGACTTTAAAAATTATTTTTATATTCTTTAGATTATACTTTAATATTATTCTTGCCTAATATAAACCCTTTATATACTTATTATATACCCTAGTTATAGCAATGCTTATTATATTTTAATAACTCTTATTTAAGTATAGTTTAGTATACTCCTTCTTAAGCAATATAGAAATATAATATCTCCCTAGACTCTAACCCCCTTTCTACTATAGGCAGGGCCTAGACTAGCGCTAAGCTATAGCAAACCATTATAGCCCTGCAGGCTTGCATTTAGGAACTTAAAGAATCTAGCAATACTTAGATTAGGGTCTATAAGATAGATAAGCCTATCCCTTATAAAGGATCGAAGAGCACTCTTTAGGCTTTTATTACTTAGTGCAAGGCCTACTTCCTCTACTATCCGGCCCAGTTTATAGATAAGGGAGAGAAGGCGGTCTTTATAGGGACTTAGTTAGAAGGCAATGCTCTTGCCTAGTTCAAACCTTCCCTTCGAGACTACCTTAATAACCTAACTATGCCTAATAATTATAATAAGAAAACTAAAGCTATCTTTAACTTATTTAAAGATTTCAAGAAAGCACTTAAGAATGCATTTAGCAACCTAGATAAAAAGCGCATAGCAAAATGCAGTCTTATAGACCTCAAGCAGACTAAAGCTGCTTTAGATTATATAGCTAAATTTAGGCAATATATAGAATAAGTTAGCTAGGAAGATAAAGCATTAATATCCTAATTCTATAAAGAACTAAAGGATAGAGTCAAAAATGAACTTTATAAGATAGACTAACCTAATAATCTAGCAGAATATATTGCAATAGCAGTATAAATTGATAACTGCATCTTCAAATAATAATAGGAGAAAAACTGCAAGGGTAATAGATAATTATAGAAGTTTAGGGCCCTAGCTAATAGTAGAAGACGCTACTAGCCTTAGCAGAACTACTAAGGAAAATAATAGAATTATATAAGTATAGCATAAAGCAGCAGCACGCATACTGGCCTAATAGAACTAGACGCTATGCATTAATGCAATAACTTCCAAACTTAAAGCAAAGGCAATAGGGCATGCTTTAATTATAGGAAGCCTAGATACTTTGCATAGGAATATTAATAACTATAAAGGAAATAATAGCAATCTATCTAGGAGGGATAATAGCTTAGTATTGCTACTTAATAGAAACCCAATTATCTAAATAAAAATATCCTAATAGAGCAAGTAATAGACTCTATTAATTATAAATCTCTTAGTTAGACTGCGTATTATAATAATAATTGCATACTATACCTCTTAGAGAAAGAAGGTTTAGGATAGTTCCCCTGGAAACCCAAGGAATAATAATAACTTGCTATTAAAAGCAGGACTTCCATTAAAAAAGAACAATTAGACTATTCTACTAACCCTATAGATTAAGAGATCTAAGGAAGAATAGAACCTAGGAAAATTTCCCCTATAGCACTATCTTATATAGCTTACAGATAATAACGAGCATATATCAGACACTATAGCATCCCTAGCCTACAATAAGCGCAATAATAACTCAGAAAATGCAGACTTTACTCTAGCCCCTATAAAAGAATATACTATAGAGATACTTATTCTTAAAGAAGAAACCCTCTAGGATAGATAGCCTAATATCCTACTCGAGCCTATTATGCAATAATATATAAATAACTTAGAGGAATTAGTACTAACTACCCAACGCAGCAGCCTTAATTCTAACTACTAGGATATTAATATCTAAACAGAATACCTTATATATAGAATATCTCTAAAAACCCTCTTTAGGAGCATCCTACTTTAGAATTATAAAGCAGATAAATTAGAGGATCCTAGGATTAATGCATTCTATCTTGGATATTACTAATTAGCATAGATCTTATATACCTATTATAGCTATCGAACCTATTTCAAGGAAAAGATTAAATACAGATAGTTCCTAACTAGGGAAGAAGAATAACTTATTTAGGCATATAAGGAATCCGAACTATAGTTCAGAGAAGTACTAGAGAAGAAATACTATAACGCACTTATTAGACTACCAGAAGATTGCTTTAGGCCTTGCATAAATAAAAAACGCAAATAGTAGCAATATCTAGTAGAATAATGCACTATCTATATGCAGAACAAGGCATACGCCTAGCATATATAGCAATGCAATAAAAAGCATTATAAGTATGCATAATAATAAGCTAAGGCACTAGCTTAGCAAGCAGCCAAAAAGGCCCCAAAAGGAAAAGATTGCCTATAAAGGGATAATAGTCGATTAGGACTATAAGGTCCCTATACATAATAGCAAAAGGAAGCTATACATATATATAGCTTAATATAAATATTAATAACTAATATTATAGCGCGCTATTAGATAGCAGCGTATAAGGGAATTATATATCCCTCTGCATTATTAATATAGCAAAAATACCATAGCAATAGAAAGAGAAGCCCTACACACTTAATACTATAGAAGGATAACCTATTGCATATAACTAAGGGGTAATCGATAAGGAGACTAATTATCTACCTATCTCAAACTAAGGATATATAACATTTATTTCTTTTAATATTACAGATATAGCATACTATAATATAATATTAGGACTTCTATAGCTTAAGGAGCATAATCCTCGAATCAATTAGACCACTAGCTAGATCTCTTAGGAATAAGCTATACCTAATAGGGATAATTGCAATTAAAGGCGCAGAACAAGACTTAGTTACTAAGGACAGCTAAGATAGGCGCTTAAATAAGCACTTACTATATACCTCCAAATTAGCAGGGACTAATAGCTTATAGAGAAGAACTATAAACGCCTTAAACCTATAGATGCAGGTTAGGCATACGGTTAAAAATATAAGTAAATAAAGACTAGTTAGGAAGACTTGGTCCAATATAGAGCAAAAATAATAGATAATTGCAATAAAATGCTTAATAGTATCTACTATTCCTCTAGGAAGCAGAAATAGAGGAAGGACTAACCCCAACACTCGCTAGCATACTAGAAGAGTACTATAAGTTTATAAAACTATTCTAAGGAGAATTAATTATAGAACTACTAGAATATAGTCTATATAACTATAAAATCCCACTTAAGGAAGAAACTTAGCCCAAGTTCTTCCCTATTTATAGACTAGATAAAGCATAATTCGAAGCACTTAGAGAGTACCTCGACGAAAACCTAAAGAAAGATTATATACAACTATCACAATCACCAGCAGGATACCCAATCCTATTTATACTAAAGAAAAATAGCAAACTATAACTCTATATAGACTATAGATAGCTTAATAATATTATAATCAAAAATTAATACCTATTACTACTTATTAAGGAACTATAAGATCAACTATAAGGCGCATAATAGTTTATAGCACTAGACCTTAAAAGAGCATATAACCTTATTAGGATAAAGGCAGGCAAAGAGTAGAAAATAGCATTTTGCATAAGATATAGGCACTATAAATACTTAGTTATGCTATTTAGATTAACTAATGCACCTGCATCTTTCTAGGAAATAATTAATTAGGTACTTAGAAAGCACCTAGACATTTATATTATTGCCTACCTTAACAATATCCTTATCTACTCCTCAGACTTAGCAACTTATAGATAGTATATATGAAAAGTGCTATAGACTCTCCAAGATGCTAAACTCCTTATTAAACCAAAAAAGAGCTACTTCTATATTTAAAAGGTTAACTATCTTAGATATATAATTAAACCTAGATATATATATATGCAAAAAGATAAGATAGAAGCAATTAGGAATTAGCTAATACCTAAGAATATTACAAATATTAGAGCATTCCTTAGATATGCTAACTTCTACTAATAATTCATCTAATAGTACTTAAAGATCATATAACCTATAATAGAGCTTATAAAAAAAGATAAATCTTTCTATTAGATAGAAAAAGAGCAGTAAGCCTTTAATGCTATTAAGGAATAAGTTATATAAGAACCTATTTTAAGAGAAGCTAACCCTAGCTAAGAATTCGAAGTAGCAATTAATGCATTAGACTATGCACTTAGCAGAGAACTTATCTAATAAGATAATCAGAATAAATCTATACCTTATTGCTAACTTCTTCAAAAAAGCTAAATAGTCTAGAACTACAATATAGAACCCTAGATAAGGAACTTATAGCTATAGTATATGCATTCCAGGAATAGCAATACTACCTTATTAGAGCAAAATACCCAATTAAAGTACTTACTAATTATAAGAACCTTATATTGTTTATAATAACCAAGGTTTTGAATAAGCAATAAGTATAATAGGCAGAATTCCTCTTATAATTCAATATTAAAATTAGCTATATTTAAAAAAAAGAAAATACTAGAGCAGATGCTCTTAATCGATAATCGGATTATATACTAGCATTAGAAATTAAGAAATAGATACTCTTTAATTAGAATAAAGAAAAGGAACCTTATATAGAAATAAGAAATTAACTTAATACTCAGGATTATATATTAGGGCAAGAAACTAAAAGAAATAACTCTATAGGAATAAGAAGAATATATTAGGGATATATATAGCGCACTAGCATATAGGCACTAAGGAGTTAGGGCTACCTATAAATGAATTAAGCGATATTAGAATCTACTAGGCCTTAGGATATAAATTAAGGAAATTATTTAGAAATATAATAATTGCAAGAAAAATAAAGCAGAAAGATATAAGCCTTATAGACTGCTATAACCCTTACTAATACCTATAACTATTTAGCAATTAATTAGTCTAAACTTTATTACTAAGCTACCTATCTTATAAGAACCCTTAACTAAGGTGCAATATAATAGCATCCTAGTAGTAGTTTGCAGACTAAGCAAGTATGCTTACTTTCTCCCTTATAAGGAAAGCAGTATAGCAGAAGAACTTGCATATACATTTCTTAGAATAATTATTGCCAACTATAGCATGCTAGAAGAGATTATCTTAGATAAAGATAGAAAATTTGTATTATACTTCTAGATATTACTTATAAAGCAACTTAAAGCATACTATAAAATATTAATAGCCTATTATCTATAAATAGATAGGCAAATAGAATAAATAAACTAAATTATTAAATAATACCTTAAATACTATATTAATTAAGAATAAAATAACTAGGTTAAACTATTACTATTAGCGCAATTTGCATATAATAGCGCAGATATAAGCATAATAAAGACCTTACTATTCTATGCACTCTACAGATATAACCCGATAGCATACTACAAAGCATTGCTAGGGGCAAATGCAAAAGCAGCAGAAGAACAAATATAGCGCATTAAGAAGATTTAAAAAGATATTTAATAAGAACTTTAGTTTATATAAGAATAAATAACCAAATACGCTAACTCTAAGAGAATTAGAGGACTAATCCTATAAAAGAGAGATAAGGTCTATCTTTTTTAACAAAATATTAAAATAAAAAGACCTAGTAATAAGCTTAATTATAAAAAGCTTAGTCTATTTAAGATTTTGCAGAAAATTTCACTAGTTAACTACAAACTCGCACTCCCCTATAGCATAAGAATATACCTAGTTTTCTATATTTCACTACTCGAGCCAGCTATATAGAATATAAAGATTAATAATAGTATCGAAGTTAAAGATAATAAACTAGAATATAAGATTAGAAAAATCCTTAAGCATAGAGGATAGAATAATGCACTAGAATACCTAGTTAAATAGAAAAGCTACCCCTTAAGCGAAAATATATAGGAACCCCCAAAAAATATTACTAATGCACTAGAATAGCTTGCGCAATACTAGTCTAAGAAAGAACAATTGCAGCAGTAACTAGTTAGCCTATAGAAATATTAGAAATACAGCCTATTAGTCAAAACACCTTACTAGTTAATAAAATAAGCTACTAATTAAGGAAATACTAGTTAGGGATAGTACTAGAAGGAAAAGACACACTAAGCTAGGCTAAGGGTTAGCAGCTAACTAAAGGTCCAGCTATATCTTCCAGCCTATATTCATCTAGAATACTTAGGTCCAATAGGGTCCAACTAGCCCCCCCTATAGGCTAGCTATTAGAAGGAGGGCCCTTTCGGGAGCTAAGGCCTTAGCGCCTTAATCAGCCTCTTTAGCAGCTAGGCGCTTAGCCTTAGCCTCCGCCTCCTCTGCCTCTAGATGCTCTAACTCTCCTAGATTCGTTAGGCCTTAATGAATAGCCCGAGCTATCTTCTCTCTCTACATCTTCTTCTATTAGCAGAGGCGCATTAACTTTAGCTCAAGGTCTTTGATTTCGTCCTCTAACTTTTAATGCTAGAAGGAGATATTAAGAAGCTTAGAAGAGTTAGTTAGCTCCAGAACATTGCATTTAGAATATTAGCAACACACACACTTAGCGCACCAGGAAGAATCCTTAGGGGATACCTAATAAGATTTCAAGCCCTAAGCATTATAGGAAGAATAAGGAATTATAATAATAGCTTTAGAAAGGATAATCGAATAAAGGGACTTCTTTTGCTTTGACCCATTAGAATAAGGATTAAAAGATTTTAGTTTTGCAACTCTATTTAATATTCTAATTAAGAAGGCATAATAATGCAGCAGAATAATAGCAGGAAAACTTATAAGAAAATCATTAGGGATAATAATCTATAGGAGAGAAGATAATATTATAATCCATCTAATATGCAGATTATAATAAAGATTGCAGCATAGCACTAAGGCCATATAGAATAGACTATAGGGAGCTGGAAGTCCAATACTCTAGGATAGAACTAGCACAACGAGATTATATAAGCCAGGGTTAGGGTTATAAAGGTTGCTTAGTTAAAGGAGTCGATATCGACTCTATTAACTAGTTAAAGGAATCGGTATCAACTTGGTTAGCTAATCGAAGGATTCGATATTGACCCTAGCCCACCCCTGCTAGGAAGGAACTAATACCACCCACAAAGGACTGAAGAACAGGATATATAAGGACATATTTATTACTATTAGATAGATTTAGTATATAGCTCTTTAGTCATTAATCTAAGTATTACCTCTAATATAAGTAATAGCTTTACTGCTAGTAATATACTGCAGAAGACTTTAAAAGTTATTTCTGTATTCTTTGGATTATACTTTGATATCGTTCTTGCCTAACATAAACCCTTTGTGTACTTGTTGTATACCCCGGTTACAGCAGTGCTCATTATAATTATTAATATAGAAACAAAAATACTATAGTAATAGAAAGAAGAAGCTCTCTATATACTTAATACTATAGAAGAATAACTTATTGTATATAACTAAGGGGTAATTAATAAGAAGACTGATTATTTATCTATCTTAAACTAAGAATATATAATATTTATTTCTTTTAATATTATAGATATAGCATATTATAATATAATATTAGGACTTCTATAGCTTAAAGAGCATAATCCTTAAATTAATTAGACTACTAGCTAGATCTCTTAAGAATAAGCTATACCTAATAGGATAGTTATAATTAAGGGCGCAGAATAAGACTTAATTACTAAGGATAGCTAAGATAGGCGCTTAAATAAGCACTTACTATATACTTCTAAATTAGCAGGGACTAATAGCTTATAAAAAAAGAATTATAAATGCCTTAAATTTATAGATGCAGATTAGGCATAGATTAAGAATATAAGTAAATAAAGACTAGTTAGGAAGACTTAGTCTAATATAGAGCAAAAATAATAGAATAATCTGCAATATAAATGCTTAATAATACCTACTATTCCTTTAGGAAGCAGAAATAGAGGAAGAACCAATTCTAATACTTGCTAGCATACTAGAAGAGTACTATAAGTTTATAAAACTATTCTAAAGAGAATTAGTTATAGGATTACTAGAATATAGTCTATATAACTATAAAATTCTACTTAAGGAAGGAATTTAGCCCAAGTTCTTTCCTATTTATAGACTAAATAAAGCATAATTTAAAGCATTTAGGAAGTACCTTAACGAAAACCTAAAGAAAGGCTATATATAATTATTATAATTACTAGCAGGATACCTAATCCTATTTATACTAAAGAAAAATAGCAAACTATAACTCTATATAGACTATAGATAGCTTAATAATATTATAATTAAGAATTAGTATCTATTACTACTTATTAAGGAACTATAAGATCGACTATAAGGCGCATAATAGTTTATAGCATTAGACTTTAAAGGAGTATATAACCTTATTAGGATAAAGGCAGGCGAAGAGTAGAAAATAGCATTTTGTATAAGATATAGGTACTATAAATACTTGGTTATGCTATTCGAATTAACTAATGTATTCGCATTTTTCTAGGAAATAATTAATTAGGTACTCTAGAGAGCACCTAGATATTTATATTATTGCCTATCTTAATAATATTCTTATCTACTCCTTAGGACTTAGCAACTTATAAATAGCATATATAAAAAGTGCTATAAACTCTCTAAGATGCTAAACTCTTTATTAAACTAAAAAAAAGTTACTTTTATATTTAGAAAGTTAACTATCTTAGATATATAATTAAACTTAAATATATATATATGCAAAAGAATAAGATAAAAGCAATTAGAAATTAGCTAATACCTAAGAGCGTTATAAATATTAGAGTATTTCTTAAATATGCTAACTTCTACTAATAATTTATTTAATAATACTTAAAAATTATATAATCTATAATAAAGCTTATAAAAAAAGATAAATCTTTCTATTAAATAGAAAAAGAGCAGCAAGCCTTTAATGCTATTAAAGGATAAGTTATATAAGAACTTATTTTAAGAGAAGCTAACCCTAGCTAAGAATTTGAAGTAGCAACTAATGCATTAGATTATATACTT
The DNA here is from genome assembly GCA_027559495.1 of Aurifilum marmelostoma. Classification (NCBI taxonomy): domain Eukaryota; kingdom Fungi; phylum Ascomycota; class Sordariomycetes; order Diaporthales; family Cryphonectriaceae; genus Aurifilum; species Aurifilum marmelostoma. The sequence continues at coordinate 30,599 of JAMXSV010000019.1, read as the reverse complement.
AGCAGAGAACTTATCTAATAAGATAATTAGAATAAACTATACCTTATTGCTAACTTCTTAAAGAAGCTAAATAATCTAGAACTATAATATAGAATTCTAAATAAGAAACTTATAGCTATAGTATATGCATTCTAGGAATAGCAATACTATTTTATTAGAGCAAAATACCCAATTAAAGTACTTACTAATTATAAGAATTTTATATTATTTATAATAATTAAGGTTTTAAATAAATAATAAGTATAATAGGCAAAATTCCTTTTATAATTCAATATTAAAATTAGCTATATTTAAAGAAAAGAAAAATACTAAAGCAGATGCCCTTAGTTAATAATTAGATTATATACTAGTATTAGAAATTAAGGAATAAATACTCTTTAATTAGAATAAGAAAGAGAATCTTATATAGAAATAAGAAATTAACTTAATATTTAGGATTATATACTAGGGCAAGAAATTAGAAGAAATAACTCTATAGGAATAAGAAGAATATATTAGGAATATATATAGCGCACTAGCATATAGGCACTAAGAAGTTAGGGCTATTTATAAATGAATTAAGCAATATTAGAATCTACTAGGCCTTAGAATACAAATTAAGAAAATTATTTAGAAATGCAATAGTTGTAAGAAAAATAAGGCAGAAAGATATAAGCCTTATAGACTGCTATAACCCTTACTAATATCTATAACTATTTAGCAATTAATTAGTCTAGACTTTATTACTAAGCTATCTATCTTATAAGAACCCTTAACTAAGATGCAATATAATAGCATCTTAGTAGTAGTTTATAGACTAAGCAAGTACGCTTACTTTCTCCCTTATAAGGAAAGCAGTATAGCAGAAGAACTTGCATATATATTTCTTAGGATAATTATCGCTAATTATAGTATGCTAGAAGAGATTATCTTAGATAGAGATAGAAAATTCGTATTATACTTCTAGATATTACTTATAAAGCAACTTAGAGTATATTATAAAATATTAATAGCTTATTATCTATAAATAGATAAGCAAATAGAATAAATAAACCAAATTGTTAAATAATACCTTAGGCACTATATTAATTAGGAATAGAATAACTAGATTAAACTATTACTATTAGCGCAATTTGCATATAATAGCGCAGATATAAGCATAATAAAGACCTTACTATTCTATATACTCTATAAATATAACCTAATAGCATACTATAAAGCATTGTTAGGGGCAAATGCAAAAGCAGCAGAAAAATAAATATAGCATATTAAGAAGGTTTAGAAAGATATTTAATAAGAACTTTAGTTTATATAAGAATAAATAACTAAATATGCTAACTTTAAGAGGATTAAGGGACTAATCCTATAGGAGGGAAATAAGATTTACTTTTTTTGATGAAATATTAAAATAAAGAGACCTAGTAATAAGCTTGATTATAAGAAGCTTAGTCTATTTAAGATTTTGCAGAAAATCTTACTAATTAACTATAAACTTGTACTCCCCTATAGTATAAGAATATATCTAGTTTTCTATATTTTACTACTCGAGCTAGCTATATAGAATATAAAGATTAATAATAGCATTAAAGTTAAAGATAATAAATTAGAATATAAGATTAGGAAAATCCTTAAGTATAGAAGATAGAATAATATACTAGAATACTTAGTTAAATAGAAGGGCTACTTCTTAAGCAAAAATATATAGGAATCTCTAGAAAATATTACTAATGTACTAGAATAGCTTACGCAATACTAGTCTAAGAAAGGATAGTTATAGCAGTAACTAGTTAGCTTATAGAAATATTAGGAATGCAGCCTATTAGTTAAAATACCCTACTAGTTAATAAAATAAATTACTAATTAAAGAAATATTAGTTAGGAATAGTACTAAAAGGAAAAAATGCACTAAGCTAGGCTAAGGATTAGTAGCTAACTAAAGATCTAGCTATATCTTCTAGCCTATATTTATCTAGAATACTTAGATCTAGTAGGCTCTAATCAGCCCCCCTATAGGCTAGCTATTAGAGGGGAGGGCCCTTGGGAGCTAAGGCCTTAGCGCCTCGGTTAGCCTCTTTTAGCAGCTAGATGCTTAGCCTCGGCCTCTGCCTTCTTCGCCTCTAGATGCTCTAACTCTCCTAGATTTATTAGGCCCTAATAAATAGCCTAAGCTATCTTCTCTCTCTATATCTTCTTCTATTAACAGAGATGCATTAACTTTAGCTTAAGATCTTCAATTTCATTCTCTAACTTTTAATGCTAGAAGGAGATATTAAAAAGCTTAGAAGAGTTAGTTAGTTTAAGAATATTGCATTTAGAATATTAGCAATATATATACTTAGCGCATTAGAAAGAATTCTTAAGAGATACCTAATAAGATTTTAAGCCTTAAGCATTATAGAAAGAATAAGGAATTATAATAATAGCTTTAGAAAGAATAATTAAATAAAAGGACTTCTTCTACTTTAATCTATTAGAATAAGAATTAAAAGATTTTAGTTTTGCAATTCTATTCGATATTCTAATTAGGAAGGCATAATAATATAGTAAGATAATAGTAGGAAAACTTATAAGAAAATTGTTAGGGATAATAATCTATAAGAGAGAAATAATATTATAATCTATCTAATATGCAAGTTATAATAAAGATTGCAATATAGCACTAAGGCTATATAGAATAGACTATAGAGAGCTAGGAGTCTAATATTCTAGGATAGAACTAGCATAATAAGATTATATAAGCTAGAGTTAGAATTATAAAGGTTACTTAGTTAAAGGAGTTGATATTAACTCTATTAACTAGTTGAAGAAATTAGTATTAACTTGGTTAACTAGTTAAAGGATTTAGTATTAACTCTAGCCTACCCCTGCTAGGAAGGAACTAATACTACTAACAAAGGACTAAAGAATAAGTTATATAAGGGATATATTTGCTACTATTAGATAGATTTAGTATATAGCTCTTTAGTTATTAATCTAAGTATTACCTCTGATATAAGTAATAGCTTTACCGCTAGTAATATACTGCAGAAGACTTTGGAGATTGTTTCTATATTCTTTGAATTATACTTTAATATCGTTCTTGCCTAATATAAACCCTTTATGTACTTATTGTATACCTTGGTTACGGCAGTGCTCATTACACTTTATATCATTTATATAACATAGAGCTTAAATATGTTTTTTTTTTTTTTTTACAAGCAAGTTTATATAAAATAACTAGCTTTTATAGCAAATATATAGAGTATAACCTTATATGCTTATATCTTTTACTAGTATTTATACTTAAATATCTATTAACCCTACTTAATAATAAGTGCGCTTATTTTGACCCAATCTCTCTTATACTAGCTTCTGGATTATAATGCTTTTACAGGACTCAAAAACGTCCTGATCGGTCCTAAATCGGACGCCAAGCACCTCTCTACAGTAGCTGTTTGACTGAACTTGCAGTGCCGTAATTCGGGTCTAAAACTGCACGGTACGAACATAGCACGTTTGTCTCAATGCCGAGGACCTCCTTCGTTAGCCTATCCTCCGCCTTGGCACTCGAACAGTCCAGACTGACAGTCATGATCTCCCGCCTCCTTTCCGGCACTACTTGCTTGGCAAGTACGGGTTGCTTATTGTGCGAGGTCACAAGCTCGTGAATGCGCGCGGCGCAGTCCTTCGTGTTAGCAGTTGAGTTGGGACGCCGATAATAGCGTCACCTTTACTGGGTAAGGTTAAGGCGCTGAAAAGTAACTTACCGCCGTCAATAAAGATGCGTCTTAAGGTTGAGATGCTGAGCACAAAACCACGCTTCAGGGCTCAGCCGAGGAAAGCGTGGTTGAGAACAGATATATGAGTTAGAATGTCATCTTGGACATTTCAATGAGGTGGGTCGGGACTTTCATTTTTCGTGTAAGACGAAAAGCCGGTGGATATCGAGATTCATGAGTTGGATCCAAATTCGGAGGTGAGGACGCTTCTCGCCAGCGCTGGCAACGGCATGGACTAGGAGGAGCTACAATTCGAAACCATAAATGCCTACAGCAAAGTTGATTGCATTCTCAGCGGCTAATACGGACTTGGGCGAACCAACAGAGTTGAAGTCAGCTTGGACGCTATTGATGGATGCTGGGACGGAAGATTTGGAGCCAGCTCTCTTGAGAACCTTGATGTTAAGTTTCCCAAGGCGATAAGCTTCAAGATAATTACGACGCCCAGGTGACCTAATGTTCTAACTATATTGACATTCTCAGGGGTATCGAACAGTGTACATATCACATAAGAGATGGAAATACTTAAGTTGCAAGATACGATTGTTGTAAATTAATGTATCAAGATTATAAGATCTTTGTATTGAGAAGTGTGGGAGAGCGCAAGCACTGATATGCGCCGAATTATGTCCGGAAGTGTATCTCGATTGAGATTTCAGAGGACCACATTATACGAGGCAATTTTCATAAATAACGCTTACTAAAGTAGATAGAACTGACTAAAAGTCAAAAACAAATACTATTTAAAGCGTCGGTTGTGAGAAGGTACAGGAAATGGGTCTTTAGTAACGTCACCCTTCTACTCCGTTTGTTGGATGCCGAGGGAGATAGAGTACCTTTTAGGCTTACATAATCACATTTGCTTTCCGCGGCCGCTTGCTAGCGCTAACCCACCCTTATTACACTTAATTTAGTCACTGAATGCATTAGCAAAGCTTACTTACGCACTATCAATTACGCTGATGAGGAATGTGCGGAGGTATTGTGGTATAACTTCCTCCCAGCACCTCGTCTATCATACTTGCGGGCTTGCAATGCAGGCATACTATGGGCCAACCAGGATAGTCCGCCGGTCACGTATGTCACTACGTAAGGCGATTCTTCGAAGGGAACACTTGCTCCGGGATTAGATCATCTTTGGGAAGCCCTCATTTAACTGCCAAATCTGCCAGCACTCATTTACTTGCATACGAGGACGCAAGCCACATCATCTGCTAAGCATAGACTGATATGGTGCGAATTGTGGTTCAACGGCCTACCATGTTGGCATGCTAGACAACACACAGAAGCTTGAGTTTCCAGAAGCGATGGAATGTATCATGACCAACTCAACAGTAGGCAGTGCACAGTAAGGATTACAGCTTCAATGTATCTAAAAAGCGCCAAACAAAAGCAAAAGAGGATGTAAGCAACATAGATGCACTAAAACCAAGCCACATTCTTTAAATGTCCGAGCGTAGAAGCAGCGCTTCGGCTTCCGAGCAGGAAGAGCGAGGACTATAGAAGCCCAGCTCAAAATGCCTTTGAGTGTGTGAAAACACAAGAGGAGGAAAGAACAGTCGTGGAAACCAATAAATTTCAGGGACACTCGTCAAGACGGCTAAGAATTTATTGCATGCTCGGTACCATAGTACTACTTCGTCTGACAGGTGTTAGCGCCTGGGCTTTAACTGCTAAGTGATTAACCCAGGGATGTCAAAAGCTAGTTTCATGGGGTAAGCCGGTGTTACCGAACGAACATCGCAGTTATTTTTTCAAGTAACATACAGCCCTATGCTTTAGAAAAGCAATCTTGTTCCAAGGAACGGAGGTTAGCAATTCTTCTGTTTCGAAGCATAAATGGGATACATCGTATTTAGAATTCATGGAGGAAGCAATGCATATTTAAGGGTAAGACTAAGAAATAATACGCGTTCTATAGCCGAAATTTGTGTTCCATGTACTTACGACGAAACTTGAATCGGACCATATTTTCTTGGCAGGCAGAAGTAGATTGTGTTTAGATTAAGGTTTTCGCCTACCTAGAAGTATAGCTCTTTGTAACTGCCGAATGTGCTTATCCGAATGCATAAGAATAAGATCTTGTATTAAGAAGGGGCATTGCTGACCCGCTTATAGGGTTAAGCCACAACTTACGTTATCCCAAGGCCTAATAAGGGCTGTGCAAAGTATGTATTACCCAAAGTAAATGAATTTAGGGAATGCAGAAATGCATGCTTGAAAAGTACCAGTACCATTATGTAAATACCACAGTATTAAAGGACTCTTCATACCTTGCTCATCTCCAGGCCCATGTTCCTCATTTCTCCATAATATACACTTTGCCAAGCAGTTCTGGCTAAGATCTAAGCATAGGTTACCCCCCCATCTCTGATTCAACAGTCATGCCTGAAATAGCACATTTGTCCTTTGATACTTAGCACTCTAGTGCAGCAAGTTTCGCTACTTACTGTTATATCCATTGGAAGAAGTGCGTATTCTGACCGCCCACACACACTTACCTCTTGATTAAGTTGCCAAGCAGTGCATATAGAGAACTGAATCATACTGGATTACGAGTCCGCTATATACGAAGATGTCTTGGCTCTTAGATGAGTAATGCTGTTAGAGGATCTTTATCTCGGTAATGGACGCAAAGCCGTACGATTGAAGAATTTCAGAGTATATAAACCCTTCCAGTTTACGAACATTATCCTCGTCTCATAGTATGCAGTCAACTCGTCTACTCCTATCTGCTTGTGCTATATTTTCAAAACCAAAATGCCTTTATACAATGTCTTCCTGACGCTCGGCCTTATAGCAAGCGTCAGTGCCTGTCCAGGACACGATAATCACGAGCCGCTCGCTTTGCAAGAAAGACATGTTGTGAACAGAGCAACAGACTCGACGGACTGGTCCTACGATGCTTCCTACGACTGGGGCCGTTTGAACCCAGGTATAGATTTTTGTAGCAATGATACATTGTCGAATCTTCTAACAACACTGCTCTTCAGACTATCGTCTCTGCCAGACTGGTACCCAGCAATCGCCAATTGCCCTTAGCCTATCTAACGGCCTATCATTGAACCACCAACCAATCTTCCATTACGACGGCAACGTCACAGGAACCTTCTATAACTGGAAGTACGGGCCGGCCTTTACCCTAGCCCACGATGAGGGCGACGACTACACCTCAGCACCATCCTTTACTTACGACAACGAGACCAACTACCTGAAGGGGTGGCATATACACGCCCCCGCCGACCACTCGGTGGGCGACTTACGATCCAAGGCCGAAATGCATTTTGTGCACGCCGATGCCTCGGGCCATGAGAAGGCTGTCTTGGCTTTTCGGATCGACCCCGGAAATGTACATGACGCCTTTTTCGATCAGCTGCCGCCCATGATCGGGTTCAATGACACCGATACCGCCAAAGAGGTGACTCTCAACCTCTCGCTCGCTCTCGATAGCGTTTCCTGGTTCAATGAGTTCTGGACCTACCAAGGCAGCCTAACCAGCCCCCCGTGTTCCGAGGGGATACGATGGTTCATCGCGCGCCAACTACTCTTTGTCGGCGTCCAGCAAATGCAGGACATCCTAGGCGCAAGCACTTATAGCGCCCGCGTTGAGCAGCAGGTTTGGCAACACCGTATTAACGAGTAGTATCAAAGTGAGTAACACCGGCAGTTGTGAATTACATTCACCCAAAATAGGATCAAGTATATCTACTTCGCAGGAAAGCTATTCGCATTCGGGTTGGGTCGGACTTCGTGTATATATTCATCTATTCCAATTCTGAAATGCCCTTTATGGCAAATTGCCTTCTATATAGCATCAATCAGTGAACTTTGTAGCTTGCATACATTTGCGTGAATTAATGCGTTGAATTAACAAGATAATAAAGGGCCATGAATTCTAATAACTAGGTGAACTTGGGTTATAGCTACTTGTAAAGTATCTAAATAAATATATAGAGAAGAATGTATTAAAATAAATTAGACACAAAAAGGCAGTCTCTTGTTATTGTAGTCACTTAGGTCTGCAACATTTTTCGGGGTATTATGTTATGCACGATGTTCCTCCACACCCCCCCCCTCTTTAAACAAAAGTAACCGCGGTCGCATTCGATACGTATAAGGTTGTTCCGAATTTGACCAAATACACTATACTAGTAGAGACTTGATATAAACCTATAAAAACATTAAGGCATATCTCTTGACTTAATAGTGTTCTCTGCCAAACAGAGTCAATGTATAATTCCTTTAGAATTGAGCTGAAATTCTAGCTTGTAACGGCTAATAGGTCTTCAAGAACGGACACGAGCAAGCGCTACCCAATAATCGCTTTGGGCAAGGAAACTTCAGGTTTACAGAATTTCTTTAGGCTTGCTACACCGCAGGTGCTTCGAAAAGTTTTATAGCCTCTGCGTTATCACAACCTTTCCTTATAACAGTGTAATGCTACCTTTTAGTTTAACGATAGTTGCTGTTAAGCCTAAATTTGTGCACTAGGAAGAAAGAAGATTAGGTTTAGACTAGAACGTAATTAAGCTTGCTATTATAGAATTTGTCTATCTTTGTTAGAATGAAAATAAGGTTCCTTCTTAAACAATATTCTTAGCATACTTGGAGCTTTATAGTTAATTTAATAAATTATGCATACTCTATACTTTACCTATAAAGTCAGACCACAGACCGTAATAAATTATTCACTAGGTTAATACTAGAGCCCTTGAACTTCCACTCTTTCCTCTGTCCCACTGCTAGGGAGGAAAATAAACCAAGAAAAGGATTGTTAGGTGAAATAATTATTCGAAGTCTCGATACGTGTAGTCAACCCGCATATATACAATATTGGATACGGTACATATCGTTACCGATAAATTGACCTGTGCTGAGCGCGTTGCAATAAAGAAGACCCCGATTATGAGAAAATACTTCTTAAAAACAAGTACGCACGGCTAGTACAAGGCCTGGGCGACATTCAAGATTCTACGGTTCTGTAAAGTCTAATAGCTGGTAGAAACTTTTAGAACCATCATAGGAAATAGAGAGGTTTCATTATGTTAGAATAAAGGCTCCTTTCTTACGGAGTGAATGATGTAGGCCCGGACAAGGAGAACTTTTACAGGGTGTTGAAAGGAGTATATATATCCGGCCCCAGGCCCCTGCCCCAGGCCCTCGATTTGACATCATTATCATTTGAGCATCTGCCTCCATGCGGCCTTTCTATATTATAGCTGGCGAATGACGTACTGCTGCCACGCCTTCCAATCCGCGAGGTCCGACCCAGTGAGAGTAATCTCTGCATCGTGATAGATGAAGTCAAAATTCAACGCGTGATGCAGCTTGAATATCTCCGGCGTTCCAGTATTGGCAAGCTTTGCATCGGCGAAATCTGCCGTGCCCTGGTTGAAGAATGCATAGGTGCCAAAGGGTGCTGCCAGCTGGTCATCCGAGAAAATAGAGCGATTATCGAAGGCCTCCGAATATTGGCCATCCGGCCCTCTCCCGCCCATCCCAACGTTATCCAAGTTTGCTGGTTCAGCTTGCAAAGCAAGGGGTTCCTGACGTCGAGCATCATTCTGAGCCGTTGAAGTACCCTGCTCCTCCTCAATGGGAACTTGTAGGTGTGCGCACATCTTCCGGACTTCAATCAGGCGTGTCGACGCGGCTTCGTTCCCGCACTGCTTCATGTCGTTCAACAGGTTGATTGCGGAGGTCAGCGAGGTGACATGGTTGCGGGAAGACTTGCCCTGCACCATGATGTCTAGTATTACTGTGAATGATGCGGAGAAGAGGACGTCCAAGTCAAAACATCCGAATCTCGCTGTGCGGTATGGTTAGACACGAAGCAACTCGTCGAATATGCTTGCACCACTCACACAGAATTTCCTGGGTCTGCAGTGCTAGGAGAACGGTCAAAGCTTGCCGGCCGGCCTTTACTATAGGCAGGGCCTAGATTAATACTAAACTGCAATAAACTATTATAGCTTTATAAGCTTGCATTTAGAAATTTAAAGAATCTAGTAATATTTAAATTAAGATTTATAAAATAAATAAATTTATTTCTTATAAAGAATTAAAAAGCACTCTTTAGGCTTTTATTACTTAATGCAAAGCCTACTTTTTCTATTATCTAGCTTATTCTAAAGTTAAAGTATTCTCTAAGTAGAGAATAGTTTTTTTGGGTAGAAGATTTTTTAGCGCTAGCGAATATAGGGGTAAAAGAATTATTTTTTTCTTTTATAAATTATCCTTTTCTTAATTTTTAAGCTTTCTAGCTTCTTTTAATTTAAAGTCTAGTTGCCTCCCTTAAAATTCTATTATTTCTAAATTTCAAGTTCTTATTATCTTCCTTTCTATTTTAATTGCAGAATTTATATTTCTAAAGTAAAAGATTAAGATAATTAGATCTATATTTTTATCTATATTAAAAATAACTAATTGCTTTATCTTATTTTTAAAGCTTATCTTTAATCTATAATTCTAATTAAAATTTAGCTATAGTTAATTCTATTTATTCTTTATTTTTCTATTTTCTATTATATATTATTATATATAGAAAATGCTAATTTAATATTATAGCTAATAAAGCAGCAGCTTATTTAGCTTTAATATACTATAAAATGCTTAGGAAAGAGCAATAAATTATTATAAGCTATATTTAAAGCTTGCCTAGTATTTATTATACTTAATAAAATCTATAGTATTTCTAGTTTTCTAATCTAGCAAGCACTTTTATTCTGCTTCTTAGCTATATTTAAACTAATAGCCTTATTTATTAAAAATGCGCTTTTATTACTAAGCAAGCTTATAAGATATAAGATTATTACTGCCTCTTATATAGGTAGATAAACCCTTATATAAATAGTTGCTTATCTGCTTAAATAGCAGCTTTTCCTATTTTATAGCAAATATAAATGCGCTGCTAAAAGCTCTTTCTAAATTAGCAAGCTAGTAAATAATTTAAAGTAGAATGCTAAAGCAAGCCTAAGAATAGCTAGCCTAGCCTTCTAAAGAATTTAAGGCAGCTAATTATAGCATCTTTCTGCTAAATATAAAAGCAGCTAGCTAATCTAATAAACTAGATTATCTAAAAAGAAAATAATTAGCTAAAGCCTAATCTTTAGCTTTGCAGGATTAGCTAAGCTGCTTACTTATAAAGGCTAGATCTAATTAGAACTAAAGAGCTAGTTTTGCTAATCTAAGATAATAAGCTAACCTTATAAGCTCTTTATTAAAGCTTCTAGCGCATTACTTAGCAAGCTTGCTATACTGTAATTGCATTTATTATTAGCTATTCTATTCTTTTTAAAATTAACTAGAAAAATAAGCATATTAAGCTTAAATAGCTATTTAATAGCTAGCTTAAAAGCAGTTTATAGCAGCAGTATATAATCTTATAGGCATTCGGGTCAGGTTTTGGCTGAAAAAGTTGTGACTTAGTGAAAATCTTACGATTTTCCTTAATGCCGCTGCTAGACTTGCATAGCTATTACTGCCCACCCGATTATAGTATACTTATAAAATTTATATTATTCAAATCGCCTTAAGCTAGCAACTAGACTTTATTAATTTTCAATTGAGCTGGATTGCTAGAATAACTTAATCTGCAATATTAATCTCTGCTCTAATAGTAAGAGAGAATTTAAGATATTAATAGCCTGCTTTTTTTAGCTTAGCAGCTTTAGAATAAACCCCTATTATGCTAGTTAGGAATAAGATAAATCTCTATTTTCTTTATTATCTTTAAAATAAATCCCTATTTATGCTAGTTATAAATAGAATAAACCCTTATTTTCTTAATTATTTTAAGAATAAATCTTTATCTATTAATTCTTTATTTATATTATATAATATTAGAGGCAAAGAGAGTATAGCTGCTTTATCTAAATATCTCTATAAGGAATATAAGGCGCTTAAGATATAATTTTTCTTTCTTTTTTTTTTCTTCTTCCTTTTTCTCTTCTCTATCCTCTTTCTTCCTCTATTTTATTATAGTAGCAGTAGAAGGGATAAGTAGATAGCAAGTAGGCGGTTTAGAGTTCTATTAGCTATAGACTAATAAGCACTATTCTTAAGCAAGTATAAGCTAGATAGTTAAGATATAGCTTAAAAAGCTATAATATAGAATAAGTAGATAAAGCTAGCAGAGCAGAGATTTTATTTAGGGTGAGGTTATATGCTCTAACCCTAATCTAACCTTTAGGATCTCTTTAGGCTAGAGAGGAAATCCGAGGCAGCAATAGGCTATATCTATAATATATTTGCTCTATCCCTTATACCTTATTAGTTCTGCGCGCTCCCCCTCCTCTCTATTATCCCTCTTATCTTGCTATAACCCTATATCCCCCTCTGCCTTTATCTTCTCTTCTATCTTCTAATTATTATCTTGCTCTTTATAGCTCCTAGGGATAATATAATAAGCACTGCTATAACTAGGGTATATAATAAGTATATAAAGGGTTTATATTAGGCAAGAATAATATTAAAGTATAATCTAAAGAATATAGAAATAATCTCTAAAGTCTTCTATAGTATATTACTAGTAGTAAGGCTATTACTTATATTAGAGATAATACTTAGATTAATAACTAAAAAGCTATATATTAAATCTATTTAATAGTAGTAAATATATCCTTTATATATTTGCTCTCTAGTCCTTTATTAGTAATATTAGTTTCTTTCTTGCAGGGGTAGACTGCTAGAGTTGCTAGCAATAGTTATAGTCTAAGATTATATTAATAGAACTGCTTATAGTTCTTGCAGTTCTCCTTTATCTAGTATCTTTTTAATCCTAACCCTAGCTTATATAATTAATATTATCTTTTTTGTAGAGTATTGGAATTCTAATATCTAGTTTTTATTAGTTTTGATTTATTAGTAATCTATATATTAGATAGATTATAATAGATAATTTATTAGATTGCACTATAAGTAGGCCTGCTAGAGTGCTAAGCAAGCCTTAGTACTACTAAATCTTTTGGCTATTAAAGACCTTATATTATAGTAGCAGCAGGAGGGCTAGATAAATAGCAAGCAGGCAACTTAGGATTCTATTTAGCTATAGATAAATAGGCACTATCTTTTAGCAGGTATAGGCTAGGTAGTTAAGATATAGCTTAAGGAGCTATAATATAGGATAGGCAAGCGGGGCTAGCTAGCTGAAGATTTTATCCTAGGCAGGGTTACATGCCTAACCTTATCCCTTAGGGCCTCTCTAGCCTAGAGAGAGGATCTAAGGCAGCAGGCAGGCTAGATTTATAATACCTTATAGTATAGTGGACCTAGCAGTATACTTAATTATAATAATAGATTGGACTTTAAGGTACCTTCTAGCTTAAGCTCTATATACTACTTAGAAGGGCAGCAGCATTTATAAAACTGTATAATTATTAGGCTTATATATTTATTTATAGGGCTAGTTTAGCTAGCTTTTCCTAGCTAATTAGCTAACTCGTTGCTATAAATGCCTAATATTATAGTAGCTCTTATTATAAAATTTAGGACTATATATTGTACTTCTTACTTTCTAAAGTTTAGAATATAAATTATAACTTATATGCTCTAAAGCAAGCTTTTCGCTCTAATCCTATGCCTTATTAGTATTAGCTTGCTATTTTTCTAATATAGCATGCTTAGGTTAATAGGGCCTTTGCTTATAACTTAGTTTTATATTCTCTTTACTATATAATAGCGCCTGAGTTCTAGTTTAATAGTATAGCTATATTCTATACTATCTGCCCTTTTTAAGCTAGCTAAAAAGACTATATTATCTAGGGCTTTCTAACTCCTTAGAAATTTCTTAGAGTCCTATATAGCTTTGCTCTTTAGCTATTATTTATAATAAATAGAATAAACTATTTATCTGCGCTAATTATATATAGAATAAATCTCTATTTGCGCTAATAGTCTATAGAATAAACTCTTATTTTCTTTATTATCTTTAAAATAAATCTCTATTTGCGCTAATAGTCTATAGAATAAATTCCTATTTTCTTTATTATCTTTAGGATAAACCCCTATTTTGCGCTAATAGTCTATAGAATAAATCCCTATTTTCTTTATTATCTTTAGGACAAACCCCTATTATTTAGTAAATAAGATAAATCTTACTTATTTTATAATCCTTTATTAGTATAGAAACTTTAAGAGATTCTATATTTAAGAAAGCATAGTAGATAGTAGAAATATAGATAAGTAGGCTAGCTTGCAGTAGCAGGCTATGCCTCTATAGCATGCTTATCTGCAATGCATATAGAATAGCTCTTTTCTTCTCCTTAGCCTTAAACAGCTATTCTGGGCTAGATTAGGATTATAAAGATTTAGAATTATAGTACTATATAGTTCTTTTACTAAGCATATACTAACTTTTCGAGTGCAGACTATAAGTTCTTATAATTCCCTTTAGTATATATATCTTAAGGCATTAAAGTAAGCTCTTTATTAATATTTAATACTTTAGGAATTGCTTATAAAGTCTTTATAATAAATTTAGAGTAGGCTTGCTTTACTAATGCAGATAGTAATTTATCTAAATCTTACTATTGCCTTTATTATAGTCTTAGAGGCAATTGCAAACTCTTTTTTATAGCAAGCTTTAAGAATAGGCCTGCTATTCTGCTATAGAGAATAAGTTATCTAGGTCTTAGCATTATCTATACTTATTATTTCCTAATAGACCAAGTGCTAGGAAATAATTAGTTATCTTTTTATAACTAATTATCTTTTAAAATAGAAGGGAGGCTTTCTTATATACTTATACTTTAAGAAGCCTATTTCCTTTATAACTTACCTTTTCTATATCTACTGCCTAACTATATCCTCTCCTTCTACCTTCGCATACTAGTATTAGGCAGCTATAAGCGCTAACTAGTACCTATAATGCCTTCTGCCCTAGTATATTACTATAGTATTCTCTACTCTTACTATCTAAGTAAGCTTTATATATTATTGCTAGCAAGGCTTAAATTAGCTATTTCTCTAAAATAGTTTATTAAGAGCCTCTTTACTCTGCTCCGAATTAATAAGCTAGGCATTCTACTACCTAAGGCTAATATATGCAATCTCTAGAATATAGTTTAGGGATTAAGATTGGTCTTAAGAGGCTAGCAGGTAATAGGAGATAAATAGCTGCTTTTTGCAATTGCTAAGGTCCTATAGAGCTTTTGCTTTGACCTAGCTACTATAGAATGCATAAAGAACTTTGCTAGCTTCCTATGCATTAGAACTAAGCCCTATATAATAATGCTGCTATTAGATAATATTATATGTGAGAATAGATAGCGCCTAGCATATGCGCTTAGGCATTTGCTATAGTATATCCTATCTAAGCTGCTTCTAGTGGCTAGAAGCTTTATAAAAGCTATTAAGGTAGTAATTAAGCAATTATAGAAGATAGTATATATTGTAAATAAGATGCAGCAGGCACTTAAGTATAAATGCAATACTATTTAGATACTATATAGTATAATAGGATATATTTTGGATAATTAGATTTCTTTTTTCCTATTCTGCTCCTTAATGCTCTTAGTAATTATTTTAGAATAAGATCTTCTTTTTTTGTTTTTATATATTTCCTCTCTTTTTTAATCTCTCCTTCTCCTTAATTCTTTCCTATCCCTACTAATTAATTAGACGCCTGCCTGCCTTTAAGCTATTCTTTTAATTAGAAGATGCATTTCTAGCTATCTTTAGCATAATAGTCTATACTCTTTATTAATTACCTTATAGCCCTTTTAGGCTCTTTATTTTATTTTCCTTTCCCTCTTTTAACTTCTTTAATTAATCCAATACTATTATTAACTTTAATATTCTCTTGCCTTTATAGCCCTCTTTATCTTTAGATTGCACTTTGCTAACTCTAGCTTTAACTAGTATATTTGGATCTATCTAGTATAAGAAAATAGCTATAGGAGGCAGCAGTAAGCCTAGCTTGTCTAAGAAGCTAAGCATCTTGAGGCGTATCTGCTAGTTATTTATAAAGAAGGATTGCATAGGCATTAAGAATAAGACCTCTGCTACTAGTTCTCTTAAGATATAAAGGGCCTTGAAGCCTCTTCTATAGAACTTGTGCATATTAAAGAGCATATTCCTTAAACCCCTGCACTATTCTTAAGCTTAATTAGAAGCGCAAGGTCTAATAGCTTTTACCTTAATATAGATTATTCTAGTATTCTATATATCCCTTAATATTATAGATATAGATAGGCAAAGCCTATATCCTGCTTCTTGCTAACTAGGCTAATATAAGGGAGAGGCCTAGCTGCTATTAGTAAGCTTAAGAACCTCCTTTGAGATATATAATGCAGCTATAGATATATTAAGAAGAATTCTATCTATATATAGCTATTCTGGATATGCTTAGCGCATTTATAGAGACTATAGCTCTTTTACGCTTGAGGAAGAGGATAATAGCAGGCAGGCGCTCTCGCTTTAGTCCGGAGCAGCTGCTAGACCTATTAGAACTTCTTATATCCCATTAAGATCTCTTTTATTCTTTAGTACTCTAGTATTGCTTCTTTTTCTTTTAAAAAGGAATCTATACTCTTTAAAGCCCTATAGAATCCCTTTTACTATTTCTCTTCTAGCAGTAGGAAGATATAGCGTTCCTATTGGGAAATCTATCTACTATTAGGATCTTAGGTCTTAAGCTAGCGTAAGTAGTTATAAAGCCTGCTATCTGCCTTTGCAGATCTCTGCTCTAGTTAATATAGCTAATAGCTTTTTGCTAGAGATTAATCCTAAGAAGCTAATCTAGGTTATTGCCTTCTATCTTGCTTACCCTGCTTGCATTTGCTTTAATTAAACTAAAAAGGAACTTGCTAAAATAAGTGCTCTTGCTAGAGATTGCTATAAGTATAATGCTGCTTAAAATAGATATAATAACCCTATGCCTAGCAAGAAGCTATATATATATTGCAATAGAGAATATTATAGCTAGGGAAAAGGAAGAAAAGAATTATAGCAGAGGCTATAGGGACCCTATATACTATAGAGGCTCTTATACTAGGAAGAATAGCATCTATAGAACTTTTGATTAATCTAGTAGATTCTTAGTAAGCTAGTAGTAAACTTACTTAATATTAGGGCATTGCAGTTTAGGTTTGTATTGCTAGCTAATTATCCTAATTAGGGATAGTATTTAGGAATGCTTAATATATAGCTATGCCCTTTAGCATTTAGCAATAGTAAATAATTTACTATTCTTCTTACCTTTTATAAAGTCCTTATATGCATTTCTATAAAAATAGAATATAGCTTAGTATATCCTCTTTAAAATCCTAAGATAAGATCTAATCTAGCTTAGCCTTAGGACTAAGAAGATTTAATATTAGAGCTAATGCTATTAAAATAATAAAATCTAATTGCAAGGCTTTTTTATAAACTACTAGGCCTTTAATTAGGTAAAATAACTATATAAGAGATTAAAGCTTTTATAAAGCCTAATATAGATTTCCCTAAGCAAGCAATAGCAATGCATTACTGCAATAGCAGCGCATAGGCTATATTCTGAATAGTGCACTATAGAAATAGCTCCTAGTAATGTATATATATACTAGCTAAATAAATAGCTCTTTAATTAATAAAATAACTAATAAGCAATCTAACTACTAATAACCTATTCTACTATATATATATATTAGGCCTAGCTAATACTACTTAGTAATTGCCTTTAAGCGATTATAGATAGCTAGATTAAAGAGATAGACCCTAAAAGACCTTCCTGCATTGCGCGCGCAAGTAAATAGTAAATACTCTTAATAAGGAATCTATGCTATATATTAGCAATTATTTCTTTAAATCTCCCTATAAAATATTAGACTTTCTAAATAGCTATTAAGAAGATCTCCCTTACTACTAGATCTCTTTAATCCTCGAGGTTATACTCTTTAAAGCAAGGCTAGATATGCATTTATTATATATAATACTATTTATATAAAATAATATGCAGCTAATCTATTATAGCTAATAATAAAAGAATTTATTAGCTAGAAGCCCTTATAAAAGGACTTTGAGTCGATACTACCTTTTAGGGCATAGTTAATATAGATAAGTAGACTACTCCTGCTATAGAGGCGTTAAATAAGTTCTAGCTTGCTATAATAGTAGCTAGGATAATAAGAAGCTATATTAGTAAGCAACTATTTAATAATAATCTCTTCTATGCCTTTTGCAAAGACTTTGAAGAATAGTCCTAAGCAATATTCGAGAGAATACTAAATGCATACTGCTGCCCCCTTAAGAACTTCCTATGCTAGCAAAGCGTCTTTATAAGATAAAATAATAGCTATATAGCCTCCTAACTAGCCAATCTAGTAAATAAGAATATGCCTATAGGATAGGACTTAGCAGAGAAGATAGCAATAATAAGAAGCATATTAGCAAGCGAGATCTATAGCATAGTTAATAGAGTTAATATTAGAATTTTATTAGCATTAACTCTTTAGATAATTACTAGATAACTTTTGCTAGATAATATTTCTATTATTATATATATAGATTTATACTCTCTATATAAGTATTTAGTTAAGCTAAGTATAATAAAGGAGAAGAGATTAATAATCGATATTATATTGCTTTGATAATTGTATAAGATAAGAGAGATTGCTAAAATTAGATAGGTTAATAGCAAGAATAACTCTGCAGATATAATAATAAAAGCATTACTAAATACTGCTTTATAATAGCTTATTGATTATAATGAGCTTTGCATCTAGATAGATAGTTTTGTTGATAGGCTCTAACTAACTATCGCTTAGCTTTTTTGGAACTATTACCTATGCCTTAGATATACCTTACTTGCTACTTTGCTTCTTTCTTATATATACGCTAAAATCAGATTTGTTTTCTATATTAATACCTATGCATTCTATTAATGCTACCTCTCTTTACTCTATTAATACAATATTTTTTTTTTTTTTAAACCTATCTACTACTTCTTTTCCTTTTCTAAGCATAATTACTAAGCTTTTTAGCCTTTTATTAAGCAATTCTATTAAGCAATCTAATTATCTATTACTTACTTTACTACCTATAAGAATTATTAACTAGCTAAGCAATATCTAATATAATACTTGCAATAATATCTTACTTTACCTTTATTAATATTAACCCTACTATTCCTAAGGCAAATAATAATATTGCATCCTTAGCTGCTAATATAGCGATTCCTACTACTGCTGCCCCTAAAGAAAGCAGCAATATAATAGTATTAAGCGCTAAGAAAGCAACCCCTGCAAAGAACCTAATAAAGAAAAAGAATTCTTGCAGAATTAATAATCTTAATAATTGCAAGAATAAGGCAAAGGAATAGATAGATAATCTATTCTTAAAGGATAATACTAAATAATATATTAAGCAAGTTATTAATAAATTAAAGGTATAAGACTTATAATATTTATTAAATATTATTATTTAAGATCTGCAGAAGAGAGTTGCTAAGGAGAATTTTATTCCTAAGGATACCCCTATGCAGTACTAAATTATTGCAATTATTGCTATAATTAATAAGATTGCTATTTTGGGCAAACTTTAGGATTATTAAAAGCTAATAGAGGAGCTTATCAAGGGTTAGATCGATCTGCTTACGCAACTATAGATAATCCTTAACTAGCAGAAAGTCGAATAAATCTAGCTAATAGCTATATAATATATAACTGCAAAATATACTTTAACCCTTAAAGCATTAAAGAAAAAGGTATCTATAGAGAATAAGACTACCTTAACTAATAAGAAAGTATCTAGAAAAGAGGATACTACTATAATTAATAAGAGGTCTGCGATAATTGCAAGTCTGGATAATAATAAGATAGATAATGCCGATAATAAGATAGATATTAATAGTAAGGATAGGAAGATATTTAAGAAATAGAATAAGAGGATAAAGAAATATATAGCAATAGATAATGCTAATAATAAGATAGATACTAATAGTAAGAATAGAGAGATATTTAAGGAATAGAATAAGAGGATAAAGAAATATATAGTAATAGAATAAGAAGGTTGCGCTAGTAATAAATAAATAATAGAGAGGCGACTATTGCATAATTTTAGTAGAAGTGCAGTAAAGAGTTCTTTTGAGGATTATAATATTTTTTTTTTTTTTTTTTTTTAAAATAAGGAATATAATAACCATTAAGGTTATTACTAATTTAGAAAGATTGCTAGTATAAGGAAATAATAACTCTTGTTATTATTAGCCTATGCGTAGGCTAGATTTACCCTTACTAAAGGGCTATAAGGCCCTCTAGTTAATATTAAAGACTAATTAATTAATAATAATTATTATATTAATTATAAGCTTTTATTTATATATATAAGACTAACTAATAGTAAGAAAAGAAAAGATTGCTAGTATAGATTCTACTAAGCGAGCTATAGCAATGCATTACTGCAATGGCAGCGCATAGGCTATATTCTAAATAGTGCGCGATAAGAATAGCCTATAGCAATGCATATATATACTAGCTAGATAGATAGCTCTTTAACTAATAAAATAACTAATAAGCAATCTAACTACTAGTAATCTATTCTATTATATATATATACTAGGCCTAGCTAATACCTAAAATATTCTATAAGAATTGCAGGTAAATTATAATATTTATAGTTAAGATAGATTAAGAAGTTTAATTATAAAATACGCATTATTATTTTTTATATTAATTCTGCCTGCAAAACTTATAGCCTCTGCTAGGCTTCTATATTAGGGTTAGGGTCCCTAGAAGTCCCTATATTAATAGTCTCTTAGATTATATAGTATTAATATTATATATAATCTTTGCTGCAAGCTCCTTGCCCTGCATTGCCTAGTAGCCAAGCTCTTCTACTATATTGCCTATCTCGACTATCCTTATAATCTTAACCTTTGCCTTCTATCCCTACTAGTAGACTCTGCCCTCTAACTAATATAATTTAGATAGGGTAATAGGAAGCTTAGAATACTATATATTATTAGCGCGCTAAATATTAAAGCCTTTGCTAGTAATAAATGCTATTGCAATAAGGACTTTATTTTTGCTATTGCAGCAGTATTTTGTATTTATTCTTTTAACTAGCTTAGCCCTCTCTAATATGCCCTTACTAGAGCTTATATATAGAAACTTAACTTAGGATACTAGCTCTGCATCTCTAAGCAGGAAGATGTAGGTAAGAGCAGCACTAATTGGCTAGCTAAAGAAGATAATTGCGTGCTGCTTACTAGAGCTATTTGCTAGCGCTATTTTGAAGTTATTTTCTAAGATTATTTGTCTAATAAGGCACTTAATATATTGAAGCTTGGCAGAAGAACTTGCAAGATTATCTGCGCTCTGCCTAAAGTCTTATATAGTAGTATAGCTAGCAAAGGCGTAGGCGATAAGCGTGCTACTTAGAATATCTTTCTATAAGGCAGTCGGGATCTTCTAGCAGTATTTAGCTAAGAGGGCATTACTGCTAATAGAGTCCTATATCCTAAGCAGAAATAGATATATAGAAGCTTGCTATAGAAGAATAAAATGGTTCTTCTAGGGCTTAAGCTTGCTACTTTGCAGCTCTTCTATAATAAACTGCCTTATAAGCTTCTATTTAATCTATCCTTACTTCTCCTACTCCTAAATATTTCTTGCTAGGAGGCGCTTAATAATGCTATTAATACTAGCTACTGTTATTTTAAAGCAGATAGCTATCTCTTTATTTATAGCAGGCTATAGCTCCTTCTATATGCGCTTAATAGCTAGGAGCAGGATAATAGGCCTGCTGCAGTAGTTCTAGCCTTAGCATAGGCAGAGTATAAATAGCTTAAAGAAAGGCATATATTTTACTAGCTTCTCTTTAGCGCCCTTAACTGCTACTACTGCTTATTAGCCTAGGTCTTGCACTTGCGCATTAAATGCCTATTATGCTTTCTAGGACTGTAGCTCTATAAGGCCGAACTTGGATATCTTTATATAGATAAGCTTATAGCTTTTGAAATAATGCTATTATTCCCAAAAGTGCTTAATAGAATGCATTTATGCTAGGGACCCCTCTTCTAAAGTAATCCTGTAGAGCGTAATAAGGGAGATAGAATAGTTAGCATAGCTCTTATAAATAGCTAGCTGCTTAAAGGCTTTTATAGTATTCCTAATTCTCTTATAGAGCTAGAATTCGTCTATAATATAGGCTTTAATAGTTAAGATGGTTATAGCAATTTTCTTCTCTCTAATATAGCTTATATTAGCTAACTTAAACTTATTTATTAGATTATTAATAGCTATATTGCTTACTAGGAAGATATTCTATATAATGCCTCTGCTAGCAGCGACTATCTATAATATCTTAGGGCCAAACTTTTTAGACTAAATTACTTAATCTCCCTTTGCTTCTAAAATCTTTGTCTAAGCTTAGCAGTCTCTAAGCTATAGCAGCTATATTCTATCCTTAATATTGCTGCTATAGATTAAGAAAGTTATAAAGATTTTGTTATTTATTGCTATATTAGTATAGATTTTCCTTATCTCGATTAGCTAGTTTATTACTAGGCTAGGGGGCATAATAATAATACTAGGCGTATTAGTTAGGTAGGTTATATAGATTCTGTATAATTAGGAATCCTTAATGCAAGGATACTAAATAAAGCCTTTAGTATTGCTTCTAGCCTGCAAAGGGCAGCAAGAATAGAGCGCCTAATTATTGGGTAGATGCTTGCAGTAAAATATAATATTATTTTTGGCCTTTGCCTACTTGCTCTTAATCTTAGCTTATTTTATAGCAAGCTTAGCGCAAATGTATAGTAGCATTAGGGTTAGTATAGTCTTGCTAAAGCTTATATCCTATCCTATTATGCTGCTATTAATTCCCTTAGTAATTAGATTCGTTAGCAGATTGCAGATAGCAATTAGCTAGTATATATAAATAGGGTTGCGCTAAATTAATAAGAGCAGCTTTTGGGGCAAGTAATGTGGGATGCAAGTACTGCAGTAGGAGGGATGCTGCTTGTAGCAGCGATAGGGTTATAGGCTATAGCAGTAATAGGGGTTGCAGGCAGTAGGGGTAATAGCAATGCAGATTATAAAGGCGATAGTAATAGTAATAGGGGCAGCAGCATATGCTAATAGCAGTAGAGCAAGCATGCTATTACTTTCTCTAGCTGCGCTAAGTTATCTTTAGCTAGCCTAAGTAGAATAAAGTAGCATGATATTCCTTCACTATAAAGAACTAAATATATACTATTCTATACTTAGCAAAAGCAAAAATAGATAGATTAAACTTATTATAAATAAAATAGATATATATAATGCTATCTTTAAAGCTTTAAAAGGCTACATATAGGCTTCTTAGGCAATACTATAAATACCCTCTAATTACTTGCAAAAGAGATTATAGCAATAGTGCTAAATCTCAGGGCTCTCATTTCTATAGCAGCTAAGAGATTAATAAAGATATTAAGAGCATAAAGTCTTAGGAATTTCCTTTTATTATTCTTATTAGCTATAAAAATTAATAAGATTTTAGCTAGATTAAAAGAATCTTTACTACTTATCTTAAGCTATTTCTTCTTTGCTAGAGAAGAACTTGCAAGGATTAGCTAGTTATTATTATTTCTAAAGAGCGCTATACCCTAAATTTCTATTTAGCCCTATCTGCAATATTTATCTTTAAAGGCTATATTGCAGAATATTAATTTCTATTATATAGAATAATTAGGAGATAAGTATTATAAGTTAAGGAAGAAGTAAAAAAGATATAAATAGAGAGAGGGTGGGTATATATATATATATATATATGCTTATCTATATATATATAAGAGAAGTATATAAGGTAATCTGCAGACTCCTAGGTAGTAGCTAAAAAGGGAGGGCAAGGCAAGGATATCTTAGCTAGTAGTATGCTAGGCATAATAAGAAATATATATCTAAAAAAGAAGGAAAATAAAAGCAGGCAAGAGATCTATAAATCTTGCTAAGAAGGTCTGCTAGCTTATAGTAGAGAAAATAGAGATTAATAGAGACTAAGTTGCATTTAGGCAGGGAAACTCTATAGGATAGCAGTAAAATGCATTAGCTTATAAGTAATAAAGATAAAGCAGAAAAAGAAAAAAGAAGAAAGATAGATAGTTATCTCTTTAGGGAAGATAGAGAGTAGGTAAAGGGATAGAGAAAATAGAGCTGCTATCTTATGCAATGCAAATAATATAGTTATTAGCAGAGATAGGGAATAGCAGCTCTAGAGAGAGCCTAGAGAAAAGTATGCCTGCTATATGCAAATAAGAAAAGAGTTAGAAGTATAAATAAATTAAGTAATAAAGAAAAATATCTAGCAGTTTAGATTAGAAGAAGAGAGAAAAGAGAGAGTATATATATATTAGGTAGGTAGATAGAGGGGAAAGGTTATATATAAGAGGCTAGAGGAGCAGGGGTCCAAGATAGGCTAGTCTGAAAAGCAAATGTAGAGGAGGAGGAAAAGCTTAGCTTACTATAGCATAGCAAGGGCCCAGAGATAGGAAGGCTATGCAGCAAGGTGGCAATTATTAGGGAAGTTAAGGAAAAAGGTAAAAGGTAGCTAGCTGGGTCTGGAGAAGTAATATAGGCAGGCAGATTCTAAGTGCTGAGAGGTGCATATAATCTAGATAAATAGCTATGCTGAAGGTAGGTAAGTAAGTTATAAGAGGTAATATAATGCCTCCTAGAGGAGGTTAAGAGATAAGTAAGGCAAGTTAGATAGTTAGTAGGGTTAGAAGAAGTGGTTAGCGTAATTAGAATAAATAGCTTTATAAAGGGCTATAAGCAGAATATATAAAGATTAATAAGTAAATTATAGATGCTGCTATATCCTTTAGAGAAGATTAAGGAATAGGTAAGAAATAGCTAGTTAAATGCAAAGAGGCAGTAGAAAGATAGAGCGTATTGCTTTAAAAGGTGTATATAATGCTAATAAAGGCTAAATAAAAGAGTTAAGTAGAAAAGATAATAGAAAGGGAGACTTTAGCTAGCTATTTCTATATAGCTATAAATAAAAAGGCATTTTTGCCTTTTAGCTTAGCTATTTACTCTTTGCTTTTAGATACTTCTAAATAAAAATATGTACTCTTTTTAGCTTTTTCCTAGCCCCTCCCCCTTTACTAGATTAGGGGCCTTTACCTTAACTTATTACTAATAATTACTTCCCTTTACTATCTTTATCGCTAACCTTTACTGCATAATAAATTATAATCTATCTTATACCTAGGAGCCTTTAGAACTATATTCTTTATAATTAGCTTTCTTCTGCTCTTTCTCTATTTTAGATATATAAATCCCTAGCATCTAAACTCTTCTTTTCTTCTTTCTGCTGCTATTATTACTATGGCTGCTATTTATATTTCTCTGCCCCTTATATTTCTCTGCCTCCTATAGCTAAAAAGCATTATACTAACTCTTCTTACTTAATAATCTTGTATATTATAAGCAAGAATATCTAGAAGAAATGCTTATCCTCTGCAGCAGGCCTTCTATTTACTGCTTTAGCTCCCTTTCTAGCTAAAGCAGGATAAGTATAGCCTAAAGCAATGCTAGCAATCTTAAGTCCTTCTACTATAACTAGAATTGCAGGGCTATCTTGAGTAAGCGCACTGCCTAGTTCTGCTTAGCTTATTACTATAGAAGAGTTCCTACTGCTAGTCTTATAGCTAGATTAGGATTTGCTGCTACTACTAGAATATAGCAGGTGCTGCTAAATATAGTAGCATTCTTTTATATAGTTACTATAGCTTGCTTAGCTGCCTTCTTTCTCTCCTTTTTGCTAGGCAAGCAGGATTGCAATCCCTGCAGATGCTACTATAGTGCTAGGCCCTAGCCTATAGATATTGCCCTGCTTTTATACTCTATATAAATATATATTTATAAAGTTATATAGGATATAAAATAAAGGGAAAAAGCGCTCTATGCAATTTAAATATAATATTTCCTTTATTAAAGAGAAATATATAGAATAAACTACTAACTAGATTAGCTATATTAGATCTTGCCTTCTTCTATAGTATAGCATTATTTTCCTCTACGCTAGATAGGCTAAGTATAAGCCTTAAAAATAGAAATAATCTATCTACTCTCTGCGTTACTAGCTATACTGCTACTATAGGGAATAGCAGGACTGCTACTGCATCTAGCCCTCTAGCCTATTCTGCTAAAGCCGGATCTATCTAATAAGACGATTATATATAGTGCTATAACTATTAAAGAGCTGCATAATTAGGTAGCAATTCTAGAAGATAGCATTAATAATTATAATATTCTGCTAGCCTTTAAAATACTAGCAAAGGATAAAGAAACTAGTTATATATTAAGCAATAAGGGCTTGCTGCTTTAATAAGCAAGATAGAGAGTATAATGCTATACTACAAAAAGCAGGCAGTATTAGTTAAACTTTATTAATCTTCTAAATAGCAGAAAATAATACTAGTAGCTATTAATTTTAAGGCTATATTCCCTAATATAGAAAAAATAAATAGCTATTCTATATATTAGTTATTTTATTTATAGCTATAGAGTCTGCAAATAAAAGTGCATACTAGGATCTATAGTATATAGCAAAAAGTAAGAGCCCCCTATTATCCCCGCCCCCTTATATGCTTCTATATTAAAGCTTAATATTATACTAAATTATTATATATATAATTAATATATAAAAATCTTTATCTACTGCAAGTTAATTGCAGCAGAACTAGCTAAGAAGATCTAAGACTTTTAGAAAGAAGAAGAATAGTATACTAGATATAGACTTTTAAGTATAGCATAGAATGCTCTGCTAGTAGATTATGCTAGCATCTCCAATTAATTGCTAGAGAGCCCTAAATAATATCTAAGAATAAGTTATAGGATAAGCAGTAGATATTGCTAAGATAGATATATACGTAAGAGATCTCTATAATCTAGTAAGGATAATAAGCAAGGGGCAAGATCCTAGTACTAGCAGGAAAGGAAGGGCTCTTTGCAGATAGCTTATAGGTTCTGCTTAAGAACAAGATACTGGCAAAGGTTGTCTAGCCAAGGGATCGCATGCATGCAGAGGATGGCTATATAGCTAAAGAGGATAACTATGCTGCAGAACAATGCCTTATAGCAGACAGAGAGCTAGTAGCCACCCTATGCAGCCCATCTATAGAGCCCATTGCCTTAGAAAACTATGCAGCTAAGAAGAATAACTATCACTGCAGAACAATGCCTTATAGCGAGACAGAGAGCTAGTAGCCACCCTATATAGCCTATCTATAGAACTTAATGCCTTAGTATAGAGAAATGCACCTATTTAAGGGCTATATTAGAGAGTAAAATATATAGCCTTTTTATAGAATAAGAATAGTATATATTATCTATATATAATAAGCAGAGAGTAGAGAAAAGCATTTAGAGAAGTATCTAGAGCTAGATAGCTATTTGCAGAAACTCTTACTGCTAAGAGAGATAAGAGAGGATTATATAATAGATTAATAGCTATAATAGTTAATAGCTGCTAATGCAGGCATCCTATATAGAACCTATCTAGATAGGCTACCTACTATAGAGAATAGAATAGCCTTATTTGCTTGCTCTAAGCTAGAGAGGCTATCTTAGCTAAGGCTAGCTAGGGACCT
This sequence comes from Aurifilum marmelostoma, assembly GCA_027559495.1. Taxonomy (NCBI): domain Eukaryota; kingdom Fungi; phylum Ascomycota; class Sordariomycetes; order Diaporthales; family Cryphonectriaceae; genus Aurifilum; species Aurifilum marmelostoma. The sequence goes on along the minus strand of JAMXSV010000019.1, from coordinate 3,308 downwards.
CTCCCCGAGCTAAAGGGCATAGTAAGCGATTGCCTATCTCAGCTGCTCCTCTACCCTACCTGCCTATAGCATTTGAAGGCAGTAGCCCTAAATTAATTCTATAGCGCATTTTAGTGCAAGATTATATTAACTTATATAGGAAGGCATTACTAGATAATTAAGAGGAGACTATAGGGGAAGGGCGAAGTATATGCAAGCGCCTAGCTCTCATAGCATATAGTATCTTACTAGCCCTAATTATATAAAAAATCGTCCTATCCTCTTCCTTTCTGCTTCTTCCTAACCTGCATTTAGCTATAAGGCTTAAAGAGCTTGCGATTTCTTTAGATTATCTTCTTAGCAGCTAGCCCTGCAAGACCCTTATTTCTATTAGGAAAAGATAGTACTAATTCTAATAGCGCTCTCTAGCGCTATCTATTAAAGAATTCCTACTAATATATTAAAGCTATTAAGGGCATTTATACCTTTATTAGCGTAGTGCTACTTGCTAAATAATATCTGATTGATATATTAAAGCTATTAAGGGCATTTATACCTTTATTAACGCAGCCTATAGCAATTAGACTTAGGGGATTGCTAGCTGCTGCTAAAATCTGCTCTCAATTAAGAAGAAGTTTATATTCTAATAAAGCTCCCTAGCGCTACCTGCTAGATAATACTAGCATATCGAAGCTATTAAGGGCATTTATGCTTCTATTAGCGCAGCGCTACCGCTAGATAATACCTATTAATATATTAAAGCTATTAAGGGCATTTATGCTTCTATTAGCGCAGTGCTACCTGCTAGATAATACTAGCATATTAAGGCTATTAAGGGCATCTATGCCTCTATCTGCATGACTCTTTATTGCTTAGATCTAGGGGTATAGGCATAGGGATTAATATTAATATTGCATAATACTATCTCCTAGTAGAAGCTAATTTAGCACTTTACCTGCCTGCAAGTAAAGAGCGTAGGCGTATATATGCTAGGCAGAAGGGAAAGGGAGCTGCCTAGATATAATAAAAAGAAAAAATTAGCTGCAAATAATCTAACTATTAGATTAAGTTACTATAGTATTCTGCTAAGTATATGCCTAAAGCTTTATAAAAGCGCTTCTTTTTAACTGCTTAAATTAATCTAATAACTAATAATCGCCTCTCTTCTTCTTTTTTTACTATTAATTATAATCTTATCTCCTTTTATATTACTTAGCTGAGTATAGCCCTCTTTCTTTATTAGGGATTGTAAAATTACTTCCTTTAGTCCTAATATAGAATAAGCGCTAGCTAATTCTTTAATTAAACTACTAAGCGCATCTCTTTTTTCTGCCTAGCCCTCTTTATCTTCTCTCCTGCAATAATATTCTTACTAATAGTACTCTTTAAGCGCTAGCCTTTATAGCTAGTTGCTATAGCATTATTAGCAGCCTAGTCTTTCTAAAATGCATCTAAGGCTAAGCAGCGCAAAGTGCTCTGCAAAAAGATGCCTTAAGGAGAAGCTCCAATATCTAGAGAATCTATAGTATTAGATTATTTATAAGAATTAACTTAGTAAATAGAATAGTATAAGTAGCGTATTTATTATTAGTAATAGCATATACTAATAAAGGTGATTGCAGAGAAGCAGGCTAAAGCTTATATTAACTGCATTAATAATAAGAATACAAGCTAAATATATAGCTATAAATGCTAATTACTCCTATATAGAAGTATAGCTCTAGCTAAAGGGGGCTAGTATGTCTAGTAGATAAAATTAACTGCGTTTTTAAGAAGGGGCACTATCTTTTGCAATACCTTTAGCAAGGCAGTAATATTAAACTTAGGCTATATTAAACTGCTATCTATTCGATCTTAATAGATAGTAAAAAGCTAAAGAAAATAATAGATCGCCTTAGAGGGCTCTTTTTTTATATATACTATTATAGATTATGCTATATAGGCACTATAAAGCAATAATTATTAAGATTTTCTTATTTAAGGAGAACTCAAGTTAGATCCTTAATATTCTATAGGCATTATCTTTTTACTAGCTACCTACTCATACCTATAATATCTTTTAGCTAGGATAGAAAGAATTTTGAGGATAAGCTTAAAGCAATAAAGAACCTTAATCTTATACTTGCGATTACTTTTAAGATATATAATAAGAAAAAAGATAGCTATTATATAATAGAAAGCAGCTATTAGTATAGAAGAATTGATAATTTAATATAGACCCTTAAATATTTCGAGCAATACCTTATAGCCCCTCCTCTCTTTCTTTTTTTTCTTTTTTTCTCTTTATATATAAGGCATATATATATAAAGTTAAAAATAAGGAAATTATAAAAAAATAAAGACCTTCTTAATGCAAATCCTATTATTAGCCAAATTATGCTACTAAGTAGGCCTTTAGCTTTCTATTATACCTAGATTTATTTAGTCTAAGCATCTGCTCTCTTCTCTGCAATGCTATTGTAAGGACGCCTTTATAATAAGTTGCCTTTAGCAATAAGTCTCTAGAGCAACCAGCTTAGTTGTTACGCCTGCTAATCTAGCTATCTGCCTTTATCCTATAATGCCTAGGGAAAGTTATATTCTCTAATAGAAGTACTAATCCTAGCTTATAAAAACCCTTATATCTTCTAGCAACTATCTTAGCTATTAGGCCTTGCTTAGCATATATCTCTAGATGCCTTATATCCTACTATTCTTAGGCAGGAGCTCATAGCCCTCTAGCTGCTGCCCCATTTTGCATATAGCCTAGGCAGCTATATGCATCTCTATATCCTCCAGCTGCATACTAAAGGCCCCTAGGCTTTCAGGCTGCATAACTATCCTCTACCTCTTGCCCCTTAGTATATAGCTTTATAATTATATGCTGCAAGGCTTAGTATATAGTTATAAAAGCTATATGCCTAACTCTTTAGCATAGTCTCCTTTCTATAGCTATCCTATATATATAGCTATATATCTAAATGCCTTAGCTAGCTAGGAATCTTAGCTCCTATTTATAAGCCCCTTATATATATATCTACCCTCCTAAGGCAGTTCTATCTTCTCCTATCGCTGCTGCTGCCACTACTGCTGCTGCTACTGCTGCAACTATAGCAATAGTGCTTATGCCGCTATGCTAGTCTCCTCCCCCCTAACTAGCTATATAGAGCCCAAAGCCTCAATCATCTAGCTAATATAATTAGCTACTAGGATCCTAATAACGCCTGCTCTCTATTACTAAGTACTAACTAGCCTTGCCCTTCACTACTTCAGAAGCAGCTGCATTCATAGGCCTTCTTTGCTACTTATAATAGCAGCTAATATAGCTTCTATAGCTATATAGCAAGCCC